>JAQSVV010000037.1:0-690595 GCA_036375495.1 Agrotis segetum | reverse complement strand
ACTAAAAAAAACGAAGCTTTAAAAAAATATAAAAAATAAATAGTTTGAAGCACGCAGCTTCACATTTCTGAAATTAATTATGTTCGAAATCGGATCAGTTAGTTCCCAAGATCACTCCCACCCCACATCAATAACTTTTTTTTGGAACGAAGTTCCTTATCGCGCCTTGTGAAAGTGGGCTAGACGGAAAAAATTCTAACGAAAAGTTGTCACGACACTTTTTTGCCTCGCCCCACACGTCGCGCCTGCACCCCGCGCCCCGTACCCCTCACTCAACCCCCGTTCCTCGTGACTCTTGTCGTATTGCGGCGTGCACATGTTTCTCTGTCTCTCTCTCTCTCTCTAATAAGAAAGCAAGCCAGATATTTTCGTTTTTTCTCTCTCTTTTATAAAGTTAAATATTCCATACCGCTGACTCCAGTAACTGAGGTTATCAGTATATCAGGCCGTGAACACTCGCTGATTAAATGGACCTCCCCCGCAAACAACATTATGTATTTAAAGGGTAAAGTTCAGAACAACATTGTGACGTCAAATTACTGTGTTTTAATTAGTTTTAAACTTCATTATCAACAAAGGTTTACCGGGCATAGGGTCAATCGCCACCCAGAGTCACGAGACTGTCTAATATACCCCATGACCCTGGGTCGTATTAGCCCCCCTTAGAGGGCTAAAGTTTCCGGGGGTCGAGAGACTATCGTGTAACCGTGGCCGCAGAACGTAAAGGTCTATTAGGCCGAGACTCCACCAAAGCTGTTTCGAGCTGTGCGGAGTCGAGACGTGTTTTGTTTGAACAACCAATAGAATTGCGTTATTGACACAGCTCCACTCCGCAACGCAATTCTATTGGTTGTTCAAAACACGTCTCGACTTGCACAGCTTTGGTGGAGTCTCGGCCTTAAAGGACATCGTAGATTTTAGTCACTGCAAGTTTGACAGTCCCTCCGTTTTTTCTACTCCTCCACTTTCTGATTAATATCGTTGCAGTATCAAAGACTGGTAAATTCATTCTCCAGGACACGTCTACCTTCATTGTCTCGGTGCTTTTCTGGTGGTTGCCACTGTTGGTTCTGGCTTTCAAGAGTTGCAGTGGTTTGGGAATAGTTTGGTGGGTTTGTCAAAATCAATAGTTTCTTAGTCCAAGTCTCGATTCTTAAGAGGATGATCTAAAACTAGCTCTACCCTTATAATACATAATTATACCATTAATACAAAAATCCAGGACAAAATAAAACCGTAATCCTCGTTTTAATGCGCATTTGCTATGTAATTATGTATGCCAACTATGTTATTAATGTGCTGAGCACGTGGGAGGGTATGGTGTACTATAATGGCCTTACACACGTGCCGGTTACCGGGTACCCGGTACCCACTATCCGGTAACAAAGTCAACTTTTACAAGAAAAAAAGAAATAACATTTATTGGTACAGACGCAGGGCATAGCACAATAATAAAATAAACTAAAATGAACGACTGATTAAAAAAAAAAATAGAAATAACTTAAAACTATTTGGTACCAAAATTTGTTTTGCCCCACGGCTGCTCCAAACAGGCCCAGTTCAGCATAAATGTCAGGTAACTAAGTGCCTGGTTTTCAACTGGACCTTGTTGAGAGGTGTGAGTGTGGCAAGAGAGATTCGGCAAGACAGCCAGGTTTCACATAGAGAGAGATTACTTATTTTCTACTCCTTTTCTTTGGGTCGTAATAACATCAAATGAGTCTTCCCGCACTTGGAGCAGAAGAGACGGTTAGTCTATAACTGACTAAAAACCCTGATCCTTCAGTTTACCATTGTAATGTACATTTTCTAATGTACGTCAGGATTGAAGAGCCACATCAGATTTTTAAAATCTCATTTCACCATTATTTAACAGCAATGTAGCTGATTTTGCAGCACAAATTCTAGATTTAGCAGCAAAATATATCACTAGTTATATTAATGCAAAAGTGGCTTCTCAATCTAAACGTTTGAATTGAGGTGCCTTCTTCGCAGTCGGGTACCCAGTACCCGCTCTCCGTCAACCGGGGCGTGTGTAAAGGCACTTATAATTGTTGTTGTAATTATTTACGTCAGTGAAATTATTATAATACGAGTTTTGGTATAGGTCACCGGTGTCGTTTAAATATTTAAGGTAAATTAGTTATTTAGCTTGAGGGCTTAACTTTGTAAGTGGGTTTAATAGGATAGCAGTAACTAGCTTCAGCACGCGTAGCAAGAATAGACAAAGTTATTTCTATGCAATGCGACAGTTGCCCGGACATGGTGCGACCCGTAGACATAGTAATGAAGAAAACAAACATTTTAAACATCGCCTTTTAGGATCATAAATCTTGCTACATTCTGTCATCATCATCACCAGCCTATAATGTTCCCGCTGCTGGGGCAGGCCTCCTCTCTGTGAGAGGGAGTCGGCCATAATCCACCACGCGGGCCCAGTGCGGGTTGGTGGAGGTCACATGTCTTCGAATTTTTCGTTCTAGTGCCGGTTTCCTCACGATGTTTTCCTTCACCGTTTTGAGAGCAGTGGTGATGAAATAAATTACACAAAGTAATGCGCCTGCTTGGCACCGAACCCACGACCTAAAACTCGTAAGTCGGGGATAATACCACTCGGCCACCACTGCTCTGTAATTTTGACGATTTTTCCGTTGAAAAAACCTGTACGTAACAATATCGGATGAGCATTTTCATTTCAATCAATATACCATTGAATAAATAATTAAAAAAAAAACTGAAATTCCAAGAACTTCTCAATTCAAACTTTAACATCTTAAAAAATACAAAGTACAAATTCAAATAGACAAGCAAAATATTGGTTAAAAAGCTCGGATACCCAGTAGAAGAGGGGTTAAACTAACAATCGATAGGTTGTTGGCTGATAATACCCCGTCCATCTATTGTTTGAGCCAACCCTCACTTGCTGAGTTGTAGGGTTGAAATCCATGCAAATATTCGACAATTGATAGGCGAGGAGCCACCAATCCTGAAAGCTCCGTGACCACGGATTCTAATATTTTTAATAAAAAATATAAGTTAACGTTTAGACGAACAAGATTTGCTTGGTCGGCGTGGATTTGATTGGCCGGAAATATTTTAATTAAATTTTTTTATTATTAAATTTCCATATTTTTTTTCCGTCATCACGGATTTTGATTAATCTTATATAGAATTGTGTGAAATATTCTGTTCAACAAGAAAAAATCCGGCCGACCAATGATTTTTAGCCGGAAAGGTCACGCATACCTATTTGAATGGTGTGATAAGGGGTAAAATTTATCCATTATCACGGAAACCTTTTTTTTTTTTTTTAATTCACGCGTTTTAATGTCACATTTATGATTATCTTGGTATGCGTGCTTACAAACTGCCGAAAGTATCGCGCATACCAAATTTTATTGTGTGAGTGAGAATCATACTATTATAGATTTCACTTACTTGATGACATTTCTTTTAGTCTTTCTTCTACCTCTGGTCTCTTCTTCAAGTTTTTAACTATTTATTATACTAATTAATATGGAAAAGAGGAAATACAGGAAAATTTTTATTTGGGTTGATTACAGGGTTGGCATGATTAAAACAAGTTGTTTTAAAACACATGTTTAAAACAGTGTTTAAAACAGTTTGAAATTTAACAGTGTTTTTTATTACATGTTTAAAAACAAAGATTAAAACAAGTTTTAAACATTGTATAAAACAATATGAAAAAAAAACATGTATTAAATAAAACTACTTTTCATGGCGCTTAACTGAATATAAAATGAAAATAAAGTAATATTTGAGTCTGAATAGTTCAACATAAAACCAATAGAGTCTCTATTGCTGTTATTTTTATGAACTTTCATTGGAATTGTAATTAACTTAATTTTTTTTAAAGAAAACTTTGGCCCTCACTAAAAACGCCCAGCCCCGACAACATTATTTTTTTGTTGTGTAATTCATTCAATCAAACAAATAAGTATGTATAGCACCTATTTTTGATTCAATAGCATAATTCATAATAATTTCAAAACAATTAAAATTGTACCAATTTTAATTAATAAACAACATATAAAAAACGTAAACTTCGATCCCTAATGTCGGCTCACCTGACGATAGAAAGTAATTTAAAGGATTATTGGTTATTCCCCCATTTTTTAGAGTAGGTCGGTGTTTCTTCGGTGGTTCATTGTTCATAAGGTGATTCCCCGCGCACTGGGACGGGGACTCACCTCATGAACTCAAGAAATTTACAAATAGCTTCTCCTGCAGCTGTACCAACCAACAACCACCTAGTCAACCCCAGCATGACTTATTGCCTCTTCCATCAGAAGACTGCAGTAATGTTCATAAAAAAAATAAAACTATTTTTTTTTGTGACGAATTAGGTTCAGGCTTTGGAAAAATTCTACATAACTACCTAAGCCATAGTTTTACAAACCATTCTTATCACAATATAAATTTTAAACAATTAATAACTAGAATTACTCATGCCAACTTAGAGGACTATTCTTCAGTGGTTCTTCTATTAGGGAATAGTATAGGCTTGTCTAGAAAGGACATAGTGGATGGTGTGGACGCCTTATTAAAATTAAATGTAGGAAAGCTGATTTTGTGTGCTTTTCCTTATTCGGACAATTTTAGTGACATTGAAAACCACCGTATATATAAACTGAACAGTACTATTCACATGTTGACATGTCGTCATAGTGACAAATTATTGTATTTTGATTGTAACAAATTTGTTAGTAGTTTCTTTTTGAACCGGGGATCTTTATCTTTGTCCCGGAAATGTAGACATTTAATTGCTATGTTGATAGCATTTAATATTAACCATGTTGTTGCGAATGTATTAGACTCTAGGTTAAGTAGGTTAAGTAGTAGTTTAAGTGACGAGTCTGTGTTGCTAGGTTGCCCTAACAACATAGTGATACAGTGTTCTGTACCTGCATGCTGTACGAAGGAGGGTCTACCTAACATACCACCTGCCTTGGAGACCACTACTACGCAGGTTGGGTATTCCATTCCTGTTGGTACACTGAATGGTCCTGTTTTGGAGATCACTCCGGATATTAGTTTAAACTAGATTGTAAGACAACAGAAGAAACCTCTGCAGTTAGTAACTCATTATTAGTGAACAATAAACAGGTTTCTTCTAGCAAATTAGTTAAGTATAAAACATCAAGTGGAGAGCAACACACTCTAAAATTGTTTCATCAAAATATTCAAGGGTGCTCTTCTAAATTACTGGAAATAGAGATGTTTTTGGAATCAACCAGGTTTGATATTGTTTGCCTTACAGAGCATTGGTTGAAAGATCATCAAGTTAAGTCTATTTGTTTTGATAATTATTACATAGCTAGCAATTTCAGTCGTAAATGTATGATACATGGCGGATCGTTAATTCTAATTAAGAAATCGATTAAATCTAAAACTAGAAATGACATTGTTGAACTGTCAGTTGAACATACCATTGAATTGTCCTGTGTTGAGCTTGATAAGCATGTTATAGTTTGTGTTTACAGACCCCCAAATTATCAGAATCTACCTATGTTTGATACTATAATGGAAGATGTTTTAAATAAAATATGTAGTAACAGTAAATCTGTCATCATCTGTGGTGATTTTAATATTAATTTATTAGAAAATAACTCCAATAGTGTTAGATTGTTGAGTCTTTTTAAATCTTTTAATTTGTCACATGTTTTTATGGAACCAACCAGAGTGACAGCTTCTTCTGCCACTTGCTTAGATAATGTATTTTCTAACTGTGATTACTTACATAAGGAAATTGTTAATAAACTGCCATCTGATCACAGTGGCCAAACAATAACGTTTTGCGCCTATAAACCTATTCAAAAAACTCAAATAAGGTATAGGCCAATTACAGATAAAAATTTAGAAACTATGAATAATACTATAGCGAGTAAATTATGTGATCATAGGTTTAATAATATAAGTGACCCAAATGAGTTCTACGCCGAGTTTTTTGGAATTTTAGAAACAGAATATAATCGTATTTGTCCTCTTTTTTTTTTTTTTTTTTAGCGTGGTAAAATCATCAAATGAGTCCTCCAACCCCGGGCAGGGCGGGAGGGACTGTCAGACTTCTACTGACTAAAATCCACGGTGTCCTTCATAGCCTGTTATGTTCCGGGGTCACGGTAAGGGAATAATCCCGCGACCCCGGCAGGCTTTGGCCCTCTGAGAGGGGGGGCCCCGTCATTATGCTGACGTTCTTTGAGGCGCGCGTGGGACACAACGCGCCGTCGACCCGGGCATGGTCCTTGGTCGGGCAGCGAGTTGCCCTTTACTCGCTGCCCGCATGCCCGCGCCTACGGTGGCCGGAGATCATCTTGCGACGTCCGTCGCCGTGGGCGCCTACCACTGCGGCTGGGGCGGAGGGAGGACGCTGTCCTCTCTCGCTCGCGGCCTGCCTCCTCCTTTACGAGCATTACTGCCTCGCAGAAGGAGCTGACCGCTTCCCACTCCGTCTCGCCCCGCAGCATGGCCGCAACCAATGCCGGGCGCGAGAGGTCTCCGCCTATCGCAGCCGTGAGGACACGTCGGTGCTCCGCCCAAGCTGGGCAGTCTTGCACCGTATGCTCCACCGTGTCCTCCGGGCGATCTTCGCAGTGGTGGCACCCAGGCGTCTCCTCCTTTCGCATCAGACACAGGTACCTCCCGAAACTTCCGTGTCCGGTGAGGACCTGCGTCAAGCGGTAGGTCAGGACGCCATGACTTCTCTCCAGCCACTCCTCAAAGAGGGGTCTTACCGCCGCAATTGCGGCGTTAAAACTAAAACTATCTGCACAAAGTTCTTATTTAGTGATTGGGCAACACCAGGAATTCGCAAAAGTAGAGACAAACTCTTCGAACTTTATGATCTTAGGAGTCATAAAAGGGATAATAGTAGCTTTCATCAGTATGTTGCCAAATATTCAAAAACTTTTAAATGTGTATGTAAAATAGCTAAGGCTCTTTTTATTAGTGGTAAAATTAAATCAGCTGATGATAAAATTAAAACAACCTGGAAAATAATAAATAATGAGACAGGCAGGAATAAACAGCGTAATAACGAATTCAATTTAGAAACTGCACATGGTCCTATAAACACAGATAAAGATGTAGCTCAGGAATTTGAAAAGTTTTTTTCGAGCATACCTCTTAAGACTACTGAGCCATTAAATTCGTCACCAGCACTCTCTGCTGCCTTACTTAGAAATAATGTAAAGGCATGCCCGATGGAGTTTAGGTTTCGGCACACAAACCCCCAAGCAGTGATTAAAGCATTCAAAGATCTTAAAATTAAATCAACAGAAGACCTCTGGGGAATGTCTGTGAAGGCCTGTAAATCGATAATAGAAACCGTAGCGCCTTATTTAACTTTTTTATTTAATACCAGTGTAGACCAAGGAGTGTTTCCGGATCTTATGAAGCATAGTAAGGTAGCTCCACTTTTTAAATCGGGTGATTGTAAGGAAGCTAACAATTATAGGCCTGTGTCAATTTTGCCAGTTTTCAGTAAGGTGTTTGAAAGTTAATGCTTGAACAAATGCTATGTCACTTCAATAGAAACTCCATCTTTCATAATCAACAGTTCGGTTTCACCAAAGGTCGTTGCACAACTGACGCCGGTGTTACCCTATTGAAGAACATTTTTAACTCCTGGGAGGAAGCGCAAGATGCCATAGGAATCTTTTGCGACCTCTCAAAGGCATTCGATTGCGTAAACCATGAAACGCTTTTGCTGAAACTGGAACATTATGGAATTAAAAATACAGCTCTTGATTTACTTAAATCATATCTAAGAGATAGACAGGTTAAAGTGCAAATAAACGGTACAAACTCATTAGGAGCTAAAATGACTATGGGCGTGCCTCAAGGTTCTATTTTGGGTCCGTTCCTTTTCTTAGTATACATTAATGACTTACCCCATTTACTAAAAAATCAACCACAGATGGTGTTATTTGCCGATGATACATCGTTAATTTTTAAGATAGATAGACGTGCACAAAATCTAGACACTGTTAATGACTGTATTTCTAAGGTTCAAAATTGGTTTACTGTTAATAATTTAGTTCTTAATGAAAAGAAAACAAAATGTATTCGATTCACTTTGCCAAATGTTAGAAGTAGCGATTGCGACATTTTACTGAACGGAGAAAAATTGGATTTTACTAATCAGACAGTTTTCTTAGGAATTACGATAGACGATAAACTACAATGGGGCCCCCATATAGCATCTTTAGCGGGGCGGCTCAGCTCAGCCGCTTATGCTGTTAGAAAGATAAGACAGTTAACTGACGTCGAAACTGCGCGTTTGGTTTACTTCAGCTACTTTCACAGCATTATGTCTTATGGTATTCTACTGTGGGGCCGGGCAGCTGACGTTGAATCCATTTTTGTTTTGCAAAAGAGAGCTGTCAGAGCAATTTACAAACTACGTCGTCGCGAATCTCTTAGGGAACTATTTAAAAAGATTAGCATAATGACAGTGCCTTGTCAATTTATTTATGAAAATATAATGTATGTTAGGAAAAATCTTCATCTTTTTAATAAAATAAGCGATAGACATAATTTTAATACTAGAAATAAAGATAAAATTGATCAACCTTATTATAGATTGTCCAAAGTCCAAAAATCTTTTATGGGTTTCTGTGTTAAATGTTATAATAAAATACCTAGCGAAATTTTAACTCTAAATGAAAGAAAGTTTAAAAGTCACATAAAAAATACACTTAGTAAACAAGCATATTATAAATTAGAAGATTATATCCAAGATAAAAATGTCTGGAAACATGCCGGTCCTGCTCCATAGTACAATGTAGGGCTTGAGCAGAATCAAACTTGGTTGAAATTTTAATGCTCACACACTGCCTTTATTGTATTTTTTTAAAGTTGTAATTGCATTATTTTGTGAAAGTGTGAACACCGTGTACCTTTTAGCTGTATAATTATTGTTTTTTTTTATCCTTTTAATGATTTAATAGTCTTGACTTGAGTACATCGCTTTCACATTTATTTATTCTTTAAATTGTTATTTCATAACATTGTTAAATATTTTTGAAAAAGAGTAAGTATGGAGTTTCTTGCCCATTCTTCTCCATGCAACCTACCTTAGCGAATGGGTGTAGAATCAATCCCATCCCATCCCTTTCCTTAATTTTAATATTCGACGTTTAAAAGTGCCTCACTGATGGCCTATTTAAAATAAATGATTTGACTTTGACTTTGACTTTGACTTTGAACAATGAACTATTTCTACGAATAGGAGGCGCGCCGCCTGACCCGCTAGGAAAGTCTAGGGACTTTCCTAGTGTCGTCGCCCAATATAAAATCAACATTAGAACATACCTACCGGGTGAATGTGAAGCATTTGATTATGTAACTACAAATAAATGTTAGGTATCTATTGATCGTTTTTTTGTAAATATTTTATTTATTATGGCGAGTTTATAAAGATCTAGTCTAGAATACAAACATAGTCGAAATAATTTGAAATAATGCCCTACACTAAAAAAAAAACATAAAAAACACTTGTTTAAAACATTTTGAACTGTTTGTTTTATATAATTTAAAAAAAACTGTTTTTTTTCCAACCCTGGTTGATTATATAAGAAATGAAGGTTGATACAAAAAATATGTTCAATTCAAGTTTATTAATTAATAATCATCTACATCATTATCATCAAAATTATCATTTCTCTCTTCTTCTGATTCTTCGTTTTCTTCCTCATTCTGTTGGCAACTTAATATTTCCTCAACCTTTAACGGTGCTGATGGGCCAATGTACCACAATGGTTCGAGTTTACTGGATTCATTTACTTGCCATCCACATTCTGTTGGATCATATAATGTACAAATGGGTTCAGTAGCATTTTGCCACATTGCGTTTACAAAAATGGTGCGTAATATTTTTTGCGTTAAAGTTTTCCAGCATGGTGGAATATTATTTGAATTGAAATTTATCATACCTTTATAAAATTTTTCTTTGTCGGTTGTACTTGCAAAAAATTTTAAAAATAATTCAAATCTTGCCGCATTAACATTATTATTTTTTACGTTATACATTTCATTTGTAAATCTTTGGACTAAATCTAAGACAGATTTAGTCCAAAGATTTACAAATGAAATTTAACAGTGTTTTTTATTACATGTTTAAAAACAAAGATTAAAACAAGTTTTAAACATTGTATAAAACAATATTAAAAAAAAACATGTATTAAATAAAACTACTTTTCATGGCGCTTAACTGAATATAAAATGAAAATAAAGTAATATTTGAGTCTGAATAGTTCAACATAAAACCAATAGAGTCTCTATTGCTGTTATTTTTATGAACTTTCATTGGAATTGTAATTAACTTAATTTTTTTTAAAGAAAACTTTGGCCCTCACTAAAAACGCCCAGCCCCGACAACATTATTTTTATGTTGTGTAATTCATTCAATCAAACAAATAAGTATGTATAGCACCTATTTTTGATTCAATAGCATAATTCATAATAATTTCAAAACAATTAAAATTGTACCAATTTTAATTAATAAACAACATATAAAAAACGTAAACTTCGATCCCTAATGTCGGCTCACCTGACGATAGAAAGTAATTTAAAGGATTATTGGTTATTCCCCCATTTTTTAGAGTAGGTCGGTGTTTCTTCGGTGGTTCATTGTTCATAAGGTGATTCCCCGCGCACTGGGACGGGGACTCACCTCATGAACAATGAACTATTTCTACGAATAGGAGGCGCGCCGCCTGACCCGCTAGGAAAGTCTAGGGACTTTCCTATTGCCGTTCCAACCTTCATTTCTTATATAATCAACCCAAATAAAAATTTTCCTGTATTTCCTCTTTTCCATATTAATTAGTATAATAAATAGTTAAAAACTTGAAGAAGAGACCAGAGGTAGAAGAAAGACTAAAAGAAATGTCATCAAGTAAGTGAAATCTATAATAGTATGATCCTCACTCACACAATAAAATTTGGTATGCGCGATACTTTCGGCAGTTTGTAAGCACGCATACCAAGATAATCATAAATCGCACCATTCCTGTAAGAAAGCGGTAAGTGAATTCGGACAACTTTTCAGGAGGTAAAAAAAACGTGTTCAACATTGTAAAAAAAATCCCACGAAAACCTTGTAAATAGCAAAAGATGGCATTTTGCAGCGGCGAAATGATAGAGTTTCCGATTTTTCATTTTGCAATGTATACTCGGAGATATGTTTGAATTATACGGTTACTTAAATAATCCCCGAAACTGTTACAAAAGAAGCCGGTGTAATAATAGATATTGCTTTGTTGTCATCTTTGGTGTACCGCATTGGCTGCGGTAAGTGTAGTTATTCCATTATTTATGCTCCAATTTTAGGCCAGTCCGAAAGTGTAAGTACCACTTACGTAGTTTTTACACGAAGAATTCATTTAAGTAAACATAAATACATACTTTTTGCGTGCGAAAGTATCTACGTTATATTGGAGCTTCTGAATAAACTTGTTTTTTATGAGAAAAAATATTCAAATAATGAAGTATAACATCGTAAACTTCTATTTTACTGTTCACAGATTGTCATGTACAAAAATTGTATTTCAATACTATATAGATTTAAAATAGTTAAAAACAAAATAAGCTGCTGTGTTATAATCAAATTAATCGATTTAGGTTATGTATAAAGGTGTGCGAAGAAAAAACATGCTGTAGAAGCCTATGATATGTAAAATAAAGTGCCTAAAAGCTAAATAAATGGAAATCTTCTATCAATTATTAAAACACAGAAAAAAATATCTTTGTTATTGTTGAAACATTTTGACTTTAATCTGTTATCGAACTTTAATGAAGTAGCAGTATTTGTCCAATAGCTTATGCCCCCTACCTAACCTAACAGCATTCAGGCCCATCCGAAGGAAAAATAAGTAAAGCCGAGTATTTTATACTAAATAAGTTTTATTCTAAATCGACACCAGGTTTCCGCGGCGGGTGAGGTGAGTAGGTATTGGTAAAACTAAGGCCTTATAAACGCAAATTTACGTGTGCAGTTTCAGGTCATGAGAGGTCCACACACGCTTGTGAAGCTTTCCAAAGGCAGCGGCTGCTTTAGCAATCCGTTCTGAAATTTCAGACGCCAGTCGATTCTCGTTGGAGACTAGACTTCCGAGATATTTAAAATGCGGTACCTCTTCCAATGAGACAGAATTCAACTTATTGGTAGTTGTTTTATATCTTGGGTTTTCTTTACGCGTATTACTAGCCAAATCTAGAACAGCAGGCCTGTAGGTTATTAAGATATTCTTGGAGAGTTTCCACACGGTCAACTGACGGGCATACATCATCGGCATAAATAGATGGATAATTATACTTTATTGTACACCAAAATTTTTACACAACTATTATAAACATTACTAATTCTATGGTTACAATGGCGGTATTATCGCTGATAGCAATATATTCTAGACAACTAGAGTGTGTCAAGCACGGGAACCCTAGAATCTTAGTCTTCGCCAGCGCCCTGAGATGTCGAAGACACTTTTATCAGAGCGAACATTGAGTTCAACCTGTCCAAGACTATGTTGTAGAGCATCATTTAGCAGAGCCGAGAAATAGAGTGAAAATAACGTGGGATCCATGGTTCCCACGTTACCACGTTATCCGAACACAGTCTTGCTTCACATCGCTGGTTATATCAATTAGGTCTGAGAAATCGTTTTCATGTTGAACACACGCCGTCATACCTTCGTAAAACTGACGAATCATGTTTACAAATTTCTCAGGACATCCAACATTCTGCAACACTACCCAAAGAGGAGCGCGCGACACGCGGTCGAAGGCCTTTTCTAGATTAACGAAACACATGTACAAAGGACGGTTTTGTTCAAGGCATTTCTCTTGGATTTGTTTCACTATGAAAATGCGTCAACAGTTCCTCTGCTGGGTCTAAAACCGCACTGCGTCTCTGGAAGTATCTGTTCCACAAGGTTTGATAAGCGGCCATCGATGATATGAGCCAGTACCTTCCCAGTAGAAGTTAGAAGACAGATGCCTCTGTAAGAACCACGGCCCAATAATTCACCTTTACCCTTATAAATTTTGCAAATGGAGGCATACTTCCAGTCTTGGAGTACAATTTCGGCTTCTCAAAGCTTGAGCACTAAGTTGCAGAGTCTACTTTGTATTTGTGGAACAGCATATTTGAAAACCTCTGATGGTAGACAGTCGGCTCCTAGTGTTACCGTTCTTCAATCTTTTGACGGCTGACATGAATTCACCAAAGGTTGGTGGATCAGCTAAGTCCTCATTTCAAGATTTCAATGTATGAATCAGTTGTCTGAGAGAAAGAAAAGAAAAATCTGCCCGTTTGGTTTGTGTCAGCACAGAGTTGCATGTCTTTTGTCATGCTCTATCCAGCCACCATTGATTTATTAAGTCACGGATATTAATTTTTATTTTTTTGAATGGATTTTCGTCTCTCGGTGTTTGATAGAGATCTCAGTTCTAGTCTGTGGCTTTCAAGAAATGCTCTGATTTCCTTGCCTATGTAAGTCTTCGAACCAGTTCTGGTTTTTCTTCAGTGGTTTTGGTATAGTACAACACCAACATTCACTGGTTTCTTATGCGCTACGTGTCGAAGAGCTTTTATTTACAGACGCATCTTCGATCGAATAAGTCGATGGTCTGGCCAGCACTCCACACCCCACATACATAGTTCTTGTTATCAAGACGTGGCTCAGGTCTTTTTTCATACAATAATGTAATCAATAAGGTGCCATTGCTTGGATCTATCGTGCATCCACGAGGTCTTATATTTTTCTGCTAGGCGTAAGAAGGTATAAGTCAGCCACAGGTCAAACTTTGAGCACAGAGTCAGAAGCTCCAAGCAGTTCCTAACTCCATGCCGACCAAGAACACCATGCCATGCTTCGTAATTAGTACCGACACGCATGCATTAAAGTCACCCAGTAGGCCAATTTTGTCTTGAGCTGGAATTCCCGTAAGATACCAAGATGACGCAGAAGACGCAGGGCAGGTACCGATAGAATTTTGCTTTGTTATCATCATTAGCTGTTAAGGTTGGTGCGTAGATACTGATGAGGTGGATATTTAAGTATCATTAACTGGCAAGCGCAAGGTCATTATGCGATCATTCCTTTCGGAAGTTGTGTTAAGGATGACGTAATAATGTTACGCACTGATGTGAATTCCAATTTCCGCTAGCTGCTTGCTCTTCTGCTGTTTTTCCAATCCAATAATAAGTTCCATCTGCTCGCAAATATTTCCGCTACCACTAAGATGGGTCTCACTTATAGACGCGATATCCAATGTTGTACTTATCTTGAAAGTTCCCCCTTGCCACGATGGCAGTCATCCTCTCGGGACACAGGTTAGAGTCATCATCCAAGAGTGTCCGTACATTCCATGCTCCTATTATAAAGTTTATCGAAGTATTCTTATTATGTCTCTTGCAAGCTTATAGAAGTAAGTGCAGCTATGCATCAGATGTTTTTGACATGTCCCTTGGAGAAACTACGTAACGATATAAAACGCAAAACAGTCCCGCAACAAGTTTCGTGCAATAAGTAAGTAAGTGAACTTGCAAGACACGCCTTCGTAATAGTATCCAAGAACAAATGCCTATGTTTATTTACGTTTATAAAGTTATTTTAAATCTTCGTGTTAGATATGGGTATGTGTGTTTACGGCTTTATACCTAGGGAAAGTTTTAAAATAAATAAGTGTATGTATGTATACATCTTTATAAGAATGGAAAATTATTTTATTTTTTGTCGCAAAAATACACATTTTTTGTGACAGTAACCTTATTTTTGGCGCTAGCTTCATGAAAATTTGTGAGAAGGTGTATTAGATTACGGCCGATTTTTTGCATAAATAAAAAAAAATTGACGCAAGTCGAGTTACGCGTTTCTTCCAGGAATGGTGCGAAATGTGACATTAAAACGCGTGAATTAAAAAAAAAAAAAAGGTTTCCGTGATAATGGATAAATTTTACCCCTTATCACACCATTCAAATAGGTATGCGTGACCTTTCCGGCTAAAAATCATTGGTCGGCCGGATTTTTTCTTGTTGAACAGAATATTTCACACAATTCTATATAAGATTAATCAAAATCCGTGATGACGGAAAAAAAATATGGAAATTTAATAATAAAAAAATTTAATTAAAATATTTCCGGGCAATCAAATCCACGCCGACCAAGCAAATCTTGTTCGTCTAAACGTTAACTTATATTTTTTATTAAAAATATTAGAATCCGTGATCACGGAGCTTTCAGGATTGGTGGCTCCTGGGCTATGACGAGTACATGGTCGAACGGTTGGACCATTTATCTAGTTGAAAATCTGACGGTTATTTGGTTAGACTCTAACCGTACATTATAGATCCATGCAGGCACTATACACAGGCGGTCTAGCAAATGGCAGTTCTAAGCGACAGAAAGAGAAAGGGCGACGGAAAAAGCCGATTCCGCGTCGATAGATGTGGGAGCACCCTTAGCGCAGTATCTGAGCGATCGACTGCATTTCAACGTGTCGCATGTTCAATTCTCGCGTAGAACAAATATCTGTGTGATCTACAAGTAGTTGTTCCGGGTTTGGGTGTTTGTTTAAGTGAGATTCGTAAACGTACCGATGACAGAGGCGAAATTTCTAGTATTTTTTGCGCCCCGACCACAGGCCTAAGCCTTTATGCGTTCTCTATGGATACACTAACGTGCAACTGTTCATAGAAAATGTGAAGGAATGCGCTTCTGGCACAAAGGTGCCTTAGATTCGCTTTAACGCGCCGACATATGGTCACATTTTACAGTATGCTTTCATCACCCTATTTGTTATTATTATGTCTATGCTAGATTACTGTGCAGCGTAGGACGTCCACCAGCAAGGTGGACGGACGACCTTATAAAGGTCGCCGGAAGACGCTGGATGCAGGTCGCTTCCAACCGGTATCTGTGGAGATCCAAAGGGGAGGCCTATGTTCAGCAGTGGACGTCCTATGGCTGAGATGATGATGATGATGAGATTACTGTAAAGTTTATACGAAAAAGAGTAGAATAAGACATGCCACAGCATCGCTACGTAACGCTCCTTCGAAAATTTTGCGCCCCGCGTCTCCTTATACGAGGCCTTAGACACGTATCTACCAAAGCGGAGAGGATAGGAGATGTGGACATCTGATTGGTTATTCAAACACATCTCCTCTCCTCTCCGCTTTGGTAGTTACCGGGCCTAAGTCGTTCCTTAAGACAGCTTGCCTGAAAACCCCGCACTACAATGATAATCTCTTTGATTCCAGTAACGGGACCTCAATGATATCCCTGATCATTCCGCCCAAGGACCAGATCTCGCGGGTCTCCAAGATGTTGGCGGACGAGTTCGGCACGGCCTCCAACATTAAGTCGCGAGTCAACCGGCTGTCCGTATTGGGAGCCATCACTTCTGTACAGCATCGACTCAAGCTGTATACAAAAGGTAAGTAATTATTTAGATTAGTGACGGTACTTCCATACAAAACTTAAAAGAGTGACATATTGATGGAATGAGTGGAAGATGAAGCCAGTGAAAAGGGAGATAGACTGTATGAGGAATGATACGAAGGAAAACTTTAAAAAAAAATGTAACCGACTTCAAAACAACCACAAAAAAAGTTGGTTGTTTGGAAGTCGGTTAAATATTTTTTTAAGAAAAAGTTTTTTATTTTATCCTTTTTAGTTTAACTATTCAACCCAAATTCTGCAGCGTGGGATGTGTTTGTAAAGAACCAATGAAGCGATTCTATTGGTTTCCCTCCCTACGCATCCTCACACATCTCTGGTGGGAACGCAGCCTAAATCATGAAGTACATGCTCTCAGAAAACCTTTGTATTTATATGCACCCTTACTCAAAGCACGAGTTACTCAGCATCTTGTAACTCCAACTAAGGGTGTTCCCAAATTTATCGACGCGGAATCGGCGTAAGCCTCTCAAAAATTCTTTATGTCAACGTAGTAAGAATTTTACTAATACCATTCGCATCGGCTCGCGTCGTCCGAACCGAGCCGATAAGAATAGCATTAGTAACGTCCTTATTACGTTGACATAAAGGACTTTTTGACCGGCTTAAGCCGATTCCGCGTCGACAAATTTGGGAGCACCCTAACACCTAATTTCTCATTCCAGTCCCACCAAACGGCCTCGTAATCTACTGCGGTACGATCGTCACCGAGGAAGGCAAGGAGAAGAAAGTCAACATCGACTTCGAACCCTTCAAGCCGATCAACACGTCCCTCTACCTGTGCGACAATAAGTTTCATACCGAGGCGTTGACAGCGCTGCTCGCTGACGATAACAAGTTCGGCTTCATTGTCATGGACGGTAATGGAGCCCTGTTTGGAACCCTGCAGGGGAATACGAGGGAGGTGCGTAACTTTTTATTACTATTTTTTTTTAAATCGTTGCCTCGCCCTCAGAATTTCGTGGGTGCGTTTGCAAACATGAAACTCACATGAAAAACAACTTCTTCCTCCGTCTTTATGAGATATACATAATTATACTAACTATTCGACACGGTTTCATCCGCAACTCGTCTCATATTATTTCTAGTATGACGGATCGAACCTATAGCCTTCCTGGATAAATGGTCTATCTAAGACCAAAAGAATTTCTCGATTCGTACCAGTAGTTCCTGAGATTAGCGCTTTCAACCAAACAAACTAACATTAGTATACATTAACCTGCTCCTACTGAGTAACATGCTTTGATTTCCATCTAAAACACCAAAACTAATCAACAAAAAAATCTTAATTTTCAGGTCTTACACAAATTCACAGTCGACCTGCCCAAGAAGCACGGTCGTGGTGGTCAGTCTGCCCTTCGTTTCGCTCGTCTGCGTATGGAGAAGCGCCACAACTACGTGCGTAAGGTGGCCGAGGTGGCCACCCAGCTGTTCATCAGCGCCGACCGCCCCAACGTGGCTGGACTCATCCTGGCTGGTTCCGCTGACTTTAAGACTGAATTGTCGCAGTCCGACATGTTTGATCCGGTGAGTTTTATAAAGAACTAGCTGTTGCCAGCGGTTTCACCCGCTACAACTCGAAAATTATCCCACGGGAACATAAAATCGGGATAAAAACTATCCTATGTGTTAATCCAGGTTATAAACTATCTGTGTACCAAATTTTAGCCAAATCCGTTCAGTGGTTTTTGCGTGAAAGAGTAACAAACATCCATACATCCATACTTACAAACTTTCGCCTTTATAATAGTAGTAGGACTAGCAAACCCGGTAAACTCCGTTTCGCCACCAGATGGCGCTGTATGTGAAAGTAGATTTTCCCACTTTTCTGTAGAATTTTTTCCTGAATTTTCTTTGCTATAAACCTCACGGAGCCCGAGACCTTTCCAACGAATGCAAAACCGTGGAAATCGGTTCGTGCGTTCTGGAGTTATTTATATTATATAGTAGACTAGCTGTGCCCGCGACTTCGTTCGCGTGGATGTCGGAACTTAACAATGTATTTTTTTATATAAAATTGACAAACTTTCATACAAACTTTCATCCACTATTTTATCCCTTTGGGGGTAGAATTGACCAAAATTTTTTTTTAACGGATGCCTACGTCATAACATCTACCTCATCATCATCAGCCTATAGTGTTCCCACTGCTGGGATGCGGGCCTTCTCAGAGTGGGCCATAATCCACCACGCGGGCCCAGTGCGGATTGGTGGATGTCACAATGTCTTCGAATTTTTCGGTTCTAGGACATGCCGGTTTCCTCATGATGTTTTCCTTCACCGTTTTGAGAGCAGTGGTGAAGAAAATTACGCAAAGTAATGCGCCTGGCGTGGTTCGAACCCCACGACCTACAACTCGTAAGTTGGGAACGATACCACTGTTCTCAACGACGATATAATACTACACTCCGCATACACGATCTAAGGAACGAAAATTATTCTGTCAACACGCTGAGGTACTACGTAAGCGAGGGGGACGGGGTACTGCGTTGTGATTGGCTAACTCAAGGCCTGTTCTGTCTCAACGTACGTTTGATGCTCGCAGGATTGATCGAAATGAGTCGAATATGAGACTTTTGCCTAATGTGTTGACAGACATCGGTCGCCTGTTATTACGAGTCTAGTATTATATCGTCGTTGGCTCTCCTCCTGTGTCAATTTAAAGTGATGACTGTGTATATCTCTCAGCAAAAGACTTTCGCTAATCTTTTTTTTCTAATCCGACCAATGACGTAGAACTATTTTGAAGTACCTTTGAGATTTAAACTGATTTGAACCAATGACGATGCTTGGAACAAGCTATACTAGAGCCATTAGTTCCCCAGTTGCCATCCCCATTTAAAATGATGACTGCAAAATACTCTCACTAATCTTTTTATTTTCTTGTTCAGCGTCTCCAAGCCAAGATCATCAAGCTGGTGGACGTGTCGTACGGCGGAGAGAACGGCTTCAACCAGGCCATCGAGCTGGCTGCCGAGTCGCTGCAGAATGTCAAGTTCATCCAGGAGAAGAAACTCATTGGAAGATACTTTGATGAGATCTCACAGGTGATTAGAAAGAAAGACAGAAAATTGCGTTTATTGGCACTTGTGCTACAACTTAAAACTATAACAATACAAACTTAATAAAAATGAATGCCAAAGGGCCTCAGCTCAGCATAATGTCAGGCGGCAACACACAGTTTGTCACCTGACGCTGATTTTCAGCTGCAGCCCACGAGTGCCATACGCTCAAAATGAAATACGTGTTATAATAATACGTTTTATAGCTACGAGATTTGCACTTTTTGGACAAAAAACCCATGTGAAAAATAGCTGGGACAACAGTAGATACTAACCACATTTGCTTACTTACAAAAATATTCAGTGCACATTGGTTAAAAGTAGTAGTAGTAGTAGGTGATTAGTTAAAACTAGATTGTTATAGGGAACCATGGTATAATAATATACTTCGCCAGGTATGGCATTCCGAAACACATTGGTCACGTGGGAAACACAAGCCTACGTCATCATCGCTCTCAAATGGTTCTCAAACTTTACAGTTTGGGGAAATTCAACCTAATAAAACATTGACCTAATTATTACATTACTACTAACTTTTGCACATGGCTTCCTTCCCCTACCTCAGCGTAGTAGATTTTCAGTGACAAAAAGCATTATTTATCCATCCTAGGATAAAAGATAACAAAAAAACTTTTCTATGTTAACAAATAAAAATGTTTGAGTGCCGCTGGTTACACAGTCACTGAGCGAGACAGGCATATGCATAAAACAAGAATAGCGATACACGACAAAATGGCGGTATGACAATGACACAGCCCGTTCCTGTGTTACCAGTCTGTATAGTGTGTTTATAACTCCCTAAGCGCATTTATTATTAAGCAATTACGATAAAACGCTGTGGTTTTATTTAACAATTCTGTTGGTATACGTATTGAATTGTTTCGTTTGCTATGCTAAATAAAATTTAAATGTTTTATTTATTTTTAAACAGAATAGATGCTGAAAATGTTTCCTTATTATCGTATTTTGTTGCAATTAAGTGGCAACTGGAAAGTGACGTCAGCATGTGTTTCTGCGGGAGTGTCAGAGCTTGTTTTTTAGACTATGGCGGGGACTATAGTAAAAAATAATTGTTACAGGATACGGGGAAATACTGCTTCGGTGTTGACGACACGCTGCGCGCCCTCGAACTTGGTGCCGTTGAGACTCTGATTTGCTGGGAGAACCTCGACATCCAGAGGTGAGTTCTCACCACGCTGTTGTGTTACTTCAGGCAGCGCGCAAACGTTGAACACTTTTGTGTCAGATACAAGCTCATCATCATCAACAGCCGGACGACGTCCACTGCTGAACATAGACCTCTCCCTTACACTGCCAAGTCGAACGACAATTCTCCACTTCCATCCATCAGTTACCCGCGACTCTTTCTCTCTGTGTTGTCCACCTAGTGCAAGGTCTACGCTGTCTTCCGGTCCGTGGTCGCCACTTTAGAACTTTTCTTCCCCATCGGTTGTCAGTTCTAGGAGCGATGTGGCATGCCCATTGCCACTTCAACTTGCAAATTTTATGAGCTATGTCGGTGACTCTGGTTCTTCGCCGAATATCCATGTTCCGGATTTTATCCCGCAAAGAAACTCCGAGCATAGTTCTTTCCATTGCTCGTTGAATGACTCTTAGTCTGTCTAAAAGGCCAGCAGTCAAAGATACAAGCTACCAATGAATATTTTTTGATTTCTATAGAACTAGTATGAAAATCATTCACTTCCTACCCATCTATTGTGTCCAGTTGCTAACATAGAGCCTATGCACACCACGTTTTTATACGCGCCGGTGCGTTTTCTTCAGAGCAGTTTGTTGTCATTTTGTTCTAAGCTGCGTCTGACTTGCGTGTGTGGAGGCAAAGTAAACATTCATCATCACCATCAGCCTATTAGTGTTCCCACTGCTGGGACACAGGCCTCTCTGTGAGAGGGGGGTGCGCAATAATCCACCACGCCGGCCCAGTGCGGGTTGGTGGATGTCACATGTCTTCGAATTTTTGGTTCTAGGACATGTCGGTTTCCTCACGATGTTTCCCTTCACCGTTTTGAGAGCAGTGGTGGTGAAATAAATTACACAAAGTAATGCAACAACTCGTCAGTCGGAGCCGATACCACTGGGCCACCACTGCCTAAACTATAGTAAACATTAAACTGGTTTAAAAATAGGAAGACCTATGTTCAGCAGTGGACGTCCTATAACTGATATTAGGATAATAGGCTAGTTGCCTAAAAAAATGTAATTAGTCCGTCTTTAAGATTATTCAAAAATAAGGGACACGTATTTTTTTAAAAATTAGACCAAAAATGACAAAGATTAGCCTATTAAATACGTGTGACGTCACGATGCGTGGCAATTTTCGCGCAGAGTGACGTCACAGGTAACTTAAATAGGCTAATATCTTTGTTCATTTTTGTTTAATCGAAAAAAGAAAAAATACGTGTCCAATATTTTTTTATAATCTAAAATACGGACTAAATAGAATGTAATTATTTTGACCCTGGAAACTACCCTATAATGATGATTAAAATGTACCGCCAAATGTTCCAGATACGTCCTGAAACTCCACGCGACCAACCAGGAGACAATCCTCCATCTCACTCCGGAGCAAGAGAAAGACAAGTCTCATTTTACTGATAAAGAGGTTATTATTTCTAAGTCACATTTCACTGACAAAGAGGTGATTATTTTGTTGCTATTTCTTCTGCTTTTTTTTTCATTATTTCATTTTTTTTGGACAATTTTTGTGTTTTAAAAATGTTTTCAACTACGACTTAATTTGTGTATATAGCTTACATTCTGCCTTTTGGGGGGAACTATATGTTATCATTCGTTTTGTCAAAGAACTATTTCTTGATGTTTATTTTAAAACACAGAAATTGTCTTTCAGGTGAAATCATACTTATAAAGCCCGTATCGAAATGCGAGTATTTTTTTGCTAATGTGTTGACAGACATCGGTCGCCTGTTATTAGGAGTCTAGTATTATATCGTCGTTGAGTAGAAATCTACCGTGGTACCACAAAAAGTTTTAAAAGTGTGTTGAACACTTGTCTAAAAAATGTCAGATTATGGCGTTGAAATAAGGTTCGTTTTGCAGTCACACTTTTTTAGACAAGTGTTCAAGTAATTTTTAAGTTTTTATGGTAAGACTGCTAGTCTTTAATACCAAACAAACAAATAAACATCAAATGCGATGGGTTAGACGCAAAATACGCGCTTGCGCACATTATGGTAAGATTCACACCAACCGGCCGGACTCGGCGGCATTTTACAATGCGGTAAAGAACATTGAAATCTATCCACAGTAAATACAGTTCATATTTGCATGCAACGTACGGGACACGTCGCTACGTGTCGCGGAATACTGACGGAGATAACTTTGCACACAAATATGAACTTTATTTACTGTTGATAGATTTCAGTGTTCTTTACCGCATTGTAAAATGCCGCCGAGTCCGGCCGGTTGGTGGGAATCTTAGGAGTAGTGCTCAATTTGAAAGCTCATTTTCTGAGTTTCTATTTTGAGAAGTCCACATTTTGTGAGTTTCTATTTTGAGAAGTGCACATATTGCGTCAAACCCAAAGCGATCAAGTCGTTTCGGAAGAGAGCAGTCTTAAAAACCATGAAACGTGATTTTTATTAATTCGTTTTTTATTATAATAAAGTACAAGTTTTAGAAAATCAGTCGCAATGTGACGCAGATTTCTTCATCACGTACCATCACAATAGTGGTGAAACGTAAAAATATCTCTAAATGAAAGTAGTATAGTTACTGTGTTGTGGAGGTCTGATAGACAGTCGCTCCATGTAAAATACTGATATTCAGCTGCATCTGGTTCGAGTGGAAGCCAACCACAATATAGTTGGGAAAAGGCAGGCAGATGATTATAAGCCTTAGAGCGCTAAAATTAGAGGTGTCATTAGCTAAGCAAGAAGTCTACTCCCAAGTATTTGCTATCATACGCATCAAAAACGCCTTTACATGCGATTGGACGTCTCGCTCTAGCAAATTACACCTCTTAATGACAGAAAGAGATAAAAATACATGAAAATGCTGATTTTGGGTGTATAAATATGATTTTAACCTTTGCCATACCTTGTTGGCTTTGCCAATATCATATATTTTGTTCTTTTTTTTTGTTTTTGTGTAAACTGCTTTGTAATACATTGTGTAGTTTATTTGTTTGTATGTGCACCTAAACAAACACAAATTATTTATTTTTTGTATTACCTATTTAGAGATTAGATTGGATTTAGAAGAAATTCTTGTTATAGTCCACAATAGGAGCTCGTGGATAAATAGCAGCCTCACTGTTCGATTTTCAAGGCTAAGCTTCGCTTGTCGAGGTTGGTCTAAAGATTAGTGACCATTTATCATAGCGAGTTTCCTCCATACCTCGGAAAGCACGTAAAGCTGTTGGTCCCTGCTGACATTTGTAGATCTTTGATAGTCATAATGTTAGGCCACTAGTACTACGATAGCCTAGATGGTAAAGCGTCTGGGGTGCTTGTACAGAAGGACGCAGGTTCGAATACTGTTCGCATTCTTTTTATTAGTCCGCAAAAATGCTTTACTAGCATGTACTTGTTTCTCGCGCTCGGCATTGGTCGAGGCCATGCTGCGGGGCGAGACGGAGTGGGAAGCGTTCGCCTCCTTCTGCGCAGCAGACATGATAGCGATGGAGGAGGCGCGCCGCGAGAGGGAAAGAACAGCGTCGACGCCCCAGCCACAGTGGTAGATGACCACGGCGACGAACCGTAGGCGCGGGCGGCGAGTAATGAGCGACTCGCTGTCCGACCATGACCCATGCCCGGGACGACGATTTTGTTTGTTCTGGGTCTGACTGTTGGTGTATGTAAAGGGCTTCACACACAGCAGCTATAATGTAAAGATGTACATTATAGTACGTGGATCTCATTACATCTTTCCATGTAAATCCTCAGGAGACTACACACGACAGCTATAATGAATATTTTTACATCTTTGTATATCTATGGAAAGATGTAATGAGATGTATCGTGCTATAATGTACATCTTTACATTATAGCTGCAGTGTGTGGTCTCCTGACGATATCTATGGAAAGATGTAATGAGATGTATCGTGCTATAATGTACATCTTTACATTATAGCTGCTGTGTGTGAAGCCCTTAAGTTGTGGTCTCCTCTCGATCCCACCATACCAAAGTACAGACACAATCACACAACGCCCCCAAAACCCTCCCCTACAATAATCCCCTACTATTATCTCCTCCCCAGAGCGGAGTAGAGCTCGAGCTGGTGGAGTGTCAGCCGCTGCTGGAGTGGCTCGCCAACAACTACAAGTCCTTCGGAGCCACCCTGGAGATCATCACGGACAAGAGTCAGGAGGGGAGTCAGTTTGTACGAGGATTTGGTGGAATTGGAGGTAGGTTTTGATGTTTTTTTTTTTAATTTTTGGTGGGGTTGTTACTGGGTTTTTTGTGGTCTAGTTGGGTAGGGGCGTTGTGAGGTTGTGAGGTTAGGATATTATTGCATTGACTTAGAAGAGATTAAGGGTGCTCCCACATCTATCGACGCGAAATCGGCTTTTTCCGTCGCCCTTTCTCTTTCTGTCACTTAGAACTGCCATTTGCTAGACCGAGACAGAAAGCAAAATGCGATAGCACACGGCGGAATCCTCGAGGCGGACGCGTGCTATCGCATTGTCTCGTTCTAGCAAATGGCAGTTCTAAGCGACAGAAAGAGAAAGGGCGACGGAAAAAGCCGATTCCGCGTCGATAGATGTGGGAGCACCCTAATATTGCTCGCGTCTAATAAATTAGATGCGATTTTGCCAGTGTGCGATCAAAATATTCACTCTAGTCGACTCATTAAAGTATACACGAATAATTGTCAAGTTGTTCATTAATTTTAAATGGCGGGTGGCACCAGTGCTGGCTGGCGCGTGCCGTACATTTCCGTAACTTGTCGGCGACGACGTTTGCTGCTTGTTTATTTATGAGCTAGTAAATACTGGGCGCTCGGCGTTGTTGCTTTGAGCGCGCATTGCTCGCGTACACACACCGCGCTAAGCGCGTTCAACACACGCGCTATAAAAAAAAACAGTACAAAAAACTCGATCTCCATTTTAGAAAAGTGTGTCTTCTCTACACACGACAAAATGTAAACGCGCGCTTGACCAGCAGCGCGCTCCTACATGTGTGTGTTACATTCAAAACTCTCAACCAGTCAAAACTACTATTATCTAGCAAAATCAGTCAAAACTACTTTTGACCGTATGCTTTAGTCAATAATACTTTTGACTAAAATAACAGTCAAAACTACTTTTGCCCAATGGAGCTGTTCAAAAGTATTTTTATTTGACAATTACTAGATATAGGAGTAGATTTTATGAGAGGGAGAATCTTTGCACAACGCCTTGCCCAACTAAGACAAAAATAAAACTACGTATAGCAATTTTGATTATAAAGTTATGTACTAACGTGCTTTTGGGATTCGCAAAAACAATTTTTATCTGTATATTATGTATGTATGTTTATTTATAAATATCTTGGCCTGCAAAAAAAACCTTTGGAATATAAATTCAATAAAAAATTATGTATGTTTCCAACGATATAAAATGTTATGATGGAATTTGACGCTTCAATCTTTGAATACCAACAGCTTACAACTTGACATTTTAAAAGAAAAAAAAGCTACAAAGGAAACAGCAAAATCAAAATAATCACAAGTTCCACTTGAAACTCAAATCAAAGAAATAGGCAGATAGAACGCTCAGAACACGCGAGTATCTCCACCAAAGTTAATACAAAATCAAATAGAATTACATTCCATAATGTTTTCTTTGTTTTTGAGAATAACTTTTACCATGGTTAAAGACACGAGACGGCATATTTTGGCAAAAAACAACAACGACGCGCAGCTTGGTACGACGCGTAGCTTGGTACTGTCGCGACTTTGTATTCGACTTTGATTTTGTATTAACTTTGGTGGACCCACTCGCGTGTTCTGAGCGCTCTATCTGCATATTTCTTTGATCTGAGACTTGAAAGTACTAGATTTAGTCACGAAATCCTACTTTTAAATGAAATCAATGCCAAAATGGTTCTTAGGCACTTTACTCATGCTGCGACGCGCTTGCATTTCGATCGATTTCAACTACAAGTGAAAATCAACCTTAGCACTACGACATATGACATAAAACACGCTGTTATCTACGGGTAAATGAAAAACAAAACACGATCGCCACGACGACGTCAAGTCGGTCGAATTGCATCATTATTTCTTAGTAGCTAGGTTGATTTTCACTTGTAATTGGCATCACGCCAATCGCCATGGGTAAAGTCCCATAATCTCCAGTTTTAGGTTCATTACTTCCGGAGATTACCCCCTACATACAAACTTACAAACAAATGTTACCTCTTTATAATATTAGTATATGTGTGGTGTGAAATGTTATAACTGTAATATATATGATATTTTTAGAAGAGACATAAAATTTTGTTGCAAGTGCTCATATTTAATTTTGAGGAGTGTTACAGCTTGGCCAGAACGTCTTGAAACGGAACTAATATTTTTGTTTGCTGTCAACGTTTTAAAATCTTTGATATTTGATGTAAACAAAGAACGCAGGTTTGTTAGATTTATTATTGTGCCATAAAACTAACGTAATAAGTGAAAATAAATTATTAAGAAATAAAATCATTGAAAGTGCTGGTAGCGAGAGCACTGTGGCGACTTCCGGTTTTCTACTGTTTTTTGCCAAGCTGTAAGCTAATTAGTTATGTATATTCTTATGTATAACTTAACAGCTATAGTACAAATCCATAAAAACATTGCAGCGTCAAATTCTTTCAAACTTGCTTAAAATACTAATGCCTTATATACGATACTAACTGTCTTTATTTCTCCCTCCTACCCGCCGCTCGGACTCCGTGGGACCTACACGTAAATATAACCTCTTTACACATTATTTAATAAAAAAAAAAACATAATTATAACCTTTTTACATTTTGAACTTTACTCAATTCATGAAATAAAAAAAAACATTTTTTACTGTTTTGCAAATCTTAACTCATGTTTGACATTTTTACACTTTGACTTTATTCATAAAAAAAAACTTTTATGCACTTGTACTTTTTACGAAAAAAATTATACATAACCTCTTTGCAATTAATAAACATAAAAAAACGTCATTTTTACACATAAACTTGATTCATAAAAATAATCTTTTTACATTTGAACTTTACTAATTCGACGAAAAAAAAACCATTTTTAACTCTTTTGTAATTCATTTTCAACTCCTTAAAATTTATATTTGACATCTGTTCATTCAAACTCAATTCATTAAAAAAAACGTTACTTTTTAACGTAAAAACAGGCATTCTTCGTTACAAAGTGGATTTTCAATCTCTGCAACTCGACGAACCGCTAGACGACGTAGATTTAGACGACTATTAAAAGATATACGTTTCACTTATTTGAGAAAAAAACATAAAAAAACACCATTTCGACTCTTTAATGTTAGGGTTTTATGCTTGCATTGTGTTTGAGGACGCGCTGGCGGGTGAAACGCTGCGGTTTTTGGGCGTTTTTTAACTGCCACATCAGTGAGACGCCTTAGCGTAAATTTTTATGAGCTAAAAAATGTAATCTTAATAAGTCAACGTTAAATTTTTGCGAATTTTCACGATTTTTTAGCGTTTTTTAACTACTTCACTACAGCACTGAGGTGCCTTAGACATACGAAGACGCGAAACTTCAGGGTATTTGAAGGAACACAGATTTACCACCTAAAGAAAGCTATAAAAAACCAGTATAAGCTGACCATTCATTGCGCGAAAAGGTCATGCCTAGCGAGGCCAAGAAAAAATGGTTTTGTATAACTTGGTTTGTTAGCCGTACATCTTATATCAATCCATTGTGTTTTTATCAAGCTATGAAAAAGTCAGAATTGTCATTCAAACACCAAAACATCAATTCAGTACTGTACATCACTCACAAAGCTGACTGCAAAAAACGCAACACGCCTAAAAAACGCAGCGTTTAAACGCCCAATGCGTCCTTAAAGTTTTTTCTAGCTAATATTCCCCCTCTAGTTCTAGTTGAAACCTATTTTCATTGTTTATTAATATTGCTTTTCAACACACCACGCGTTTTGTATACATTTTCCCCTCTACCCTCTTTTTCATTATATTATACGGTATGTATCAGAAATATGTGGTACACATACGGAACTAATTTCTCTTTGAGACCATCGTCAAAATTGTGAAAAAATATTCAACTTTTACGCTTCATTCACACGAGGCGTATGACGAAAACTTTTTTTTTACGGTATTTATGTTTTTAAAACATGGTAGTCATCAATCAGTCAGTTTTACTACAAAAAAGTTAAACATTTGTTAAACACTTGTCTTAGAAAAGTGTAAATACAAAACGGCATTTCTCGTTGATATAATTTCCTTTTTGCAGTTACACTTCTTTTAGACAAGTGTTTAAATTTTTTCTTACTTTTTGTAGTGAGGTCATTCGACAACCCCACATCGGTGAAGTTTCTCCAGTTGACTTGGATTTAAAGTCTAACCGCCTTACCACAATAAACATCTATTGAAAACTTGACTAATAAAAGTGTAAATGCAAATCGGCCCTTACATCAACGTGAAATCACGTTTTGACTTTGACATTTTTTTGACATGTGTTTAACGAATGTTTATCTGTCTTGTGGTTAGCGGTATGTTTCCAAGTTCTACGTACTTTGCCATAATAAGCTAGTTCTTTTCTTTTACGATAACGATGTTGATGTCATAGAGAGACTTATCTGAACCTCAATGACGACATATTTCTGAAACACGCTGTATTATTATTTGTGTTTTTTCTTGTTGTTTGTTTTTGATGTTGAACATCGGGATTATTACGAAGTTTCACGAAAGAAGAAAAGTTGCAAAGGAAGATAAAAAAGAAAAACTAAAAAAAAAAGATAAGTTCAATTTTGTATTTAAATAAAAAAAGGAATGAAATGGAACGCACATTATTTAAAAAAGGTAATAAAATTGAGCCATATAAACCGGATTAAAATAATAAAACTAGTTCATAAAATACTTTCATATTTTTATTATTTGATAGAAACTAGATTTTTTAAATAATACTGCAGGTTTTTTATATAATTATAGCCTTTTTACCATTTAACTTACATAAGTCGACCATCTGTCATAGCGAGTTTCCTCCGTGACTCGAAAAGCACTTAAAGCCGTTGCTCCCGGCTGTCATTTGTAGATCCTTGACAGTCGTTACTGTTAGACAGAAGCTCTAAAGTCTGACAACCAGTCTTACCATGGGGTATCGTATTACCCAGTTACTGGGTTGTGGAGGTCCGATAGTCAGTCGCTCCATGTAAAATACTGATATTCAGCTGCATCTGGTTCGATTGGAAGCCGACCAAAATATAGTTGGGAAAAGACAGGCAGAATGTTAGAGAACTAATAGTGCATCATTCAATATCAATTGACTTTTTTTACGTTAGGCTCTTATTTTGACCACCATGTAGCCTGATGGTAAGCAAAGATGTGGTCGACGGTAAAGCATGCTTACCTAGAAGTAACCTACGATCTCCGGCCACCGTAGGCGCGGGCATGCGGGCAACTCGCTGCCCGTCCATGTACCATGCCCGGGTCGACGGCGCGTCGTGTTCCACCCGCGCCTCAAAGAACGTCAGCATAATGACAGGGCCCCCTCTCAGAGGGCCAAAGCTTGCCGGGGTCGCGGGACTTATTCCATCACCGTGACCCCGGAACATAAAGGGCTATTTAAGGACACCGTGGATTTTAGTCAGTACAAGTCTGACAGTCCCTCTCGCCCTGCCCTGGGTGGGAGGACTCATTTGATGATTTTACCAAGATAAAAAAAATACTCTTGACTTGAAGACCACTTCAGACTTCGCAAAGACCCTTTTATTGTTTAAAAAAAAGATAAATAGTCTGCTGCTCTATAGACTAAACATATTTACTATATAAAACGCGAAATATTATTAGTGGCCTTATAAAATTATACCTATTAATATAATATTAATAACAACTATAAGCATTCGTAGAAATATATATTGACACGCAAATCGGATGAATTAAGAATTAGAATATTAGTAATAATCTAAGCATATAATCTGTAATATTTATCACACATATAAAAATACATCTTTTATCTCTTTCTTTATAACAAAACTGTGATTTGCTAGAGCGAGCATCTTAATTCTCATGCTCTGACTCTAAAAAGAAAGACAGAGACCGTTTCTCGCTCTAGTAAGTTGTACTTCTGTATGACAGAAAGAGATAGCGATAAAAAGAAATTAAGGAATTTCAACCTTCAAAACGACGTAATAATCCCGATTTTATTATAAAAAACTTGTGAAATGTACCCGGCAATCTCATTTATATGAACATGATATTATGTATATCAGCAATTATATGAACAATCCATATAATTATACAGGGTGTCCCAAAACTCAACGTCAAGCCGAAACGGGGTGATAGGATTAATCATAACCATCACGAGAAAAATCTGAAAAAAAATCTATCCCATGTAGTTTGAAAATTATGGACATTTTAAGAAAATCCTAGAAATTTGATCAAACTGTACCATTTTTCGGTTATTGTGGTTTTCCTTTTTTATTTTTGTTCAATTGAACTTTGGAAACGTAATCCTAAATAACATTTCTAGAATCTCAATAAAAAATAATGACACAATTGCCTCAAGTTTCCGAGAATTGAGACTATTTGTTTAACTACAAATTTAAAATTTTCAACATCCGTCGACTTTGACAGGCCCTCCTTTAAAAAAAATGTACTAGAGTGCCTTGGCAAGTAGCATCAAAAGTTGGCGTATTTAATCAGGATTCTAAAATGGTACAATACTTGTTAGTTCCATACAATAAAAAACCGGCCAAGTGCGTGTCGGGCCACGCACAGTGTAGGGTTCCGTAATTGTCCATCAAAATACTTATGCGAACTAACTAAACTGATTCGCTGAATTTAATTTTAAAAAGAAGAATTTTCAAAATCGGTCCAGGAGTCTTTGAGAAATCGGGGAAAATACGAATTCAGAACCTCCTCCCTTTTTTGAAGTTAGTTAAAAATGGTTGACGATAAAAACCTACCTATCCCCAAAAAACATACCGTAAAACATACCTATTAAAGCTGTAAATATAAAGTTGACAAACTTACATTTGCAGTTGAATCCGATACATTTTGTTTAAGAAAATATGTAATCCAAGTACATTTTATAAGTTGGTCGACTATTACTCGTAAAGTTGTAAAGCCTACTTAGTCATGATAATTTTCTTTTAAACTTCGTTATATATACTACTATTGTGAATTTTTTCACACCACCAAACATAACCGTTTAGCTGGTAGAGGAGGGGGACACTCGAGTCGAACAAAATTTAACACTTTAAAGCTTAATATTTCACAAACTAATTTTTTTATCAAAAAATTGTTAATGGAAACTATCAATATTTTTTAAAGACCTATTTAATGATACCCCACACTAAGGGGTACGCGAGAAAAAAAAAATCCTCACTTTACGTGTAAGTACTGGAGGTACCCTAAAAAAAAATATTTTTCGAGATTTTATTTTACCACTTTTTCGGCACAACAAATCCGTGTATTTACACCAAATTACAGCTCTCTAGTGCTGTGCGTCTCTGAGCTAAACTGCGGACAGACGGACGGACGGACGGACGGACATGGCGAAACTATAAGGGTTCCTTGTTGACTACGGAACCCTAAAAAAGAGTAAAACAATTAAAACCTCAAGTAAGCCGATTTTTGCTATCTCAGTTAAAATGTTTTTGATTCGAACAAGCTCTAGGTAAGTTCGTAATTTTAAGGCAAAATGATATCAAAACCCATATTGAAAACGTAGCCGACCTGCGTTAATGCATTTCTCAAGCAGCTGAGGAGATTATCTCTCGAAGATATGCTCGACTAATAAGTAGATCTTTTTTAAGAAGATGTAGGGCTTGTATTGAGGCCAATGGTAAACAATTTGAATTTATTGTTATAAAATGTTATTTCTCTATCTGACTTTTATTCCATCAAACCTAAATTAAACGAGATCAAGATTTTTCATTATTTTACTAATTTTACTAACTTTTTTCACTTTGGTTAAAGTGGCGTCATTATCTATCTCCCTCACTTATGACAAACATACCCACTATCCATCTTTCTCATCATTTTGCCTTAAAATTAAGAACCTATCTAGAGCTTGTGCGAATCAAAAACATTTTAACTGAGATAGCAAAAATCGGCTTACTTGAGGTTTTAATTATTCTACTCTTTTTTATTGTATGGAACTAACAAGTATTGTACCATTTTAGAATCCTGATTAAATGCGCCAACTTTTGATGCCACTTGCCAAGGCGCTCTAGTACATTTTTTTTAAAGGAGGGCCTGTCAAAGTCGATGGATGTTGAAAATTTTAAATTCGTAGTTAAACAAATAGTCTCAATTCTCGGAAACTTGAGGCAATTGTGTCATTATTTTTTATTGAGATTCTAGTAATGTTATTTAGGATTACGTTTCCAAGTTCAATTGAACAAAAATAAAAAGGAATAACCACATTAACCGAAAAATGGTGCAGTTTGATCAAATTTCTAGGTTTTTCTTAAAATGCCCATAATTTTCAAACTGCATGGGATAGAATTTTTTTCAGATTTTTCTCATGATGGTTATGATCAATCCTATCACCCCGTTTCGGCTTGACGTTGAGTTTTGGGACACCCTGTATAACGGCTAATACATGTTTTGTGGTTGTTTTGAAGAAATATTATGGAAAAAAGAGCTATTGATTAAATATATGAACTTTTTTCTAAAGACCATGGATAAACACTATACTTTTAAGTCATAAGTACCCCTTATAAGAGAGAAAAAAACAGTAAATAATTTAAAAGGTGCAGTAATTTCACAACAATTTAAAAAAAAACGCGTTATTTCTCATGGACATCTCAACTTCTAACAAATATGAAACTAATGAAATGTGATTTTGAAAATATAAGTGTCTCAAATACCCGCCAGTGTCCATATTACATATGATTTGAATACGGACGCTTTTTAAATCAAAATAAGGGTCAGCCTCCAAAGTCTAAAGTTACTGCTTATGTGACCTACATAACCCAATTCTTGGGTAATACGACAACTCGTACTATTCGAGTTGTAAAGCGAATGATAGCCGGAACCAACGATAAAAGACACGATGAGATACCCTGTAGAATTATAATATTGAAAATAACATTAAAAAAAAAAGAAATCTACAAATTTTAACAATCACAAAACGTATACAACGGCCGTATGTATAATATTTATGAAATATACATAATTATGTTATATTAAAATTTATCAAAAATTTGTTGTCCAGAAATATTCGCTAAGTATTTACCGCATAGATTTTTTAAATACATAACGTAATTATATTTATCATGATATAAATAACGTAATTTGTGTGTATTTTGTTCTAAATTTTTGCTTTTATTTTTCACTTGACCCATGCCCATAAGTGTTGTACAAATTTTTATATATATATTTTAGTGTAGGTAACTTTTTATGTGTTAAAAAGAAGTGTGGACTGGAAGGGGTGTTAAAACTCTTGTATTTTAATTGACTTATGGACAAATAGCAGTGTTTAGAAGCATTGTCTTATCATTGGACTTTGTTTTTAAATGGATATTATCCACTACTGAAGAATTTTCGAAAATTCATCCCCTAATGGGTTTTAAAGGGGATGGAATTTCGTATAGAAACCTTGCTTTTTGGTTCTTAAAATAAAAAAGTACTGCGACCAACAAACATTGTAATTTTGGAGCCGTTGTATTCAAAAAAAATGCATTTTAAAATGTCAAATTCTTAAAACAGAGGTCAATCGCACAGTTATTAAAACTGTAATTTAAATAAAGTTGTCACATGGAAATAAAATATGCAAAACGCAATTGTTCTAGAAGATGATTTCCTTTATTTTCAAAACTTACAAAACAGGGATTTTTCCAAAAAAGGAAATTATTGAAAAAGCAGATTGCTTCATTAATAGTTTCCCTTCATCCCGCCAGTCCAACTTTCTTGTAAAGTTGTATGAGTAATGCTTGAAACGATACGAAAACTGAATTGATATTCATATACACTAGATCGGTAATGTTTTGATGTATTTCGTTATGATTATTTTTTGTATAGTATTTTGGCGATCGCACTTTAAAAGGCACTCAATTTTTTTATAAAAGGAACACCCTCTGGTTCCCAAATTCGGGGACCCCATAGAGGGCCAAAGCCTGCAGGGGTCGCGGGACTAATGAGCTACCGGATAGCGCTATTGAAGGAACCCCGGATTTTAGTCAGTACAAGTCTGACCGTCCCTCCTGCCCTGCCCTGGGTGGGAGGACTCATTTGATCGTTTTACCAAGCTAAAAAAAGGGGTATGACTCACTTACTGAAAATTCCACCCGAAGTAGGATGAAATAAGGGCTAAAAGTTTGTATGAAAATTCGTCATCTGGTATAATTAGTGCGGGTCGGCTATTCAAGCATTATAGTAGTGCCATCGTCAAATAATTGTTGAGCAGAACGAGCTAATGTTTTATTTCTTTAATGCATAAATGAGCTTGAATTTCCTATAATTGTCTAATTTCACTGTGTTGACGTAAGCAAGAATATATTTGGGTTTCTATAACGTTTGTAGTTAATAATTCTCGCTAAACAACTAAATATATAAAAAAATGCAAATATATACAAATAATTTTATGTGCGTCACTACTTTTTTGACTGTAGCAATCAAATATTTTGAAAAAATGTTCATATAATCAAACAATAGAAAATAAAAAAGTATTTAAAATAATAGTGACGCATGTAATGCTTGTTTAAATTATTTCAATGGAAACACGATAAAAAATGATTATAATCGAGTTTGAATAACATGTTAAAACTACAACCTAACATATGTCTATGAATTTGCGATTTCTATCTTTATGCTATTTAAAATACAGTTGAGTTTCTTTTGCACCATACATTCTAAACCATGTCTATAATAATAATTGCCTTGTAAAATGAACCTTATAACGCTTTCCTAAGAGTTAACTATATAATAAGCAATAACGCCATACAGAACAGGCTTTAAGATATATGTATTTTTAATAGAAAAAAAGTCATTTTAGAAACCATTTTTAAAGCATCGCCAATTAAACTCGCAACACTGACATTCTGAAGGACTTGCCAGATGAAAAAAAAATGTAATGTGAAAAATTCCTTTATGAATGTTTTTAGAGAACTTTTAAGTGTAGGCCACTAATCTACACCGAAGGCTGTAATATCGTTTGTAAAATTTTATAATTATTAAATTAAAAATGTAACAATACCAAAACATATAAGACAATCATTAGTTTAGCATTAAATCATGTATTTTATTTAAAAATTATAATAATGTTGGTTTGGAAACTGGCCACGTAATAGATTTGTAAAACTATTTCAAAACATGTAAATTAAAAAAAATACAAAAATAAATGTACCTATGTTGCGGAATCACTTCCGCAAACAATCTATTTATAGAGACAGAAAATAGCTATTAAATCGAATATAATTTTTATTATCACTAATTAACTTGAAACAATGGGCATTGTTCATTTTTTTTAATATGCTGTAATTGAAAAACCATTTCGAGGAATAGCGTTACTGATCATTATGTACTAATTAAAAATGAAAAATATTCATATTTCATTGATATTTTTAATAAAATACGTTTGACCTTTCTTGCCCTTCAAATGTTTAACACCTTCTTCAAACCTTCGGCTGTACACAGTTTTGTATCTTTGCCTCAGAAAACAGAAAATATAAAAATATAAAATCGGCCAAGTGCGAGTCGGACTCGCCCATAAAGGGTTCCGTAGCAGCAAGTAAAGTTCTTGTAGTTGGTTGTAACTTTGCTAGGTTAATTGCAGTTTACGATTTATAAAAAAAAAAAAAAAACTAATAACTCCATCTCGATCAAAACAATTTTCAACTGAAGTTTGCATGGTAATGCACATCAAATATTTTTTTGTTTTTGTTTTATCATTCTCTTAGTTTAGAAGTTACAGAGGGGGGGGGGGGGCACATTTTACCACTTTGGAAGTGTCTCTCGAGCAAACTGTTCAGTTTAGAAAAAATAATTATGTTTGTAACCTCAATCACAGAATAATAGTACTAGGTACCTCAATATAATTTTTCAAGACCTGTTCATAGATATCCCAAACGAATGGGTAAGGCGAAAAAAAAAATTTTGAGTTTCCATTCTAAGTGTGGGACGTACCCCCAAAATTGGTTTTTGTTTTATTTTTGTGTGAAAGTCCTAACGCGGTTCACATAATACATCTACTTACAAAGTTTCAACTTTTTGTCGAAATTATAAGAGCTATCTCTTATAATTTCGACAAAAAGTGGCTGTGACATACGGACGAACAGACAGACATGTCGAATCTATAAGGGTTCCGTTTTCTGCCATTGGCTGCGGAACCCTAAAAAATAAATGACAAGTATTTTCCAGGGTTGTCAGGCATAAGTACCAATGTCTTGGTATACATAACAGTTTTCAGTGTCACGTACCATGTACCAAGATTATTACTCGAGAAAGAAAACCAAGATTGGACGTTGACCAACAATACAGAATAAACAACAAATTTTAGGGTGCAATCGAGTATTATTATTATAGCCTTTATTTAACAATCCTACAAAACAAAAATATTGAAAGTAAGTTTACATTTTTTTCCCTTTCTTTTATATATCTATATATGTATTATTAGACACCGATATTGAGATTGTCTTTCGATTTCGCAAAGGCCTCCCCTGTTGCTTGCCGTTCCTTCCGATTATGGGTCATCCTCCTCAAAGTAGCACCAGCCATCTTTCGAAAGTCGTCTTCCCATCTTAAGCGTTGCCTTCCTTTCTTTCTTTTGTTATATCTTGGACACCATTTGGTTACGTCCTTAGCCTATTTATTATTAGTACTCCTCAACATATGACCTGCCCATCTCCATTTCAATTTCCTTATGCAATGTGTGATTTCGTTGATTTTAGTTTAGTTTAGTAATGTCTCTAGTATGATTTTGGCTTTTAACTTGTCGTTGAGCATGCTACGTTCTATGCTATGATGACAGGGCTCTAGATTTCGCATATTTTGTTTAGTAATGCTCCAAGTTTGACATCTATACGTCAATTTAGGTAAAATGAAGAAATCAAATATTTTCTTAGATTTGGGAGGAACCCGGATTTTTGACAATCTTGTGTGACCAATATCTCTTCCACGCTAGCTGTACTCTGTTATAATCTATTTCTTTAGTTACAATCGAGTATTGCTTACTAAAAAATCTCTTTTTTTGCACTCTATTAACAGCAAAAGAAAAAAAAAGATTTTTCATTCGTATTTGATTTTCGACACATTTTACCGATGTAGGTACCAATATTTCATATTGGTACATCACAGTGGCCGTCTGACATCCCTGATGAGAAAATCAGGGATGTCAGACGGCCACTGACAAGTGTCAATTTGTAAATGTCAAAGATGTAAACAAACAAGTTTTTATTGTAACTGCAAATTGCTTCATAATCTCGGTTAAATCTGTTAAATTGGCATCGGCAATATAACATAAACTACAAGTAAAATAGAATACAGGAAGTGCTTTGTCCCAACTTGCAACAATAATACTAATAATAATCGAAACAACGTTTTGTTCGTACTAAAGAAGATTTGCGAGAAAAGTGGTGTCGTGATGACGGCGTGGAATGTTGCAAGGTTTATACAATGTACTGTTGCGAAGATCACTTTGATGTTAGTATTTCAGAAGCCTTAGATTCCTTTGTATGTTCATCTAGGAGTAATTTTGTTTTGTAAACAATAACCTAGCGGGATGTAAGTGACGTTTAGACAGTTGACGTTGTGTTGACAGTTTTTTAATTTTGCTCTAGTAAGGAAACGGCACAACTTTTAGGCCAATGGTGACGTCACCTACCTCAAAAATTAAAATATTAAAAATAAAAAAACTATTGAGCCAATCATTAAAATATTCAAATTAGTTTCTCAAAATGCTCTATATTTGCAGAAAATGAAATAAAATCGAATGTTTAAAAAATTAAGACAATCCCCATTACTATATTATGCCATGAGATGTGATCAACGGAGCCCTGCTGAGCAGGGCTCCTTTTTCTGCCGGCAGTATTATAATAAACTAACACAAAGAGTATTATATTAATTTTAAAGTGCTTTTATAAATATTCTTCATACAGAATTACGTGGTGAGGGAATAAATCAATATTTTTATATAAAAAATACACAGCTCTTACTACTACAACATTTTTTCAAATAGAAAATTTAAACGTTTTTAATGAAACCTCGCAGGGTGAAAGAAAGTGAAAATAATTGACACCAAGTAACTAAAAGAGTGTAGAAGAATAAAAATGTACAGAATCGACACTCATAAAGCGAAAGCGTAAACTTTAGCAATATGAAAGTTAAAAGTAGTCAATATAGAAATTCCGAAATATACTTGTATTGTTAATATATCATATTATTACTATAGCCTGTTCAAGAAATAATGGTTCGATATTATAAGGAGTTCTGTAAAAAAAAAAATTAGGTTGCAATTTTTTTTTTTCATTTTATGGTAAAGTTACTTTTCACACAGTCACACAACTTAATGCAGTGGTTAAGTGATTGACTGTTGCGCTGCGTGACCCGTGCTCGATTCCCCGAGGAACAAAAATGTGTATGATGTTATTTTAAATGTTTGTGAACGCACCCACGATAAACATTAAATTACTAGTGTGGAGCAAATTTTTTTTTTAATTTGCATATAAAAGAAAACATTAAAAATAAAATTTATGTTTTAATCGAACCGTTACTCCAATTTGAACACAATGCGCCTTAACTGTAATTAAATGATTGTGAAATATAATATTACCTATCTAAAATGTATTAAATGAACTCGCTTCTAAATAAAAACAATAGTATTTAGCTATAAATAAAGCGCTGTTCGTATGTAAAACTACAAATTGCCAGGGTTTTGCTCAAAACCACGTCTTAGCAATGTTGGGGTCGGCTTCCAATCGAACCGAAAATAATTCCAATATTTTATATAGAGGGACTACCTATCTGACCTACATAACTCATTGAGTTAAGCCCCATTTAATTATGCACGATATTCCATGCAATTTTGACTACATTGCGGTATGTTTTTGGTTAACTGATCATAATGTAACGCAAGTTGCATGCAGTTATAGATCGTCTAAAGATCATTCATCATCAGCCTATTAATGTTCCCACTGCTTGGACACAGGCCTCCTCTCTGTGAGAGGGAGTGGGCCATAATCCACCACGCGGGCCCAGTGCGGATTGGTGGATGTCACATGTCTTCGAATTTTTTGGTCCTAGGACATGCCGGTTTCCTCACGATGTTTTCCTTCACCGTTTGAGAGCAGTGGTGATGAAATAAATTACACAAAGTAATGCGCCTGCCTGGATTCGAACCCACGACCTACAACTCGTAAGTCGGGGCCGATACCACTGGGCCACCACTGCTCGTCTAAAGATGGTCGCACATAAATGTAAGCATCGTAAGTGCCGCACGCGCAGTTTGTATTTCAATAAGACGTCATCAGCATTATATGGGTACTAACAGCATTTTCACCTCACACGCTCGGAATGATTCTATTTCTCATTCAAAATCTGAGCTCATAACTCCATTTTCTGCTCTAGAGCACAAAGTGTTGTTCAAAATTCGAACACGTCTTGTATTCAATTGTTTTCTACACTGGCAGGCGAGCCGCGCCCACTACATTTCCTCGCTGTGTGAGGTGAAAAGTTGTGTGTTGCACTCGGCAGCAAAGTTTTTCTGCGTCTCTTACCTTTGAAAACTTCGCATCGCTCAGGATTGAACCGCTCGTTTCTCTCGCGGTTCAATCTTAATATCCTTCGCTCGTTCAGTTTTCAATTCAAGTACTCGTGCCAATAATCATGAACTTTGCAGCCTTGCATAAAAAATAACTATTTCCGATTTAATATCAAATTCTAGAATGAAAAATGTGCGATCAGCCTAAATGTGGCTTTATACGACACCTCTTTTAAAGACTGGTGGTCAGACTTTCATATTCTAACTAATCGTAGCGACTATCAAAGATCTATGACTGCTAGGATCAGCGACTTGGTTTGAGAGATAAAGGGGCATCTTAGATAAGCATAGTTTTGGTTTTGGGTAAGACTAATGACTGCTTAGAACCTTGGCGCAATCATTAGAAAAATCCTGGCGATTTTTGAGCAATAGTGATTATTGTACTAAAATATTTATAAAATAGAGTTAAACGCGCAACCATATACACATTTTATATGACGCTGTATCATCAAGTCTATATATTGTAGGAAAAATTAAAAAATATTTATACATATTATATCTGAGCAGTTCGAATATTTCTGGGCAAGATTTTTTATAACAATTTTAGTATTCACTCATCGTAACGAATTATATTGAGAAGCATATTGTATGAATGTTTTTGAGGGAAAGTTTTTTAAACTACCGTTTATGTTTAAAAAAAAAAAAAGAATAAGACCTACTTGGAAGATAAAAAAAATGTGAAGTTGTTAAAAAAAAAACAGGCTACATGGGCCTCCTTTTGCCTGACCCAAAAGTGTAAAAAAAGTCAACGAAAATTACTAAATTATTAAAGAAATACGCTGCTTGCAAGCAGTATTCGAAAATTTCGTTTATTTTTATTTGTTAAATTGAAAATAGGTTTGTTATAAAATTAAGTGAGAATTAAAAAAACCATAATTATGATTACGTATAGTGCAATAAGAAAATGATAAACTGGGAAACAAGATGACTAAATTATTTAAGTTAAGGTGTGTTAAAAATTAAGGTAACTATGTTACAAGTTGGATTGTATGCTTTTCTTTATATATAAAAGAGTTTGCAATGGTATTTTGTTATTTATTATTCATATTAAACCCCCTTAAAAAATGGTCAAAGACATTCCAAATGGTCTTAATTCGCATAGAACAAAAAAAAATGGTTAAAAAAATATTAATAATCTCATTTATTCAACGTGTAACGCCAAAAGCGCAAAACCTCTCGTGGGGTAACTCGGCCCATGTTACTGACCAATTTTTGTTCTAAGCACTTTGGAAATTCGCAAAAGAAATATGGTTTTTCAAGCAAAATGAGAAATTGGTCGGGCACATCTGTATGAAAAACCATTTCTTTTTTGCGTATATATTTTGTCCAAACATTTTTTATGATAATACAAACCATTTGCACGAGAAAAAAAACTATATGTATCGTGTTTTTATGAGAATGCGAATCGATTGTTCGTAGATCATTTATGACAACTACATAGTATTTTATGTAACCTTTTTGTAAATTGAGCTACATTAATGTTTTTGTTTTTATTCTAATCGTCGGGGGCCCTGGTTAAGCGTTAATGTTAAGCGTCCACAGGTCCGCATCGTACGTATTGGACGCATCGCATCAAACGGATTTCTGTGTCGGCAGCGATCGGATTGACGACGCGAGTATCAGCAATTGGATTGCCGATGCCACCTTCATCGCTTCCACTGATCGGCATTCCATATGACGTCATCGGTACGCATCGCATTAAGGCATTGTCGATGAGCCGTCCGTACGATGCGGATCAGTGGACGCAGTTGTATGAGTTTTCATACAAGGCAAATTAAAAGCCGTTACGTACGATACGTTCGATACGTGCGATGCCGACCTGTGGACGCCGCCTTAATTGATACGGCAGTAGCTACATCTCTATTTCATTTAGGGCTGATTTTTCATTAGCCAGATAACCTCTAACTGAGGAATTAAAATAACTGTTTGACATATTTTCTATAGATAAGCTATCAAACCGCCATTTTATTCCTCAGTTAGAGGTTATCTGGCTATTGAAAAGTCAGCCCTAAAATACATGTTCAAAATTAACCCATTAATCAAAGATTTTCTTACTTTTCTTAATGCTGAGGAAAAAACACGTAAGTTGGTTTTGAAAAGGCGCCATTTCTCGTTAGTGTGACTCTAGATTTTAGAATAATGATTTTAAACGACACATTTAATAAAACATTGTGTAAATTTTTTTATTAATACTTTTTTTCTTTTACTAACATGCTAACACCGGAGAACGAGGTAATTTTAACTACTAACACATTTTTTTTTATATTCTGGTGTGTTTTTATTTTTAATCATATTTATTTTATTTTATGTAGTGCATGATAGGATACTTTTATGAGAGAAAATCTCGCATACAAAATTTGCAATTTGATATTTTTTAATAAATTTTGCATGATTGTGTTTTAATCGGCATTAAAGTTTTGATCATAATGCTTTATACGTTTAGAAAACTTAAACCTACCGACTGATTCTAAAACTAATCTACCGGCTGATTCTATCCAAGAAGATAATCGTTGCGAATACCTACTCGCCACGAATATTCGCTGTATGTATGTGACAAGTTATTCGCAACGAATAGTCGCCGTGATTTGAAGGCATTTTAGGAGTTTAACGCATTTAGTGCACTTCTCAACTTGTACACCATGCTCAAATGGTGAACTTAGCAACTGGTGCACTTCGCAAAAGGAGCACTTAGAAAGAAAAAATAATCACAAAATGTAGGTACCGTTCGCCATAAGGCGGTGCCAAGTAGGCTCAATTCAGCATAAAGCCAAGCCACGGGGTGCCTGACGCTGTTTAAGACGTTATAATACCGCCCAGCAAGCGTAGCATGGCGCCGTAGAAAGGGGTTTTGTCGACGCAAGAATAGACAAAATGACAGACCGTAGAAATAATTTTAGCGTTTTGAGCATGTTTATGTAAAAGTATGGAAAATAAACATTCTTTTCTTCAATAGTGTAAGAATGGTGTCATATTTGTGCAACAAAGCACTCGATTTGTGTAGAAATAACGATGAAATAACTTTGTCTTTTCTTGGTAGAAAAGAGATAGAATCGCCATGCTACGCGTGCAGATGGCAAAATATCGATCGCTTTTCACAAACTCTTTCTAATATTTCTCATCATTGTTCACAGGTCTCCTTCGCTACAAAGTGGACTTCCAATCAATGCAGCTGGACGACGAAGAGATCGACAATCTGTACGACATCGACGACTATTAGTCGCGCGACAGTCGCCCGTCGACATCTGTCGCAACTGTGTGCCGTGTCGCACGGCTGCGTTCGATTTGTGCTCTTACTTATGAATACTGGGTTGAATTAATGTAACTAGTGTGGTGAAAGTTATGATTTAAAAAAATATGTCATAAATTTTCAAGTAATATGCAAGAGATGGGCCGTGTAAATAATGAAATGAAATACACAATATTTAATAATCTACAACTATCACACAACGCCATCTAGTCCCAAGCTAAGCAGAGCTTGTGTTATGGACAACTGATAAACATACTTATATATTTCTAAATACATACATATTATAGATAAATTACACCCAGACAAAGAACATTTGTTTTGGGTGGGAATCGAACCCACGGCCTTCGGCATAGCAGTCAGGGTCACTAATCACTAGACCAACGAACTAGTGGAAATAATATTAATTTTTGAAAGTAGGTAAAAAAACGTCGTCTTTTTACAAATTAAAGGCAAGTGTTTCATACCTGACTACTCTGAGAAGAAACATCCGAAACAAACTCAGAGTTCACAGTCTCTTTTAAAGTCCAGACATTATATTGGTAGTCATACGAGGACCATGCGGGTGTCTGAGATGGTCTTTTGAAGAAAGAACCACACAGATTTGAGTGGACTTGTCCAGTCAGTGCAAGCATTTGTCAGTTATCGTTTAGGTCGACTTTAGATAAATAGACTATGAAATATGAAATAAAACGTGCAGTTATCTACGGGATTACATGAAAAACAAAACACGATCGCCACGACGACATAAGTAAATCAAATTGCATCACTATATCGTAGTAGTAAGGGCGATATTTGTACGAATCGGTTATGAGCAAGTTCGCTTAGACGGCCCGTCTCGAAAATAATTATGTGAGTTTTGTAAAGTACCGCTAGTATAATTAATTTGACCCTGTATAATGGTGGTATACTGTCAAATATTTAAAAAAACTTGAGAGGTGTCAAGGGACACCCGGATGGAACGAAGTTACTGTATACACTCAACAAAAATAATCGTCGCGACTCCACTCCACTCCGCTCCACTCCACTCTTTGAGCTCTAGCACCCTTTCGCAACTCGCGATAAGGAACTTCGTTCCAAAAAGTGTCGTGACAATTTTTATTAAGAATTTTTTCCGTCTAGCCCCCTTTCACAACGCGCGATAAGGAACATCGTTCCAATTACGGCTTAGTTCCATGTGGGTAGGTTGAAATTTCAATATACTGTATATATTGTTGTGTTTACTCGCGCTGTCAATTCGGGCATCAATCTTCATCGGATGGCGATCTAACCATTACTCGGCGTCAGACCAAGAGCAATACCTCTCTTTTTGTTGTGTTAAAATCGTCAAATGAGTCCGGAACGGTCTTTCAGGCACGTACTGACAAAATTTACGGTGTCATTCAATAGCTCTATACATTACTGAGTCGGTTATCTTCCTTTTTTAGCATGGGGACCCATGGATGCCACCGCTACAAATACTGATCAATTAAATAGTTGTGTAACTATTTATGACCTTAAGGTGGCGCTAGTCGCGAGCCCGAACTCACTAGCAGGCACGGCCAAAAACCATGATATGTCAGGTGTGACATCGAGCCATATTGTTCATGTTTGCGTGAACGTCATCCCCCCGTGGAGAAAACAGGGGAAAACATTGTTCAGTGAGATGCACGATCATTCAGAGTAAAAGGCGCGCGTAAAAAAATACGAAAAGGCTTTTGGAAGTAGGGGTTTTATGAAAAAACCACTGCATCAATTAATTTCAAATAAAATTTATCGAATTCTTCTTCTTCTTCGATACATATTCCGTGTTGGTACGGACTTTGTTTTGGAAATTAATTTCTAATTTACGCCCAAAGTTGTGTTGAAATTAGCAACAAAAACGAATCTTTGGAAGCTCGTAACTTTTTAATGGCTTGTTATTTCAAAATTCTGCTTCCGTACAGACAAAATTAATAATGCGACAAAATAATATCATGTTTAACTTTAGATGTAGTGTCAAATGGTGGAGTAAAACCCCCACGAAGTTTCTATGGAAAAAATGTTGACTTGTTTCACCTTAATTTATCATACCTTGACATTGGCAAAATCATCGAACGTTACCGATGGAGCCATAACCTCAAAAATTGATTGATTGAGTCGCTTTCCTAATGAGACTGATCGCGACCCCGGAAGGCTTTGGCCCTCTAAGGAGAGCTCACGAGAGACACGGTCCGTGATGATCGGACGGCAAGTTACCCATAACTCGCCATCCGCATGCTGAAGTAATACCCCCCTGGGTCTTTCAACCTTCACGCCAATATATTTCGTAGGAGTTTATTAATTATTTGATTGATAGTATATCACCATTTTGACAGAAAGACTGACAGTTTGCAATAAATATTACCTATATTACATGTTGTCTGTTGCTGAATTAACGTTGTTAGAAGAACTGTTGGTCTGTAGGTGTGTTACCAGTGGTTTGAACCGTAATTTGACCGAGATAAGAATCAAAATTGATTGAATAGCCCTTTGGGTAAGTATACAGTTGAGTTGTAAAAGTCCAACTGGAACGACAAACAAACAAGAAAAGTGAGTGTATAAAAACATGGGAAAAAACTCAATTTTAATGAATTAGATTTTTCCCCGCGTCTTAGCTCACTAACTAGTCGAAAATTATGCCTAGGGATGTCACATTTCGCCAATTATTCTCTATAGGGCGCAAATGCACAAACATATATTAAAAAAAATGTGAATGACAATATAATAAAAACGGGAGGTCCTGTATGTAAAATATAAATACTCATAGAAAACATAACTTGTTCTATTTTGAAGTCGGTTTGATTTGGAACCTCCACACAAATGGTTTTCTAATAAATGTATTAATAAAATAAAGGATTCTACGAGTATTTTTTTTTTCATAAACTGTTTTCTTTCACCCACTGGGCTAATAAGACTGAAATAAAATCATACATAATTATATAAAACAAGGCAGAAACTACATATTTTATTGCTGTAAAAACCACTGGTAAATTAATGTATTGTTATAATGGGCACGGCACACATTCTCGACTACCTACATCAGGGCATAGCACACATATGAACACTGCATCGGGTCGGTAATACTTTGGTTTTACCGAACCGAAAGAAGAAATGAAGCTATGAAGGATTTTCAAACTCAAAGCATTTCTTTCAAATCAGTAACAGGCACTTTTGCATAGTCAAATACAATAAAGCGGAATGACTTTTGAAAGTAAGTACTGTATTTGGCCATTTCAAAGCTTAGTAAGCCTATGGAGAAGAATGGGCAAGAAATTCCATGAATAATTCTTTATTAGGTTCTGAATTTCTTGTCTTATTGTCCATCTGATGCAGTACTCATATGAGGTCGTTGTCCTTTAGATCGCAACTTGAACTTAAATTATGAACTTTAGTCGCAAAATGATCGTCAAACAGTCCATTTGCAATAATTTAGACCATGACAGTATTTTGTTGGCGATCCTGCGACTAAACGCAATCGTAAGCGAGCTTCTTTGGAATGCTACATAAATCGGGTCGGCATTTTGGGTTATGCCGACCCGAAGCAATTTACAACTCTACTTTGGCTTTAGCCATTTAGCTGAATCCAATTCGGGTCGACTCGCCACTTTTCGAACGTATATTATTATATCAAAATATTGCCGCCCGAATCCATGCCGACCCGAACTGAAAAGCAGCATCCCATACGCGATCTGTTATTTTAAAAACCAACCAAGACATTGTATTTTTTTGTTCTCATTAAAAAAAATACGTTATATTTAATTATTATAAAAGAATATGATTTCCTATGTATTAGCTAATAACACCTGCACAGGTTTTTAAAACTATTTTATTTGTTATATTGTATGATAAAATAAACTGGCGGTTGGTGGATCACTTCACTTCTTTTCTTTTTATACCTTCATCATTATCAGACGACAGAGGAGCTCGTGGCTAAATAAATACAGGCCGATCTTCCACGTCAAGCTGCGCTTGCCGGGGTGGGTCTGTAGATGGCTCACCATCTGTCATAGCGAGTTTCCTCCGTGCCTCAGAAAGCAGGTAAAGCCGTTGGTCCCGGCTGTCATTTGTAGATCTTTGACAGTCGTCACTGTTAGAAGCTCTATAGTTGGGAAAAGGCTAGGCAGATGAAGATTATTGGACGGACGACGTCTTCTGTTGAACTTAGGTCCTCGCCTAAGAACATTACTCCGAACGACAGTCCGTCACTTGCATCCATCAGTTGTCCGCGACTCTCACGATGTCGTCGGTCCACCTAGTTTGAGGACTTAGCTGCGTCATCCGTGGTCGCCATGAGAGGACTTCCCCATCGGTTATCAGTTTAAAACCTTGTAATTACTGCCCATCAACCTTCGGAGAACCACACAGACAATATTTGAGGGGGAGAATTAGTTCTACAACGCCGTTCGAGAAAAAAAGTAGTTTTTAGTCTATGCCATAGACTATGGTACTAAAAACCATAGACTATGGTGAACTGTCAAACTGACGTCAAAGTCTCAGTTGTGTCTAAATTACGCGGGAGGAATTTAGGTTTTGAATTTAGATAAAACTATAAAAAACATACGTGCAAGTTTCGGGTTTAGTAAAATGTAATTTTAAATACCAGTGACGCAAAATATTAAAGATCTTGCATTTCAATGAAAGGAATAATTTAAAAAGAGGAAGGAAGGAAGGATGGAATCTAGATGAGCACGCCCGGAGCAGTTCGCAGTTTTATAGAAATTCAAGGAAAGGTATGTAAATTACTATTTAGTCAATTTTATAGAACATTTGTTCTAAAGTTCGAAATATCCATGGCACGGGCCTCAAGGCCGTTAGCTGACCGTTTTTTTTTGCGGGAAGGACTTCGAAAGACGAATAATTTAGCCGAAATTACTGCACAAATATTTTTTCTTTTCTATTTTACTAATTGTCTCCATGCACTGGGGATCTTGGTATTTATTTATTTCACGGAGGAATTAAGTATTTAGGCGAAATTGCTACACAAACATTCAGGCTTTTTTCAAATTGTCTCCGTTCACTGACTTAGTGAAGTGACCACGATGTTCGGTTTGCTTGGGTCAAATAAAACTGCCCGGTCTGTGAAACATATTGGATGCTGCATGCATGAGAAAAAATAAATCGCTGCACAATCGCTGACTTCGAAATTGATGAATACTTTTTAGACTGGTTACACCATCTAGTGGATTTCCAAGTAAAACTCGTTCGCGATGTCGCATGTCGTGAACAATATAGATGGCGTAGTTAAAAAAAGTTCTTCGAAATAATAAAAGATGGCGCTAGGAGTCTCGTTGTTAAAGCAAAAAGAATTTACCAGTGTTTGGTTTGAAATTGACGGAAAATAATTGACTAATTGAACTGCCCTACCTGGGATTTAAACCCAGTACGAATTTTATGTCTTCTGAGACACAGCGACTCTTTCTTTTTTCGGTAATCAATCAGATATAGGATGACAATGCACATTTTATTCTAAAAATAAAAAACCAAGGGCCCGAAGACGTACTAGTCATACGTTGAAAACTCTTTCTAGAGGCCTTCTAGCTTGCTGAAGTAATTAACACCATGTGCTGATAGTTTTAAAGTCCAATTTAGGTATTGAAACTGTCATTAGATGAATTCGGAAACCTTTTTTTGTCGATTCATCTTTGATCGAATCTATTGAGGGCTCAAATTGCTTTATCATCTTGCTTCAATTTTTGGTTCTTCCATGGTTTCGTACTTGCTAGTTGGTACCTACTTTTTGAACATGTAGAATTGTATGTGTAATTGGAGGAGCTCGTGGCTAAATAATTACAGCCGCATAGGCCGATCTTCCGGGTTAAGCCATGCTCACCGAGGTTGGTCTGTCGAAAGCACGTGAAGCCGTTGGTCCCGGCTGTCATTTGTAGATCTTTGACAGTCGTTACGGTTCAGACAGAACTTCTAAAGTCTGATAACCAGTCTTACCATAGGATATACCCCAACATAGGGGATATCCGACAGGCAGTCGCTCCATGTAACATACTGATAATCAGCTGCATTTCGTTTGACTGGAAGCCGACTACAATATAAACACTGTTTTAAGCTTTCACGGTTTGTCCACAGTCGTTTGTCTCTAATTTTAAAATGTCACTTACGGGATAATCACGGAAGATATCCGGACACGGAAGATATAAGACAAAAAGCGTGCGGATGATGAGAATTGTAATGAAATGGTTCAGTTGCCTCACGGTGTACCCTTTTAAAGCAGTTCCACAACCCCGGCAGGCGTTTGGACCTATACAGGGCCCCTTCAGTTTGCTTCTTGCGGCTTATGTACAACACAAAGGTACGCGCTGTCGACCAGGGCTTGATCGGTCGGCGAGCTACCCCATTAGGCTGCGGTTCCACTGACCAATCACATGTCTTGAAATCCACATCTCTTCTCCACTCAAGCCATGTGATTGGTATATCGCTCTCCGCTCCGCCTCAGTGCAACCGCAGCCTAGCTCCCCGCTCGCAAGTCCGGTCACTGTGTTGCGTATTATAATATATGGACGCATGAAACACCGGAGATATGACCTGTGCGTTTAGGATCATATAACTTTTTCCACACCTTTTTTGAAAGAGCCTCCTTCGGAAAGGAGTCCATTCCACAACCTAATCGTTTCGGACCCATTAATATTAGAAGTAATTTTTACCCGTGGTGCTAGGCAACTGGGCTTCTCCCGGTTGTAATGTCCCTTTGTGCCTATTTGGCCTTGTTTTGTTCTGTCTCCTGCTTGCATGGAGGGAAGTGGAAACACATTTTTCCTACTCCTCCACTATTCTTTTCTGATTAATTTTGTTGCAGGATCCAAGACAGAGAAAAAAATCATTCTCCGGGACACGTCAAGCTTCACTGTCTCGTCGCTTTTCTGGTGGTTGCCACTGTTGATTCTGGCTTTCAGGAATTGCAGTGGTTTGGCATTAGTGTGTGGTAGGTTAGACCCAAAAAGGAGTTAGTTTTCAACGTTAATAAATTAAAAATCTATTAGACACGCAACAAAATTCGAGATTTTTACTTTTACCTATTTATCAAGAAAAAATACGTATCAAATATTCTATAGGTAAATAATAATGTAATTGACCCACAGGCTAATTAATTTTTTTTGCATTGAAATACCTTATTGCTTAATTTGAATAGGGGTTAATCCGGAACTGCACATTACCTCTCTGTTAATTTTATTAGATATAATTCGAGTTTCGACCTTTCGGGATTGTCCGCTTTTGAATGTTCTGAACAAAAACTTTTTCAAAAAAAATGTAACCGCCTTCAAAAACAACCACAAAAAAGTGTAAAATAATCTACAAAATAACTTTTCTTTCGGAAGTCGGTGCCTTTGTTTTTTTTCTTTTCATTGTCTTTTTAGCCACCGACTTCCGAAAAAAAAGTTATTTTGTAGATTATTTTACACTTTTTTGTGGTTGTTTTTGAAGGCGGTTACATTTTTTTTGAAAAAGTTTTTATTTTACTCTTTTTAGTTTAAATATTCAACCCGAATTCTTGTCAAGAACATTATTCTCTTACATGTGCACTATAATTTTGTAATCCTTCGCACCAGTACTTACATCACTCATGTACAGTCGAAATCAAAATTGGTTTGGATCACTTACAAGGAAATAGCTTAACGTTTAGTTTGACTTAATGACCTTTTATTTTGGAAAGACACATGCATCATCAACTACTGATTGCATAGGATTCATAATTTCAACATTAATCTGTGTGTCCAGTTGACTTAGTGGTTGAGCTTTTAGTCTATGAAAACTGCTGTGATCAATAAGATGCGAGTTCGAACCTCACGCAGTGATATTCTTTTTGTAAGTTTTACTCAATTGTTGTATTATTGTAATGAGACAGAAATATTATAAGTCGCTTGTTCACAATTTCTGGGAGCTAGACATAAGTTTTAGAAATATTTATAAAAAAAAAACAAATATTTTTTACTTTTTTATTTTAAATAAGTTACAAAATAAAAATAAAAAACTAATATCTAAGTTATTTATTAACATATTGTAATGATTTCAAAGATACAAAAACAAAGCATAGTTATTAAGATTCGATCATGTATTGATCATGAATTTACTTAGGCTAAAAGAAACAGTTATCAGCACATGTTAGATCATTGCGAATATATATGCAAAGGAATGTTAGGAACCGGTTTCCACGTTTGTAAAACACGATTACACAGAATTATGCGCCTGATTATTTCGTTTTCAATATCTTACTAAAGTCCCTGCTAATGACGTTAATTTGTTAAAGGGTTTAGAATAAAAAAAATGCGTGATAATTATGTTATAACAATAACTATATATTTAGATGTCTAATGATTACATAATAATAATATGGATGCCGAAATTCATAGATACTTTTTTATTATTTTAACAAAATTATGAAATACTTAAATGAATAAAAGAATTCAACAATTCGAAATGAAAGTAAAAAAAAATCCTTTTAAAATTAAAATAAGTGACTTTAAGCCTTACTAACGTTTTATTATATTTTAGGAAATTAGCAAATACAGAGTATTTATTTATACAGTGCGGACAGGTTATTAAATAAATAAAAATAAATAAATAAAAATTAATTATTAATATGTTATCTTTTACGAAAATTGATAAAATTGTATAATTACTTTACTAAAAGAAATATTTAAGTTATCATTATTAAAGCTGATTATTTTGAAACTTTGACAGGGCACCACGGCCCTGGAACGTAATGAACTATTTGCCCTTTATGTTCCAGGGCAGCAAGAGCGAGCGAAGTGAGCTGGGGACTAGGGCCACCCTGACTCGCACAGGTTAAGTTAGGCAAGACCCTAGAACGCAAAAAGCCAATTGCCCTTTGATTTCCCGGGCCGCGATGCCATTTTCCGGTGTCAAAATAAACGTTTTTAACACCGCGACTCTGGAATGCAAAGGGTCAGTCGCCCTTTGCGTTCCACGGTCGCGGTGCCAAAAGTGGTTGTTTTGAACATGACGAGTTTCTTCCGCTTCACCAAGCGCGATTTAGTAAAACTAAAGTTATACATGACGGAAATGTGCTATATTTCTGAAATAGAACGACGGAGATAAACTACGCACTTCATAAAAAATACCCCGTATAGGATATCGAGGTTACTCTTAGCTTAAAGTTCGTTTTCATTACGAAAAGAGGATTGAAGCTGAATTACCTCGAATCTTAATCCTAAAATAAAATATAAGTATCAATAAAACTATGTTAACGTTTCTAGTCTATATATAATAAATACACCAAAAACCACAATATCATAAAATATTCTTGACATACTCTTATAGGTTTTTTATCTGTAAAACATAAACGTTTCTTAGCTGATACTCGATGATGTGAGCCTTCAATGTTGAGTGCACGGTGAACGGTTATTAATTTAGTGTTGAATTAGTTACTCATTAGTGTAACTAAACCATTTGACGTCCCTGCTTGTCCTTTACTCCACTTCGTTCTCAACAAGCGCTATATTATTTTTTTCCTTATATCTCATATTCCACAGACTAACAGAATTTCATCACTAGAACAAAACATGGAATACTATTATTATCTTTATGCAAAATATAGCTGTTGATTTATTTTACTATTATGAAAAAACTATTAATAGCACATACTATTTAAGTATCAACCACATTTTTTTTTACTTTTAAACAAACGCTTTTAAATAGGAAACCTTATTTATAAAAGATATTAACTTTTGAAATAATTAAAATTTATATAATAACACTCACAGTTAGTCCGGTCTCATTTGATATTTGTGTTAAGTTTCATCCACAAATATGCAGGGAGGGCTATGATATTCGCCCTCAATATTTTTAGAATTCCCATTTCACTGCATAACCATAACAGCGTAGATGCAAACAATCGTCACACAAAATAACCAGGAATCAACAACGTTCTGTGGTTCTATTATGATATGACACTCGAAACGAACTAACAATTATCGTCTACCTCACAAATCGAAATAATTAACTTTTGTCACTTTTGTTTTGATTTTCTGTGATCTACCTTCAAACTTTATTATACTAAAATGATAGCATCTGTCGCATAACGAACGAAACACAACACTAATGACTAATATTAGTAATTATAACAAAAAATCAATTTTAATTATCAAATTCGTACTAAAAAAATTATTCAAATAACAAAAAGAATAAAGTAATTATTAAAAATTAAATTAAATAAAGTAATTGAAAAAAAAGTGAGGATCGATCCTCCGCCAACGACGAATTATCTGAGCACGTTAACCACTGCGCCAGCATTACTCGTAGAACGATGGTTGAAATTATGAAGGATATCATGGGTTAATTTGAATTGTATAGTATTAAAACAATTTATAACAAAAGGTCGTAAGTCAAAGTGAAGCGTCAGGCTATTGCTTTGATAAATTTCTAATGGATTTTTGAACGTGACTGTACACATTAAGCTAATAAAATTCCATATCTCAAAAATTACTAAACCGATTTTGATGAAACTTGCAGTATTCTCTAAGTTAAATGATACCTAGTACAACAAAAAAAGAATTACTTAAATCGGACTTGTAGTTCCGGAGATATGCGAACACAAAGTAAATCAATCGATGCCTACTCCTTACTGTTAAGGAGTTGTACCTTCCATCATCAGGTCATCCACCTGAGATGATGATTATCAGATGCAAATACTTGAACAGCTTTAGAAAATATATGAAAACGGTACTATGTGCCTATAAAATTTGAAGGTTGCCCTCGATTTCCCTAGGATCCCATCATCAGATCCTGACCTGGTGATCATGGGACCTATTGGAAAGTATACCCTTTCAAACAAAAGAAAAAAATTCCAAATCGGTCCAGGCGTCTTCGAGAAATCGGGGAACATACATAAAAAAAAAAAAAAAAAAAAAGATTCCGACGAATTGAGAAGGAACCTCCTCCTTTTTTTGAAGTCGGTTAAAAAGGTCGTCAATCAGAAAGTAAATAATTTAGTTGAGGAGATCTAAGCGATATCTTGCCGTGTAATTGTTTAGGGATCTTTTTGGGTCGGCAAAGTTGGCGGGGCCTACCGCACAGGGTTGATTGTGCCGTTGTGCGTACGTAACTGCTTCATTACTACACGGTCAAGCCGACCCTTCGTCTTCTCATTCACACAATTTATCCACCTTTTCGTTGGCCTTGTTCTACAATAAGCCAACACAACGTACTTACAATGTTTTCCTATTCTGGCTATTTCTAATCTCTTAATTAAAACAATAGTTTAATGATCAACAAGGAAAACACTACAACGTAGATAAATACCTACAAAAAACAGTGTATAGACGTGAAGCTTGGACCGTGCATTACCTTCTCAAAATTAAAACTAAACGACCAAGTATTGCTTATCTTTACATTACCAAAGATATTATCTATCTAAGAAGAAAGAGATAGATGGTCCATTGATTGTTCCTTCTCACTTTCTAGATCTTTTTAAAGAGATAACGCTCAGTCCACACTGTATATCTTTGCGTATTTACGTCAAACCAAAAAGTTCCGCTGGCCTCTAGTCCACGGAAAAGTACTCAAAACTCGGCGCAAAAACAATAATGACGCAATCAAGAAACCTGGTTCGTTTCGAAAGTTAACTTTACGTTTATTTTTAACTGACTTGTGAATTGAACTCGCAGTTAGATGCATTTTGATGGCCAGATGTCTGAAGGCGTGTCAACTGTGGCTTATTATATTTCTTCGCGGTGGTGAAGATTTTTCATTCAATGAAGCGGATCAGTAGATTAGAGTACAAAATATAGGCATTTTTATGTTGTTTTATTAGAACGAAAATCATTTCTTATGAACATCGAATGAGATGTGCAGAAAATGATACGGAAATAATTTCCCGATTAGTAGGTATATTTTGAGAAGAAAATATCCGTTTTTCGGTTCATCTATTGCCGTTACTACTCTCAAAACGGTGATGGACGACATCGTGAGGAAACCGGCATGTCCTAGAACCAAAAATTCGAAGACATGGGACATCCGCCAACCGCACTGTGTCCGCGTGGTGGATTATGGCCCACTCCCTCTCACAGAGAGAAGGCCTGTGTCCCAGCTGTGGGAACATTATAGGCTGATGATGATAATGATGAATCTATTGCCGTTAGCTTAGTCAACGTTTCCCGCTATTATCACAGACCTAGCTATCCCTTATCTTTTGAATCTTCGGTTCATAAGTTCCCGACTTTTCTTCTGACTTTTGTCATTTACAGGGGCCTTACGCCAAGCTCTTAACGCGATCCAGTTCATGACCTGAACTGAACTGTTCTTCTAATTCGTACCCTGACAACAGCTTAACGTACAATCTAGTAGGTCATGCCATCTGACAGCGATTGTGCCAAACTGAATCGCATGTTTTGGTTTCATTCACTCAATTTTGTACTGGTTTAGTACATTGATGTCATAAAGCAGCTCAACTGAAACGCTCAAACTGTCACTGTTACTATTTTTCTCATATTAACTGAAACGTTTGTTGGATTCTTGACGAATATAAGGTTATTTGGAGCTGTTTTAGTGAATTTCTATCAAAACCAAAGTAAAGTGTACTTTAATCTTGCTGTGACAGTCTGAAATACATAACATAGGTGCCTTTTTTACCGCATGTGTTTTTCTCTAACAGATGTGTGATGATCTACTGTTGTTTGAGTTTTTGGAGGAAGATTCTGCCTCACACTACGCACAAAAACTTAAGAGGCTTCAGATACGCGGCCGTTGGACCCTTTCATTAGGCGCTACAGGCTATCCAAAGTATCCGTAGTGCTCAATTTGTGCTCAGAGTTGAGCCCGCTGATCAAGGAGCCTGTCAAGCCAACGGATTTAACCGTATAGAGAACAAGGTAGATAAATAACTTCTTGTCTCTTTCGTATAATTTATTCATAAACCTAACCTATGTATGTCTTTGTTTGTTTGTGAGAAAAGATTTGAGAAACTGCATACCTAAGTCTATCCAATTTTTAGGGTTCCGTAGTCAACAAGGAACCCTTATAGTTTCGCCATGTCCGTCCGTCCGTCCGTCCGTCCGTCCGTCCGTCCGTCCGTCCGTCCGTCCGTCCGTCCGTCCGTCCGTCTGTCCGCAGTTTAGCTCAGAGACGCACAGTACTAGAGAGCTGTAATTTGGTGTAAATATACGGATTCGTTGTGCCGAAAAAGTAGTAAAATAAAATCTCGTAAAATATTTTTTTTTAGGGTACCTCCAGTACTTACAACTAAAGTGAGGATTTTTTTTTTCTCGCATACCCCTTAGTGTGGGGTATCATTAAATAGGCCTTTAAAAAATAATGATAGTTTCCATTAACAATTTTTTGATAAAAAAATTCGTTTGTGAAATATTAAGCTTTAAAGTGATAAATTTTGCTCGATTCGAGTGTCCCCCCCCTCTACCAGCTAAACGGTTATGTTTGGGGGTGTGAAAAAATTCACAATAGTAGTACATATAACGAAGTTTAAAAGAAAATTATCATGACTAAGTAGGCTTTACAACTTTACGAGTAATAGTCGACCAACTTATAAAATGTACTTGATATCATATTTTCTTAAACAAAATGTATCGGAGACAACTGCAAATGTAAGTTTGTCAACTTTATTTTTACAGCTTTTATAGGTATGTTTTTTGGGGATAGGTAGGTTTTTATCGTCAACTATTTTTAACTAAATTCAAAAAAAGGAGGAGGTTCTAAATTCGTTGTAATCTTTTTTCTTATGTATTTTCCCCGATTTCTCAAAGACTCCTGGACCGATTTTGAAAATTCTTCTTTTTAAAATTAAATTCAGCGAATCAGTTTAGTTAGTTCGCATAAGTATTTTGATGGGCAACTACGGAACCCTACACTGTGCGTGGCCCGACACGCACTTGGCCGGTTTTTACAACTACATTAATGTGTACTATTAGGGTGTACAATCATTGTTGTAATTTGTTCAAGGTTTAGATTGTACTGGCATTCTATGCCACAGGATCTTATCAAAGACTAGTTGGAGACGTAGCTGGTCATTCAGTGGCACAACAAACGGTGTCATCAGTATTGCATGAAATAAACAATGGTTTAAATTCTCCTCAAATGAGAAATAAATACATTGTTTTCCCAAGCACATTGGAGGAGAGGAATACCATAGGAAGAGAGTAAGCAAAGCAATATTTTTTGGGTTTATATTGTTCAGCACGAAGAATAATAAAGTAAAACCTAAAGATGCTTCCACTTCCACCAGTTGACGCTACTACTTTCCGCAGTACACGTGTATCGTCCCTCTGCATTCAGGCCTGGAGTGCGATTCACTAAGGCAAAACATCTTTACAACCAAGAAATCATCGTTGAAACATCTGATGAAAACTTATCGGTATTCTTTAGTTAAAACTGCGCGGTCGTAGCGCCACAACGATGTCGACGGCGCGACATAGAACTAAAATATGGTTCCGAATGTATGAAAAACGGTATTCAGAAACACAAAACATCCTCGCCTTCGACGACAACGGTGCCTTCGCCTTCGATTTTAACTGTCAAAGCGTAAAGCTTGTAAATTGTAGATGTTTCCTAGGTTGTAGAATGTTAAAATGTGAGTATTGTGAGTAAAACAAGTTATTTTTTAAATTATAAATGCTTAGTATTGTTTTGTTTACCGTACTTTAATTCCTGAAACGTTTATGTCTATTTTTAATGTTTTAGATGGCACTTCGTCTTTCCTGTATGATTTTTTTGTTGGAAGAAGCTAAGCGTCGAGATAACGTAGAAAAAAGACGTCAGGCACATGTGATACGTAATTTGTACCTACTGATATAATTGAAAGAAGATAATTAACAGAGCTAATTTACCAAATGGAAGAAGAAATTCCACTATTTTGGTTCATCGTGTTCTTCACTATGATCCAGAAATGGGACATAACATTTGCAATCAAGCCAGAGTTCCTCCAGTAGAATTACCAACTCATCTTTAAAGACAAGAAGCAAGTGTGATCCGGTTACTACAACAAGGAAGCCCAGAACTCTTAAGTATCAGTGATTTGGATAGTGGACATCTTGCTAGAAGTCTCTAATTGATAGACTGTGGCGTGGATAAAATAGTTAATAATAGAAGTAAATACTAACAATAGACATAAGATAATTATTACCTACTTACTCAGGTTTTAAGACAGTTGTTTATTAAAAATTATAGTGTACTTTAAATAGTAATGTATTATTGTTTGTCATAAAATAAAGAAACTGGAAGTTTTTTTAAACTTCTTATAATATATAATCATGTTTAACCTAAGGACAAAATTGTTTATTATACTTAATCAATTAGTAAATAAAACAATCTTTTAGCAAACATTTTAATTTTATTTATTTATCAAATCCATCAATAAAAGAATAAACAAATCTTATACCCATTACATTTCATGGCCTAACTCATAAGATCATCACTTTGGTCAGCATGCTGCTCACTTGGAGGGACAATATTTTGAAAATAATTATAATGTTTAGGTACATAATTATATTTACTCATTAAATTGACAAAAATAAAATTAAAACTTATGAGTAAAATGCTGGGAGACAGTTTCCACAGTTCTATCCAATGGTTCTTCCTAAAAATGTAAAAGTATTAATTACTTATTAATTTCAATCAAATGAATAAATTTTTAAAGGTCTATAGCCTTGAAAACTATGAGATAAGATAAAGATATACTTATTTTGTTAAAACATGAGTGGGCGTATACAGTGATACAGGTCTTAAAATAAAACAATGTAGCTACATGTTTTGCCATGTAGGTATGGCATACAAAATTTATAGTTTAGGCTAAAGTTTTTAAAAATCCTCAAAAGGATTTATTTCTAAGTTCTGATCTCCGCAGCCAAAACTTTCTCCTCCCATAATGGTTTGGATTTTAAATTCAATCTCACTAAGTTGTGGCAAATCTTCTTCTATGCCACCACCAGTGCGCCGCCTCGCAGCTGCAATTAAGCTGGACTTCCTCTTAACTGCTCCTTTTTTGTCCTTCGAGTACTGCAACACAATTAAGAATTTTATGATTTGATGTATTAAATAAATAGAACACCTATTTGCTCAGTTTGGTTTAACTTTCTGTTGTAATTTTAAATGCTTTTATAATTGCTAGTAACCCTGTAGTCTACACTTGATATTATAAAGAAAGATTTGTATTTTAGTGTGTGTGAAACCGTGTGACATCGGCTAGTTAATACTAATCTAGTAGGTATTAAAGAACATACACAGGGGGTTATCCATGCAAAAAGATACTATACCGTAGAAGGCTACCTACTCAATGCAACAGTATAAATGTATACACACAATACTTATAATTACCAACCTGACACCACTGTTCCAATGTTTTCGTACACCCACTACCATGACTGTTCAGGGCTGTTGGTATTTTGGGCCATGCCTGACGACTGCGAATGCGAGCATTCGCATTACGAGCATGGCCCATAGCCAACCATGGTTCATTTTCCAAAAAGCTTACTAGCTTTTCCAGCTGATTGATCTAACGAAGGAGCTGCGTTGCGAGACACTAAAAGAGAAAATATTTTGGTTAATTATATAGTAGTTCCAGAAACTGTGCTATATTTAAATAGAAATGTTAGGTACTTAGACTTACTTTCGATAGGTTTGGAACCAAACTAAAACACAGAACAAGTATAACGCTGTTGGGTTGGGGTGCACAATTTTTTAAAGTCCACTTAGCCACATAATACCACTTAGAACTTTGGAATTTCGTATTTTGATAAAAAACTTTCAAGATAAGATCAAGTTGTTTGTTTTGAAATACATACCTAACCTACTAATAAAAATGTCAAAGATTTGCTTTTGTTTTATTGCTATAATCAAAATGTATTTTTTTTCCAAGTCTAAAATTATATAATAAATTAAACATTCGTTGCATAATAAATACAACGTGTTTTGTACATACGTATTGTGCATTTTTATTAATTTAATATGACGAAATAACTTTAAAATAGGTTAGTCGAGATTTTCTCGATTATACTCTAGATTAAACATAGCAACACTGCCAACATCGTACTCATCATCGTTGTTCGGCAGATCGCCGACGAGCTCATGAAGCTTAGCGAATACGGTTTTTATCAACGTTGTTTTTAGAAGCGATATATACGATGCAACATCAGTGAAGTCATCGTTGTTAACATCTATGATGAGTCTGTTAGTGAATCGCATTGCTGTGCCTTGAATCTTGTAGGCAGCGGGGTGGCGGTGGCGGCGGCGTGGTAACAGCAGGATCTTATGCGTAAAATCAAAATGGACCGGCCCTCGAAAACAGTGGCGCGGCCAGCAGCGGGGCGGGAGCGGGCAGCGAGCAGTGTACTTATGTCAAACGGTGACCGCATTACATGCGCCGTGTACACGCACCCCGCGGGTAGCTTTATCAAGTAGCTTGCACATGTTACTCGCGCGGGTAAACCGCAAACCCCCACCATTACTTGCGCGAGTTGGCAGGTTGGTGCTTATACACGGCGCATGGCCGTGTATAAGCACCCCGCGGGTAGCTTGATCAAGTAGCTTGCGCATGTTACTCGCGGGGGTAACCCGCATCTTTACTTGCGCGGGTTACATGCGCCGTGTACAAGCACCCTTAGGAATAAATTTGAATGAAAAAGATGTTGCCGCCGTTATTCAGACAATTCGTTCGCGAATAAAAACCAATATCTTGATGACACAATCACAACGCTAGGTACGCGGCTATTCGCTGGGTGCGAAGTACTAGGTGGGGGCAGTACTATTCGATTGCAGCGTTCATTGTGGCGAATAGTAGAAGTGCCGACAGCTTTGTCTCAGAGTACATTCAGCTCTGTCAACTTTACATAATTATTTTTTATAATCGCATTATGCCGCCCGCCGTCGTGCACGGTGCCAATAGTCACGGGCGATCTGCCCGCTAGTTTCGAGAACGGGCCTGCGATGCCTGCCCTGCTCCCGCGCCGCCACCGCCCGGCTGCCCGCAAGATTCAAGGTAGAGGATTCTTGAGAATGATTCATGATGAAATATAAATAATTGTTAATAAAAGTTTCCTTTTCAATTACATTATTTAATAAAATAAAATCAAATACATATTGTTGTTGTATACAAATTGTTACCCTAATTGTTGTTTGTAAATTGTTGTTGGCTACACCTAGGGCGACTTTCACCAAAAGTTAAACATGTTTAAAATTTTATTTAGTGTAAAAATTCCATACAATTTTGACATTAAATAAAATTTTAAACATGTTTAACTTTTGGTGAAAGTCGCCCCTAGTATAGGTGCTGTGTCAACAATTTGTTCTTAAACTAAAAATATAATTTTACATTCGGGCTTAATTTTCAGTGCCAGAACTGACAGATGAAGAGGTTCACCAAGAAGCTCAAATGCAACATGACTATGTTGATGTTGTGCATAGCAGCCAAGAGCTAGACGTGTTCACCGGCTGTGGGCAATCCGGGAAGCCTGAAAAACAAAGTTATTATAATGTAATAAGCTGTTGTTTCATTTTGTATATATTGTAGACGTTGAGGGTTGGGTTTTAAATAAAACCAGAGATTCATCAAAACAGTGATAATATTAATTAAAAAAATACCTATCAACTCTTTTTTTATTGCGGTTAAATCATCAAATGAGTGCTCCCCACCCAGGCCAGAGCGAGAGGGACTGTCACATCTGTACTGACAAAAATCCACGGTGTTCTTCAATAGACCTTTACGTTCCAGGGTCACGGTAATTCGGTAAATCCCGTGACCCCGGCAGGCCTTCTAAAGGAGGCCCCGTAATTAAGCTGACACTCTTTGAGGCGCGCGTGGAACAAAACGCGCCTATGGACCATGCCCGTGTCGGGTATGGTCCATGTTCGGACAGAGAGTCGCTCATTACTCACCGCCCGATCCTACGGTGGCCGAAGATCGTCTTGCGACATCTGTCGTCGTGGGCGTCTACCACTGCGTCTGGGCTGTGCGGTGGACGCTGTCCTATTTTAAAATAGAAACTTATTTTCTTACCTATTATTTAAAATGCCTTTTATTTCTCCGAGTTCGAGGAATACATTTTCTAAAATTGTGTTTTCGGTCTTCAATCCTAAGTCTTTCTCTAGACATGTTAACCATTGTCTGCCTTGCTGTGGCTGAAGACATGGGTACAACTCGGCGCTGAGTAGACGAGGCGTGTGGCGCCGCTGCTGTGGCTGATGGAGGGGCTGGGGTCTGCGCTAGCGGAGGGGGCGGGGTAGCTGCATGTGCGTGCGCTGGCGACTTTAGATTTAAGCTTGCACTTATAGTCATTCCAGTACTGAAAAGATGGCGCATGTTAGTACCTGAATGTATTTAACAATATTGTGAAGCAATTTCAGTAACATAAAACATAATATGAAATTCATTTACCTTACACCAACCCTTCCAATCTTTCTCTCCACCATCACCGTGAGAATTAAGCTGTCTGCTTCTATTATCCACATCTTTTTTGCATGCTCTCCAGCTTGGGATGTTTTATTGAAGCCCGTTGCGAGAGCTTGATTGTCGTTTATGAACTCCCACAACGTCTCCAGCTGATTGAATGTTACTCTCCTTCTTCGACTAGAATGCAACAGAAAATAACTTAAATTTCTTATCACAAAGACAGCTTCTTGAAGAAAAGCACTTTCGAACTAAAATCTAGTTCGAAAGTGCTTTTCCTCAAGAAGCTGTCTTTCTAATAAATCATTAGGTTCTCGAAGGAATTATTTAGTTTCAGTAAATAAACAAAACAATGTTTAATACTTACGACATTTTTTGAATTATGGTATATAAAGTGTTATTTGAAATCAAAACCCACTTCACTTAAATTTTCCACTGAAATCACAACCACAATCACAACTCCACAGATTACATAAAGAATAACTAGACAAACTGACACTAGGGTATTAACCCTTTTTCAAAAAGTGTCTCATTTGAATTAAACTGGATAATAAAGTACTAAAAAATTACAAAAAAAATCTTAAATCCGTTAGTGCCCTAAAAATATACCTATATTTTATTATTTTGATTATCATATTTCACGCTTAAGTTGACGCAAATGCTTTGAAGCCATTTTGATAACGTCAGAATCAGTTTATGTGGTATTCGATTATCCAATATGCAATGACGGGGGTGCTAAGACAGGAAACCTTCACGTGCGCCCGTGGACTGGAGTTCCCTCTCGGATACGTCGGGGGGAAGACCAGTTTTTCGGGCCGGTGCACCCCGGGATGCGGGCAAAACTCTTCCTTAGGGTGCTCCCACATCTAACGACGCGGATTCGGATTTTTCCCTCGCCCTTTCTCTTTCTGTCGCTTAGAACTGCCATTTGCTAGACCGAGACAAAATGCGATCGCATGCGACGGAATCTTCAAAGCGGCCGCATGCTATCGCATTGTCTCGCTCTAGCAAATGGCATTTCTAAGCGACAGAAAGAGAAAGGGCGACGGAAAATCCGAATCCCCGTCGTTAGATGTGGGAGCACCCTTAGGCACTGTGTGCCTACGGGGTCTTCGCCCGTATGCGAATAGCTGTCGTGTGGACGCTCCAACGCGTGTCCCTCTGATCAGCAGAGGGCACAGCGGCGGAGCGGGCTTGCGGACGGTGAGTGATGGGTAGCTCGCCGTCCGACGAGGGACCAAGCCCGGGTCGGTGGCGCGTCGTGTTTCGCGCCAAATGCCTGCTTGGGTCGCGGGTTTTTTCTTAACCCAGGATACCGTGGCCCCAGAACGTAAAGGGCATCCGAAGGAACACGAGTGGATTTTAGTCAGTAAGAGTCTGTCAGTACCTTCCGCCCCACCTACCATAGTCTTTCGAACTTACCGCCTTGTCTTCCGTCAACAATGACGCAACATCATCATGGAGGCTACCGTTTTTTTTCTGGAATGGCTTCGAGGTCTTTGTGTCAAAGGCTACCGTTTCATTTAGTAAATGCGCAAATTAAAAAAATGAAAACTTTGAAATTTAATTCAAAATAAAATACCTTATTTTTTCCCGTTTTTTTCTACTCTAGCAAAATCCTAAATGTAAGGTTTTATTATTGCACGTAGTTTTTTTTTTTGTATTTAATAGCAAAAGGTAAATAAATAATTATGTACTGTGGCAACTAATTAAAAACGATTAAAAAGGAAGACATCTCAGTTTGAGTTCCTATACTGCATCGCTGAAAGTCGTACCCTGACGTCCAATACGCTCAGCGATATTTCGATTGTTATAAGTGAATGAAAGATCGCAATTTTGAGCTGAAACGTTGTAAGTGAGAAAGAGACAACGTTATTATTAAATAGCGTTGTCTCTTTTTCACCAAAAACGTTTCAAAACGACTTTGACAAACTTTGTTTCTTTGGATAGACTAGGTAATGCCTAATGAATTCGGCATCATCGTTATTGAAGGGGTCCAACTGACCGCGAAACTGGAGCCTCTTACGTTCAAAAACTCAATAAAATAAATCATTAGACTATTACAGAAAACCAAATGTGGTTGAAAAATTTATGTAGGATAGGTATTATAACTTTAAAAGAAAGATTAAAGTACACTCACGTCGGTTTTTTGCAAAAAATCCTCTAAAAACTTGCTATTCATCAATAACGTTTCAGTTTATCTTAAGAAATAGTAACTTTTATTGGATTGCTTATTTTGACAACTTGAGCGTTTCAGTTGAGCTGCTTTATGACATCAAGGTACCAAAGCGGTACAAAATTGAATGAATGAAACCAAAACTTGCGACTCAGTTTGGCACAATTGCTGTCAGATGGCATGGCCAATTAGATATTAGCGTCGAAAGAGACAATGCTATTATTAAATAGCGTTGTCTCTTTTTCCCCGAAAACGTTTCAGCTTATTGGACGTCAGGGTACGAGTTTTAGCGATGCAGTTTATGAACTCAAACTGAAATGTCTTGCTTTTTAATCGTTTTTAATTAGTTCAGGGTAGGCCTGCTGTTTTAGACTCGTTTTCCTATTATTATTTTTATAATAATTATTTGGAGGAGCTCGTCGCTTAATAACAACAGCCGCACAAGCCGATCTTCCGAGTTAAGCCGCTCTGCCGAGGTAGGTCTGCGGATGCGGTGACCATCTGTCATAACGAGTTTCCCTCCGTGCTTCTGAAATCATGTAAAGCCGTTGGACCCGGCTGTCATTTATAGATCTTTGACAGTCGTTACTGTTGGTCAGAAGCTCATAAGTTTGACAACCAGTCTTCCCAAGGGGTATCGTATTGCCCAATAACTGGGTTGTGGAGGTCCGATAGGCAGTCGCTCCATGTAAAATACTGATATTCAGCTGCATCTGGTTCGACTGACTGAAATCCGACCCCAATATAGTTGAGAAAAAGGCTAGGCGGCAGATGAAGATGCTGAATAATTATTTGAGCACGATTCTGACTTCAGTTAAGCTGCTACTGGGATTCGTACGTTCCTACATTACATACATAAACTCACGCCTTCTGCCCATGGAGGTAGGCAGGAACTACGACCCTTACATACTACTTCCACCTCATCAACATTTGTATATCTTGTCATACAAGCACGTCGATTGTTGCCATGCTCTCCGATGCTGGTCTGTCATAGCGAGTTCCCTCCGTGCCTCAGAAAGCACGTAAAGCCGTTGGTCTCGGCTGTCATTTGTAGATCGTTGACAATCATTACTGTTAAACAGGAGCTCTAAAGTCTGACAACCAGTCTTACTATAGAAACCATGGGGTATCGTATTACCGGGTGGTGGAGAGGAGGTCCAATATGCAGTCGCTCCATGAAAAATACTGATATTTTATCTGCAACCGGTTTGACTGGAAGACGTCCCAATTTAGTAGGGAAAAGGCTAGGCAGATGATGAGTTTTTTTAGCGTGCTAAAGTCATCAAATGAGTCCTCCCACCCCGGGCAGGGTCGGAAGGACTGTCAAACTCGTACTGACTAAAATCCACGGTGGTATAGGTACTTATTGACGGAAAATCAACTCCTTGTAGGTTTAAATCTCCAAAATTAAAAATAACTAGAACGTTTTCGGCATCCATTTTGAATTGCACATCAAATCGAATATAAAAACAGCTGACCGTGGACAACAAAATAAAAACTAAACAAGTAGAGACTTGCTACACTTTCAAAAAACGTTTATTGCGTCAACGGAGTTTTTTTTTTAAAACGACCTTTTTTGTTTTTGGCTGACTGATTTCCATGATTGAAGTCGAAAAAAAAACCCAACGATGTTGGAATTTCTTGCAGTGATTTGTGGTCAAAATTTGAGCTTTATAAAGGTCAGTTTTACAAAATCGTAAATAAGGATAAGGCAATTAATTTTGTGTTATATAAAAATAGTACGTAATTTATATGAATTGCCAATTTGTGACCATTAACGATAATGTAACGGGATTCATAAAATATTTTCCAAATACAATTCTGCTACTGGAGGATTAAGTGTCACCTGTGTATTCCCATTCCGGCATTCCCACATATACACTCGGTTCCAAAAATAACGGGTCAGTCACATAAACCCGAATATCTCCCGAACTACGTATGCCATCCTAATGAAACGAAGACTGTTTAATAGAGAATTTAATTATACAGATAAAAAATAAAATAAAACTTAGTTGCACCCACAATATCAATCTCTAAATTAAAAAAAAACTAAAGTACCTAGTCATATTTTTCTTAAGATTACATTTTTTTATGATTGTTTTTTTGGTGTTTTTCATCACTTCCTTCATATTTTAATACTTTGTATTGCCTCCACGAGCTCTTCTGACAGCTTCCAGGCGATTAGGCATGCTGTACACCAAATTTCGGAACCGGTGCTGAGGAATACCTTCCCATTCCTCCACCAGTGCTTGTTTGAGCTCGGGAAGCGTGATTGGTGGGGGGTTTCGACCTTTCACGCATCTCCGAAGCTCGTCCCAGGCGTGCTCGACGGGGTTTAAGTCCGGGCTTCGCGCTGGCCACTGCATGAGTTCGATACCGACCTCTTCAAGGTAGTCATGTACAATTCTGGCGGTATGGGGACGCGCATTATCATGCATTAATATGCCATGCCGGTCTATCCTGGCCATGAAAGGACTACATGTTCATTGAGGATCTCTTCCACGTACCTCTCTACATTTAGAGTTCCATTTTGAATGAGTACCAGCTCGGTGCGGGCCTCAGCAGAAATCCCAGCCCAAACTTGTACGGAGCCCCCACCTTACGCCACTTTTTACTCCACACACGCTTGATGGAAGCGCTCCCCTGGTCTTCTGTACATCAACTGCTTACCATCATGCTTATAAAGCATGAATTTAGACTCGTCCGTGAACATTACCCTAGACCAATCGTCTAGTGTCCAGTTTAGGTGCTCGCGCACGTATCTCTGTCTTGCAATTCGATGTCCCCGTTCCAGTTTGAGGCCATTTGCGGGCCTCAATGGTTTCAAATTTGCTTCAGCAAGACGTCTTCTTACTGTTTCATAATTTTCCAAAGCGAATAAAGTAGTTTTTAGACCAACAGCAGTTTGAAAACGATTTCGGAGCATTGTAGCCACCAGTTGTCTATCTTCCCTACAGCATGCCTAATCGCCTGGAAGCTGTCAGAAGAGCTCGTGGAGGCAATGCAAAGTATTAAATGAAGAAAGTGATGAAAAAAAAGCAAAAAAAACAATCAGTAAAAAAATGAAATCTTAAGAAAAATATGACTACTTTAGTTTTTTTTAAATTTAGAGATTGACATTGTGGGTGCAACTAAGTTTTATTTTATTTTTTATCTGTATAATTAAATTCTCAATTAAACAGTCTTCGTTTCATTAGGATGGCATACGTAGTTCGGGAGATATTCGGGTTTATGTGACTGACCCGTTATTTTTGTAACCGAGTGTATATAGGTAAGGTACCTACCTAGTCAAAACAATTTCTTGTTGAAATAAATGTATATTACTAGATTACGGAGAATATTTGGGAATTTTACGGAAAAATTAGTTCAGTCATGAAATCTGATTAGTAATTTCAATAGAACATAGGTCCATAGTCCCATGCTGGCCCACTGGATACGGCTGCACACGTAGGTGTACCCAGTCGTTCTGAATTTTGTATTTTGGTGTCTATTAACATTAGTTTTAAGATTTTTACTAACAAAATATGGATTTAAAATCTGAAATAAATAAAAATAATAATAATAGGTACCGACTGTGAAGTTGATAACTTATTTTTCAGATCACCAATCCTTAAAATTTTCAAAAGGAAAATCCCACGCTATTCCGGAGTCTAAATTTAGAATAAAATCGAACCAAAAACGCAAGAGATCAAAGTACGGCCAATGTTCTTAAAGTCTTAACAAAGTGGCCAACGTAAAAAGATTTTGTGAAAAGGTCCACTTTGATTGAAACTCATTGACTGGCCTGTTGGTCTAGTGGTTAGTGACCCTGACTGCTATGCCGGAGGTCGTGGGTTCGATTCCCACCCAGGACAAAAGTTTGTGTGATGAGCACGATCATTTATTCTGTGTCTGGGTGTAATTTATCTATAATATGTATGTATTTAGAAATATAAGTATGTTTATCAGTTGTCTAGTACCCATAACACAAGTTCTGCTTAGCTTGGGACTAGATGGCGTTGTGTGATAGTTGTGAAATATTATTATTTATTATTTGATGCCATCCACGAGAGCATGGGACTGTGGTGGCCCAGAGGTAGGTATCGACATACTTAGAAAGAAAAGAAAGAAAGATTTTTTTTTATAATTCATTTCATCACCACTGCTCTCAAAACGGTGAAGGAAAACAACGTGAGGAAACCGGCATGTCCTAGAACCAAAAATTCGAAGACATGTGACGTCTACCAACCCGCACTGGGCTTCGCTAGTGGGTTATGGCCATAGGTCAGAATTAGGTAGTTTTTCATATACTTAGACTGATTTCATACAAAGAAAGAATAAAGTGGATAATTGGATATGCCTCGAATCCCGGAATTGCTTTTTAAGAGCAGAAAAATTCCATGATTTATTAAATAAAAAAGTTATTAATTTAATAAATAAATAATAAAACTAAAAACTGTTTTCTACATGCGATTGTCTATTGGAAATCCTGAGAATCCATATTAACATCAACATTTCGATGCAAGTACTAAAATAACTCTTCCTTATTCCGACCTCTGGTTATGGCTTAATCCCTCTCACAGAGAGGAACCCTGTGTCCCAGCAGTGGGAACATTATAGAATAATGACAGTGTGATCAAACTTCACCTTCTACAGTAAATTGTATAGTGACAGACGAAATAACAAAAACCAAACAAGTTTTTTATCAATAAGTATTTTTTTGCTGGTCGGTAGGTATTTTGTACAGCTATAGTGATGTAAGCAAGCCAAAATTAGAAAGCCAACCATTTAATGATGCTATTTTTAGCTCGGCCGCATTAATAAGCAATTTTTAAATAACCTCGTCGAGTGAACCGGTTTCTTCATATTTTTGGACTTGTTGTTTCATAAATATGACTTCTTGCATTTTAAGTATGTTGTCTGGCTTGATTGTCATTTGTTTTTTAAAGCCACGTTTATATTATGTTTTTTTTTGTAAGTTGAGTAAAAGTTTCTCTAAAATTATTGCCGGAAAATGAAAGGCATCGCAGAGATTGTCTTAAAAAGAGGTGTTATGAGAGCTGGTTCATGGTCACCCAAAACGGAAGCTTCGGGAAGAACTGAGGGATGTTTAGCTGCCCAGTTGTAAGGTAGAATATACTAAAAAGAAGTAGGTCAGATGGTGAAATAAATCGTAGCATTAGTGGCGTCCAACATTATGGGACAATTTTTGGTCTGGAGCAAAAATTGTCCCATAAACGGTCTTTTACTATAAGCCTCATAAGTAATGACGGGGGCCCCCTCTCAGAGGGCCAAATCCTGACGGGGTCGCGGGATTATTTCCTTACCGTGACCCCGGAACATAAAGGGCTATTGAAGGACACCGTGGAATTTAGTCAGTAGAAGTCTGACAGTCACTCCCGCCCTGCCCGGGGTTGAGGACGCATTTAATGATTTTACCACGCTAAAAAAAACAAAGCCTCTTAAGTAAGATATTGATCTATAGTTCAACGAGCTATGGAGAGAGCTATGCTCGGAGTCTGTCTGCGCGATCGACTCAGAAATGAGAAGATTCGTAGACGAACCAAAGTTACCGACATAGCTCAGCGAATTAACAGTAAGCCGGCCATATGGCACGCAGAACTGATGGCCGATGGGGCTGTAAGGTTCTTTAATGTTGATCACGCACCGGCAAGCGCAGCGTATGACGTCCACTCAGATGTTGGGCTGACGATCTTATGAAGACCACAGGATCGCGTTGGAGGCAGGCCGCTTCCAACCAGTCCTATTGGGAGTCTATAGGGAAGGCCTATGTTCAGCAGTGGACGTTTTATGGTATAATATATCGACGCAAGTAAACAATCTTGAAGTATTTCGAAAAGTGGAACTTTACACCGGAGCCAAAACAATATTTAAAAAATTCATAATTCGTAAAATAGCTGAAATCGAGAGGTAATTTTTTGAACATAATTATATTAGAAAACACTAAAGTTAGTGTTCTAAAGTTGGTATAACTTGACTTTTTGCGAGTTTCAGCAATTGATTTTTCAATTTGAGTCATCATCAATATGCTGTATCTTGGTCATAGACATAGTAATTATAATTATGATGATAATGAAAGTCCAAAATGTATATTTGCCTAAACTGTACTTTATAACAGAAAGTGGGCCTGTGCCTTAGTCGGGCTGTTTTTATGCTTATTATGAAGAAATCGGTCTTATTAATTTTGATGTCGATTTATTGATATTTTCTACTCAATTCACAACTGAGGTTGAGTCAATCTTACGTAGCTCTGTAGTTTGCCATAATATCCTTAGTTTACAGAATTTGATCCTTATTAGGGTGCGCTCACTCATATGAGTCTATGGCAGAAACTCAAATGAAACTCTAAAGTAACTAGAAGTTGCAGTTGCGTTTCAACGTGTGTTTAGGGCCTTAGGTAGTACTATTATATATTCTGTGCCTTAGGTGTGATTTATTTTTCTAAAATCAGCGGCTTCGATTCCTGGCCAGAATTATTGATTTATCTAAAATCCAACGATGCAGTTTTAGTTTTCGGCAAAATCAGTCTCTAAACTCCTTAATAGCATTTTTCGATATTCCTCATAGTTTTAGATTAACAGTTTAAAAATTCAGCCTGTATGTTCGACCCGATTTTTTTCTTTTGACAAAAATTGACGGAGATCGTTTAACCTAAAAACCTCCGTATTTTACATAGAATGCCTGCCTATATAACTAATGAAAGAAAGCAACAGTAGATTCAGGATCTAATTAGCTAAGGTGAATGATCTCTCCACTGTTCCTTGTCCATAAGGATCACATTCAGTAATCAAACGTCTGATTAATGTTACACGAGTTACATCACAATCAGTTATGGCATGATTACAGAGAGCAGGCGATAATGAACTTTATAGGCCAGTGCCACGTGTAAGCTGTAGGTGGATTGATAGGGGATTTTGAGGAAAATATGGTAAGGGAAAAAATGCCTTGACAGAATCAGAATATTTATTTGTAAAACATAGGTATTACATAATATGGCCTGTTGGTCCAGTGGTTTGTGACCCTGACTGCTATGCCGGAGGTCATGGGTTCGATTCCCACTCAGGACAAATGTTTGTGTGACGAGCACGATCATTTGTTCTGTGTCTGGGTGTAATTTAACTATAATATGTATGTATTTAGAAATATATAAGTATGTTTATCAGTTGTCTAGTACCCATAACACAAGCTCTGCTTAGCTTGGGACTAGATGGCGTTGTGTGATAGTTGTGACATAATAAATTACCTATATTATAATGGTGTTGAGTAAACAATATCTGGCCGCTATGTTTTGCCGTGTAGGCGTACAAATTGACCTTAAAATTAAAAAAAGAAAAAATGATAAAACAAATAGGAACTAAAATTAAAAACGATAAAACAAATAGAATACAAAATTAAATACTTAGGAAAAACAAAAACTATTTTAAAAGAACATAAAAATTAGGATAAACAATTAGGTAGGTACAGCAAGAAATATAGAATTTGTTGACGGTTCCGTAGACAAAAAGAAATTATAGAATTTCGCTATGACTCCGTCCGTCATCCGTCCGTCTGTCCGCAGTTTAGCTCAGAGACGTCACACTGCTAGAGAGCTGTAGGCCTACCCCTTAGGATTTGTTGTGCCGAAAAAGCTGGTAAAATACAATCTCGCCACTTGCATCCATCTTTGGGTACCTACAGTACTTACACGTAAAGTGAGGATTATTTTTTTCTCGCGTACCCCTTGTGTGGGGTATCATTAAATAGGCCTTTAAAAAATAAGATAGTTTCCATTACCTATTTTTTGATAAAAAATTCGTTTGTGATATATTAAGCTTTAAACTGCTAAATTTTGCTCGATTCGAGGCCCCCCCTCTGCTAAACGGTTATGTTTGGGGGTGTGAAAAATTCACAATAGTAGTATATATAACGAAGTTTAAAAGAAAATTATCATGACTAAGTAGGCTTCTAACTTTACGAGTAAAAGTCGACCAACTTATAAAATGTACTTGATATCATATTTTCTTAAACAAAATGTATCGGAGACAACTGCAAATGTAAGTTTGTCAACTTTATTTTTACAGGTTTTATAGGTTTGTTTTTTGGGGATAGGTAGGTTTTTATCGTCAACTATTTTTAACTTCGTTGTAATCTTTTTTCTTATGTATTTTCCCCGATTTCTCAAAGACTCCTGGACCGATTTTTTTTTTTTTACTTACGTTAGGTTTATGGCACAATAATAAATCTAACAAACCTGCGTTCTTTGTTTACATCAAATGACAAAGATTTTAAAACGTTGTCAGCAAACAAAAAGATTAGTTCCGTTTCAAGACGTTCTGGCCAAGCTGAACATAGATGAAATTTTAGCCGTACTTTTGTCTGAAATAAATATTTTCATTCATTCATTCATTCAAAATCGTCAATGAGCCTCCTCCCACATCTTGTGGAGCGGTCAGACTCTTACTGATAAAAAGTTCACCCAGCAGGGTGCCACCAAATCCATGCATTTTACGTTCTAGGATCACTATTACCTCTACAGACGGTCCCGCGACACACGTTGAAGTAGGTACCTTTTTTTTTCTACCCATCACACACCGTCCGCAAGCCCGCTCCGCCGCTGTGCCCTCTGCTAATCAGAGGGATATACGCGTTGGAGCGTCCACACAACAGGCTATTCGCATACGGGCAAAGACCCCGTAGGCACACAGTGCCTAAGGAAAAGTTTTTGCCCGCATCCCAGGGTGCACCGGCCCGAAAAACTGGTCATCCCCCAGACGCATCCGAGAGGGAACTCCAGTCCACGGGCGCACGTGGAGGTTTCCTCTCATAGCACCCCTTTCCTGTCATAGCACCCCACGATGAAGTACCTGGGACTCACACATAGTATTTCATCATTTTGGGGTTGCTTGCATTAATTCATCCGACACAAAATACATTAGCGAGAGTATGGAATCACTTACATACTTTGGAATTGAACCGCAATAGCTTCCTAAATAATGGCGTGATTTGAATGAATTTGGTATCAATTTAAAGATAATAGTTAAATCTTTAAAATGGTATCAATTTTAATCTAATTCTTGTATATTTCTATATAATCGGGATCTCGAAAACGGCTCCAAGGATTTTCATGAAAGTTACAGATTAGGGGTTTTTCGGCTCAAGGAATCGATTTATAAGGTCCCAGGTTCGAGAAAAGCTCGGTTCCCAAGATATGGACATTTTAAAAATCGAGCGGAGCTCGGTCAACCAGATATTTATACTTAACTTTTTATTAAGTGCTCAAAATCGCGCGGAAGTGGAGTAAGAGATTCAATATTCTTGCTCACGAGTGTCGATTGGTTACATAGCTATATTACACAAAATGAAATAAATTATTATTTTATTAATGGCTGTATATTTGTTTATACATTAATTGCGACTTATTTTTGACCCCATGTGACCAATAGAAAAATGAATTTACGCAGTTTCATATTATCTAAGTTTCACAATGTGTTTACAGCGATTGATATCAAATCGGCTCAAAATATTCAATAACATTTTACTGAATGTGTGCTAGAATTTACTAAACGCGGTATCATTTTAGACATAGTATGAATTAAAGTAAAAAAATAAATAAATAAAAAATATCATATTTTTTTAAATTAATTAATGCACATTTTCTGTACCTGAGGCTTTATTACAACGGACACGCCTCAATCGCGGCGGTAAGACCTCTCTTTGAGGAGTGGCTGGATAGGCGTCACGGCGTCCTGACCTTCCGCCTGATGTGGTCCTCACCTGTTTTGGAAGCTCCCTATTTCTGATTAGGCGGGAAGAAGGGCTTGTGTGGACTACGCAACAAAAAAATAATTTCTTATTTCGAACCAATGTTTCTTGATATTAGCGTGTACAACCAAACATAATATTATCAGCCTCTGATGTTCCCACTGCTGGGACACAAGCCTCTGTGAGAGATTCGTATAGATTCTAATATTTTTACTTTTTGATCATCATCAACTGTCTAGCAGCTAGACTCTAGCCTTTTCTCAACTATATTGGAGTTGGCTTCCTTTTAGAGCTTCTAACAGTAACGACTGTCAAAGATCTACAAATGACAGCCGGGACCAACGGCTTTACCTGCTTTCTGAGGCACGGAGGAAACTTGCTATGACAAATGGCCATCCACAGATGGTCGATAAGGTCCGTGCGACTGTCACCGTTGTACCACAAAAACTTTTAAACGTTGTTGAACACTTGTCTTAAAAAAATGACAGAATATGACGTTGAAATAAGGTCCGTTTTTCAGTCACACTTTTTTTAGACAAGTGTTGGCTGTAATTATTTAGCCAAGATCTAAAATTTTCTTATCAAAGTCAAAAGAATTTAGAGCAAAAGAATATAGATGATATTTCTACACGTGTGGCTCCGGAGGTCGAGAGAGCATTTCTGATGTTCCAGACCCAGAATTGTTATCAAGAGTTTTCAGTGAGGAGACTGCCTGAATCGGGGTCAGCACCACGTGAAATGGGCCTTCTTTTTAGTTTTTTTACGCAGTCGGGTTTTTTTTAGAAATTGACTAGACGCACTAGACATTGTCTGTGTGATAGACAGCAATTGACTGATTTTGATCTCGCACATTTCACAGCTCCTCCCTGTTTTTGTGGACATCGGGCCTAACGGCCTAACTACAAATGAAGGTAGGGACCAACGGCCACACGAGGCTCGAAAGGTCTTATCAATACACGAGCAGTTTTTATCGTCTTCATGGTCTATTTTTTCAACGATTAGCCAGTTTCCTACAAGTTGAAGGTTAAAAGTTCGTTCTATATTTTTTAAACTAAACATTATAGGAGATTGGAATATTGGCCGTGACTTTAAACCAACCTTTAAAACTTTAATTGACTGTCCGTGCAGTAAATGTAATGCATCTGCCAAAGACAACTGAACCGATCTTCCGGGTTGAGCCGCGCTTGTCGAAGTTGGTGGCCTGTAGATCCTATCCACATGAGCATCTGTCATAGTGAGTTTCCTCCGTGCCTCTGAAAGCACGTAAAGCCGTTGGTCCCGGCTGTCATTTGTAGATCTTTGACAGTCGTTACTGTTAGTCAGAAGCTCAGTCTGACAACCAGTCTTACCATGGAGTATCTTCCGATAGGCAGACGCACCATGCTAAATTATACTGATATTCAGCTGCATCTAATATAGTTAGGAAAAGGCTAGGCAGATGATGACATTCATAATAAAAATTATAATCTTCACGATCGTAAAAACTAATACAATTTCTTATCATGCCTCTAATTTGGGGCATTTTTTGATCATTTTTTTCTGGAAGAGGTCAAAGTTTTATCTCAACGTGACGTTGCCACATTGAAGACCTACTATTTTTTTATCTTTTACTTTGAAAGGCGGTCAGAACCACGTGTAAGAAGCATACCTACTGCTAAAAAAATATTGGAATGGATCTTAGTTTTTTTTTCGCAGAACTTAAGGTGAAACAACTCAACATTTTTTCCATAGAAACTTCGTTGGGGTTTTACTCCACTATTTGACAAGGTACATCCAAAGTTAAACATGGTTTCGTTTTGCCTCATTATTAATTTTGTCTGTACGGAAGCAGAATTTTGAAATATCAAGCCATTAAAAAGTTACGATCTTCCAAAGATTCGTTTTTATTGCTAATTTTAACACAACTTTGGGCGTAAATTAGAAATGAAAGAAGCATCAAATTTCCAAAACAAAGTCCGTACCGACACGGCACATTATCGAAGAATTCTATAAATTTTATTTGAAATTGATTGATGCAGTGGTTTTTTCGTAAAACCCCTTCTTCCAAAGGCCGTTTCGTATTTTTTTACGCGCGCCTTTTACTCTGAATGATCGTGCATCTCACTGAATAATGTTTTCCCCTGTTTTCTCCACGGGGGGATGACGCACGCGGACACATGAACAATATGGCTCGATTTCAGGTGAAATATCATGGTTTTTGACCATGCCTGCCGGTGACTTCGAGCTCGCGTGAAGCGCCGCCTTAAATAGGGTATTTGACTGCAATAATATCGTATAGAACCGAAATTGACAAAGATACGTCACTTTTAAAATTATCAATACGTCACAAGCGTACCTACAGTTTTTACTTGCTTCTGACGTAACGAGGCACTCTCGAGTTTTGATGCGTTAATATATCTTTGTAAATAATATATGCATTAATTTAACAAAGAAAAAATAATGGACACGTATTTTTAAACTGAATAAATAATGATTTGATTAATATTGTTAAAAATTCGAGAAAATAATAAAAGGCCCCTTGGCCTTTAAAATATTTATAAAAGGCCAAGGCGTTTTAAACATTTTTTTTTATCGAATAGTTCAGGATTAATGTCAAAATGATATTTATGGTATGTTTTAATATTTTTGGTGACACTGTCAGTATAAACTTTCTACAATTTCTCTTTTAACCACACAAGTGTGAAAAATGTTTCTGGTTTACAATTAGCATGTTGAGATCTTTATTTACAATTTTATAACCATTTATTTATTATTCTGTACCTACTAATATGTAGAGAGCTAGAAGCCGACTATTGCGATTTTGGCCGACTATCCGACAAGTCATCACCATCATCATCATCAGCCGGAAGACGTCCACTGCTGAACATAGGCCACATCCGATAAGTCGGCTGCATGAAAATGGTTTGGAACTTTGAAGTTTTTATCACGACAAAAAAAACCACCTTCTTAGATACTTATTCTTAATTACAAAACTTAAAAATAATCTAAAAATCTTTCAACATTTATTCTAAAACTAACTAGTCTAAAAAAAAATAAAAAAACATATTAAAAAAATGGCAACTCGCTATTTCATGTCAAGGCAAGCAAATGAAAAAAAAAATTAAGTCGCTCTATACGACGAAAGCAAGCCAACTTGGTAAAATGACTCTTAATGCTTACAGTTTTAGAGATTAGATTCGGTAAGCAAAGGGCGCAGTCCGTAAATAGTTTTGCTATTGCGCGCGTTGGGCTTGTGGCCATGAAGTGCGCGGAGTAACAAAAGGGCGGACTGTTTTTTTTTTTCAAGGCAATTGGGAAAGCGATTTTTCAACGGAATCTTAGGTAATTTACAATATTGTTACCTTTAATGAAAAATGATTTCCTCATCAAATTATAAGCACCTTTTTTACTTATAATATCATTGATTATAAGTACTTTCCATTTTGATTAACACGACGAAAATTTGTGAAAACGAAAAATGATACTCAAGTTTGGAAGGAATTAACGTACTTATAAAAAAAAAACATTATTACCCATTATAACCCAGTATTTGCCCTAAGGCCCAGTAGGCCCGGGCCTAGGGCGGCCAGATATTAAGGCCGGCAAATCGTGTCAAATGGTGTAGTTTAACTGAACAGTTTTAAATATTTTCTTTAATTTAATGTCCAATAATCACTGAAACCTCGGAAAACTTTATTAACTGGCAGCTTTCAGTTAACTTCAATCAACTTATAGTGGGCTCTAAAGTAAATTCATTAATAATAAAGTCTAGATGATGATGATGATAAGAAAGGGGAGGCACATGGTGTGGTCCTGGAGCGGGTAGGACTGCAAATCCGCTACTGTAAGAAGATCCTTTTTCTCTAAGAAGCCATTCATTTATCTATATCTTTAGACTATTTTCGCTAGTTTTTGTTCGTTTAAAGATATTAGATATGAATAGGCCGACCCCCTTCCCCTTGTTTAATATTTATTACGTAAGAATCTAAAGGAAAATATGAACGAACGTTTGGGTAGTTTTAAATATTTTTTTGTTTATCCGATCAGGGCAGACGCGCACTGGCTAAAATTCATGGTGTTTCTTCAATAGTCCTTTACGTTCGAGATCACGGTTAACTGTTTAGACAGACACCAATAATACCTAAAAGTGTGTTTTTATTCAGGATGGCCTTTTGCGTCTCAAATATTTTGCAACATCCGCCATTCTTCTGGCCCCATAATTACGGAAATTGACGAGCACAGCCGAGTCCACCCGATCGATGTTTACAGCGCTAATCTTAACAAAGCAGGCATACATGGAAAATATCTATTTTTAAATGTTGTAAACCTCGGCTGTTTAAATAATTCTAACATTTTGTCATTTACTTTTCGCTTGTTTAGATTAATAAACATGGTTTTGAGAATTCGAAAAACGAAATTACTTGAGTTGTCGTCTATGGCTGGAGTTTTTTTTTTGAGGCAGACATTAATTTTATGACAGATGCAAAGAAAGAAACTTTTTGGAAATATGTTGTCTCTGGTAATTGGTCTAAGGAAGAATTTACCTCAAAAAAAAAATAGTCCGAAATATACTAATAAAAAAAATTTTGACCCGTATTTTTTGTTTTCTTACGTAAACCAATAGGGACGAAGATACGACGGTTGCAAAAATCACAAAACGTAACTCGGTCGGATATAATTTTACAGGCGTTATGACGTCACAAGCCCCCATTTCGACCGTGCACTTCAAAAATCCACCTTACTACTAAGTAAGGTGGATTTTTGAAGTACACACACACAGTCGAATTGCATCGCAGCACTCCATTATTAAATACGTGCGACTTAAATCGGCAATCGACTCGATATCGCGCCATGAGTAAGGTCCCTTAGTGTGTATTGGTGGATTTGTAAAGTATGAATGGTAATTAGCAGTACTTCTAAATGTTCGATGGTAGAAGGAGGCCCGTGGGGATGAATTCCTGGTATAATTTCCGATCGCGTTAACCCTCATTATTCCGATGGATGGTGCTAGAACTCGAATGCGAGTTGCGTTTCATTGCGCACGTTATAGGTGCAACGAATTCAGTCAATCAAACAAATACAGCAATGTAGTGAAACTCGCATGCGAGTTCTTGCTTCGTCTAAATGAGGCTTTAAAATGATCAGTCTTGCAAATGATGTATAAAATGTGCGTCATAGACTTAATTTTTTTATGGTTTGGTAAGTCCGGATCAAGAAACCCTGACACATACACTTGTGGGTGTTTGCCTGTCACAGCCAAATTGTATTGAATCTAATTTACCGATTAGTTAGTTTGTATTACAAATTAATACTGTAAACCAAAATAATTTACCGATTAGTTAGTTTGAACACTTGTCTCTGTAAAAAAAATCGATGTAGATGACGAAAATTGAACTATCCAAGGTCCGTCCAAAATGAAAATTGCAGTCTACACTTTTTTTCGAAAATCAAGTGTTCCCACCCCGGCAGGGCAGGGACTGTTCTAAGACTTTGTAGGTAAGTCCTTTAGCCCTTTGTGTAACTCTATAGTATGTCCCGCAACCCCGGGTTACCTGGTCTAACCTTTTTTCAACTATTTTGGGGTCGTCTCCCAATTGCGAGCCTATTTGATCTGCACAATCAAATAACTAGGTGATACTTTACCCCTCTTGACCTGGGAATCAAACCCTGTCTGATCTGCTCTGGAGTCTCGCTAGTTACGATCACTAGACCAACTAAACCATTCAGTTTAAGAAAACACTTTTAAAACACATTGACCACTTTTCATCTCATTGCTAAAGCTGGCTGAACAACAAAAAAAGGTATACGGAACCTTAGCAACCCGTTCTGTAAAATGCAAAAAAAAAAAACAATAAAAGTTTTTTTTTTTCATTTTTCACATTTAAAAACTTGAAGAGTCACTATGATTGAACATTTATTTATTGAAGTAGGTACAAAGTTATTATAAAAATTATGTTTTACAAGTCGGTTTTCCTTATTCGTGTATGCAAAAAAAAACTAGGTATGTCTATTTTTAAGTTTTTAAGAAAACTGGTTGTCAGCACAAAAATAGAATTTGTATCGCAATGTGTATTAAATTAAGAGTAGGTAGGATAAAACAATATTAATAATAGGAATATAATAAAACTAAACGAGAGCAATGGTGGCCCAGTGGTCGTGGGTTTGAACCCAGCTAGGGCCATTACTTTGTGTAATTTATTTCATCACCACTGCTATCAAAACGGTGAAGGAAAACATCGTGAGGAAACCGACATGTCCTAGAACCAAAAATTCGAAGATATGTGACATCTACCAACCCGCACTGGGCCCGCGTGGTGGATTATGGAACACTGCCTCTCACAGAGAGGAGGCCTGTGTCCCAGCAGTGGGAACATTATAGGCTGATGATGATGATGATTACAAAGCATCGAAAAATTTCTTCATAACGCTGTCGCAATTAATTTTTCGCAGCTTCGTCAATATCCATAAAGTCATCTTTAATTTTAAAAACAGAATCATCGAAATATTTAAAAAAAAATGTTCATAAAACTCTACGTCATGCCGCTAGCTATCGATTCGATTTTTTTTTCTTGATATACGCAGACGCAAAGATATAAAATTTTTTACTACCGCCTCTCCCCATTTCGCCTCCCTATCTCAAAATCCGGTGCCAAGGAATAGGATATTAAATGTCTAGAGCGAGTTTCGGATGTCTAACTACATATGGCATTTTGGAACTGAAAAACTGCAACCTCTTTTGATTTTTTTTTTCTGCTTGACACTTTTTGGTACGATAGTTTTGACGTTTATACTTTTTTTGGCAAAGGTATTCATTCGTAATGCCTAGCTGTCAAAAGTGCTAGAATAAAATCTTTTTGCATAAAAAGTTTAAAATACGGTTTCGAATCTCAGAAAGCAACAATTACTTAGTTTACCGCTAGAATCCCTTCTGATCCGCCATTACTCGTTCCACGATTTGTATCCACGACCTTTCGATTGCCCGTTAAGACCTAACCTTTGGGCTGTTTGCTTATCTACGGTCGGTTGAAAAGACGATTTGAAAGTTTGTGCACAATTTGCTTTCTATTTAGCGTTTACAAAAGTCGAGCTACTACAGGCAACTTTGAAAATACTCAGCTTTAAGTATTAATTACTGGCTGGCAACTTGTCACGTCTTAAGATAGGCATCAACATTTCAGTTTTGGCCCTCAGTAATTAACCTAAAAATGTTAATTTCTGCTCATTTCAGTTATTTTCGAGTAATATTTCTGGCCGAATCGTACTTTCCAGAACGCTCGCCTTCATATTACCATAATATAAAATGTCATCGTCGAAACGCGGAATAGCTATAGGCTATAAAATAAAAAAAAATATAAAAAGTTGGGTCAGGCTGTAAAACGGAGTCTGAGATCCAAGGAGGGAATAAAAAAAGAAAAAATAAAAATGCCGTAAAAAGGCATTGGCGGGGTAATAGAAGTGCGCGGGGGTGGGGAGCCGCGGGAGGGGGGAGGGGGGGCTGTTCCTCGAAGTTCCGCCGCCATTTCGAAAAATCGATCACCCGGCGCGTGTGTGGACCGTTTTGAATTTCGAATACACAAAATACTATAACTTTCGCGTCATTGCTAATTTTAACTTTATGTTTACGGCCGTAAAGTTTATTTTCGATTGTTGATTTTGATATTGTTTATGTGTGCGTACTTGCGTAACACACACTGGCGGGCAAGATACCAAAATATTAATGGCGGACGTCCCGCCAAAATAGATTTTTTTGAGTGTGTCGGGTTGTAAGTACTTTAGTACGCGAGGGCCAAACGCTGCATATTTTTCACAGCCCGGCCCGTCTGTTTGTAAAGGACGGAATTTTCTGAACGTATTTTTACTTTTTTTTGTTTCTTTTTTTATCGGCAACGGAAGTTTACTTATCTTCGGCCTTATCGCGTTGCTATGGTTAACACGAAAACATGTGTTTTTTCCTCTAATTTATTTTATTTTTGATAGAATGTCTTTCATTATTTCTCCCTCGAGTCTTTTGAAGCCCTTTTTAAGTTTTTTTTTACCCATGATTCAGACAAAAAATGTCTTTGTTTCCCAGTTCCCATAATTTCAACTTTTTTTTGGTGGAGTAAAAATCATCAAATGAAGCAAGGCCATTTTACCTAAACTCCTTCTGCTTGCGTTCGAGGACCACGGTATCTTGCTTAGGTAGTCCCTCGAGGCCAAAGCAGACAAACTATAGGCCTAAACTAAAAATGCAAATTTACGACTTCCCAATTTTTTTTTAATATTTAGAATTTCATTAATATATTATATTGTGGACCGACGACATCGTGAGGGTCGCGGGCAACCGATGGATGCAAGTGGCGTATTGTCGTTCGGCGTGGCGGTCTAAGGGAGAGGCCTATGTTCAGCAGTGGACGTCTTCCGGCTGATGATGATGATGATGGTATGATAGATAAGTTAATTTAACGAAATATTAATGTAGGTACCGTGAAATCCGCCAACTTTGGTTTTATTTTATTTATTTATTTATTTAAAGCTTCATGCACATAAAGTACAAAGGCGGACTTAATGCCATGGGCATTTTCTTCCAGTCAACCTTAGGGTGATGCAGAGAAACAAACATAGTAGGTGCAAAATACTAAATGAAAAAGATTATCAAGAAAAATAATACATACATATAAATATATATATATAAACTAATAAATAGTAACTAAACTATACTCGAGAAATAACAAAGAAGGGAAAAAACATTAAAAACAAATAAGCCTTATGAGTCTGCCAGATTCTTGAATAAATGTTCGCGAACTTTCAACTTAAACGTGAACGGACTGGTTGCCATCCTGATATCCTGAGGGAGCGCATTCCAAAGAAAAACCGCTTGTACAAAGAAAGATGACTTTAAGAAACCAGAGCGATGAGAAGGACATCGTAGAAGACGATTGTGGGCGGACCGAAGATTTTTATTGTGCGCTGAACATAAATATTGCAAACGAGAGGTAAGGTAAGAAGGAGAAGTGGGCTTATTTAAAAGAGAGAATAAAGTTGTCAACGCTCTCATCGCTCTGCGTTGTCGGATAGGAAACCATTTTAAAAGTGACCGATGTGCAGACACATGATCATATTTACGAAGATTAAATACGAATCGAATGCAGTTATTTAGAAGTCGGTCAAGTTTATTGAGGAGATCTGCATTCAGGTCATAATAACACACATCACCATAGTCAATTATGGGGAATATAAGGGACTGCACAAGCATAGCCTTTACGTGAGATGGGAGAATATTTTTCAACCGATAAAGTGACCGCAACGTTCCAGTGACCTTCTTGCTCACAGTCGCGACCTGCTTACGCCAGTCAAGACAAGTGTCGAGATGCACACCCAGATCTTTGACGTCAGAGCTAAATGGAATGACAACGCCATCAAAGATAAGCGGAGGCACAGTTAACCCACTCAACCTTCGTAAGCTATGAGGGCTCCCAATAATGATAGCCTGACACTTAGATGGGTTAACCGCCACCCCAAAACGATCAGCCCAGTTTTTTACTGCTTCTAAATCCCGGTTTAGCTTCTCGATCGCATCCGATACATTGTCAACACTTGCCTGACAATAAAGTTGTAAGTCATCAGCGTAAAGATGATACGCACACTGAAGTACAGTAGTAATAAGATCTATAAAAATAGAGAACAAAAGAGGAGATAAAATACCGCCTTGAGGGACACCAGTTTCAAGTTCACACCAACTCGAAGACGAGTCTCCAGCAAGAACTGATTGCTGACGCCCTCGAAGATAGGAAAGAAACCAATCCAGAACCTCAGGAGAGACCATGCGAAAGGAGAGGATAGATAAAAGGACTTCGTGACTGACTGTATTGAAGGCATTAGAGAAGTCAATCAAGACTAGTACGGAAACTTGTGTGTCTTCCATTGCCCGCCTTACGTCGTCAGTCACTTTAAGGAGGGCTGTCACAGTACTGTGCCCGGGCCTGAACCCGGATTGGAGCGGACTAATGAGGGAGTTATTGTGAATGAAATGGGATAGCTGTCTATGGACACAAGCTTCAAGTAGTTTAGATAAAAAGGGAAGGATAGAAATTGGTCGGAAGTGACTGGGAAGAGTGGGATTAGGAATTTTAGGTAGAGGACGAACATGGGCTTTCCGCCAAAGAGACGGGAAAACACCGGAGTAAAGGGAGAAGTTCACAATATGGGAAATTGCAGGAAGGAGCTGATCAAGAGCCGCTACAATCATGTAGCGACTTATATTATCACAGCCCACGGCTTTGGATTTAATGGACAGGATAATCTTCCTGATCTCTCCCGGGTCTACTGGGGTGAAGGTAAAAGGGGTAATTTGGGGACGCGTCAGACCAGCAAGGTAGTCGATGGTTTGACATTTAGCTAGACTATCAAGAACAGGAACAGTACAGAAATGGCGATTTAGATCGTCTAAGCTAAAAGTATTGGGAAGGTCTGAATGTCGCGACCTACCGATACCTAGAGTTCCAAGGAATTTCCAGATATCAGCAGGGGAGGCAGAAGTGATATTACTTAGAACATGGCGGCGTTTAGCGTTGCGTATCATCTGATTACAACGATTGCGAGCAGTTTTGAAGTCGGTCCACTTATCTTCCGACCGATCCTTTTTGAATTTCCGAAACGCGCGGTCCCTTCGTCGCATTGCGATGCGAATATCCTCACTCATCCAGGGCGCAGGTGGGCGTTTCAACTTGACTTTCCTGATGGGAGCATGGGTGTCGTACAACTTGATTAAAGCAGCATTGAAAATATCAACTTTCTCATCAACCGTAGTGGCTTCCTCCAGGGCTGTCCAATCAATATTACCCGCATCCTGAGCAAGCGCTTCGATATTCATCCGCGCAAAGGCACGCCTGTACTGGAATGTAGGTTTGGATTTAGGAGGTTTCAGGATATACGATAGGAAGATAAGGTCGTGATGGGAAAAGCCAGGAGCAACATGTTGACCATGTGAGGAGACTAAGGACGGATTAGAGGTAAGAATCAGGTCGAGCCAAGTATCATCACCAACAGTGTTGTGATGCGTTGGTTGGAGAGGCAACACATGCAGACAAGCTGACTCGACCAGATCTATGAGCTTACGGGATCGAGAGGAATTATAGGCAAGGAGGTTGGTGTTGAAATCCCCCATGACTATATGATGCGCGTACTCCGAACCCAAAGATTCTAGTACCGATTCGAATTCAGTGAAGTAATCGAGAGAGGGCGGACAGTAAACAACTCCAAGAACGGCTTTAGCTCCTTTGACAGAAATCTCGAGAAAAAGAAATTCAGCCGAATGATTGGAAGAAGAAGAGGCAAGAATTTTGAAGGAAAAATCTGCACGTAGATAAATAGCCACACCACCGCCTCTCCTACCGATTCAATCATTCCGTAGAAGGATGAATCCCGGAAGAGAGTAAGTGGTGGACGGCATCTCCGGTTTGAGCCAAGTCTCAGAAATCAGGACGGCATGGACGTTGTTGTTAGTAAAAGTATCATAAAGTTCGTTATAGTGGCTAGGAATGCTCTGGGCATTGATATGGCAGATATTTAATAGTAAGCCAGGATTTAGATTAAATTTTGACGTAAGAGATCACCGAGGGTGTCTGTTACCGAACAGAAGCTATCATCAGATGAGGCTAGACTAGACTCATTTGCAGAAAAAAAAGAATCATTTTCAAATAAAGTTGACATAAATATAAATAATTATATAAATAAATTAAATATTAAATATAAATAATTACACGGACCCTACACGAATAAATTGGTACAAAGAATACTTCTCTGCACCACCCGCCAGCTTACAATAACATAAGGAAAATTAAAAGTAGATTTAAAGACACAGATCAGAGAAAAAAAAAAACAATATAACACTAAAATCTGAGACAACAAAAAACAAGATCACTGAACGCACCATATACCATAGACAACAATTATCGTAACACACGTCAAAAACTATACAAATTGTCTATGAACTATTGAGTGACAAGTGGTTGACAATAACAACTTTGACAGTTGACACTAGACGAAAATGAAATACAATCAGTTTTTATTGAAAAGAAAATTAAAGGTTTTCAAGCCTAACATTGGCCAGTTACCAAAAATAAGCAAAACAAGTTGTAACGACAATATTGTCTCAAATGGCAACATTTTACAGTCTGTTATGGACAATAGGTTATATTTATGGCAATACTGATAGCAAGTTCACCTGCTACCTTCACTCAGTTGGCTGTCAATGGTCGTCGAAAGAAAGTCGATTCGAGTGGTACCAAATTGTGCATCGTGTTTTGTGATCCTAGTAAGCGTGAAAACTTGCCGATATGAGTAGTTTTTTGATATGTTTTTGGGTGAATTCATGATAATAACATGATGAGCTTTTTTAAATCTTAACGAGTCTTTTGAACTTAGAAATTTAGCGACCAATGTTACAATCACTTTCTGCGAACACAAGATGTCAACTTTGGCCACCAAAAAACATGTGCTAGGGCTGCCCCTACTCACTTTGTAACCTATTAAATAAGTAAAATTGCCATGTTTTTATACCTTAATTTGTTAAGTATCTACAGTTATAGGTACCTAATAAAAATGACTGATATTAAAACACGTTTTTCTGTTAAAAACATCCAATCGATTTATTTTATTTTGGACAACCCTACGTCTAAAAATCATTTGTATGAATTTGAAGAAAAAATATTGGGTAACTTTGGCCACTGCCCTGTACGGCTAAATTCGTAACCTTTTGTTATTATTATCTTTTAACCGTCAACTTTAACCAGTTTCCTATCGTAATTCTTAATTATACGGCTGTAAGAGCGAAAATCCAAGAGTTATTAGCAGTGGCTAATGTTGGCAGAAAGTCGAGGTAATTTTGGTTGACTATTTAAATTAGTTTTTGGGTATAAAAAGTCATAAGTTTTGCAGGTTTCGAGTTTAATATCAAGAGTTTAGGTTGCACTTGGTTTGCAAATAAAAAAAAACTAATACTTGTCATATATTTTTTCATAGTTGTAGCCGATTATGTGTAAAAACCGGCCAAAGATGGCGAGTTTCACGGTACCTATCTATGTAAGGTAAAAAAAAAAAAATTACCGCAATGCGAAAAATGAAAACTTAAGTCAAATCATTCGAAAAGCTTTCACCAAAGGTTATATGGTCAACGAATTATATTCGGTGCGTTATGGTTTATAATAAATACCTAACCAAAAAGTTAAAAGTTACAATTAAAAGCGGGGCAGAGCGGTTATTGAACCGCGGTTAGGGTTGCCCCTCTCCTACTTAAGAAAATCTTTCCAGAGCCTGCGTTCGTGCAAAAGAGTCATATTTTTACTGATTAAAATTGTTATTAAATAAAAAACTGTCTTGTGATATTTTAGAGGCTAGTATAATCTACAATTTAGTTAAAGTAACATCTTTTCCATAACTCAAATTACAAAAAACAAAGTCCAAAAAACAAAAAACCAGACCCAACTTCGTTTTTTTTTTAATCGAGAAAATTTTATAGAAATGTGTTTTAATTTTTGTCATAATTTACATCATAATTATAGTCAATAACTTTATTCCAAGTTGGTAGATCTGTAATCCAGGTATAAGTAAGGAGGAAAGTAAAAATAAAAACCGTATTTGCACTGATCACCTTAAATGACCCTTTTAGCAAATAGCATAGATTCGATTCATTTAATGCTCTTCTATCATAAACCTGGCTGGTTTACGATAGAAAAGAAGAAATACGTGTCAAATATTTTTTAATTTAACTGACGGACTAGGTAATTAGATTTTTTCAGTTTTAGATACTCAATTGATAAGGAGAGCGTCTCCTCCTTTTTTCGAAGTCGGTAAAAAAAAATAAGTTGGCATACAAGTTCAGCACAGCCCTGTCCCTTAAAAAACATCTGTGACTCAAATCGTTAACCCTTTCGTCAGGGCTGTTGACCCAACTAAATAATTTTAGTTTCCTTCTAAACTTTTAACTATTATGTACATATCACGTTTGTGTAGATATTCTACTAAATATAATATTCTCGTGTCACATTGTTAGTTACCATACTCCTCTGAAACAACTTGACTTTTGGAAAAAATTAAAAGGGCTCGATCAATTTCTCATTTTGTATGAAAAATATTTTTTCCAAAACTTTTTGATCAAACATTGTTCAGTAACATGGGCTGAGTTACCCCACGAGAGGTTTTGCGCTATTAACGTTACACCTTGTGTATATTCTGAAGTTCCGAGATTTGGCTACTATCTATTTTTCATATCCATAAGTGATATGGGTTATCCATACCTGACATTTTTAATTTTTTTTTTTGGACATTTTTTTTTTATAATGGTGCCACACTAGAAATATTTTTTATGGCGATAGGGACCATGGGGTATCGTATTACCCAGTTACTGGATTGTGGAGGTCCGATAGGCAGTCGTTCCATGTAAAATACTGATATCCAGCTGCATCTGGTTCAACTGGAAGCCGTCCACAATATAGTTGAGAAAAGGCTGGACAGGTGTTGATAGATTATGCTCAAAAAATAGCCATAATAAGTCATAAGAAATTATGTATGCAAACGTCTATTTACTTATAATCCGGTATATTCTAAGTGACATGACATTTTAGGCTTTTATAATGACTTTCACTTAAATTCTGTCCGGTCCTGGTAAAGTAGGACATAGTGAAATAGCTTAGATACTTAATGTTTTTTTTTCTAAAAATATATTAAACACTGTCGGATTACACATCTTAGATATAAGTACTGTTGGCGACAGAAGTGGCTTCACATTCCAAACATGTCATACCTTTAATGCTTTTGTAATCCTTTTAAGTATTAGGTACATTATCTACCAATAATAATTACCTAATAATTACCAATAATTTAGACTAGCTAGTTAACCTAACTATTATTCAAGTAAACTAACACCTTCGTGTTAGTTTACTTTAAACCTTGCGCGCAGAAATAGGAACCCCGCGAAGCGGGGCTCCGTCGATATTCCTTATTGGGTGGTAATCAGTAAGAAAACAAACTTTAGGACTTATGTATTTTATGACAATCGGTTTTATGTATTTTTTATATTATAGATTGTTATAATATTATAACAAGTATTTAGGAATTTCAATGTTACGGCATTTGAAATTATGTGGTATTAAGTTCGGGCAAGTTATCATTCGGACAAATGATGATTAGGACAAAAAAAAAAATGTCACATTAGATTATGTATAAAAAAGTTAGGTCACACAATAGAGAACCCTAATAGCCCTGGTGATCCTCGAGCTTAGTTTCTGCGATCGCACACATTTTAAGAACCAACCACATTCAGTAACTGTACTTACTAGAAAAAAAAACAATAGAAAACGCAATTTGAATTAATTTCGCGTTTCCTACGTGAAATGGTTACAAAGTGTCAAATTAAAAGTGGTTCAATTGCTCGGTGGCTTAGAAAAGCCTTGCTTTTGGTAAACAACTTAATAAAATCTGTTTATCGCAATTTAGGCCTAGTTCAGACACGGCGGGAACTGCGCTATTTCATTATCGCATGGAAATCGCGTGAGTCTTATTTGTATGAGTTATTATGTAATCGTTCAGACATAACCGCGGGATTTCCGTGCGGGAATCGCGCGGTTCCCGCCGTGTCTGAACTAGGCCTTAGACTCTAGTACGCGGTTCTCACAAAAGAAATGCTTGTCCGCGCGGTGAAGCGGTTTTCAGACGAACGAGGGAAACGCAAAACTCGCCACTGCCTCCGCTCGACCGCGCGGAAGAGCGGTGTGGTGCAAGTATATCCTAACAGCGCAGCGTCGGCTGTTGCGTTTATATAGAGGATAGCATTGCGGGTCCCAAATCAGCGCGTCGTAAGTATAAGCTACGCGCTCAAGGAACTGTCAGCAAACTAACAAAGCTTCCATACGGCTAAACGCCAGTCGGGGTCGCGCGACTGTCCTAGAATGGTCTGGAACGCAAAGCACAACCGAGAGAACAGGGTTTTTTTCTGTAAAATCATCAAATGAGTCCCCCGTATTTTAAGGGACTCCCATACAAGTAACGTGTTATTTTAGATAATGGTACAGCGGGACCCTTCTTGCGCGAATCCGATTTGCACTTGATCGGTTTATAAAGAGTTTTCTATTTCTACTCTAAAACCAATCAGTAGACTTGAATTACCTTCAGTTTGATAAAATTTATAAGTGATCGATTAGTCATTCGTATCAAAACAAAGTCTAGCTAAGTAGACTCTAGACAAGCTAGATAAGAGGCAGGTTACGATAGTCTGACCTTTTTGATAAAGATAATAATAAATCATCATCATCAGCCTATTATAATGTTCCCACTGCTGGGGCACAGGCCTCCTCTCTGTGAGATTAGGCCATAATCCACCACGCGGGCCCAGTGCGGATTGGTGAATGTCACATGTCTTCGAATTTTTGGTTCTAGGACATGCCGGTTTCGTCACGATGTTTTCCTTCACCGTTATGAGAGCAGTGGTGATGAAATAAATTACACAAAGTAATGCGCCTGGCGAGGTTCGAACCCACGACCTTACAACTCGCAAGGCGGGATCAATACCACTGGTCCACCACTGCTCATTCCACCTCTCCACCACTCGTCATTTATTTTTTTATTTCATATTTTTGAATGACTTTACAGTATTATTTCTCCTAGTCCACTATTATTTTCTGATTAATTTCTTTGCAGGATCCAAGACAGGTAAATTCATTCTCCGGGACACGTCAAGCTTCATTGTCTCGTTTTTCTGGTGGTTGCCACTGTTGATTCTGGCTTTCAGGAGTTGCAGTGGTTGGGAATATAGTGAGGTGGGTTTGTCCCAATGAAAAAAGACGTTGTAGTCTCGCGGTATGCAATGTTCAAAAATCCACCAACATTAAATAAAAATGTCTTCAAGTCCAGAAAAACATTTAAAACTAGTCTAGATCAAGAATATTGGGGTGCTATGTCAGGGAAGACCAGTTTTCCTTAGGCACTGTGTCACTGTGTGCCTAAGGGGTCTCTTTGCCCGCGTATGCGAATAGCCTCTCGTGTGGACGCTCCAACGCGTGTCCCTCTGATTAGCAGAGGGCACAGCGGCGGAGCAGGCTTGCCGACGGTGAGTGAAAAAAAAAAGATCAAGAATATTACGCAAGAAGTCAAAGTACTTTGTTTAATTAGTAGGTCATTTTACCCGTAGCGTTGTTTCTCAGAACTGTACGATTAATAACTACGAACTATTTTCTGCTTGTTTCGCTATTAAAGGACATTTTGACCAGATCCCTCTCGAGCCCCGAGATTTTTTTGCCACCTACCCTGATCGATTTTAAGACTTATTTTTCCAAAAATACTGTTTAAAATCGGTCGGGATTTGGTGGCACAAAATTGTGCCATTGAGGCGCTTTAAGGCCCTAGGAATAAAAATGGCGGTTTGACAGCTTATCTATAGAAAATATGTCAAACCGTTATTTTAATTCATCAGATAAAGGTTATCTGACTGTTGAAAAATCAGCCTTAAGAAAAATACTATATGTACTAAGGCAGTTTTTCTTTTACCAGTAATTTCAAGGGGTTTGCGAGACGTTTTAAAAGGGCATGACGGCCCTGGAAAGTGAAAGGCAATTGAAGGAACATACACTCTTATCACAACACTAACGTAGCGCAAGCGCCATCTTCATCGCCTCTTGGCGCTTGCGCTACGTTTTAAGTGTGTGATTTCCATGTGATTTCCCATCATAGGCATCATACCTCGCGTCCCCGTCATATACACATACACTGTTCCCTAACCCCCAAGCGGGAGACTTTTTTGGATGATTTTCTGAGCTAAAAAGAATCGCAGCGAATGCACAAATTCTCCAGAAATTCTCAAAAAAAACCTAGGTATTGAAAAACCAAAGACAGTTTTGTTTTTTTTTTTATTTATTACATCAGTTATAGCACCGTCACGTCTACGTTCTGCCTAGATAGCGGAACTGACGTAAGATCTCACTCAGTGTTTCCGTATTGTCTTGTTCTACAGTTATTTTGTTACAGACAGAATAATGTTGTAATACTATCAATTAATTTATTTTTTGATGGACAAAAATTTAACATTGCTAATTTAACTTTTTTAACCAAAGATGAAGGATAAAGCTGGAGCAATCAGAACAATATACAAATCTGAAGTAGTTATGTACCTAATTAAATATTTGGATTTTATTAAATTAAATTGTAAATAATATTTAATTCAAAGTTCAAGCAATTAATTATTATAGAAGGTTAAACAGTTGATGGGAAATTGGGAATATCGAATACCCATTTTTGTCACAAAAAGCAGAAAGGGACAATGACCTTTATTACGTACTTACTTTTCTATACCTTTTTTTTTGTACTTAACACAAAATTAATAAGACACTAAACCAAAATACAATAAAAACTAATAAATAAGGATTATAAATCAGCTTGAAACACTCACTTCGTTTTTATTAAATCTAAAGTTCAAGTAGTCAGCGAAAGGTGGGAAAATTCCATCAAGCGCTATTCCGCTAGATTGTATTACACACACACTGATACAAATGTTTGTCTGTGTGAGTGCACCTACTAGTGCAAGTAAAATGTAACTTCTTATGTACATTTTATGTTAGAAACTGTCTATGCACTTGTTTGAACGGGAAATGCAGTTTTTTTTTGTTAAACTGGATGAGGAAGGATTGTGTTTTTAATGATTTGGGATTACTAAACGTATGAAATAGCTTTGGGACACTGTTAAATAATGTTTAGTTTCAATGGCCCCCGCTTAGTTTCGGCCGAAATTACAGCCCAATTGGTAAAGGCGTCTGGAGTACCTTTCCAGAAAACACAGGTTCAAACCCCGCTCGCAGCTGAATTTTTCTTTCCTCAAAAATCTTTGTAAAATTGCAGCCGTTTCATACTCCATATCTCAGATCAAAGAAATAGGCAGATAGAACGCTCAGAACCAATCAAATCGAATTACTTTCCATAATGTTTTCTTTGTTTTTGAGAACAACTTTTAGAATGGTTAAAGACACGAGGCGGTATATTTTGGCGGTTTATTTAAAAAACAACAAAAACGCGTAGCTTGGTATGACGCGTAGCTTGTTACTGTCGCTACTTTGTATTCGATTTTGATTTTGGACACACTCGCGTGTTCTGAGCGCTCTATCTGCCTATTTCTTTGATCTGAGCTCCGTATAATTTCAGGACATATACCTACCAATGGGGCTCATCTCATCTCTCGCTGGCTAGACAATCCTTAGGTTACCTGACTAGCCAAACGTAGTCACGCCTGCTGGACAGCTGGAGCGACGACCTACGAAAAGCAGCCGGCAGAGATGCGCGTCCATCACTTACTTTAGTACCAGGTAACGACAAAAATGCCGCATGGAAAGGATGGACCGTAATCTCGGTGGCAAGTCCCAGTTGAGGACTGGCTGACAGCCGAGAGACACCGTGGATTTTAGTCAGTATAAGGCCCTTCGTATCGACACAAGGCGACTCAAGTTTCCGATACCTTACGACTTCGGTATCCAAGCGGCTATCGCAATACAAACCCATAGATGTTCAAACACAAGCACGCGTCAATGAATACCAAAATCGTAAGGTATCGGAGACGTGCGTCGCCTAGTGTACTAAGGGGCTAAGTCTTAGACAATAGGTGGGAGGACTCATTTGATGATTTTACCTCGGAGGATTGAGGAGTGAGTGGAGAGACGCCACGACGTCTGTAACATCGGTCTGACGTTGTCAAACACGGTTGTTTTGGGAGGTCCGTATCGAATTCACCCTGTTGTCGCCATTGTGAGGACCGGCTTGGAGGACACAACCCGTCAGCTATCATTATTAGTTAAGGGAACTTCCAGAAAATGTTCTTTTTGGCAATTTATCTTAGAGGATATTAATTTCAGTGAACAAATTATGAAGTACATGAACGACATTGTAAGAATAACTGTTATATTATTTTTAGTCACCTATTCAAACTCCTTTGTTTCATATAAAACAAAGTATTTATTTTGTTTGTGACGCCGGAGTAGATACATAACAGAAGCTTATGCTTAAATAACGCTGAACCAAAGACAAGGATGAAATGTCTCGAATTGTATCTACACACTTTCAAGTGAATCAGCAGTTTTCTTGGATTTTTTTGTATTGATTCATTAAAAATTACAGAAGCCAGGTAAGTGTACCAAATGTTTTTCCAATCGTACCTACAAACATTGAATGTTATTCAATATTGCGGACCATCTGTGAAAAATCATGGTGACCTAATGTCTGTTGCACCATTTCTATACATATAGCCCAAGAGCCCGTGAACCCCAGACCTACGTCATTTTATAAAGGCTCAAACTTTGTCAGCGGATGCTCCCAACACTGGTAAGAACGATGGACCATTATGGAGTTTGGGTAATAGTGGCTTTGGCAGGTAAACGGTACTGAAGGTGCGTAAAATGTAAGTTAACTTACGTCATAGTATAAAAGCTGATTTTTATATATAATACTCGGGTAGTAAGTAGATGATGTTTCCTCAGCAGCCAGACACTTATCATGGTGGCAACCCCTTGCCAGACACCCTTAATGTTCAAGAAATTATATAAGTTTACTTACGTCATAGTATAAAAGCTGATTTTTATATATAATACTCGGGTAGTAAGTAGATGATGTTTCCTCAGCAGCCAGACACTTATCATGGTGGCAACCCCTTGCCAGACACCATTAAAGTTCACGAAATTATAATTTAACTTACGTCATAGTATAAAAGCTGATTTTTATATATAATAGTCGGGTAGTAAGTAGATGATGTTTCCTCAGCAGCCAGACACTTATCATGGTGGCAACCCCTTGCCAGACACCCTTAATGTTCAAGAAATTATATAAGTTTACTTACGGCATAGTATAAAAGCTGATTTTTATATATAATACTCGGGTAGTAAGTAGATGATGTTTCCTCAGCAGCCAGACACTTATCATGGTGGCAACCCCTTGCCAGACACCCTTAATGTTAAAGAAATTATATAAGTTTACTTACGTCATAGTATAAAAGCTGATTTTTATATATAATACTCGGGTAGTAAGTAGATGATGTTTCCTCAGCAGCCAGACACTTATCATGGTGGCAACCCCTTGCCAGACACCATTAAAGTTCACGAAATTATAATTTAACTTACGTCATAGTATAAAAGCTGATTTTTATATATAATACTCGGGTAGTAAGTAGATGATGTTTCCTCAGCAGCCAGACACTTATCATGGTGGCAACCCCTTGCCAGACACCCTTAATGTTCAAGAAATTATATAAGTTTACTTACGGCATAGTATAAAAGCTGATTTTTATATATAATACTCGGGTAGTAAGTAGATGATGTTTCCTCAGCAGCCAGACACTTATCATGGTGGCAACCCCTTGCCAGACACCCTTAATGTTAAAGAAATTATATAAGTTTACTTACGGCATAGTATAAAAGCTGATTTTTATATATAATACTCGGGTAGTAAGTAGATGATGTTTCCTCAGCAGCCAGACACTTATCATGGTGGCAACCCCTTGCCAGACACCCTTAATGTTAAAGAAATTATATAAGTTTACTTACGTCATAGTATAAAAGCTGATTTTTATATATAATACTCGGGTAGTAAGTAGATGATGTTTCCTCAGCAGCCAGACACTTATCATGGTGGCAACCCCTTGCCAGACACCATTAAAGTTCACGAAATTATAATTGTACTTACGTTATAGTATAAAAGCTGATTTTTATATCTAAAAGTAATAATTAGATGATGTTTCCTCATTAGCCAGACACTTAATATAGTGGCAACCCCTTGCCAGACACCATTAATGTTAAGTGTCTGGCTAATGAGGAAACATCATCTAATTATTACTTTTAGATATAAAAATCAGCTTTTATACTATGACGTAAGTAAACTTATATAATTTCTTTAACATTAAGGGTGTCTGGCAAAGGGTTGCCACCATGATAAGTGTCTGGCTGCTGAGGAAACATCATCTACTTACTACCCGAGTATTATATATAAAAATCAGCTTTTATACTATGCCGTAAGTAAACTTATATAATTTCTTGAACATTAAGGGTGTCTGGCAAGGGGTTGCCACCATGATAAGTGTCTGGCTGCTGAGGAAACATCATCTACTTACTACCCGAGTATTATAAATAAAAATCAGCTTTTATACTATGACGTAAGTTAAATTACAATTTCGATAACTTTAATGGTGTCTGGCAAGGGGTTGCCACCATGATAAGTGTCTGGCTGCTGAGGAAACATCATCTACTTACTACCCGAGTATTATATATAAAAATCAACTTTTATACTATGACGTAAGTAAACTTATATAATTTCTTGAACATTAAGGGTGTCTGGCAAGGGGTTGCCACCATGATAAGTGTCTGGCTGCTGAGGAAACATCATCTACTTACTACCCGAGTATTATATATAAAAATCAGCTTTTATACTATGACGTAAGTAAACTTATATAATTTCTTGAACATTAAGGGTGTCTGGCAAGGGGTTGCCACCATGATAAGTGTCTGGCTGCTGAGGAAACATCATCTACTTACTACCCGAGTATTATATATAAAAATCAGCTTTTATACTATGACGTAAGTTAACTTACATTTTACGCACCTTCAGTACCGTTTACCTGCCAAAGCCACTATTACCCAAACTCCATAATGGTCCATCGTTCTTACCAGTGTTGGGAGCATCTGCTGACAAAGTTTCAGCTTTTATAAAATGACGTAGGTCTGGGGTTCACGGGCTCTTGCTCTAATAGGCAAGTACATGTATTTATTTTAAACTAGCGACTCGGCCCAGCTTTGCTTTGCCAGCTTTGCTAAGATGATAGATGAATACTTACCTGAAAACCGCATTAAGGTAAATGCTCCAATCAACACGCGAAATTTTCTTAAGTTTTTTTGCAATTTACAGGCCAGTAACATGTTGAAACTTTATAAAAATATGAATTGCTTTAATAACAAGTATTATTTTAAATATAAAAATTATCAAAACATTCGCTCCATCAGCTCTCTCATGGTAATTTGTTAAAATCTCCGAAATCTAACTTACTTGCACATTTTCTATGTGAGAGCTGATGGAACGTAAGAAAATTTGAATTTCACGGGCTACATCGACGCAATCACCTTAAAAATCATTAGATATTTTTTTAAAGATCATCTCACACTCTTTGTTTCAAACTAATATTAATTTCTCTACTGAGTGACACTTACTAATAGTATGCTAGGTCGCAAAAAAAGAAACAATAATTTAATAAGAGTTATAAATTCAATTCATAGTTTTATGTTACATTTCCTACGCTAGGCGTAATCGACCATACCAACATCACTAGCCGAATCAACGCGATTGAAGTGTGAACTCTGACCAACTGTCTACTCTGTGACCATTGTATTATTTATTACTCACTCAATACTACAACAATTTAATGACTATTTTCTGCGCATTTAGTCACAACTCGTAATTAGGTCACTATTTGATATTTTATAGTGTTACAGGAATTCTTTGTGACGCAATTTTTAGGGATTTTTTTTTACTATGACAGACATTTTTTTTTTCGTGTAGGTAATTTTTATGATAAACAAAAATTGTTTTCCTCCTTTTTTTATTAAATTGTTATTAATTTAGTACATTTTATTTAGACTTTTCTTACCATAATGTATTTCCCCAGGTACCGTGGGTGCGTTTTGGACTTTTGGCAGACGATCTCCGGCCACCGTGGGCGCGGGCATGCGGACAGCGAGTAAAGGGCAACTGGCTGTCCGACCATGGACCATGCCCGGGTCAGGCGCGCCTCAAAGAGCATCAGCAAAAATAACGGGGCCCCCTCTCAGAGGGCCAAAGCTGCCGGCGTCGCGGGACTTATTTCCTTACCGTGACCCCGGAACATAAAGGGCTATTGAAGGACACCGTGAATTTTAGTCAGTACAAGTCTGACAGTCCCTCCCGCCCTGCCTGGGGTGGGGGGACTCATTTGATGATTATACCACGCTAAAAAAAAACCGTGGGTGCGTTTACAAAACATTTAAATCCACATACACAAATAGCGAGACCCAGAACAATTCCTGTAGAAGGAATCGTTCCGTGCGAGAATTGAACCCGCGACACGCAGCGCTGCAGGAGATCTTTCAATCACTGCGCCACCAACGGTCCGTCTCCATACCGTCTGCCAAAATCTCGACTGCCCTTCACCCAATTTATTTGTAGTCGGCATAGCATTGTCTTTTTCTTCCGTAAGTATTTATTATTATTTTCTATTAGGTACTCGTTATTAAGCTTACTTTTATGCCCAGCAGTGGGCTTCATTAAAACATCGCCACAACTGAATACAAAACACTAAAAAAAAAAAGGTTGCACTCCAGGAGTGCCGGTAGAAGTGAAAACTTTTTTGTTACTATGTTTTATTTTTAATTTGAATGACGTCTTACTCATTTTCGATCAGGGTCACGTGACCCTGACGCGAGTTTTAAATTTTTTACCCATTACAGAAAAAGTGTACAACGTCGCTAAAGAAGTTTTCACTTCAATAATATAAAATCACCAAAAAAAAACACTTAACTGACTTCAAAAAAGAGATTTTACTCAATTCGTTTGTTGTTTTTTTATTCGGATTTCGAACCCGGAACCGCAATATCCAGTTTGAGTCGATAATTTTAAAAATAAACTGTATGTTTCAACAATTGAATACATAAAACAACTGTTTACCTATGTGTAAAGATATAAATAGGTAATTTAATGAATATTCAACAATTTTATTGTTCAACGCTTACATACGAAACGAATTTCTTACCTAAGACGGATAAAATATGCATTGTAGTACATAATAGTTTTGAAACCTTAAGTAAACTATTTGCCACTTGGACAACATTTGAGGTCGGTGCAGCAACTCAAATTAAAAAAAAAAAAACTTCCTCAATTCTCTATGACTCATGACCTCTTTTCTAGCCCTTTTTTTATCGTGATTAATCATCAAATGAGTCCTCCCACCTAGGGCAGAACAGTAGGAACTGTCCTTCAATAGCCCTTTACGTTCCGGGGTCACGGTAATTCGTTAGTCCCGCGACCCCGGGCTTTTCTAGCCCTAACATTCCTTCACACAGGTTTCATCCGTAGTCACTTACCTTAGCCCTTTTTTACTCTTAGTACGACCCGTCTTCATAATTTGAACTTTTCTCACAATATTTACTTTACTACCTACAGATATTATAATGTATAAAAACGGCCATAAAATATAACAACCCTACCAAAGTACCTAACAACCGAGAGTGAGTGTTCAAAAATATAAAAATGAATTTTTAGATTATCGATTCCGTCAGCCCAGTCACTGGCTACACAATTTTTATATAAGTGTAAAAACACACACACAAACACTTTTCATAGTACTACAACTACACATACGGGAAGTAACACACACATACACATTTTTACATAGAAAAACAGCCGTTCTCCTCTTCTAGCCTATCTATATACGTATTATAGAAAAAAAACTTCAAAATAGTACGGCTTCACTCACTTTCACAATATATTACACCAATTTCAAACTATAATGTATGAACATCCCACGCCATAAAGATTAGTTTTGTTTGTATCAATATATATTCCGTCTCTTTTACTCAACCGAACGCTTTCGAGTTTTCCGTTCATGATCCAACTCAAAATACGCCAAAAATGACGTCGAGCCAATGTTGTTTCGAAAACACAGTGTCTCGCGTTTCTTTCTACGGATACCGCGCGCCCGCTCGCCGTTCATTATTTGGAATTTTCCAATCCACTGATTACTACTCGTCGTAAGTTTTACAAACAAATTCGAGTCCGTTTCGTATTTTCGCGATTAGCGGCAATGTAGGAAAGTCGTAAGTGACGACGGCAATAAGGTCGATTTTCGCGCGCACTCAGAGCCTACCCGGCCGAATTGCAAAGACGTGCTGGGAGCCCGTGAACGGTTTTGACGAACGCGCCGCCCAAATAATTAGTATTATACTTAGAAAATTCTGACAGCTCGGAACCGTCACAAGAAAATAATGTCGTTTTTATTACATTTTTTGATAAATTATTATTCTAGTTTCGGTTCGGCGGCGTTCCAACGGCCTTATCGATTTTCCTATTTAGCGCGCTATCGTATTTTATACATTTTCGAAAGGTCTGCGGCGCGTCTATGCGCTTTCGAAAAATATTTTACAAGTATTTTCTCGGCGGCGAACGGACGTCGAGTGCGGTGCCGTAAATTGGTAATAATTCCGTTGATTACACAGTAATATAGTGTCCGAATATGGGTTAGTGGTGAGGAACACGGACACTGCGAGCGTTGACTTCTGTGATACGATCCTATGAAAAAATGTTTGTGTTAGTGCAAGTTTTTAGTGCATAGTTGGTTGATAGATGTGTCTGGTGCATTCCGATTGTGAAAGTGCACGGCTAGTGTTATTGTGCGTTGGATGCTGCAGCTGTGCCACGGACCTAGGCGCACCTTGCTCCCTTGAGCGGTCACTCGTGTAAGTACAAGGAACCTTTCTAGTATGACCTCGTAGGGCTACAAACATCATTGAAAACTTCACCGACGAAGTCTAAGTTCAGTTGACACTGTTGCTTTATGGAGTTCCTGTGTAACATAACCTTAGCTTTATGGTTTACATCTGTAAACAAAACCAGATGAGCAAACTGCTCTCTGGTCAAGCAATATTATTTAAAAATGGAATCAAAATCTATAGAACCAGCCAGTCATGTAGTTTCACAAAAAAAAAAACAATCAAAATTTACAAACTTCTATTACATTTTTCTAGAACAAAATGTGTGTAACCAACCAGTTTTCTAGTGTCACCAAAAAGTTTGCTGCTAATTGCAATAAAAACTCTTTAAAATAAATACATTTTATTATTCTTCAGTCTGTGAAGTTAATTTTAAATTAGGAATGCTAAAGGTCACAGATGTTTTAAAATGGCATCCTATTAAAAAGTTTAAATGACAAGATACAGTTTTGTGTTAAAAATAACATCAACCTACGAAGAACTTTGAAAAAAAAAAGAGTATCGCATATTTATGTTAATTCTGACATTTTAGTGTTGATAATAAATTATAGGCCTTGCTATAAAATTATTAAAAATCAAAATGATCTCACCAAATTATTTTTTTTTTTGCAATCCAGTAAAGTTGTCTTCTTTCTAAAGTATTCACTTTAGTAACAATTTACTCATGTATGTAAATATATTAAAGATGAATTAATCAAACGAAAATTCAAATTTTATAAAAAGTAATAAAATTTAAACTTAATATAATAGGTATGAAGATACACAACACAAGAGGTCAAATACAAGACATTTCACAAAAGTAATAAATGATGCTTACATAATTTTTATACAAAAATTAAACATACTTTCTGAAGATTACATAAAAATATAAACATTCATTTTAGTAAATAGGTGTTTGTAAGCTTACAATATAATTCTACTTGACATGTCAGCTTAAAATATTCTTGCAAAAGTAGGTAATCATGTAAAATACTTAGAAATAAATAAATGTTTATTTCATTTTGTAATAATAGAACTGGTACTAGGTAATAGGTACTCATTTATTTATATTTTATTGTGTTTACTAAAATTGAAATAAAAAAAAACACAAATTTTTATTTGATTACCTACATGGAAATAGGTGACCACTATCAAGAAAATTAAAAAAAAAATGTTGCGAAACCATGTCCTTTCTGACTCAAATAAAAATTTAAACTGTGAGGATTCAGGAAACATAATGATTTTTGAAGAAAGTTTAAATAATGTTTTCAACAATCAGCTGTAGTAGTACTATTATACAAGTAATTTTTTTAAATAAAATATAAGATAAATGTTATAAATCTAGGTAAGCATTTCACCATAAGAACAATTACCAAAATCTCATTTAACAAAATACGAGTCTTAAAGCTTCTATTTTCGGAACAGGATCAAATCAAATGAATAGGCCATCATATTCCTGCTAGGGTCACGGGACCTTCTTATTAAGTAACCATATCCCGGAACGTAATGGACTATTGAAGGACACTATGGATTCTATTCAGTAAGAGTGACAAACCCTCCCGTCCTGCACTGGGTGGGAAAACGCCATAATACTACAATAATATAGAAGGTACCTTTCTGATTCTAGTGTTTAGTGTGAAAACTAATCTTATCTTGTAACTGGGTTATGGATTTCCAAGAGGCAGTCGCTCCATGTAACATACTGGTTTCGTCTGCCTCCATTTATATTGGAAGCCAACCTTAATAAAATTTGAAGAAATATGTTGGCAGATAATTATGATCATTAACTAATTATTTTCTAATTTACTGGAATCTTTGAGAAGAGACCTGTGTCCCAGCAGTGGGAACATTAAAGGCTGATGATGATGATTATGTTGGCAATAATAAGGTTAAATTGATTCCCAGTTGTTGAAGAGAAATTGCTACTACAAATTATTCTAACAGTTAGGTATTGTTGCATGGGCGTAGCCACGGTGGGGCAAGGAGGGGTGCTTGCCCCACCCTGACACCGACTTGTTAGGTGTCTTTTAACCAAAGTTAAATTATCTAGGTACTTACCTAATACAATAAGAGCCAATACCTGAGCGGGTTACATGCGCCGTGTGCAAGCACCCTAATATCCGTAAGAAACCTCACACTCAACAATCGTCAGAAGACACAAAAAAAATCTTGCCCCACCCTGAGCACACATCTAGAATTTTGCCCCACCCTGAGCACATGGCTGGCTACGCCGTTGTATTGTTGTTGTATTATTCCGATCCTGGAATGACGTAGAAATGCTGTCGAAGCAATTTTGGTCCACGGTGTCGCGGGGCTATCTCATCCGGTAACCGTGGCCCTGGAACGTAAAGGGCTATTGAAGGATCACCGTGCATTTTAGTCAGTAAAAGTCTGACACTGCCTCCAGTCTCGCCCTGGGAGGGAGTACTCGTGAATTATGACCATAATTTACAACCTCTCACAGTTCATAGATAATGCGGGCTCAGTGCGGATTGGTAGATGTCACATGTCTGAATTTTTGGTTCTAGGACATGCCGGTTTCCTTACGATGTTTTCCTTTACCGTTTTGAGAGAGAGCTGATGAAATAAATACACAAAGTAATACGCCAGGCTGTGTCGAATCCACGATCTTCAACTCGTAAGTCGGGGTCTATACCACTGGGCCAACCAATGTAATACTGATACTGCTAGCCTACATCATCCCAAGGGCAAGGCCTCTCCCCATGACTTCCAGTTTCCGCGATCCAGGGCCAAAGTGGACCACTGGTCAACGGTTTTATCAAGCTCGTCCCGCCATCTTCTACGAGGTCTGCCACGACGCCTTCTGGCTGTCAGGGCTCCACAAAGTGGTTACAGCTTGGCAAAAAACAGTAGAAAATCGGAAGTCGCCACTGTGCTTTCGCTACCAGCACTTTGAATGATTTTATTTTATTATTTTTCACTTATTACGTTAGTTTTATGGCACAATAATAAATCTAACAAACCTGCGTTCTTTGTTTACATCAAATATCAAAGATTTTAACAAACAAAAAGATTAGTTCCGTTTCAATCCGTTCTGGCCAAGCTGTATTTTGACCCACAGCTCATTGGGCAAATAATAAAAATAACTAACGGTAAATGTATTATGAAGGAACTTCCTCAAAATTGTTGAGTAGGTACCTATCTAAATTAACTGCCCTTTTCCTCATGATACGGATTAAACGAAATGTATCTTCAAAAACACGAATTGGATGATAAGTTATTTTAACAAATTGGTTCGTAAACAAGGAGATGGTTCTAGAATTTTGTCGCCACTGATAATATTATACGTGGAGTTGCTCTGGCATGACACGATTTAAAATGCGTTCGACACGCGTAGATGTTTTTGGGTCCATAGAGACCATAGACTACAGAAAAGGCTCGTATTAATACTGAAAAAAAATAATTAATCCAAAAGTTAGATTATCAAAAAATATTTGACCGTATTTTTTCTTTTGTTACGTAAACCAAAATTGTCGTAGAAACAACGCTTCTAAATAATACGTCAGGAAAAAATTTCAGGCGTTATGATATGACGTCAAAAGCCCCCACTCCCGAATGTTGAAGCGTTTTATCTTTTTCAATATTCATTGATTTAAAAAGCAAAAAATACGTGTCAATTACAGTAGATTTTTACATTTATTTATGCTGTAAAATACCGTATTGAAAAAATCATTACGAGATAATACATAATCATACGAGAACCCATCGAGTAACGACCACGGACTGGAAGATGCAGCGTAGCCCTCCCACTAGGTGGACCGACGACATCGTCGTGACTCGTGTCGTTCGGCGTGGCGGTCTAAGAGGGAGGCCTATGTTCAGCAGTGGACGTCTTCCGGCTGATGATTACAGCTGTTATTCAGCATCGTACGAACTTGAGACAGATCCTTGGAACAGTACCTTCTTCCTTGTTTTTTAACTGTGAAAGACTGGCGGAGTTCCTGACAAGTGATCCCCGCAGTTTCATTCGCTGCTCGGCACCTGTTGATCGTAGCGTGATGTAGGTAATATAGCGTACCTATAGCCTTCTTCGATAACTGGGCTATCCAAAACAAAAACATTTTTCAAATTCGAGCCAGTAGTTCCTGATATTAAATTTTATAAAGCTGAAAAATTACTACTTTTTTATTCGGTTTCATTCGCTGCTCGGCTCCTGTTGGGCGTAGCGTGATTTTATATAGCGTATAGTCTAATTTGATAAATGAGCTATCCAATACAGAAAGAATTATTCAATTCGGACTTTTAGTTCCTGAGAAAAGAGCGTTCAACCATAATAAACTGTTCATCTTTGAAATATTTAGTGTAGGTAGACTAGCGGCCCGTCCCGGCTTCGCACGAGTGAAGCCAGGACGAGCCGCTAGTATAGACTAGCGGAAAATCATCATGTCTATATAGACATGATGATTTTCGTCCTCTATAACCTGGTCCTGATGGTTACAAACACAACATAAAAAGAATTATCCGAATCGGTCCAGCCGTTTGCAAGTTTTGGGCTTAGCAACACATTTAGCGATCCATTTTTAACCGACTTCAAAAAAAGGAGGAGGTTCTCAATTCGTCGGAATCTTTTTTTTTTTTTTATGTATGTTCCCCGATTTCTCGAAGACGCCTGGACCGATTTGGAATTTTTTTCTTTTGTTTGAAAGGGTATACTTTCCAATTGGTCCCATGATCACCAGGTCAGGATCTGATGATGGGATCCTAGGGAAATTGAGGGCAACCTTCAAATTTTATAGGCACATAGTACCATTTTCATATATTTTCTAAAGCTGTTCAAGTATCTGCATCTGATAATCATCATCTCAGGTGGATGACCTGATGATGGAAGGTACAACTCCTTAATAGTAAGGAGTAGGCATAGATTGATTTATATCTCCGGAACTACAAGTCCGATTTAAGTAATTCTTTTTTTGTTGTACTAGGTATCATTTAACTAAGAGAATACTGCAAGTTTCATCAAAATCGGTTCAGTAATTTTTGAGATATGGAATTTTATTAGCTTAATGTGTACATGAGTGATGTAAGTACTGGTGCGAAGGATTACAAAATTCTAGTGCACATGTAAGAGAATAATGTTCTTAACAAGAATTTGGGTTGAATATTTAAACTAAAAAGAGTAAAATAAAACTTTTTCAAAAAAAAATATAACCGCCTTCAAAAACAACCACAAAAAAGTGTAAAATAATCTACAAAATAACTTTTCTTTCGGAAGTCGGTGGCTAAAAAGACAATGAAAAGAAAAAATACAAAGGCACCGACTTCCGAAAGAAAAGTTATTTTGTAGATTATTTTACACTTTTTTGTGGTTGTTTTTGAAGGCGGTTATATTTTTTTTTGAAAAAGTTTTTATTATATTATAGAGATAGAAGAAAAATAGATAGATTATATGACCTCGGACAATGTTATACTTACTAGAATACCTTATTACTAGTACCAAAAATGTACAATACCAATATTTTTTACCCTTATTAATTTTATTAAAGGTTCGAGTTTGACCAATATATCGCCTGATGGTAAGCGAAGATGTGGTCGACGATGAAGCACGCTTGCCTAGAAGTAACCTGTTCACTCTTGACTTGAAGACCACAAGGTTATAGATATCAACACAGGCTCTTATGACTATAAGCACATATTACTATAAGTTTATTTATTCATTTTAAGGCTGATTTTTCAAAAGTCAGATAACTTTTATCTGAGGAATAAAAATGGCGGTTTGACAGCTTATTTATGGAAAATACGGCAAACCGTTATTTTAATTCCTACGTTGTCAACTTCGAAACGGCTCATCAGATTCCAAAAATTCTTTAACTAATGAGCAGCCACATTATCTTCGAGTGTCATACGATGCACTTACGACGTTCCTATCTGGTAATTTCTGACCATAAGCAGAAATAGCATATCGTATTCCCCAGTTTCTGGGTTGTGGAGGTCCGATAGGCAGTCGCTTCGACTGGAATTCGACGAAAACGAAAACTGCGTCATTTGCTTTTAGAAAAATCAATAATCCTGGCCACACCATTCGATAGTGTGGCTAATATGAATCAAATTATAGGAAATAATCATAAATACGATAAACTAAACCCTTCCATCTCGCCCTCAGTACTCATTTGATTTTAACACGTTAAAAAAAAGGTTTTATAAAGACGAATTTATGAAAATAGTAGATTAGGGTGCAAAAGCAGTAGTGGCTCAGTGGTATCGGTCCTGAGTCATGGGTTCGTGTAATTTATTTCATCACCACTGCTGTCAAAACGGTGAAGGAAAACATCGTGAGGAAACCGGCATGTCCTAGAACCAATTCGGAGACATGTGACATCCACCAATCCGCACTGAGCCCGCGTTGGAATTAGCCCATTCCCTCTCACAGAGAGGAGGCCTATGTCCCAACAGTGGAAACATTATAGGCTGATCATGAGTAGGTTAGGGACCCTGCCCTGCTCTCTAAGAAAAAACAATGACATTCATAAAATTGTCAAATTCTAAATCAACGAGCAAAGCCAAAGACAAAAGTCAGTAATTTTAAAATTAAAAAAACATTCAACCACTAATGGAAGTTTAAAAAACAGGGCTCCGCATGTAATTTGACCTTTAAACTGTCTTGTATAAACAAAACTGCATTCTCAGAATCTTCAAGGCGAGAAAGAGATAGCTGGTTTAGTTTTGCGGGTAGTCAGACAAAGATAGCGGCATTAGAAATATGCATGACGTTTTGGTACTTGACTTTTGTTCTAAGATGGACTTGTTTTAATTAATTTCGATACTTCTGTTGCTATGTCTTAATTAATTATTATTCCTCGAAGAGTATCAGCATGATGACGTGCCTCTAGAGGGCCAAAGCCTCCCGGGGCCGCGAGGCTTTTCCATTAACCGTGACCCTGGAACGTAAAGGGGTGTTCAAGGACACTATTGATTTTAGTCAGTACGAGTCTGGCAGTAGGGTGGGAGGACTCATTTAATTTGATGATTTTACCACGATAACAAAAAGAAGTCGTAATTATTTACTTACTTAAAATAGGTTTTTTTGGGACAAACCCACCGCCCTATTCCCAAACCACTGCAACTCCTGAAAGCCAGAATCAACAGTGGCAACCACCAGAAAAGCGCGGAGACAATGAAGCTCGACGTGTCCCGGAGAATGAATTTACCTGTCATCCTGCAACGAAATTAATCAGAATAGAATAGTGAAGAGTAGAAAAACAAATTATTTTGTAGATTATTTTAAACTTTTTCTGTTGTTGTTTTTGAAGGCGGTTACATTTTTTTTTTTTTGAAAAAAATTTAATTTTATTTAACCCAAATTCTTTCGAAACACCTTATTTTCTTACGGGTTGTGTTGTAAGTTGCCATAAAAATTGTTCTCCTCGAAAAAAAGTCAGATAAATGACGAAGATCATGTACAAATATTTGCTCCCCGCGGGAATCGAATACGCAACAAACAGCGCAGCATTCCAATCGTTCAGTCACTGCGCCAATGTGCCGACTTGAATGGACTATTATTATTAATCGGGTAATTAGTAATTACCAAATACACACTAATTAGTAAGAATGTTCACGAAGATTAATTTGAAACAGAGATAGCAAACATTAGCTAATCATCTTCATTACATGATGAATATAAGTGAGAACTAATTACTACATTTTATTAGTAACTTGTGGAGCAGTGGTGGCCCAGTTTATCGGCCCCGACTTACGAGTTGTAGGTCGTGGGTTCGAATCCCGGCAGGCGCATTACTTTGTGTAATTTATTTCATCAGCACTGCTCTCAAAACGGTGAAGGAAAACATCGTGAGGAAACCGGCATGTCCTAGAACCAAAAATTTGAAGACATGTGACATCCACCAATACGCACTGGGCCCGCGTGGTGGATTATGGCCCACCCCCTCTCACAAAGAGGAGGCCTGTGTCCCAGCAGTGGGAACATTAATAGGCTGATGATGATGATGATGATTAGTAACTTAACAAGATATGGGTCACGGGAATGTGAAGAGGTTACCGCAGCCCTGAAACGCTTCAAGTCGCTGTCCGACCATGGACCATGCCCGGGTTGACGCGCGACGGCGCGTTGTGTTCCACGCGCGGTTCAATGAGCGTCAGCATAAAGACGGGGGGCTCTAGAGGGCTAAAGCCTGCCGGGGTCGCGGGATTTATCTCATTACCGTGACCCCGGAACATAAAGGGCTATTGAAGGACACCGTGGATTTTAGTCAGAGAGTAACAGACTTTTTTTATTTAGAATTGCAGCCACGTGATACTTTTCACATTCTGAAGGATTAAGCAGTTGAAAGAGGATCCTAGTTTGTTTACAAATAAATGTGTAATGTAGGTTTACCCATAAGATGACCCGGATCGGGTCCCCGGTAGGGTTGCCAGATCGATTCTTCCTGTTATCGGGATTAATAGCCGATTTTTCGGGATTGTAGGGCTTTGGTCGGGAGAAATAAAAAAAATATCAAATAATCGTTGATTTTTGCAAGTCTTTGTATCAGCTGATCGCGATTTTATCACCAAAAAAATACAGATTTTAACAGTAGTAAGAGGTAAGTAGTAGTAGTAATTAAAAGTAACTACAAAGCCAGCTAACGCGATGGCCAACTTTTTTTACTACTGCGTAGAAAACCTTTGTAATTTATAGCGTTCCACGCGCCACACAGTGGGCTGAGATTACAAAGTTGGGTCTTAAGAACTAAAATGTATTTTTTTAGTATCTAGACATAAATATAAAAAGTTTACTCTTTGACTTTTTTTAATTGGACTCGTACTTTCGGAGATATAGCCATTGAAACGACAAAGATGCAAATAAATAGAAAATAACTTTCGGAGATATAGCCATTGAAACGACAAAGATGCAAATAAATAGAAAATTAAAATTCTTATGCATGGTGCAGCTATTTTTGAAAAATTTTGGTCTAATACCAATTGGACAGCTATCTGAAGAAGCTGCTGAAGCTAGAAATAAAGACTTTCGTAGGTACCGCCAACACCATTGCAGGAAATGCAGTAGAAAAACTACAAATGAAGACATTTTAAATAATTTGTTGACCAGCTCTGATCCACTCATCTCAGCGAAACGCCACAAACTTCGCAGAAAACATAAAACTTTGTCAGAAGAGGCACAAAGTTTATCAATAATTGAACAAAACGGAAAATTGATTAGTGAAAACGAAAATTTTGCATTCGTTAATTTATCTTGATAGTGATTAAATTAACAAAGGTACCAGTATCTGATTATGATGTTTAAAATCTTAGTGGATTAGGCCTAAATTACATAAACCAAATAACCTCTATGGTATGTGGAATAGAAAACAAAATTTGAAATTGTGACAAATCGCAGAAAATCGCAACCCGAGCATGATGCTAAAAAATTCTCTTCAACGTACTATACATTCGTAAAGTCAATTTTTTGAATAAATTTGAGAATCTAGATTTTCAGGTTTTTTTTTGCGTTTTGCTTCATACAAAATTACTTTGTTATTAATAACTCCGAAAATACTCAAGTTATCTAAACGACCCTCATACAAATAATTACTTATAATCAATTAAATCCAACGCACTATTTAAAATTTCAGAAAAAGAAACTTTTTTTTTGTTTATGCTAATCTTCTACCGGCCCGTTTCAGCCCACTGTATTTTCCAGTCCAAATTGCAGTCCAAACTCTTTTAATCAAATTAACAACGGAACGTATCTAGATATGAAAGGTTCGTCCGCAGTCCAAAGTTTATTGCATATCGTATTTGTACACAGTTTGATATTCAGTCCAAACTAAAGAAGAAGCGTTTGGAACGCATCCAAGATGCGCGGTACCGGCCGTCTACTCGACTCAGTACCGGAGTGCATAGCAATGTTTTTTCGCTCTGACGCCAAACGCCCAAGTGTTTGCAAGTTTCGTTTGACGAAAATGGTTTAAAAATGCGTTCACCTCTGGATTCCTAAAATCCCGCATTTTTCGGTACAGGCAGTCTTTCTTAATGGAATGCGCTCCCTCTGGATATGCAGGACGGTAACAAATCGGTTCACTTGGTAAGGGCAAGTTCGGGAACATTTACTCAGAGAGTTAGCTAATTCGGCTGAGAGTTTGTTGATTTTATTTCTCTTCACTTCTTTTTATATATTACATATGTATGTATGTAGTTTATTATTTTATTGTTATTATTATCAAATACAGTTTTTTGCTAACCTACTTATTCCTTTCTCTGCATCACCCTAAGGTAGTTGTTAGAGAATGTTTATGGCATTAAGTCCGCCTCTGTACGATTTTGTGCATAAAGTTTAAATAAATAAAATAAATAAATAAAAAAATGTGAACTTAAAATTATCGAACTTGTTTGTCGGGAGATTATTTGCTTTGTCGGGAGTCGGGAGGACATACAAAAAGTCGGGAGAATCCCGCCAATTCCCGACCGTCTGGCAATCCTAGTCCCCGGGCTTTGACGCAGAACTGCTTTACCAGGTTACCGCGGCCTGTTCTAGCGGATGGGCCTGTTTTAGCGTCAGCAAGAATCTTGTAGTCCTTTCCGCTCCACAGGATGGGAGGACTCATTTAATTATTTCTCGTTAACACCCCGCCTCCTAAATTGACCATAAAAGAAATATCTAAGAAACGGCTTTGCACATCTTTATTCCAACAAAATCATACAATTTTTTGTATGTTTTTGGTCTAAAAGTTTAAACGCAAACTATAATAATTGTGAGCGGTTATCCAAGGTTTGTTTCAAGGTGATTTCATCTAAGCTAGCTTAGACTTTCTCGCATTTATATTAAATCGTAAGGCCCTGTACCACAGTCACTTTTTATTGCGACGCTGTCGTGAGTTTTGGCACGATAAAAAAAGCTAAATCGTACCTAATTATTGACTTGAAATAGACTTTTTTTGGGAATAACCTACTAAAACTATTCCCAAACCACTGAACTCCTGAAAGCCAGAATCAGCAGTGGCAACCACCAGAAAAGCGCCGAGACAATTAAGCTCGACGTGTCCCGGAGAATGAATTTACCTGTCTTGGATCCTGCAACGAAATTAATCAGAAAAGAATAGTAGAGGAGTAGGAAAAAATATATGTTCCCACTTCCCTCCATGCACTTCAAAGACAGAACCAAACAAGGCCAATAGGCACAAAGGACATTACAACTGGGAGAAGCCCAGTTGCTAGCACCTACGGGTAAAATGACTAATATTAATGGTCCTAAATTCAACTGTTATATTTGATTCCAATAATAGGTATGGCAAAAACGCTTGAACGCACGGAAGTTTGTTCGAGTTTCCACAAGGTCCGTATAGTAAACGACTCCAGATGTAGCCTGTACAGTATCCAACATAATATTGCGTTCGTTCTGCCAAGAATACTCCCATAGAATATGATGTGCTGATTGTTCATATTCAAAATCTGGTGTTGAACATTGACAGAAAGGCGAGGGAACAAGCTTGAAGGAAAAATTTACTTTTAAAGTTACCATGTCCCGTGAGAAATTGGGCATAATGATCCACCTCCAGCACGTCCTAGCCAACCGCTCGCGACGGATGGAAAGAATTGGTGGAGGTGCCGCCCCTTGATGGAATTATCCCATACATTGCCATTCGGATAAAAGTTCCTCCCAAACGTCACTTTGTGGTTTGAAAAGATATTTTAGCACGTTCACGTTGCGGTAAAAAATCAGCATCAGTGGTCTCCCGTGCGGAATAGTATATTGCAGCACGTCGCTGCACTTCAAGGTCGACTGGAAGAACACCAGCAAGTACCGGTAAAGCTTCAGTACTGACGGTCCTGTATGCTTTACTTAAGATTAACAAAGCCAAGCGCTGACTCTGAAGCAATTTACGCCGTGCCGCCCCTAGCTGGTGGCCTATCGGCCCAAACAGGTGCTCCGTAGCACATAAGCCCAAGTAAGTGGCCCCCGTAAATAGTTTTTAAAGTTTAAAACGACAAACCCCAAGTAGATTTTGATATTCTCGTTAAGGCATAAAAGTTATTTTTAGCTTTTTCCCCAACCGTTTTTATATGATCTATGAATGTAAAATTTCTCTCTAAGACTAAACCGAGATAGCACACTGATTGCTTCTTTTTAACGGGATGCGTTATGGGCTAGCTCCCGGGCGGTTCTACAAAAAACCGGCTTAGTCCGGACCGGAATTGACCGGAAAAGGAAGAGGACAGCGTCCTCCCTCCGCCCCAGCCCCAGTGGTAGACGCCCACGGCAACAGACAAGACGATCTCCGGCACCGTAGGCGCAGGCATGTGGGCGGCGAGTAAAGGGCAACTCGCTGTCCGACCATGGAACATGCCCTGGTCGACGGCGCGTTTTGTTCCACGCGCGCCTCAAAGAGTCTCAGTAAGATGACGGGGCCCCCCGCTCTAGGCCAAAGCCTGCCGGAGCCGCTGGACTTATCTCATTAAAAACGTAAGGGACTATTGAAGGACACCGTGGATTTTAGTCAGTACAAGTCTGACAGTCCCTCCCGCCCTGTCCTGGGAAGGAGGTGACATTTGATGATTAAACCACGATAAAAAAAGTACCCATTCATAGAGTTCCTACTCTTCAAAAAGTAAGGAATAGCTTGAAAACTAGTCCACAAACTGCCGAAACAATTTTCAACGTTTTCATTTTCAGCGAATCTAAAAACAAAAATGTTTCGAGACATCAACGCCAAACATTGTCAGCGGATGTTTTTCAAATAATATGAAACAAATGAAAACTGCTATGAAAACGCGCAAAATACAGGACGAATAGAAAACGACTGGCAATATGTTTTTTTTTATTGGATTCTACGGATGACGAAGCGAGGAATTCAATTTTTTATCTGTTATGTCCTTTCCTTTTTTTGACAGACTCACTTTCTGCACTATGGTTTCTTTTTTTTTATTGTATACCCAGTTTCCGGAGACTTCTTTCTATTATATTGTAATTATTAGTAACTAGTCTAAAAAATAGTAAGTACTATTATAGTCTAAGTAGTAAGTACTATTGGGCAGGCCGCAATCGCGGCGGTTAGACCCCTATTTGAGGAGTGGCTGGATAGGCGTCACGATGTCCTGACCTACCGCATGACGCAGGTCATCACCGGACAAGGAAGTTTCGGGAGGTACCTGTGTGTGTCTAATGAGAAAGGAGGAAACGCCTGGGTGTCACCAGTGCGAGGATCGCCCGGAGGACATGGTGGAGCACACGGTTCAGGACTCTCTCTCTTGGGCAGAGCACCGTCGTGTCCTCACGACGGCGATAGGCGGAGACCTCTCGCACCCAGCATTGGTCGAGGCCATGCTGCGGGGTGAGACGGAGTGGGAAGCGGTCGCCTGCTGCGAAGCAGTCATGCTCGCGAAGGAGAAGGCGGGTCGCGTGAAGAAGAGGACAGCGTTCCGCTCCAGCTCATTTCATTTCATAAATTAGAAGGGCCCCAAATAAGTTTTGATCCAGGCCTAGCTACATCACTGCCTCCAGCTCAGCAGTCAAAACAGCGCATTGATAAACGTCAATCTTTATACATATTATAACAAAAGGGAACTTAGGAAGTCCAACATAGTTATAATGACCGTGTTTATTACGTTCGAATAAATTATTGTACACATTCATGAATATTTATTTTAGTAGAGAAATGGAAAAAGCCCTAATCGCATCTCGGTGGGTGCAGTGGAAAATTGTGGATTAAATTAAAAACTAGACGGTCTCGTGACCGAAATTGGTCCATTATTGTTTTAAATTTTAAGTCAGCACGTTTTTAGGGTTCTTTTCACAAAGATTATAACCTTTTTTTCTATTTTTGTTTTACTACGACATTCAGTGTATGACAAACGGTCAAACGTGTGGTTGGGTGTGAAATTAAAAAAACTTAAAAAAAAAACTTACCTTCTGTTTCGTGGTGGTTTTTAAAGGCGAATCAATCTCAACTTCAGAAGCGTCTATCTAAACTTCAGAAGCGTCAATAACGACTTCAGAAGCGTCAATCACGACTTCAGAAGCGTCAATCACGACTTTAGAAGCGTCAATCATGACTTGAGACGCGTCAATCACAATTTCAGAAGCGTTAATGACAACTTCAGAAGCGTCAATCAGGGCTTTAGAAGCGTCAATAACTACTACAGAAGCGTCATTCACTTCTTGTAACGCCTAACAGTGATTTAAGTGGTAAATCTATACGCAGCCAAAGTTGCAGGCAGAAGCTGAACTGAAATTAAGAGAACGATTATGAGCGAGAAATCTGGAAAAATTAAAACTACTAATAATAAACGCTTTCAAACAAATCAATATAAAAAATAGAACCGTAACGAATACTTAAACTTATTGATCAATGATAACTTGGTAAAGTAAGATGCACTAATTTCGAGCGTCGCCATTTTGAAGACCCCTGCTGAGAGAAATCTTAACGAATTTTGATGTCAAATAGAATGGTTGCCGTTTCTTTGTAAAATCTCGGATTTTATTGCAATTAGACTTATTTTTGTTGTGGTTGAAGAATGATCTTTCATCTATTAGTAGGCATTTTCATTGAAGAATTTGATGGTTTCTGATCCTTTTCCAAGATGGAACACCTGCCCAGCATATTACAACATCTTTAAATCAGGCTTGTTCCAGTGAGTGAACGAGATGGCGCTAGACGACTTGTATAGCTCTGTCACTCTCACTCGCCGGAATAAGCCTGGTTTTAAGACGTTGTAATACCAGTACCAGTAGGTAGAACCGATTAATTTTTGAGAGGTCGTGATACTCTCTACACAGCCCAGGCTTGGGTAGGAGGACTCATTAATGATGATTTTACCATGAAAAAAAAGGAGTTGTTGCGTTGTTGTGTTGTTGTTCTGGATGAAAAGGGGCGGGTCTTAAGGTCCTATGTCCCCTAGAGGGGGCAGAGGGCGTCCACAGATGTCTTCCATCGCGATCTGTCTTGAGCTTCACGCTTCACCTCGCTCCACGTCAATCCAATGCTCGCCGCTTCCGCTAGCACGGTGCGTCGCCAGGTTTGACGGAGACGGCCACGCTTTCTTTTCCCTTGGGGATTCCAATCCAAAGCTTGTTTGGGTATGTGGTCAGGGTCCCTTCGGAGCGTGTGGCCAATCTATCTGGGTTGTCGATCGGGCTCTCGTTGCATTTCCCCAGCAGCTCTACGTTGGAGATGGTCTCGGGCCAGTAAATTCCGAGAATGCGACGAAGACAACGGTTGACGAAGACTTGTAAAGGGGCGGGAGGATTTCATCAAAAATTCTAACTTTTTTACGCAGTTTCGTTCTGTTACCGCTTCCATAAGATAAGGTCAGCCCTTTTATTAATTGTAACTTAATGTTTTAATTTGACCCCATGAGCCAGCGCAGCGCAGTAAATATACTCGTATTTATTTGAAACGTAATTCGAATAACGCGTCACGTTGTTTAGGTGATAATAATTCTGTGTATCAATAACAATGAGCTCGTGGCTAAATCACAGTATAAATATCTACAGTAGTGGATCTCGGCCGCATGATAGAAATAAATACCTACAGCCGCGCGGTACGTAAACATGCGTTAGGGCTGTCCGACCACTGTGCGGCGCATCGCTCGCGCAGGCAGTCGGCCTAATGCAACCGAGTGCGCACACTCAAACACGGAGCGAACTATGTCTGCGCGAGCCCTAGATATACCTACTGTTATCTACGTTCCTAGATTAATATTCATGACTGTGATATAGTTTATGTAGTACACTGTAACGTTGATTGTACACCGTACCGTAGGTAAATGAAGCTCACTGCTTCATTTCCGTGTCCGCCGACAATCCCACCGCGCCGTCTTTACTTTGAATTATACAAACTAACAAAACCAGAGGCGGCCTTACCCATTGCGAGGCCCCGGGCGGCAAGTCTTTGCGAGGCCCCTGGCCCTTTATAAAATAATGTGATGCGAAAATATGTCATGTTTGAGGACAAATGCTAAAGTTATACAATTAAATAAATGTAATTTGAGTTTCAAAACATTGTACAAGTCATACAGGAACTTTGAACATCCGTGTTTGCGTAAAATGGAGTAGTTCTGATTTTTGCAGAATTTGTTTGCCTTTTTGGCGGTTATTACCTTAAAATCATAGTTTACTACATTGATGAAACTTAAGCACGACGTTTTTTGAAGTAGAATAAATTTACTACAGTATGAGACTAAAATGGTTTCTGTAAACCCAAAAGCTTCCAAGTTAGCGCTTTTCAATAGTATCTGAAATCAAAGTTTTTTTAAAACAAATGTGAAAGAGGCATCTGATATCATGTCATCAGTTGGAATGTTATCCAACTTTATAACTTTTTTCGAAAAAGAACTTTAAAGGGGTTTAGGCCGGTTAAACCGCTGTGGTTTTTAATGACGTGAATTTTTGCCTCCTTTTTCTTAGCATGGCAAAATCATCAAATGAGTCCTCCCACCCCAGGCAGGGCGGAAGGGACTGTCAGACTTGTACTGACTAAAATCCACGGTGTCCTTCAATAGCCCTTTATGTTACGGGGTCACGGTAAAGGAAAACTTATGTCCCGCGACCCCGGCTGGTTTCGGCCCTCTGAGAGGGGAGCCCCGTCATTTTGTACACGACGCGCCATCGACCCGGGCATGGTCCACGGTCAGGTAGCAAGTTGCCCTTTACTCGCTGTCCGCATGCCCGCGCCTACGGTGGCCGGAGATCGTCTGCCGACGTCCGACGCCGCGGCCGTCTACCACTGCGGTTGGGGCGGAGGGAGGACGCTGTCCTCTCTCTCTCACGGCCCGCCTCCTCTTTCACGATCATTACTGCTTCGCAGAAGGAGGTGACTGCTTCCCACTCCGTCTCGCCAACCAATGCCGGGCGCGAGAGGTCCCCGCCTATCGCCACCGTGAGGACACGTCGTTGCTCTGCCCAAGCGGGGCAGTCATGCACTGTATGCTCTACTGTGTCCTCCGGGCGATCTTCGCAGTGGTGATACCCGGGCGTTTCTCCCATCCCTATCAGTTACAGGAACCTCCCGAAACTTCCGTCGAGCTCAACTTTGAAATTACTGCGTCTACAGATATAAATCGGTTCTCATATTGTAGCAATAGGCATCTTTGAAACCGTTCTGAGAAGTTACGAGTATTATCCACAACTCCACAAGAGAGAGAAAAAGATCGAAATTTTCAACTGAACGGTTTTTTTAATTTTTTTTACTAAGTAGCGTTCGGTGTTTGAGGTCTCAAACTTTGATTAGTCATTGGGCCCAGTAGCGTAGCTAGGCGCGGGCTTAGCGGACCCTAGCTAGCCTCGCACATGATGTGGCCTCGCGCTTAGAAATTTAATAAAATAAAATTGACAACGGGAATCTCAACTTTGTTACCACTCAGTAACTTCTACTACTATTTCTAACTGAGAACTGATAGAGCCAAAGCTGTTGGCGCCGACGATCATATTTAGGTCTAGCAATTCTGCTTCTCGCGCGAGGCCCCGTAGTTGCATGATAACTTGTTTGCTTTTTATGCCTAACTGTGAACAGAAAGAGACAACTCTTTGTCTCTTTCTTTCTTCGCGAAGCGATCTTATCAACAAGTCATCAAAAAAAAGGAGGCCTCGCACACGCACACAGTTTTTTCGTTTGCTTGATTTGTTGCGCGAGGCAACCTGCAAGCGCGAGGACCCCTGCATGATGATTAATTAGTTATGTTATAGCCTTAATAACTAGTTAGGCTACTCATTAAGGCTATAACATAACTAATTAATCAATTAATCAAAATCAAAAGTTATTAATTTATAAAAAATACTAGTTTTTTCGTTTGCTTGATTTGTTGCGCGAGGCAACCTGCAAGCGCGAGGCTCCTGCATGATGATTAATTAGTTATGTTATAACCTTAATGAGTAGTTAGGTTACTCATTAAGGCTATAACATAACTAATTAATCTATTAATCAAAATCAAAAGTTATTAATTTATAAAAATTACTAGTTTTTTCGTTTGCTTGATTTGTTGCGCGAGGCAACCTGCAAGCGCGAGGCCCCCTGCAAGCGCGAGGCCCCGGGCGGGTGCCCGGTTCGCCCCCCCCTAAGGCCGCCACTGAACAAAACACACATGCACCGGAGTTTTAGCACAAGAGTAAGTACCTACCGTATTATGATTCATTCAGAACCGCCTTTAACTTACCTATTTCACTTGTCTCAGTAACTCTCCTTTATAGCCCAAGAGCCCGTGAACCCCAGACCTACGTCATTTTATAAAGGCTGAAAGTTTGTCAGCGGATGCTCCCAACAGTGGTAAGACGATGGACCAATTATGGAGTTTGGGTTATGGTGGCTTTGGCAGGTAAACGGTACTGAAGGTGCGTAAAATGTAAGTTAACTTACGTCATAGTATAAAAGCTGATTTTTATATATAATACTCGGGTAGTAAGTAGATGATGTTTCCTCAGCAGCCAGACACTTATCATGGTGGCAACCCCTTGCCAGACACCCTTAATGTTCAAGAAATTATATAAGTTTACTTACGTCATAGTATAAAAGCTGATTTTTATATATAATACTCGGGTAGTAAGTAGATGATGTTTCCCTCAGCAGCCAGACACTTATCATGGTGGCAACCCCTGCCAGACACCATTAAAGTTCACGAAATTATAATTTAACTTACGTCATAGTATAAAAGCTGATTTTTATATATAATACTCGGGTAGTAAGTAGATGATGTTTCCTCAGCAGCCAGACACTTATCATGGTGGCAACCCCTTGCCAGACACCCTTAATGTTTAAGAAATTATATAAGTTTACTTACGTCATAGTATAAAAGCTGATTTTTATATATAATACTCGGGTAGTAAGTAGATGATGTTTCCTCAGCAGCCAGACACTTATCATGGTGGCAACCCCTTGCCAGACACCATTAAAGTTCACGAAATTATAATTTTACCTACGTTATAGTATAAAAGCTGATTTTTATATTTAAAAGTAGTAATTAGATGATATTTCCTCATTAGCCAGACACTTAACATAGTGGCAACCCCTTACCAGACATCATTAAAGTTCACGAAATTATAATTGTACTTACGTTATAGTATAAAAGCTGATTTTTATACATAATACTCGGGTAGTAAGTAGATGATAATTCCTCATTAGCCAGACACTTAACATAGTGGCAACCCCTTGCCAGACACCATTAAAGTTCACGAAATTATAATTGTACTTACGTTATAGTGTAAAAGCTGATTTTTATACATAATACTCGGGTAGTAAGTGGATGATGATTCCTCATTAGCCAGACGCTTAACATAGTGGCAACTCCTTGCCAGACACCATTAAAGTTCACGAAATTATAATTTTACCTACGTTATAGTATATGAGCTGATTTTTATATCTAAAAGTAATAATTAGATGATGTTTCCTCATTAGCCAGACACTTTACATAGTTCCAACCCCTTGCCAGACAAACATTGTAAATCATAAGAAGAGATTGGAGATTAGAATGAGTTATGCAAATAATATTTTTGGAGCAAAGTTATACATTTAACTGATATTATATGTAAATTTTGAAAAAAAAGTTATAAGGGATAAAATAAAGATTTAAATGAAAAATAAAGATATTACTATTACATGAATATATTAAATGAAAATAAAGAGATTACTATTACATGACTATATAATAGAGAGCATAAAAGAAAATGTTATTTTATTCATTATCATTATTATCATCAGTGTTATCATTTTCTTCATCACTGTTACTCCATTCGATATCACGATCTTCTTCTTCTTCGTCAGTTTCTGTAAAATGTTAAAAGTTAATGGGAATCAAAGTTATAAAAAAATAAAATAGATATTCAAGTATTTACGAGTATACCTGATACGTGCTCACAGTCGGCGGCGGACAATACGTTTGGTGTGGACGATCCCTTATACTATAACGTAGGTAAAATCATAATTTCGTGAACTTAAGAGATGTCTGGCAAGGGGTTGCCACTATGTTAAGTGTTTGGCTAATGAGAAATCATCATCTACTTGATACCTACCCAAGTAATATATATAAAAATCAGCTTTTATACTATAACGTAGGTAAAATTATAATTTCGTGAACTTTAATGGTGTCTGGCAAGGGTTGCCACCATGATAAGTGTCTGGCTGCTGAGGAAACATCATCTACTTACTACCCGAGTATTATATATAAAAATCAGCTTTTATACTATGACGTAAGTAAACTTATATAATTTCTTGAACATTAAGGGTGTCTGGCAAGGGGTTGCCACCATGATAACTGTCTGGCTGCTGAGGAAACATCATCTACTTACTACCCGAGTATTATATATAAAAATCAGCTTTTATACTATGACGTAAGTTAAATTATAATTTCGTGAACTTTAATGGTGTCTGGCAAGGGGTTGCCACCATGATAAGTGTCTGGCTGCTGAGGAAACATCATCTACTTACTACCCGAGTATTATATATAAAAATCAGCTTTTATACTATGACGTAAGTATACTTATATAATTTCTTGAACATTAAGGGTGTCTGGCAAGGGGTTGCCACCATGATAAGTGTCTGGCTGCTGAGGAAACATCATCTACTTACTACCCGAGTATTATATATAAAAATCAGCTTTTATACTATGACGTAAGTTAACTTACATTTTACGCACCTTCAGTACCGTTTACCTGCCAAAGCCACTATTACCCAAACTCCATAATGGTCCATCGTTCTTACCAGTGTTGGGAGCATCCGCTGACAAACTTTCAGCCTTTATAAAATGACGTAGGTCTGGGGTTCACAGGCTCTCGCTCTATTACTTTATTCATATAATTTACTGTATTTATTAATCCAAATACCCTTTTTTTCGTGAGATAAAAGAAAATACATAACCATTAAAAAGCCACACATTATGCACGTACCTACGAGCTACTAGTAAGTAAAATTATTTTATAGTCAGTACTTACATTTCAGAGGTTGCAGGTAATTTAAATAAAAAAAAAAAAACTTATGTCTCGATGCGTTATTGTTGAATTTATACACCCAAAAACAGCACAATATTTTCTACTCGTCATATTAAAATAGGTACTTAAACTGATTTTGCTAAAAAAACAACACACCGTCCGTTCGTCACTACGGTACGGCCGTGACTGTCTGCGCCCCGAGCGCGCCCCGACATCGAGCGCGTAGGTATAGCTCGCGTTTCGTCCGTTTGTAGGGAGATCAAATACTGATAGATATTATTACCGTGGCTAAATAGCCGACGTTTTTAACCGACTTCCAAAACGACGAGGGTTCTCAGCGCTGTGCGTTTTCAGTTTATTATGTAACTAGCTGTGCCCGCGACTTCGTTCGCGTGGATGTCGGAACTTAATAATGTATTTTTATACAACGGTTCATATAAAGTTTCATCCCCTATTTTATTCCCTTGGGGGTAGAATTGATAAAATGCTTTCTTAGCGGATGCCTACGTCTTAACATCTACCTGCATGCCAAATTTCAGGCCGATCCGTCCAGTGGTTTGGGCTATGCCATGACTGACATAGATCACTATGTCAGTCAGTCACCTTTGAGTTATTATATATAGATGTAGTTACCTTTCTTTGTTTACCTTTGGATGTAGTGGAAAGTGGACTGGATGGTTTAGCATCTGGGAAGATGAATCCGAAAAAAAACAAACAATTGACGCGCCCTGTCGTTTATAATCACTACTCTGGAAGGAGGACGCACGGACTCGCGAGAAGTGGAAGGAGTGGAGGGAGGCCTTTGCCCAGGAGTGGGTTAGAGAAAAGACTTGAAAGACAAGCAAGCATAAAAAAAAGCATCTGAGACCCAGATTAATTAATTAAAACGAAAAAAGTCCAAACCGTATCATTACCATACTAAATTGAATACATTAAACACAACATATAAAGTTATTTTTACATCAAAATTAGTTTAACGGAACATATAGAGGTTATTTTTAGAAACACATGGCACAAAACGTGACTGTTTTGAGTTTTTTTTACCTACGCTTATTAAAGAGAAGTTGGTTCGCCAAGGTTATGCCTGGTTATGCGCCCACATCAATTCTTTTGTTTGTTGATGTGACAAATGATTATGCAATTTTGACGTTTGATGTATATTATGTGGAATTTTTCATTTTTTTTTTATCCTGGGAGCCTACTATGACATCTTAAAGCCACTATAGGAAGGAGACAGCTATACAAGTCGTCTAGCGCCATCTCTTCCCCACAGCCTAAACTGGATCGCGTAAAAAGATCGTGGTATGGCCTTTGTTCCTGTGTTTTAGAGCCAGATCCTAGTATAGATGGTTTTGCCGAAAGGCATCGGCATCCGGATATAAAAGTCCAAATTCAACCGGTTCGGCAAGAAAACCCGAGAACTTATGGGACTCCAGTCGACGAAATCGACGTCCCCTGCTGTGAATCAGCAGGGGACGTCGATACAGGCGCTACCTTGTTCACATTAATAACGAGTTCACTGCTCACGTGTGCACGCACAAAAGTATCTAGATGTACGCGAATATTTCTTGAATGTGCGTGGTGCACAATTTTTCATATTCAGAACTAATATTAGTACTGCACAGTACCGAACAACAGTGGAATAGCATCTTTACGTCAGTCCTTTTCATTTTGCCGGCACTTAGTGACAAAACGTCTGACGAAAACGCCAGATCCGACTACATATTTGTAGAATGTAGAATATTGTGGGCGGTGGGGTTTCTTCAGACAAACTTCAGATTAACAACTTGGTTTTTATTTAAACACGTACAAATATGGATAACTACTTTAAAAATCGTTGACTTTCGTCTTTCACGTCCCCTTCCGTTCGCTCTCTCCAAAACACCCTGTCATTCTTCTGTCGTTTTTCTTTTTCCTTGATTTCACTCATTCATTCTACACTCATAATAAGGTTTTACACTATTCCTACATATTCATATTTAAATTGCACTGCGATTGGCTTTTCCGGCATTTCTACCGGCAGACAATATTTCCGATCAACAGGGCCTCGCGGATTGTTTGTTTTACCACTGTATGTAACGGGCCTGGCTATGATTAATTTAAGGTCTAGACATAATTGCTAGCTCAAAAGTGGAATGGGAGTCCGTTTTGGGTGCTAATTGGAAGCATTTGAAATTGCTACAAGCATCTTAGCCACTAAGAATATTCCCGAGATAACTGTGTCTGATCCTACAATACAAAGTTAAAGTGAACAGGCTTCTTCTGGGTAAGCTCACTCCATCGTAAACTTTGTCTCTTTCATCTAGATTAGAGTAAACCATCTTAAATTAAAAAAAAAAAACAATACACAAAAAAAATTACCTCTTTATGATAATCTTTAAGATATCCAAAGAGATTTAAAAGAACCTTTTCTTCGTGATATCCCGTCTATTGCTCGTATATAGTATAATGCCTTGAAAATATCAAATCTTTTTGAATACTTTTTATTTTCTTGCGCACTGGCATCAAAACTAGTAGTTTTTTTTAACAAGTCTGGGTAAAACCACGGACATTCTAAACGTGTACAGAATTAATAAAAGTAGACTCGGAATGAAATAGATTGGTGAAAGTGCTCATAAAATAAATAAAATAAAACAAATTGAACGTTTTGTAACCGACGTTGGACTGCGCTTTTACGAAGTGAATGAACGACTTTTGATTTGACTTCGTGTGTCGGCCATTTTTGTGTATCATCGAATTTTGAATTGATTGTTATTATGCTGTGTGCAATGACAGTGGCTCCTAGCAACCGCATTATTTTATTTCGTGACTTTTTTATCATGCAAAATCGTCAAATGAGTCCACCCAGAGCCTATAGAGAAACGGCAAGCGACAATCGTTAACGTTCAGCAGTCGCTAATAAAATTTCGACTTTATACCCCTTCGCATATAGTTGAAAATCCAGTAAAGACTGCTGAGCGATAGCGAACGATACAAACGAAAACGATCTGTAATCTATCTATATAAATAAAAATGAATTGTTGTTCGTTAGTCTGATTAAAACTCGAGAACGGCTGGGCCGATTGAGCTGCTTTTGGTTTTGAATTATTTTGGAAAGTCCAGGGAAGGTTTAAAAGGTTTTTTTTTTAATCGTTTCTCAGGCGGTACGGAGTTCGCCGGGTCAGCTAGTCATTAATAGATTTTCAAGTTTATGCAATGGGGTATAAAGTTGAAAATGTATTAGCGACTGCTGAACGTAAGCGAATGTCGCTTGCCATTTGGCTATAGGGTAAGGGCAGATAATGTAATGAAACGTCGCTGTCAGTAGCTTAGTGAATAGGTACCAAACTATGTGTAGATTCGATGCTAGGACAGGGTTGGCCACATGGATGTATTTAAAGAATAGTAGAAAAAATTACAGAATTAAAATTACAGAATGGGACCTATTCTGTAATTTTGGCCTTCCCTCATTGAAAAATATCATAAAATCTGTTCGTATATAGTTTAATGCCTTTGATAAAATCAAAGCATTTTAAAAGCTGGCAATATGCCTAGTTTCAAGAGAAGTTAAAACTTAAACTTTGGTACTCTTATGGAATTTTTATCACCGAAGTTGAGGAGTTAGTTTTCAAGATTTTTAATGCCAAAGTTTCTTCGCACACTAATAATAAAATAGTTCTTTTAAACGATTTCGGTCACGGCGGTCAATCTCTGCAGAAATTAGCCACTGATGCGAAAGATTACTGCACAAAAGAGTGTGCAGGCCTACCATTATGACGTTTTAAATCAAGAGTATTTTTACTGTGGGAACGAGATGGTGCTAGACGACTTGTATATATCTGTCTCGTTCACACACTGGAACTATTACGCTTTTAGACGTTATGGTAGGTCTCCAGGTGCACTCTCCGTTTCTTTAGCACCCTTTCTCATGTCGCGATTTTACTGATTTCCGAAGCCGAGGTATGGAATCGCTGACTTGGAATTGATCCAGGATATCTCCTTAAATAATGGCGTGATTTGAATGAATTTGGTAGCAATTTAAAGTTTACTGTTGAACCTTTAAATCATTTTATTATTCTTAACTAGTTATAAAATACTCATCAGCCAGAAGATGTCCACTGCGCTGAACATAGGCCTCCCCTTTAGACCGCCACGCCGAACGACAGTTCGCCACTTGCATCCATCGGTTGCCCGCGACCCTCACGATGTCGTCGGTCCACTAGTGAGAGGCCTGCCTACGCTGCGTCTTCCGGTCCGTGGTCGCCATGAGAGAACTTTTCTTCCCCATGGGTTGTCAGTTCTACGAGTGATGTGGCCTGCCCACTGCCACTTCAACTTGCATTAAAAGTACCAAGATGACAAGGTTCGATATTTTTACTACAGAGTGTAAAAGGAAAAACAATAATTAATAATTATCTGACTTAAAAATCTTTTTTTAAATCTTTTTGCACCGAAAACGTTGTAAAAACATTACCTTGAACCGAAGCCTATAGAAATCGATAAGGCTTTATTTACAAAACCAAATTTCTCGGAAACGTGAAATTTGATTTGTTATGTTAGTTCGATTTTGTTACAAATTACTGTTAAGTATAGCCTACTTTCCAGGATTGCGGGAATATATTAAGAGGTTACCGCAGACGTGGAAGGTAAAGGGAAATTGAAGGAAGATCCAGGGTTTTAGACAGTAACCATCGTACTATTAAAACAGTTTGATTTTTCTCGTCATCAGGGGGGAGGGAGGACGCTGTCGTCTCCCTCCGCCTTTTCCTTCGCGAGCATGACTGCTTCGCGGAAGGAGGCGACCGCTTCCCACTCCGTCTCATCCTGCAGGATGGCCTCGACCAATGCCCGGCGTCAGAGGTGTCCACTTCCATTGACGTGCGTGCCTGTGTACGAACCTCTACGGATTTGTATTGCGATAGTGACTATGGATACCAAAGTCGTAAGGTATCGGAGACTTGCGTTGTCGCCTTGTGTAGGGGTTTTTCCTTTTGGAGTACGAAACCCTGAAAGTGAACCGAACAATTTTGTAATTTAGATTTTCTTTCAACAATATAGCAACAATCAAAGACCTTGGCTTACCATGGACTTGTTTTCTAACAGCTACAATGACTGCCCCTCCCTCGTGCTGCCTCATTGGATTTCAGCGAAGGTCAGTGATGTCATATCGTAACCTCAATAAGTCGATACTATTGTATTTTGGCAGGATTCGATAATTTTGTGACCGATTTTCTTTATTTTGGTCGATGGTCCTAGTTCATCATTATGCATAATGTGAATGTTTCTATTTCGCGGGCAACCGATGGATGCAAGTGGCGAATTGTCGTTCGGCGTCGCTGTCTAAGGGGGAGGCCTATGTTCAGCAGTGGACGTCTTCCGGTTGATGATGATGATGAATGTTTCTATTAAATTGTATAAAATCTTTATTTCTCTAACCCTAAAGACAGATATGAAGTTGCTAGGGAGTTTGTTCCGCCACTTCTTCTTCCCAGTCAAAACACTTGAAAGCGTCGAAGCGTGGGGCGCTTTAGGGGACTGCCTAGTGCTGATAAATCAGCCTAATTTGAATAAATGACTTTTGATTTTAATGCCTAATATACGCTAGGCTATGTGAGAAGTGCGGCCGATTTGACAAGGTGTGAATCAACGAGAACACCCGCGAAGTAAAGTAAGTCTCTTATTTAACCCTTATTGAAGTCAGGGATCAAATGTTCACCCACGATTAGGTTGCCAGGTCGTAAAACAGAAATGCCGGACAGACCAGACAGTTAAGCCGTACGATATTTCACGTGAACTAAACCAAACTATTACTAGATTTAACATGCAACTTTACAGGGTTCCAAGAATTTCTAAATGCTACCTTCCGGAAACACTTAAATTATGCATGGCATACAAAATGCTTAGGGCGAAAAGCTTAGGGATTTCAACCAGTAAGGAAAGATATTGTCTTACTACAAAAAGTTAAACAGTTGAGGCCTTTTTTAGACAAGTGTTTAAACGATGTTAAACGTTTTTGTAGTAAGGCGGATTATGTTAAGGGTGCTACCACATCTATCGACGCGGAATCGGCTGTTTCCGTCGCCCCTTCTCTTTCTGTCGCTTAGAACTGCCATTTGCTAGACCAATGCGATAGCACGCGGCCGCCTCGAGGATTCCACCGCGTGCTATCGCATTATGCTTTTTGTCTCGGTCTAGCAAATGGCAGTTCTAAGCGACAGAAAGAGAAAGGGCGACGGAAAAAGCAGTTACACATTTAAAAATGTAGGAAATACCGTGTTTCGCTGACTCCAAGTTTACATGGCATAGCGGCAAGAAGACGGTGAAAATGACACTTGGTCCAAGCCGCGGACACAAACTACTTATAAAGCTTTAATAAAGCTCCAATTTGCAAAGAGCAAAGAACTCTTCGGATTTTGGGCAGCCCGGAACGACCTTTGAACGATGATTTGGCAATTTCGAAACGCGAAACGGACGGTGGAAAACTTTGTCATTGAGCTTTTTGCCTTACCTACCTACTATCAAGGTAGAATTTACCCTAAGGCGAAGTAATCAACTGTCTAGAGGCCCCCCTACGTCTAGGGGCACCGTGTTATCATCAAAAAAAGTTTCATAGATTTTAAATTTTAGGGAGCAGTGGTGGCCCAGTGGTATTGGCCTCAACTTACGAGTTGTAGGTCGTAGGTTCTGTGTAAATTATTTCACCACTGCTCTCAAAACGGTGAAGGAAAACATCGTGAGGAAACCCATGTCTTAGAACCATCGAATTCGAAGATATGTGACATCCACCAATCCGCACTGGGCCCGCGTGGTGGATTGTTGCCCACTCCCTCTCATTAGAGAGGAGGCCGGTGTCCCAGCAGTGGGATCATTATAGGCTGATGATGATACATTTTGTATTAAACAAAAGGTTGTTAATATTCTTCTAAAAACTGGGCAAAGGAAGAAATGACCCACCAGAAATAAAACATGTCCATTTTCAGTTTCTGATAGTTCAGCTAATTCTTCTAAGTTGAGTCCATGATTGATTTACAGTTTACCGTATTTCTTAGAAACACAACGGTCCAATTTGTAACAAGTAAGAATTCTTGGAACTTTTACTGGAGCATTAGAAATAAGTAGTTTCTTTACGTGGTTCAACAAAATGGAAGAAGTTGAACCTAGTTTTATTTTGATTTAGCTACTAGCTTCTGCCCGCGGTTTCACACGCATCATGTTAGGGTGCTCCCACATCTAACGACGCGGATTCGGATTTTTCCGTCGCCCTTTCTCTTTCTGTCGCTTAGAAATGCCATTTGCTAGACCGAGACAATGCGATAGCACGCGGCCGCCTTGAAGATTCCGTCGCATGCGATCGCATTATGCTTTCTGTCTCGGTCTTGCAAATGGCAGTTCTAAGCGACAGAAAGAGAAAGGGCGACGGAAAAATCCGAATCCGCGTCGTTAGATGTGGGAGCACCCTTAGGCTTTTGGCCCTATGGAGGTCTCGTAAGTTTCTTTGGCGAGCGCGTGGAACACGACACGCATTAGACTTGGGCCTGGTCAGACGGCGAGCTATCGATTCTCGCTGAGGCCCTTTGTGCAACTCATATTCGGTGCAGTCTCATTTGTAAGCGTCTATGAGGACAAGTACTCATACTCAATAATAGCAGTTTCGATTGACGAGCTCGTGGCTACATAATCACAGCCGCACGGGCCGATCATCCGGGTTAAGCCGCGCTTGCCGAGGTTGGGCGTGGTTGTGGTTGTGTGACCATCTCATAAAGCGAATTTCCTCCGTGCCTCGGAAAGCACGTAAAGCCGTTGGTCCCGGCTGTCATTTGTAGATCTTTGACAGTCGTTACTGTTAGTCAGAAGCTCTAAAGTCTGACGACCAATCTTACCATGGGGTATCGTATTACCCAGTTACTGGGTTGTAGAGGTCCGACAGGCAGTCGCTCCATGTAAAATACCGATATCCAGCTGAATCTAGGTTGACTGGAAGCCGACCTCAATATAGTTGGGAAAAGGCAGGCAGATGATGAGTAGCAGTTTCAATTTTCAGGTCTATCATGACGTATTAAAGCCACAGTTCCATACTACTATAGTGTCAGTTTTTTTAATATTTTAACTTTTTATAGCTTGAAAGTTAAGCCGCTTTTAAAATTTCTGGCATCTTACCAAATAATTTAATTTTCAAGCTTTTGTTGATAGAGGGAATGGAAAAGGACCTCGTAGCTACACAATAACAGCTCGTCGCCGCGCTTTCAATAATCGCTATGTGTTTTTGACAAACTTTTCAGGGGACGCAGAAAACTGATTTTCTCAGAAAATACCCGGAGTATTCAAATAATTGTCATTATTATTCATCTATCGATATGCAGATGCAAATCCAAGGTAAAGCCGCGCATGCCGAGGTTGGTCTATAGATGGGTACCAATCTATCATTGTAAGTTCTTCCGTGCGTCAGAAAGCAAGTAAAGGCTTTGGTCCGGCGCAATTGTCTAAACAGCCCCCTAGCCAAGTAACAACAAGTAGCAAAACGATAATCGTAAACGCTCAGTACTCTCCAATAGATTTTCAACTGTATAGCCTAGAGTCTAAAGATGAAAATCATCATGACGTGCAATCTTCACTTGATCTTCAACGTTATAACCAAGCACATAAAGTTGAATATCTATTAAAGCCTACTCAGCCTTTGCGTTTATCGTTTGTTACATGGCTACAAGGCCAGGTTACCAAGACGTGAACGTAAAGGGCAATCGTAAGGAACTACGTGGATTTTAGTTAGTAAGAGTCTAACAGTCCTTTCCGCTCCAAACATGGCGAGAGGACTCAATTGAAGTCTTTACAAACTAAAAAAAAAATACACCGTTCGAGTACTTACGAAATGCCAAAAAGGCCTATGACTTGGCAGTATGCGCGATACCGTTGCCCTCTGTTTGTGTAGAAAAAACAAGAAAGTGAAGATGACACAGCATTTTGGACATCCGCTTCCATCATTACAGATTTGTGTTCGAATTTCGACACGCTTTTAAGGTTCTGATTTCAAAATTGGCAGTTTGGAAAACCAAAAATGATGGTATTTTTAACTACAAGGCAAAGATGTTGACACTATTAACGAATGGGAATGTTTTTTCCCAATCGTTCACAATGTTTCAGAACGCGACATTATTTTCCCAGTCGCTCCGCGCCTATTTCAATTTTATGCATTCAGAAGTAGTAACCTAATTAAAGCACTTTTTAGGGTTTCGTACATCCATTTTAATGGAAAATGGAAAAAACGGAATCCTCATACTTAACTAATCGTACTCATGTACAAGAAGCAAAATGTTATCGATTGGGAAAAAAATGTCGCTTTCTGAAACATTGTGCTCTTGCGTAATGATAAATATTTTCAGCTACTTTTCAATTGTTTTTTAAATATTATCACAACCGAAGAAAAGGACGGTTGACACTGACACTTTCGCCTATTCACTTAGTTTGCATTTATTATGCTTACAATAACATTTGTTTTTGTAATTAGCATTCTTGAGTTGCTATTAGCACCTGAGAACATCTAGCCTAGCCTTTTACCAGCCATGTTGGGGTAGGCTTGCAGGCTAACCGGATGCAATTGAAAACAAGTACATATTTTATATGGAGTGACTTACTTCCAAAACCCTGGTAATTCTAGGTAAAAGGTAGGTGGTACTATACCCTTTTTTTTAGCGTGGTAAAATCATCAAATGAGTTTGGGCAGGGCGGGAGGGACTGTCAGACTCGTACTGACTAAAATCCAGGGTATCCTTCAATAGCCCGGCAGGCTTTGGCCGCCAAAGGAGATCCCGTCATTGTGCTGATCTTTGAGGCGCGCGTAGGACACAACGCACCGTCGACCTTGACATGATCCACAGTCGGACAACGAGTCGCCCATTACTCGCCGTCCGCATGTCCGCACCTACGGTGGCCGGAGATCGTCCTGCGACGTCTTTTCCCGAATGTTAGGCACGCACCGTTATATGAGATAAAGACCATCTATTTATAACTACAAAAACATAAAAATCAATGACGTAATACCGATACTAAACGATGTTTTTTTTTGTCAGTGACACAACCAATTTATTCATTGCATGATCAACATCTTTATGAATTTGAAAATATTAGAGATGGGGCTTACTACGAGTTTGGCCGACTAGTCGGCCTTCTTGCAGCTGACCAAGCCGATCATTCTTGACGGTGAAGTACAAGAGCTATTCGCAATGTCATTGGAGTATCAAATAAAACTCCGTCACTTTTAGTGATTGAACTCCGGCAGTAGAATTGACCACAATAAAAAGGGTTGTTCGCCTCAAAAATAACACCCCTCGAAAAAAAATGTTGATCCTGTTCTTCTAGTATTTTCTGTTCAGATTCCACATTGTGTCTTCGTTTTCGGTAGTTTTGTGCTGGATTTCATAATTAATTGTTTTGCTATCCACGTGCGGGAAAAAAAATGGTCTAAAAACAATAATAAAAAAACAAAAAACCTTTCGCTATTATTATTAATATAAATACTTTTTTCGTGGGGAATTATTTTTGTGGCGAACTTACAACTACCCATTATAAAAAGCCCGCAATTTAGTGTCTGGATATAAATTAATTAACTTAAATCATTAAATTAAAAATAAGAGGCTGAATCATATTTTGCTGCTGAAGGACAGCATGCTATTGAAGGACACCGTGGATTTTAGTCAGTACGAGTCTGACAGTCCCTCCTGCCCAGCCCGGGGTGGGAGGACTCATTTGACGATATTACCACGACAAAAAAGTCGACTAGTCCTCACTAATTATCGACCAGTCGGTAATTTTTGCCGACTAGTCGGCAACCTAACGGCACGTCTCTAGTAAATACGATCCGTGTATCACTTAATGTCTAGTACAATTTTGATGGGCACTTGTATGGAGTGGAATGTTTTTTATAAATGTGTGTGTATGTCTATTTATGAAGTGTCGCAGTATTTCTGGGTTCTACAAGGATATTTTGGCGCGCGAATGACTTCAAAGTCATTCACCCTCAAGGGTGGCAAGGTCCCTCATGGCACCCTCAAGGGTGCTATTGGTAAACGATATAGTATTGTGAAGTGTATTGAAAATTAAAATCGGAGAACCAAGCCGTGTCGTTAGGCTGTATAAGAAAGAAAATAAAGCGCTTTCTTCTCTCTACTTAATTATAGCTAAAAGTGTAGTTACGTCCAATTTTATCTTTTCTCAAAATTTTCAGATAGATCAATTCCTCAAGATTTTGGCGATGATTATAAAAATGCATTATCCATCCTATTGTCAAAATAAATCGTGTTGTTCGCGCTCGTAAATACTCCGTCGTTAACACTATTAGGAGCTGGGAAATGGGAATGTGTGTCCCACTCGGTAACAATGTTGAACGCGACATTTTTTCCCAATCGCGTTTCGTTTAACAGTGAAAAAGTGTTTTAATTAGGTAATCTTCGAATTTTGAATGCACAGAATCACAGTACTTTCGCGATAACTACCCTTAGCACGAATTTTCAGTATTTGAGACGTAAAGTAAACTGGAACTTTGACAATTTCAAATTGACAATTTTCAAGGAAAAAATTAGTTCTTTTTTCGCACACCAGAGGCGCTGTTCAATTTTTTTCATACAAAACCGCTGTAAATACTGGAAAGATGCTGTAAAGTAAAAGAGTGAAAATTCGTGCTAAGGGTACTGAATTCGGGCACGCCGCAATTGCGGCGGTATCTGGAGTGGCTGGAGAGAATCATGGCGTCCTGACCTACCGCTTGACAAGGTCCTCAAAACGACACGGAAGTTTCGGGAGGTACCTGTGTCTGATGCTTTCGCCCGGAGGACACGGTGGAGCATACGGTGCAAGACTGCGGGCGGAGCACCGACATAGGCGGAGACCTCTCGCGCCCGGCATTGGTTGCGGCCATGCTGCGCGACGGAGTGGGAAGCGGTCAGCAATCCTTCTGCGAGGCAGTAATGCTCGTCAAGGAGGAGGCAGGCCGCGAGCGAGAGAGGACAGCGTCCTCCCTCCGCCCCAGCCGCAGTGGTAGGCACGGCGACGGACGTCGCAAGATGATCTCCGGCCACCGTAGGCGCGGGCATGCGGGCAGCGAGTAAAGGGCAAAACTCGCTGCCCGACCAAGGACCATGCCCGGGTACGACGGCGCGTTGTGTCCCACGCGCGCCTCAAAGAGCGTCAGCATAATGACCGGGATTATTTTCCGTAACCCCGGAACTTAACAGGCTATGAAGGACACCGTGGATTTTAGTCAGTAGAAGTCTGACAGTCCTCCCGCCCTGCCCGGGGTTTCATTTGATGATTTTACCACGCTAAAAAAAAAAAAAAAAGGGTACTGAATTACTACGTTATCCTGCACACCAGAGGCGCTGTTCAATTTTTTTCATACAAAACCGCTGTAAATACTGGAAAGTTGCTGTAAATTAAAAGAGTGAAAATTCGTGCTAAGGATACTGAATTACGTTATCCTGATTCCTAAACTGAACGCGGATTAAGGGATGTTATGGCCTAATTGAAGAGAACTAGGTAGTATTTTAGATCAAACACCCTTTGAAAAACCCTAAACGGTTCTAACACCGTCTAAAAACGTTATTAACGTATTATTATAATTAATTTCAAGACGGTCGACTGTTCCGCAAGTCATGGTAACGGGACGCCCGCTTTGAAAGTTACGCTGCAATGGAAAAGTTTTTTAGGAAGCGGTTTTGTTCATGGGAGATAGCGGGGCGATTTACTTGAGGCAACAAATGTTCTAGAGGGAAAGAATGGACAAGGGTTAAAATTAAATGAAAATAATTAAAAACTGAGAGCAGTGGTGGCCGAGTGGTATCTGCGCCGACTTAAGACTTGTAGGTCATGGGTTCGAACCCAGCCAGGCGCAATACTTTGTGTAATTTATTTCATCACCACTGCTCTCAAAACGGTGAAGGAAAACATCGTGAGGAAACCGGCATGTCCTAGAACCAAAAATTCGAAGACATGTAACATCCACCAACCCGCACTGGACCCGCGTGGTAGATTATGACCCACTCCCTCTCACAGAGAGGAGGGCTGTTTCCCAGCAGTGGGAACATTTATAGGCTTATGATGATGATGATGATGAATGAAAAACTGTTGTACGGTACTGAAATGTATAAATGGAGCAGTGGCGACGACCACGACTTGTTGTAAGGTAAAGTTCGAATTCGTGTAATTTCACCATCACTGCTTTAAACTCACTGGTCGCGGGATTATTTCCTTACCATGACCTCGGAACATAACAGGCTACTGAAGGACACCGTGGATTTTAGTCAGTACAAGTCTGACAGTCTCTCCCGCCCTGCCCGGGGCTGGAGGACTCATTTGATGATTTTACCACGCTAAAAAAAAAAAAGCTAAAAAAAATCACTGCTCTAAAAACGGTGAAGGATAAGGACGCAATTTCTCAGTACCGAGGTACCGATACGTTTGTCATCCTACTACTATTATAAAGGCGAAAGTTTGTAAGTATGGATGTATTGTTACTCTTTCACGCAAAAACCACTGAACGGATTTGGCTAAAATTTGGTACACAGATAGTTTATAACCTGGATTAACACATAGGATAGCTTTTATCCCGATTTTATGTTCCCGTGAGGATAATTTTCGAGTTGTAGCGGGTGAAGCCGCTGGCAACAGCTAGTATCATAATACTTCGCCGGAAGAGAGTATGGCGGTCGAATTCTTACAATTTTGAAATACGAGTTGATAAAATTAATTTGAATGAATGTCGCAGTGACGTCACATCCGTCTGTGGGTCGTGTGCGCAAACGCAGCTTCAGTTTGATATAACTTGGAAGTGAGATGATTACCTAAATAATAATTTTGTGGTCAAATTGAGGGCAAAATTATGGTTTCACTTTAATTTTAAGTGTAAACGTTCTTGCTTTACTAACAAGACTTTTCTTTTCCTTTTTTTACCGACTTCAAAAAAAGGAGGTTATTTTCATGCCTAGTACTACTGTTTCCAGTTTAGACCAAGTCTAAACAACATGAGGGGTTTCACGCATTTGGTGCACTTCTCATTTGGTACACTTGGCAACTGGTGCACTTCGCAAAAGGAGCACTTTTTAAGATGAGTTTTAAGAAACTAAGAAATCTTTGGTTTTGCATTAAGGCGCTCCTTCACTGCGAGCATTCACCTGTAATGTAACATAAGGGCCATACCTCACCGGGATGCTATGGCGACGTAGCTAGCAACGTTGCCAACTAGTTCTTATCTTATAGAGATGTATGACGGTTAACTCACTTGGCGACCAACTGGCGACTCTGGCGGCCCATGAGGTGAGCCCTAAAAGTGCGCAATTTGATGCTATAATGTCTTCGAATGTTCGAATCTGTAACATTACAGAGACAACGCATTACGAAGCCGAAACTAACCGATTATCTCTTTCTAAAGACCGATATGCATTATTTTGTCGCCGGTACTTCTAAGACCTTTTTTTAACGTGATAACATCATCAAATAAGTCCTCACAACCAGGGCGAGGCTCGGGAGGGCCTTGTTTTTTTTTGGGACAAACCGCATCGTGTTTGTCCCAAAAAAAAAGTCCCTACCCTATTCCCAAACCACTGCAACTCCTGAAAGCCAGAATCAACAGTGGCAACCACCAGAAAAGCGCCGAGACAATGAAGCTCGACGTGTATCGGGGAATGAATTTACCTGTCTTGGATCCTGCAACGAAATTAATCAGAAAAGAATAGTGGAAAAAACAAATCGTAAAGTGACTATATTTCCAAGCAATATCCTTCTCTGTGGTGAGATACTTCTAAGCCCTAAAAACCATTTGTTTCCGGTAATCGTCAAGTGGCAATGGTGGCCCAATGGTCCGATACCATTGGGCCACCACTCGCCACTCGACGACAAACCCCGACGTAAGTGTAAGTCGTGGGTTAGAACAGTTAGAACCCAGCCTGGTGCATTTCTTTGTGTTATTTATTTCATCACCACTGCTCTCAAAACGGTGAAGGAAAATATCGTGATGAAACCGGCATGTCCTAGAACCAAAAAAATCGAAGACTTCTGACATCTACCAACCAGCACTGGGCCCGCGTGGTGGATTAGAGAGGAGGCCTGTGTCCCAGTAGTGAGGAAACATTTATAGGCTGATGATGATGATGATGATGATGATGAATCGTCAAGTCCTTACTATGGGAACAAAAGTATTGAAACGATGCAACTACTTTATAAAATTTAGCTAAGCCGTTGCCGTTTCTAAATAGGTCTCAAGACTTTGCACAGGCAGTCGACTGCAACCGCTTTTTGTTCAACCATTGAATTGTAAATGCAAGCGAGTGGATCGGACAAAAACGAGTGAGCGAGTGAGGTAGCTCGTAGTGGGCAGGTGAAACAGTAAGTCAAGTTTGTAAGGTCTTTGAAACAAATTTACTTAATAACTAAAAATTTTAAGAAGTTGTTGTTATTTTTTGCTTGACATAGGTCTTCATAAATTATAGCTAAGAACCTTCTTGATTACGCCAGCTTTCAAACAAAATGACCGCTTATTATTATTATGAGCCTGTTCATTGTCAACTAAATGAAAGATGTAAACGGTACTGTGACGTCTGATAGGGGAGAATGGAAGAAGAATAATGTGTTGCGACGACCATTGCGTACGAATGGGACAAGTAAAAAAGTAGAAGAACACGAGGCATACTTGTCGAACTTATAACACCTGAATTTGAAATCTTTCTCAGGTAATATTTGTATTCGGTAGAAGATGCAGTGGAACAAGAATGTGTATAAGAATTTAAATAAATCTTTGTCAGGTAATATTTTATATTCGGTAGAAGATGCAACTTTGAGGCATTGCATAATCTGTGTACAATGGCCAACTTAAAAGTTGTACTACTGAAATTCCTTCACTGTGACACTCGACTAGCGGTTTCTAAACCTGCTTAGGGAACGCACAAGGAAAGCCACGGGATATAGCTTAGTATCTAATACTGGTTCTACACATAAATCTTTAAGACATTTTGTATTTTTTCTTTATATTACTGCTAGCTATGAACTATGTGGTCTGAGTTGAGGTAGGTTAAGGAAAAAAGTTGCTTATTATAAAACAAAGTAGCTTATGTTTGTCTGTTTGCGCAAAGCTAACGAATGACTGCACAAAATTAGATTATAATTCTATTTTTTAGTGTCAGCCGCACAGGTTCCTGGCGGGGCCAGACGCCTGCCGGGGTCGCGGGATTATCTTGTTAGGTAACCGTATGTATGACCCTGGAACTTAAATGTCTCATCATCTGCCTGCCTTTTCCCAACTATATTGGGGTCGGCTTCCAGTCGAAACAGATGCAGCTGAATATCAGTATTTTACATGGAACGACTGCCTAACGGAGCTCCACAACCCAGTAACTGGATAATACGATACCCCATGGTAAGACTGGTTGCTTCTGACTAATTGTAACGATTGTCAACAATCTACAAATGACAGCCGGGACCAACGGCTTTATGTGCTTTCTGAGGCACGGAGGAAACTCGCTATGACAGATGGTCACTCATCCACAGACCAAATATCTGCAAGCACAGCTTTGTCCGGAAGATCTGCTTCTGTGAATGTAATTATTAAGCTACGATCTCCTTAAATGACTAATGAAGGAATACCGTGGATTTTAGTCAGTACAAGTCCGACTATTCCTTCCGCTTCACCCTTAGTTGGATGACTCATTTGATGATTTTACCAGACTAATAAAAAAGGTCTCGACTCAATATAAATATTCCTAAAGCTGCGTACAAATTATAATTTGTACGCAGCTTTAATTTACCGATAATTATCGGACGCGTCCGTCAGCCGCGGCTGAGAGACGCGGCTCATTTATTATCTAGCCAGTACATTTAATACTACACTGTAAAAACTGTCGGTCCTAAGACGCGGACGTGACCTTGAGCGTTCGGACGTCCGAACAGAATCTGTCCGGCTGTCGTCCGAACCACAGATTACTACCGTGCCTTTACTGTTACCTTCGGCTTCTAAGCCGCGTCCCTCAGCCGCGGCTGACGGACGCGTCAGATAATTATGTTCTCAGCTTTATACTCGTACGTAGCAATATGTAGTCGTTTTAATACCTAAAATAAAATCGTCGAAAACTTTCTTTTACTTGAACTAAGCTTGGATGAACGGACGAAGCCATACAAGAGACCCTTTTGTAAGGAACGCAAGTATCGTGTACACTTGCTATCTGAAATTGATTTTTAAGTACTTGAATATTATGGAAGATAATTGCTTAAAGGTCATTGTCACCTCTCTCCGGAAATCAGTAATTGGTGGTAGTAAGGGATGCCACTTTAAGTTTAGTTACTGATCGCTCAGCAGTCACCGCAGATTGAAAACAAGTTACTGAAGACAGAAAGCATAATGCGATAGCACGCGGCGGAATCCTCGAGGCGGCCGCGTGCTATCGCATTGTCTCTGTCTAGCAAATGGCAGTTCTAAGCGACAGAAAGAGAAAATGCGACGGAAAAAGGCGATTCCGTGCTGCCAGATGTGGTTCAACCCTTACCTAGCGACCGCATCGTGACTGTATACGATGCGTTCGCGCGACAACATCGCTACATAAAATCGCCTTGGGCAAGGGGCCTTAATAGCAAGTTGTTCATATACAAACACAGATACCTACTATCAATCAAGTTGCAACAACGCACGTTTTTGATTCGAATGTCCTATCATTTTGACCGTGAAAGAGGTTAAATTTATGTACCTACTTTAAATTATCTTATTTTTTGTTTTTACTCAAAGAACAGTGGGGTAGGTCATGTACACTTCTGTTATCAGTTATTTGCATATCAATGTATTCATAGCACAATAAAAAATCGAATGCCTAGATATTTTTGGGAATGAATCGCCTTTCAACTTCAAGATACGCACAATTTTTGCGTATCTAATAAATAACGTAATAGGCTAGTTGCCCTAAAAATGTAATTAGTCCGTCTTTTAGATTATTGAAAAATAAGGGACAAGGTTATTTTTATTGTAAATTAGACCAAAAATGACATAAGATATAGCCTATTAAAGTTACGTGTGAGTTGTACGTATGCGTGGCATTTTTCGCGCAGAGTGACGTCACAGGTTAACTTAAATAGGCTATTATCTTTGCAACTCAGTGTTTTAATCGAAAAAAATAAAAAATACGTGTCCAATCTCAAAATCTAAAATGCGGACTATGCAATGCTTATTTTGACCCTGGAAACTACCCTATTACTTATACATATTGTTATTTTACTTAAGAATGGAACTGATTATGTTTTAGGGAAGCCTAATTTTCATGATTTGTCAAAAAAAATTTGATTAGGATCCGGACGCAAAAGATGAAAATGACTCATTCTTCCTTTATAACGCGACAATAGACTTTTTTTCTGTTTTTTTTTTAAGTCAGTTTTTTTTAATACTCTGAATTTTCCTTTTGTGTTTACTGAAAATGAATAAAAAAGACTTTATGCGATTTTATTCAAAGTATGTCTGGCCAATCGACATACAATGGCCGCGCGTCGGTTTTGCATGAATACACAAGCATTCAAATGATTGATGTTTTGTAATTTTTACTTTTACGCATTCTACGCTTGATTTGCAATATTTATACTAGTTTCCAGCATCAGTAAATTGCAAAACTAATTAATCCGTAAGGAGTTTTCAAAAGTAAGAAAGAAAATAATTTATTTGGCAAGCCTTATGCACACAATTACAATTAAAAATTACGAGAATACAAAAAATATAGGTACCGGTAGCCTCACGGATGTCGGAAAACGCAGCAGTAGGCAAAAAGCCTCCCACTAGGTGGACCGACGCTGACAATAATAGTTTTTTTTTTTCTTTTGTCAAGTCAGTGAAAGATATTCTTGAAAATAAAAAATCAAAATTTGAATGCCCCGACTTTTGACGTCAAAATGCACTAAAATGACACCACGGCATGACGTTTTAAAGCGTCCGACCTTCATCAATGGGGAAGGCAAGCTAAAGCTAATTGTAGATGGCGCCACAATAGCTTAGTCCTAATTCGACCAATGACGTAGTATTATTTTGAAGTACCTTTAAGATTAGAACTGATTTGAACCAATGACGATGCTTGGAATGATGAAGCGCCTTAGTTCCGCAGTTGCCATCCCCATTTTTGTTTGCGTAACAAAAAAAATATATCTTGTCAAATATTTTTATGACAATCTAACTTACGGACTAATTACATTTTTTTTTAATTAAAATCTTTTTTTTTTTTTAATACAAACTTCCGAATCAAGAACCTCCTCCTTTTTAGAAATTGGTTAAAAATGGGCGACTCGCTGTCCGACTGAGGACCATGCCGGGTCGACGGCGCGTTGTGTCCCACGCGCGCCTCAAAGAGCGTCAGCATAATGACGGGGCTCCTCTACGTATAGAGGGCCAAAGCCTTCCGGGGTCGCGGGACTAACGAATTACCGTGACTTCGGAACGTAAAGGGCTATTGAAGGACACCGTGGAATTTAGTCGAGTACGAGTCTGACAGTGCCTCCCGCATTGCCTCGGTGGGAGCAAATTGATGTTTTACGACAGAAAAAAAAAAAAAAAAAAAAAGGTGGGTCAGCTAATTGTTTCATTCATTTTTTTTATGTGTCATGTTAATAATATTATCATCATCATCAGCCTATAAATGTTCCCACTACTGGGAGACAGATCCGTCTCTGTGTGAGGGCAATGAGCTACATAAAACCCTCGCGGGCCAGTGCGGGTTGGTAGATGTCACATGTCTTCGAATTTTTGGTTCTAGGACATGCCGGTTTCCTCACGATGTTTCCTTCACCGTTTTGAGATCAGTGGTGATGAAATATATATTACACAAAATAATATATATTACACAAAATAATGCGCCTGCCTGGGTTAGAATACGCGTCTCGTAAGTCGGGGCCGATACCACTCGGCCACCACTGCTCTATTGTATGTGTATTTTGTATATTTTATATGTTTTTGCCGATGAGTAAATGCTATCTATCCACCAAGTTAGAGGGGAAAATATACAAATCCGTGATTAGAACTGTCGTATTATATGGATCGGAATGCTGGGCTGGGAAAAAATGGATGAAAAACGACTGCATGTAGCGGAGATGAGGATGTTGAGATGGATGTGTGGAGTGACAAGAATGGATAAAGTAAGGAATGTAGCGCCTGTTACAGAAAAATGAAAGGGAATCGTCTTTCTTGGCATGGACATGTGATGAGGAGGGATGACACTCATGTGACTAAGAGAATGATGAGTATAATGTTGATGGATGGAGAAAGAGGAAGGCCAAAGTTGATGGATTTGTGTGAGGAATGATATGAAAGAAAAAGTGAATGATTCTGTGACGTTGTAGGGGAGAATGGAAGAAGAAAACGTTGTTAAGCCGACCGAAGTCCGAATGGGATAAGGAAGGAAGAAATGATGATCTATCTAATTGGCATAAATAGAATCTACACTTTATTGTAATAGCAAAAGACATTTTTCATTATTTCTAATAGTATATTGCCTAAAAAAAATAATTAGTCCGTCTTTTAGTTATTCAAAAATGACGGACACGCAGTTTTTTATTTGTAAATTAGACTTCTGACAAAGATATAGCCTAAAAGTTACTTGTGACGTCACGATGCTGGCATTTTTCGCGCAGAGTTGTTTAACTTAAAAACGATTGTTGTTTTTAAATGTTTAATCGAAAAAAAAAAAATACGTGTCAATATTTTTTTATAATCTAAAATACGGACTAAATAGAATGTAATTATTTTGACCCTGGAAACTAGCCTATTATGCTATGGTTACAACGGCAATCTTATCGCTAACAGCGATATCTTCCAGACAACCTTTACATGAACTTTTTGAGTTATACTCAGTGTACACTCGTGGTATACTCTGTGTACACACGGCTACACATAGTTATACAAATCGATCAGCTTATACTGGTATAAGCTGATCGTCGTATGCGCGGAATGAACATACAAAGCGAGACCACGATAAACTGGTTTTGTATAGCTTGATGTGTAGCCGTGTGTACACTCGTGTCGACTCGTTTAGAAGTAAGTGAGGTATTTGTTATCTACGACTACGCGAATAATTTCGTCAGTTTATTTCTGAATTTTTGATATCTCAAAGGTTACTTAAACCTTGAAAAAATACGTGACTTCTCGCCTCTTTCATTCATATCTACAAAAAACAATCGTATAATACAAAATAGCGGTTCGCTCGGACTTAGCACGCGCAAATTTTCGATCTACTGCTGAATTTGGGTCAAAGCCAGCCGGGGTCGCGGGACCGTTATTTATGGTAACCGTGGCCCCGGAACGTAAAGGGCTTTGAAGGTTCACCGTGGATTTTAGTCAGTACAAGTCTGACAGTTCCTTCTGTCCTGCCCTGGGAGGGAGGACTCATTTGATGATTTTACCTATGAGTCCTATGACGATGGCTAGAATAAATAAGTCTTAAGAGTGCGTATTCGGAAAGTTAGCTACGTTGCAAATAGTTGTCAAATATTAACAAATTTTAATTAATTTGGCAATTTTACCTACTTTATAGAAATAAGAAATAATATGGCTCTGTAGTGCACTTAAAAATTGATAAGGGAATTCAATCATTAATATCGTAACACCCAACGGCGGATACAAGGGGGGGGTCATGGGGGTCATGACCCCTCCCTGGGCGACAGGCCGGGTCATAGGTGGCCACTGCAATTCTATCTAAGTTTATTATAAACTTAAACAAATTATAAGCGAAAGGGGCACATAATCATAATAATGCAATTCTGTGCTGTTATTGGTTACCTACACCTATTATAGCAGGGGTGGCCAACTTGATTAGACATAAGATCTACTATTTACTAACGAAACCCTGTGCGATCTACCAATAACATACTTCTTGAAATCTTAAAAACCGCTTCGACCGTCTATGGAACCAGAGTTTCGGAACTGGTTCCATACGAGGCTTTTCTTTTCCTTGTATGGAACGTGTTCCCATCGAGGAATTATCATATTTCAGAAGCCGTGAACGGAACTAAAGTAAAGGCACAGCCAGGCCTAGGCCTACATGAAACAGCATAGTTTAGTACACAATCAAGTAGTAATTTTTATTGACCAGTCTTAGGAGTTTCTTTTCATATCACATGTGAGATTCTTTCCTTAAATTTTCATAAATACTTTGGAGTGGAAGTCTGAGTTGGTGATGTTTAATCGACATACTCGTATAGGTAGGTACAGGGATCGATTGGCCAAAAGGGAGAAATCTGAATCCATATGAGATACTTACGGAAAAACTTTCTTAGGAACATTAGCTCTTTTTTGGTGTTTACACAATTTTGGCGATTTTATTTTTTTGGTCAAGTGTGAGTTTCCCACAAAAATGAGTGAAATTGGGCATTTTTTTTGTGCCTTTCGACTCGTTGCGTGTGAAAATAATTTCATTGTATTCGAAGAAAAAATCGGGACGGACGAAGTTGGTCTTTAGCAAGATACTTTTTCATACAAATTGTATAGGTAAACGAAAAAGTTAGATTTGATTTAGTGTTATTTATGGACCATTTCATTGTATCGGAAGGAAAATGTCTGGGCAACAGAAATGGGTCATATCTGTGGTCAAATTGTGGGTCAAATAATAAGTAAGTACTATAATACGACTTTACGCTGTTAGAAGGAACATACCTACTATGGGTACTTGTCTTTTGGCCGAACAGTTTGTACTCTGGACAGTAGTAATTTTACGCTCATACAATTTGTATGAAACAATATTTTCCATTAGACCAACTTCTGCCGTCCCGATTTTTTCCATGAAACAAAGTCGAATGGCACTAAAAAAAATTGCCCAACGTCCCTCATTTTTGTGGACCACTCACACTTGGTCACAATAACGCCAAAATTATCAACATCAAAAAATAGCCAAAGCTTCCTAAGTAAGTTTTCCTGTATCTCATAAGGAAGCAGATTTCTCCCTTTTGACCAATTTAAAACAAAAATCCTGTATAGGTTTGGTATAAGTCCTATATTATTATTTACACTTTTTAGGGTTCCGTAGTCAACAAGGAACCCTTATAGTTTCGCCATGTCCGTCCGTCCGTCCGTCCGTCCGTCCGTCCGTCTGTCCGCAGTTTAGCTCAGAGACGCACAGTACTAGAGAGCTGTAATTTGGTGTAAATATACGGATTTGTTGTGCCAAAAAAGTGGTAAAATAAAATCTCGTAAAATATTTTTTTTTAGGGTACCTCCAGTACTTACACGTAAAGTGAGGTTTTTTTTTTTCTCGCGTACCCCTTAGTGTGGGGTATCATTAAATAGGTCTTTAAAAAATAATGATAGTTTCCATTAACAATTTTTTGATAAAAAAATTCTTTTGTGAAATATTAAGCTTTAAAGTGCTAAATTTTGCTCGATTCGAGTGTCCCCCCCCTCTACCAGCTAAACGGTTATGTTTGGGGGTGTGAAAAAATTCACAATAGTTGTATATATAACGAAGTTTAAAAGAAAATTATCATGACTAAGTAAGCTTTACAACTTTACGAGTAATAGTCGACCAACTTATAAAATGTACTTGGACATCATATTTTCTAAACAAAATGTAAGTTTGTCAACTTTATTTTTACAGCTTTTATAGGTATGTTTTTTGGGGATAGGTAGGTTTTTATCGTCAACTATTTTTAACTAAATTCAAAAAAAGGAGGAGGTTCTAAATTCGTCGTAATCTTTATTCTTATGTATTTTCCCCGATTTCTCAAAGACTCCTGGACCGATTTTGAAAATTCTTCTTTTTAAAATTAAATTCAGCGAATCAGTTTAGTTAGTTCGCATAAGTAATTTGATGGGCAACTACGGAACCCTACACTGTGCGTGGCCCGACACGCACTTGGCCGGTTTTTGCCTTTACGATCGACTGGACTAAGTCGCGATCGACCACTCCTTTTTTTCTTCTTCTTTTAGCGTGGTAAAATCATCAAATGAGTCCTCCCAGGGCAGGGCAGAAAGGACTGTCAGACTTGTACTGACTAAAATCCACGGTGTCCTTCAATAGCCCTTTACGTTCCAGGATCACGGTATACGGGATGTCTTTCTTTCAAATTTATCTGAACTAAACTACGGAGACAAGCTGTCTGCGACATGGTGACCCCCCCCTGATATAAAAGCTGGATCCGCCCTTGGTAACACCGAAGATAATTAGTTTCAGATGTAGAAAAAGAATTTGGAAACTTTCCAAATGCCTTTTTACACCTGAAACGGTTACAATATCAAATTCAGTGTTTTAGTTGCATTCCTATGTCAATGTTTAGTGCAGTACAGAGCCATATTTCTTATTTTTATACAGTGAATTTGCTAATATTAAAACTTGTAAATATTTGACAGCTATTTGCGTCGTTGCCAACTTTCCGAATACGCGCCCTTAAACTGCGTAATTTCTCATATTTTTTTCATCTCGATCAATGTCCGATTCTGACGCATATCGTCAAAAAAAATAAAAATATTTTGTGGAACATTTGATTGTGTTATCTCATTGTATTGGAAAACTTAGTAGACGTCTTGTATAATTATCTAATCGTTTTGTTCATGTTAATGATTATGTTTCTAAGAATTATTTAGGCGAAGTATTTGATTAGAAGATTAGAGAAAGTATCGCTGCCTTAATTTTTAATGACCATCATCTTCCTGCCCTTATCCTATTCTACTTGTGGTCGTCGCAACACTTTTTCTTCCATTCTCCCCTATCAGACGTCACAGTATCATTTACTCCTTTTTCTTTCATATTATTTCTTAAGCCTGCTCTACACTACTAGCGAAGTTGGTCGAAGTTGACCGTATACGATAGTGTAGAGGGGCACTTCGCTTCGCTTCGTTCAACTTCGACTCACTTCGGGCGACTTACCATTTGTTGTCGGTTTTTGAGAACGAGTCAAAGGGCCCAATGAATCAACTTCGACGAGTATTTAGCGAGGCAACTTCGCGAGTAGTGTAGAGCAGGCTTTACACAATCCATCCATCTTTCCTTTGGCCTTCCTCTTCCTCTCCATCCATCAACATTCAAATTTCAAACCCATCACTCTCTTAGTCACAAGAGTGTCATCCCTCCTCGCTGCCGCCGCTCGTTGGGCTATGTAAGTAGGTAATTTTGGTTCGTCTACGAATCTCCTCATTTCTGTGTCGATCGCGCAGAGAAACTCCGAGCATAGCCCTCTCCATAGCTCGTTGAACTATTTTGAGCTTACTAATGAGGCCTATAGAAGTCACGTTAGATCTACATAGTTCTAGCGTAGATCTAACATATTATCTCAGCGACATTATTTTCCAAACAAGATGAAAATCCCACCCAGTTTTTCTAGCCTCTTGGAAAATAAATTGGGCTAACAAGCGCATAATTTCCGCATTGAACCGCGTTTTTTCTCCGTTCTTACGTTTTCTTAGAAATGTCGCAAGAGCACGACACAAACGTGTCTATTACAATTTTCCTACGATTAGGGTAACCATTACAAAGTTTTAAAAGTCCAGACAAAGTGTCAGATGATTACAAAAATATCCGGATAATTTAATTTGTGATCAATAACTTCTTTTTTTCCTACTCGATTAGTCTTTCTACAAAAAACTAATAAGTATAACTTTTAATTAAGGTGAAACATAGTCAACATTTTTTCCATAGAAACTTCGTGGGGATATTACTCCAGCATTTGACAAGGTACATCCAAAGTTAAACATGGTATCATTTTGTCTCCTTATTAATTTTGTCTGTACGGAAGCAGAATTTTGAAATAACAAGCCATTAAAAAGTTACGAGCTTCCAAAGATTCGTTTTTATTGCTAATTTTAACACAACTTTGGGCGTAAATTAGAAATTAAAGGAGCATCAAATTTCCAAAACAAAGTCCGTACCGACACAGCACATTTATCGAAGAATTCCGTAATTTTTATTTGAAATTGATTGATGCAGTGGTTGTTTCATAAAACCCCTTCTTCTAAAGGCCGTTTTGTATTTTTTTACGCGCGCCTTTTACTCTGAATAATCGTGCATCTCACTGAATAATGTTTTCCCCTGTTTTCTCCACGGGGGGATGACGGCTCGCTGGTGGTTTTTTTTCTTTATTTTATTGACTTTTGCAAGTATTTTACACAGACTGCGCCGACCAAATTGAAAATGGGTCGGAAGTGGAAAAACTGAAAAATGTAAATTCTGCTTGCATTTTCATATTTCTACAGATTATGACCTGTGGGTGTGTCTAGCTTTAATGTTGTGATCGACAATGCAAAAGTACTTTAGCCTTTTTTTTGCGTGGTAAAATCATCAAATGAGTCCTCCAACCCCCCAGGGTAGGGCGGGAGAGACTGTCAGACTTGTACTGACTAAAATCCACGGTGTCCTTCATTAGCCCTTTACGTTCCAGGGTCACGGTAATGAGATAAGTCCCGCGACACCGGCAGGCTTTGGCCCTCTAGAGGGGGGCCCCCGTCATCTTGCTGACGCTCTTTGAGGCGCGCGTGGAACACAACGGCATGGTCCATGGTCGAGCGGCGAGTTGCCCATAACCCGCCGACCGCATGCCCGCGCCGCCGCCCGCATGTCCGCTTATACTCGTAACTAACTAGCCTTAACATTAATTTGGGTTGGGTGACAAATCACGGATAAAGAAATAAAAGTCGGACTTGTCCGGATAAATAACAAAAAATGGCTACTCTATCTTCGAGTTGCTAGCTGTGGTACTTTCATTATTTCTTCGAAATGACGTAAAAACCTCTGACTTCGATGTAGAATGTAATGTCTAGCATGGGAGAGTTGTCGATCAACGTGCTATTGGAATATGGGGCTTATGAACGTTATAGAACCTTATGGATGCTGCTTATACTTACTACTTAAGAGCCTATACTACCTCAAATGGCTTAGCAGAAACCTGTGATACGTCGAAAATACTACAGCATTAATTTTGAAATAAATATATGGTAAAGTTGAGGATTAATGTTAGGTCTTATGTTTGGCGAAAACATGATTCCATAAATTTTTTTCTATAGAAAAAAATCCCAAAGTTACCTCTAAATTGAACGATAAAACGCTGGCAATCAGAAAATACTTAAAATTAAATCATGAAACTTTTTATACTAACTGAACTAACTATAAAGCAGGTCTTATGTTATTTACTTTTTTGAATTTCCTTTTTTTTCGCCGTAAAATAAATAGATTTGCGTGTACACAGCTAAAAGAAAGAGCAAGCAATAGTGCGTGGTACGTGCAAGTACGAGCGAGTAAGATTATACTGAAGTACTATAGACCCTTAATTTGGAGTTCATATCGCTAATCTACAGAGAGAAGAGATTTTAGAAAGAAAGAAAATAACTGTGTTTATTGGCATTAAATCTTAAAACTAATTAAAATCAAAAAATAAAACAAAACCAACCTTTTAATTAACCTGACAACCGATGGGGAAGAAAAGTTCTCTCATGGCGACCACGGACCGGAAGACGCAGCGTAGGCAGGCCTCCCACCGGTGGACCTACGACATCGTGAGGGTCGCGGGCAGCCGATGGATGCAAGTGGCGAATTGGGCGTGGTGGTCTAAGGAGAACATAGGCCTCCATGTTCAGAGGTAAGCGTCTTCCGGCTGATGATGAACCTTTATATTTTGGTTCTACTAAGTAGCTTTCTAAAAAACCTAAATAAATATGAAACAAAGGAAGAAAGGGAAACTAGGGTGAAAACGCGCAGGAAAGATTTGCCTAATTATTTGCAGCCAAAATTAAATGTTGTCAAACATAGCTCTAAAGTACAGGCTGTGCAAATTTTCAATAAATTGCCATTAAATCTAAAAATCATTAATAGTCCAAGAATATTTAAATTCAAATTGAACTCATTCCTATTGACGAAGTGCTACTATAGTATAGAGGAGTTTTTTAGAGACAAAAATAATTCCACAGTGTAGGTTGTAATTGTGTTTTTATTTTGATTAAGATGAATGTTTGTTTTTATTAGTACCTTAATTCTTGATTATTACATAAATTTTGACATTGTATCCATAATTATTATTGATTGTAACTTTTTTTTTTTACTATACTAGGCTAGCTTTTTTTTTGTATATACATATATATTTATTCTAACTAAATTCTTGATTAATACAAATTTTTAATTTTGGCATTATTTTCTGTTGTAATTTTTGATTATTTTGTGTGATTGTTATTATTGTAGTGTGTGTGATAGTTATTATTGATCCTGTATTCGACACAAATGTATTTTTGTTAAGAATAAATAAATTAATTAATTTTAATGCCAAAAGAGCCTCAGCTCATCATAATGCCTAGTAAACCGTCAGGTGGCAACACAAAGTTTGCCACCTGACGCTGATTTTCACGTGACGTGTACTTAGTCATCATCAGCCTATAATATTCCCACTGCTGGGACACAGGCGGCTCTCTGTGAGAGGCCATAATCCACCACGCGGGCCCAGTGCGGATTGGTGGATGTCACATGTCTTCGAATTGTTGGTTCTAGGACATGCCGGTTTCCTCACGATGTTTTCCTTCACCGTTTTGAGAGCAGTGGTGATGAAATAAATTACACAAACTAATGCGCCTGGCGGGGTCTTTGTAAATCTACTTTTTTCTTAAATTCGTCTTTATAAAACAGTTTTTTTGAGGTGTTGTAAATCGTAAAATACACTGAGCTTAACTGCCCTGGCTTATAGTAAGACTAGTTGCATCCATCGTCTTCATTTCATCCTTAAATGTATGTATGGATGGTACAATCGACCAAGCGGAATTATGACCCACCATAAGCTTATTTTCCCAGAGACATTCAAATACAATTAGGTCCACATTCGCGTAAACATACATATCCATGGTAACAACTTTGATCTTTGTCAATTTGACAGATTCAAACGATTTATTGTCAAAATGGGTCATGATTCCACTTTGTCGACTGTACATTTGATTTGAAAGTAGCATAGGCCGTCTTTCGCCATTCTTTGTGCGCACTAGATCGGAAATTGTGATGCAATTCGACTATTATTTACATGAAACTGTATATTTGTTTGATTTCTTAAATATTTTCAGTAATTTGTTAACAAAGTCAATTTTTAATTTGGCTTTTAATATTAGTTTGTGTCTAACAGTAACATATTCACCCTTGACAGTATTGACTCTTTAGGCTGCTCCCACTAATAAATACTAATACCATTCGCATCGGCTCGGCTCGGACGACGCGATCCGATGCGAATGGTATAAGTAACGTTCTTATTACGTTGACAGAAAGGACTTTTTGACCGGCGTAAGCCGATTCCGCGTCGATAAATGTGGGAGCACCCTTATACTCATAATCATTAATATATATTTCATCATCATCATCATCAGCTGGAGGACGTCCACTGCTGAACATAGGCCTCCCCCTTAGACCGCCACGCCGAACGACAATTCGCCACTTGCAAACATCGGCTGCCCGCGACCCTCACGATGTCGTCGGTCCACCTAGTGGGAGGCCTGCCTACGCTGCTATATATTTCCCATTTATAATATTAGTATCTATGGATAATGATTTTCACATTACTTTGTGTAATTTATTTCATCACCACTGCTCTCAAAACGGTGAAGGAAAACATCGTGATGAACACGTCATGTCCCAGAACCAAAATTTGAAGACATTTGACAACTATTATCCGAACTGGCCCACTATTTTGCAAAGAGGAGGGCTGTGTCCCAGCAGAGGGAACATTTATAGGCTAATGATGTGATGGGTGACCATCAGTCATAGCGAGTTTCTTCCGTGCCTCGGAAAGCACGTAAAGCCGTTGGTCTGGCTGTCATTTGTAGATCGTTGACAGTCGTTACTGTTAATCAGAAGCTCTTAATTTCTGACAACCAGTCTTACCATGGAGTATCGTATTAACCAATTACTGGATTGTGGAGGTTCGATAGGCAGTCGCTTCAAGTAAAATACTGATATTCAGCTGCATCTGCACGCGTAGCATGGCGATTCTATCTCTATTCTACCAAGAAAAGACAAAGTTATTTCATCGGTATTCCTATACAAATCGACTGTTTTTTTCGACAAGAGTATGACACGATTCGTACAACATTAAAGAACAGAAACATATCTATTCTATATTTTAAACATTGCTATGCTTACATCGATAAAAATCTGTCATTTTGTCTAATATTCTCGCGTCGACAAAACCCCGTTTCTGCGGCGCCATGCTACGCGTGCTGCAGGCGTAGCATGGCGCCGTAGAAAGGGGTTTTGTCGACGCAAGAATAGACAAAATGACAGAACGTAGACATATTTTTATCGTTTTAAGCATGGTAATGTAAAAAATATGGAAAATAAACGTTCTTTTCTTCAATAGTGTAAGAATGGTGTCATATTTGTGGAAAAAAACAGTCGATTTGTGTAGAAATAACGATGAAATAATTTTGTCTTTTCTTGGTAGAATAGAGATAGAATCGCCATGCTACGCGTGCTGGTTCGGCTGGAAGCCGACCACAATATAGTTGGAAAAAGGCTAGGAAGATAATGATGATGGTACCTCATGTTCACATGTACACATTTTATCTATACGGCCCAAAATCTATTCACAAACAAAAAACTCCTAGAATGTTCGAACCCCGATAAAAAAATCTATTTTACGCCGAAAATATTTTGTGGAAATAGTTGAAACTAGTTGTGTTATCTATCATAGTTCCCTCTTATCTCGCGTAGGTACTTGTTATCGGAATATTTTTAAAACTGTTTTCGAAAACTATGTGATAACATATCTATGGACTATGTAATCGGTTTTAGGGTTCTGTGAGTAAAGGGTTCTTAGGACCTCTACACAAATGTTCGGGGAGGCATGATTTGATGACGGAAAACGTTTTCTCGAGTGGACACGAGCTTCATTTTCTCGGCGCTTTTCTGGTGGTCGCTGTTGATTATGACTTTTGGGAATTGTGTGGTGAGTTTGTACCAAAAAAATAAGCAAGGTGGAACGTTTTCAGGGAAGGTTGAGCGACGATCTTCGCAAGGTGGGCGGTAATTAATAGCTGCCTGAGAGTAGCTAGTGATAAAGTGAAATAGCATGCGATTGGACAGGCCTATGTCCTATGGTGGACACAGCAGTGGCGTAGATAATCTCAGTGGGGTTCTGTATCAAAAGTTTTACCCTTTGTTTTTTGTGGTGTTAAATTCATCAAATCTAGTGAGAGAGACTGTCTAAAATTTCGCAGGTTGCAGTAAGACTTCTGACATTACGCAAGCTAAGCCCTTAATGCAGACAGATTGTTCAAAATTCTCAATTCACGGAATGTCATTCTAATCGCATGTAATTCCCCCAAGATAAGCCTTGCCGTAGCCTCAAAACGTATAATAGCCATAAAAAAATTAATCCTATTCTATATTTTGATACGGAACCCTTAGTCTTCGAGTCTGACTCTCGCTTGACTACTTATTTTTTCGAAACTTCCGATAACAGGGTTCAGAGGTTCGAGCCCTTATCAGTCCTCAAAATAAAGTTATTTGTACTAGAACAGGAAAAACAACAAATTCTGACATGTACCTCATGTTTAATAGGTAAATAATATTATGTTGACTCAATTAGTTTATTTTCAAATTATTCTGGAACTATACTATCAACACAATTTTTTCCTACCAACTGGTATTTTTTTAAACAAAGTGAGTAACGACAAATATAACCGACAAATGCTTGCACTGACTGGACAGGTCCACTCAAATCTGTGTGGCTCTTTCCTCAAAAGACCATCTCAGACACCCGCATGGTCCTCGTATGTCCTGAACAAAACAATGTCTGGACTTTAAAAGAGACTGTGACCTCTGAGTTTGTTTCGGCTGTTTCTTCTCAGAGTAGTCAGGTACGAAACACCGGCCTCATCTAGCTTTAAAAATATTGATTGTGACGTGTAAAAATGTTTTTTATAACCAACTTACAAAATAAATATCATTTATCATTTAACGGGTGACTTGCCGTCCGATCATGGACGATGCTCGTGTCGTCGGCCCAATAATCATGATGAATGATGTATTCATAAAATCATCATCATCTGCCTGCCTTTTCCCAACAGGAGTCGGCTTACAGTCGAACCAGATGTGCATTTTACATGGAGCGACTGTCTATTGGACCTTCACAACCCAGCAACTGAGTAATACGATACTCCATGGTAAGACTGGTTGTCAGACTTTAGAGCTTATGACTAACAGTAACGACTGCCAAAGATCTACAAATGACAGCCGGGATCAACGGCTTTACGTGCTTTCCGAGGCACGGAGGAAACTCGCTATGACAGATGGTCACCTATCCGCAGACCAACCTTGGCAAGAGCATCTGAATTGGAAGATTAGCCTGTGCGGCTGTAATTTTAAGGCACGAGATCCTCATGTAGTCATAAAATAACAATAATCTAAGGCCGAGACTCCACCAAAGCTGTGCGAGTCGAGATGTGCCTCGAACAACCAATAGAATTGCGTTGCCGGAGTGGAGCTGTGTCAATAACGCAATTCTATTGGCCGCTCAAAACACGTCTCGACTCGCACAGCTTTGTGGTCTCGGCCTAAAAGCGATGCAAAAAAATATGGAAATTTTTAAAGAAAGAACTCGAAGAAGATAAAAAATAGGTTCCAAAGCTGCTCAAATCTAGCTTCGTACGTAAAAAAAACCAAATGTGTGAAATAATAAAATCCGAAGTGGCGTAAACTCAAGGTTGCCTTTTAAAAAAACATGTCTTTAAGTAATATTTGCATGATGAAATAGTCAAAATCTATTTAAGTAAATATACGAAATCATGTTATTTTTAAACAATATTTGTTTGGGGGCCTAATTTAGGTGTCAATTTGTGGTATTTGACTGCTTTTGGGGAACCCAAATGCATTTTATCAAGTCCTTTCTTTGGTATTCTTAGTTGTGTCGTTGAGCTTCTTCAATCAAATCGTTTATTTTAACTAGGCCAATTACAGGCACTTATTGTCAAAAGACATAAAATAAAACATCAAATCGTTTATTTATACCATTGGTCTTAAATTAGTAGCAGAATACCAAATGTAGTTAAAACTGCTACTGAGATCCAATTGATATTCAATTGAGTCATTACTAAATTAGCAGACTTGGGGCCCAGATCGTAAAGCTAAATTCTGTCAAACGGATCGCGCTTCGTCGGCAAAAGGGCCTTAAAATAAAACAAAACAAAACCGTGCGAGTTGTTACTTTATTTTATCTAAAAACTTTTCCACACACTAGTTTTTTTTGGACACGGTACCCTAACCCCGGAAATCTTTTCAAATCGTTATGAAAACTTTCCACGGCGCGCGCGCAACGTTGCATTCGTAAACATCAAAATAAATTAAATATTTTTTGAGCCCATGATGGTGGAAAAATACTGCAGTTTGTCTCTTATTTACTGAGTGGTTTAGTAACCGGTTGGTTAACTTAATTTTGACAGCTGACAGCTAGTTTAATGAACCATCTAGTTGAGGTTTAACTGCGGTTAATCTGATATGTCAAACTGTTCCAATTGGTTATTTTTGTAATACATTATTTTTTTAAGGGCGTCGCCAGCTTATGACTAAAGGGATTCAATACTTTCTACAATATAATTAAGTACATTAAACCTTGTGACCCGACCCTAAATCGTATACCATAGTAATTATTGAAGTCGTAAAAATACAAATTTGACCAAAATTCTTTAAAATTGCAATTTTTGTGGAGGTCCTCGACAAAAAAAATAATCTGTCATCTACAGTGGCTAATTTGCTTTATTCTACTTAAAATATAAAAAAAACACCTACCCAAACGTGTGCTAGGCCGTAAACTATAATTTGTAAACACATTATTATTAAAAAATAAAATCATAAAGGGAGTGGTCGCGCGGCTGTCAAAATTCAACCATTATTAATTTAAATATATTATAATCACAAGAAAAAAACAAGTTTCTGCAGTCTTTCAATTCTCCATACACATGTCCGTTTGCTTAATTTTCATAAAATAGGGTAAATTTTTTCATTCACGTAAAAATAACTAATATTCAATTTTCTCTTGTTGCAGGTAAACCCCCTACCACCGAAGGAGAAACATTCCAAACGAATTAAACAAAAACAAAGTACCTAACTCTGAAATTATAGAAACTAAGAATCTAGTAGATATAAATTATATAAAAAATAAAAAATTCGACCAAATTTTTCTACCAAACTTACAAATTTTCGCTGATGACCTGCCTTATTAATACCAAAGTGATTAAATTATTTAGTTTCGTCGAAATATCCCGATGAAGATGATGCCCCAACAGTATTGTCTTAGGTGGAAACATCACCACACTAATGTGCAGAATATGTTCGCTCAGCTACTTGAAAAAGGTTGGTATTGTGTATTTTTATTTTATTAATTTAACTAAATTCTACTTGTAAGATATTCTATTTAAACTATGGGATTGATGATAATAATTATAAGAGTAAAAAAAATCCCGGAAGCGCAAAGTCTAAAAATCTTGTACAATATTAAAAATAGACACAGGTAAGTCACGTGCTTATCCGAAAATAAAAGAGAATGTAAAAACCTCGACTTATGGTAATTTTGTCAAATTCGATTTTGAAAATCCGGTATAGATGAAAACCTGTTTTCGATTCTAAATGTCATTATACACAACTTTTTTTTTAATAAGGCTCCATTTGCATTGGCAATGAGGCAGCAAATTTTTGAAAATTTTCCAAAGTATAATAGACTTTATTTTTATAGCATAACGTACAAGCTAGATCATTAAATCCTAGCCTTATGCCAATTATGTCAGGGTCGGCTTCCAGTCTAACCGGATGCAGTAGACCAATATTTTACATGCAGTGACTGCTTTTCTGACCTCCATGACCATAACTCAGTATTGGGTAAGACGATACAGACTAGTGGGCTAGACCTTTGAGTCTTTGGTCAACTGGACCCACCCGTTTCTTTACCCACACGCTTCTGGACCAACACGCTTCTGGACCAACACGCTTCTGGACCAACACGCTACTGGACCCGCGGGTGCACTAAAACGCATGTTTTAGTAACTATACTCTAGAAATAATCCATTGCTTGAAATTACCAGTGGATACAGTCGAGAGCAAAATTGGTTTGTCTAAATATACTAAAATACAATTCATTAAGTGTATTCTCAAAAAAAAAAAAATACTAAGAAATCATAAAACTAAATAGAAGATCATCTAAAATCAATCAATCATCTAAAAGCTCATCTGCCTGCCTTTTCCCAACTATATTGTGGTCGGCTTCCAGTCGAACCAGATGCAGCTGAATATCAGTATTTTACATGGAGCGACTGCCTGTCTGACCTCCACAACCCAGTAACGGCGCAATACGATACTCCATGGTAAGACTGGTTGTCAGACTTATGAACTTCTGACTAGGTAACGACTGTCAAAGGTCTACAAAAGACAGCTGGGTCCAACGGCTTTACGTGCTTTCCGAGCCACGGAGGTAACTCGCTATGACAGATGGTCACCCTCACCCATCCACAAACCAACCTCGGCAAGCGCGGCTTAACCCGGAAGATCGGCCTGTGCGGCTTTAATTATTTAACCACAAGCTCAAAACTTTTGGGGTGCTATGACAGGAAACCTCCACGTGCGCCCGTGGACTGGAGTTCCCTCTCGGATACGTCCAGGGGGAAGACCAGTTTTTCGGGCCGGTGCACCCTGGGATGCGGGCAAAAACTCTTCCTTGGGCACTGTGTGCCCAAGTGGTCTCTTTGCCCGTATGCAAATAGCCTGTCGTGTGGATGCTCCAACGCGTGTCCCTCTGATCAGCAGAGGGCACAGCGGCGGAGCGGGCTTGCGGACGGTGAGTGATGGGTAGCTCGCCGTCCGACAAAGGACCAAGCCCGGGTCGGTGGCGCGTCGTGTTTCGCGCCAAATGCCTGCTGGGGTCGCGGGTTTTTTCTTAACCCAGGTTACCGTGACCCCGGAACATAAAGGGCATAGGAAGGAACACGGGTGGATTTTAGTCAGTAAGAGTCTGACAGTCCCTTCCGCCCCACCCAGAGCGGGAGGACTCATTTGATCGTATCTTCTGGATTCTTGTCTCAGGAAATCCTGCAATTACCTAACTTGAACATTACACGATTGACATAAAGTTCATTATTATATAATTTTGTAAAATTCGCTTCCATTCTATTCATTGACAATCTAAATTGAATCTTAGATACGTTACCTTCGAATTTGATTTGAATAAAATTAATATTGTGACGTGTCCTAAATGCGGTCCTGTGCGGCAGTACATCCCTGTTACCCCTCTTACCCCTTCGTGCGATACCCCGCTCCCTCCGAGTCCTGGCCGCGCTGGCGCACCCCCGCCAGTTGTCGAAAAACCCTTGCGCGCGACACCCGCGTCCCTCGTGTAGACGCAGTCGCCGCGCCCTAAACTAATCTCCATGTATCTTTAAGAAAGAAACCTCTACTTACAATCCATGTTATGTTTCGTGTGATTTAAATAAACGTTTCTACGGTTTACGAGTCACGTATTTTATTTACAAACTGTTATAAGTGGCGCTCCAACTCGTGGCCGCGAACCAGTTTAAACCGGTTTGTGCCGCTCGACCGTTACGGTTTTCGGTGTTCCTGTGTTCCTGTTCTCTGGTACCTGGGTACGTAAGGAGTGAAGATGCCTCCACGTAAAGTACCAACGGACACAAAGGCAAGTGGCGCTGACGCGCACTCCAGCTCGGATGAAGAACCCAGAAGACCTTCGCCAGTGCTCATGTCTGGTGACCAGTTGACTTCATTTCTTACCGCCTTTGCGAATACTCAGGCGGAAGCAAATCGGCAGCTCGTCGAATCCCTCATGGCATCCCACGTGGCAGGCGGGCTTTCCGCAGCGACGCCCTCACCGACACCGTCGTCGACCTTCAAATCAGGGAACATGTCCAAGTGTACAGCACGCTTTGATGGTTCGAATCGGGACCCTGAAATCGTCGAAGCTTTCATTGACTCCGTCGAGATGTACAAAGAGTGTGCATTGGTTAACGATGACCTCGCGCTTCGTGGTCTCCCGATGCTGCTCCATGGCGAGGCTGCAGTATGGTGGAGAGGGATCCGGACGGAAGTGTCCTCGTGGTCCGAAGCCGTCAAACGACTACGTAGTATGTATGGTACTCCGTGTCCTGCTTACAAGTTATATCGAAAGATATTCGCTAACGAACAAAACGAAGAACTCGCGGACTCGTTCATTGTCCGTATACGAGGCATGATTGCTAAGTTTCCTTACGTATTACCCGAGGAAGCTAAGATAGACATGATATACGGACTATTACATAAACGTATTCGAAAGCGATTACCCCGGGATACGGTTAGCAGTGTTGAGTCGCTAATCGACAAAGCTCGAGACATAGAAGAATCCATCGCGGAAAGTCCCAGTGCAAGTACTTCAACGCAGTCGGCGCCAGCGGAGGCGCCTCGCGGGCAGTACGCGCTGGTAGCCCCGCGCGCGTCGCGTGCCGCCTCCGCGCGCGTCGATTCGGCGGGAAACGGTGCGACGTCCCCGTCGCTCAGTGGTGCGGGAGCTCAGCAGGCGATCGCGCGTTCGCAGGTTCGATCCGTGCGTAATACGAGTGAAGTGCAAAGTGCCGATAAAAATAATACCGCGAGTGAAGCAAAGTCATTCTGTGTATATTGCAAAGGTCGAGGTCATACGCGTGATTTGTGCCCTAAGAAAGACTCTAAAGTATCGCCCAGTAATAATAAGTCTAGCCTTATCTGTTACGGTTGTGGTGAAAAAGGTTATGTAAGAGCGAATTGTCCCACCTGTAAAAATAATGTTGTATCGAGTGTGAGCTGTAATGATACTAGTTCAAATGAACCTCAACCGCAACGTAATGTATTTTATTCACTTTCCACGACAGAAAATTGTTGTAATGTAAGTAGTAATTCGAATAATATCATCACCCAAGACCGTCCTATTTTAAATATAGAGATTTTAGGTTACAGTGGCTCGGCGCTTGTAGACACGGCCGCCCGGCGTAGTATCGCGGGTTCAACGCTATATGCACTTCTCTTACGTTTAAATGCGAAATTTAATTCGCAGACTATGTCTATTAGACTGGCTGATGGTAGTATTCGGACGAATACCGTATTGTTATCATGTGTGGATGTCAATTGTATGTCTTTATGTATCCCTATTGAGTTTGTTGTGTTTCCCGATGCGTCAAACAATGAAACGCTTCTAGGGATGGACTTCATTGCTAAGTCTAAGTTGGTCCTAAACTTTGCCTCCATGACATGGTACACAGCTGATCGGCCTCAGTTCATTCACCCCCTACTGACGGAGAGTTCTCGTGAGGTGGTGGAGTGTGCCTCTCTCAACCTACTGAGGGCAGATGAGGGCACTCTGTTGACTGAGGAGGAGCGTGGTGGTTTGGAGAATCTTTTAGGTGAGTACTCCGATATTTTCGATATAGTCGGAGAGCCTACTCCGTTTGCGGAACACCACATAGATACCGGCGACCATCCGCCTATTTCTTTGCCCCCGTATCGTGTTACGCCTGCCAAGAAGCAAATAATGCGCGCCGAGTTAGACAAGATGTTGGCGGAGGACGTGATTGAGGAGTGTGAATCCGCCTGGGCAGCACCATGCGTCTTGGTACCGAAACGTAATGGTACGTATAGGTTTTGTGTCGACTATCGAAAGTTGAACGCGGTCACTAAGACAGATGCATACCCCATGCCGCGTATTGACGAACTCTTGCAGTCGACCAAGAAGGGTTGTGTAATGAGTTCTCTAGACCTTCGAAGTGGTTACTGGCAGGTGAGTACCAGCGATCGTGATAAAACGGCGTTCGTCACGCCTTTCGGTACGTACCGCTTCAAACGTATGCCGTTCGGCCTAAAGAATTCGCCAGCGACATTCCAGAGGCTAATAGACCGTTTCAGATCAGGGTCTAGTCTTGGCGGCAAGACTATATTAGGATATTTGGATGATCTTTTGGTTATTTCGGAGGACCTGGAGTCCCATCTAGCAGATCTACGTGCGGTATTCGAGCGTCTCCGTATGTTCAAACTTCGAGCAAACCGAGAGAAGTGTGTGTTTGCCAGAGACCGGCTCAAATACCTCGGTCACGTGATATCTTGCGATGGTATATCTCCAGACGACGAGAAGGTAAGTGCTGTTTTGGAGATGAAGGAACCGACAAATCTTCAGCAACTTCGCACCTTCCTCCAAACCTGCTCATGGTTTCGTAAGTTTATCCCTGAGTTCGCCAAGGTAGCCGAACCACTTACTCGCCTAACTAAGAAGTCCCAGGCGTGGGTATGGAGTTCGGAGCAAGTTAAGTCTTTTGAAACTCTTAAGAATCTCCTGACCACGGCCCCTATTCTTGTTCAAGCAGATTATACAAAACCATTCGTATTGCGGACTGACGCCAGTAATTACGCACTCGGCGCAGCCTTACTCCAGGGGGAGTCACCGAATCAGGAACGTCCCATTGAATATGCCAGCCGTTTACTAACTCCGGCCGAGCAGAATTATTCCACCACGGAGAGGGAGGCTCTCGCAGTGGTGTGGGCAGTAGAACGTTTCCGAGGTTACATCGATGGTCACCAGGTCGACGTGATAACAGATCACCAACCCTTGAAATGGCTCTTTACCCTCAAGTCCCCAAGTGGCAGATTAGTACGTTGGGCCTTGAAGTTGCAATCTTTCGACCTGCGTATCGATTATGCCCCAGGTAAGGTTAACGTAATTGCCGATACGCTCAGCCGTCCCGTGACATCAGATGGTCCTGCATCTGAATCGGCTGTTTGTCCTGTTGTGGTTGATGTACCGCGTTGGAATGCAACCTCTACCCGTGATGCTCAGCTAGCTGATCCGGAAGTTGCAAAGATCATCCATGACCTCGAAGGTAAGGATGAACTTAATATAAATCGTTGGTCAGAGAGAGGTTATCTCCTGAATCAAGGTGTTCTGTATCGGTATGTACCTGATACTGATTCCGAGGAGCCTCAACTCGTCGTACCGGAGAGCCTGCGGAAAGAAGTCATGATTGAATGTCATGACTCGCCTACCGCCGCTCATGGTGGTATTGATAGAACAATACACCGTATCTCGCAACGTTTCTATTTTCCCGGTATGAGACGGTTGGTGACCGAGTACTTGAAGACCTGCATCGAGTGTCAACGCTATAAGCCATCAACACTCAAGCCAGCCGGCTTGCTTCAAACTCCTGTCCCGTCTCAAAGGTTTGAAACTATCGCAGTGGACCTTTTTGGTCCATTACCTAAAGGGCCCCAAGGTGAGAGATGGATCCTCATCGTGGAGGACACCACTAGCAAGTGGGTGGAAGTCTTCGCTCTCACAGAAGCTACAGCAGAGGCGTGTGCGAAAACTTTGGTCAATGAGGTATTTATGAGGTTTGGTCTTCCTAGACGGATGATTTCTGATAACGGAGTACAATTTGTAGCAGATGTTATGCAGAAGGCGATGTTTGTTCTAGGTATCAAACAAAGTCTGGTGCCCTTATATCATCCCGAGGCGAATCCAGTTGAGCGGAAAAATAGGGACCTAAAGGCTCAGCTCGCCATCTTAGTGGAAGGTCATCATCAAACTTGGCCAGAGGTACTACCGTTTGTACGCTTTGCTTTTAATAGTTCAGTAACTAAGTCTACGGATCAAACTCCAGCTTACCTGACTTTCGGTCGTGAGCTACGGTCACCCTTAACTGCTCAGGCAGACCTAAGAGCAGTAGTGGAATCCGAGAACTTTGTTCCCCAGATTACACCTTATCTGCTCAAGCTCACAGATTGCGTCTCGACAGCCAAAGAGACTCTGGAACGGCAACAAGATGTCCGTAAGACATATGCCGATCAGGGTCGGATGTCAAACCCTGAATACCTGGAAGGAGATCTAGTCCTGATGCGGACTCATACGCTTAGTAATGCGGCAAAGGGTGTTACATCGAAATTTGATCCAAAACGAGATGGACCGTACGTCATCTCTAAAAAGGTAAGTCCTACTACCTTCCTCCTAGCTCATGTTAAGACAGGGGAAATCCTCGGTAAGTATCACGTGTCTGATTTGCGACCTTATCATGCTAGGGAGGGTGAATGTCCTGAGCCGATCATTCCTAAACGTAACAGAGGTCGCCCACGGAAGGTGACCTAGCTGCAGGGCTCTTGTTATCATTTGTTTGACCACTCGGGAGACCCAACCGTGGTCAAAAGGGGGAGAGTGTGACGTGTCCTAAATGCGGTCCTGTGCGGCAGTACATCCCTGTTACCCCTCTTACCCCTTCGTGCGATACCCCGCTCCCTCCGAGTCCTGGCCGCGCTGGCGCACCCCCGCCAGTTGTCGAAAAACCCTTGCGCGCGACACCCGCGTCCCTCGTGTAGACGCAGTCGCCGCGCCCTAAACTAATCTCCATGTATCTTTAAGAAAGAAACCTCTACTTACAATCCATGTTATGTTTCGTGTGATTTAAATAAACGTTTCTACGGTTTACGAGTCACGTATTTTATTTACAAACTGTTATAATATGTAATTAAGTTAAAAATAGTTTTAATCAATTTATTTTTATGACAGACGCTATTATTAATGATTTTTCGGTTATTTATATTATATTTGTTGTTCGAGATCAGTGATAGCTTTGATGGTGGTAACGATCTTTTTGTTCCGCGACCCTGGTAGGCTGACATCTTTTTGAAGCACCTGGACCCAGGCATGGTCCAGGTGCTTCAAAATCGTACGGCAAGTCACCCATTTCTCGCCATCCCCATGATTTTGTTTAAAAAAAAGACCAGTTGGTAGAAAAATTTATTGATAGTATTAGTTAGTACCTACAGTATAGAGCAGTGGTGGTCCAGTGATATCGGTCCCGACTTACGAATCGTAGGTCGTGGGTTCGAATCCGGCCAGGCGCATTACTTTGTGTAATTTATTTCATCACCACTACTCTCAAAACGGTAAAGGAAAACATCGTGAGGAAACCGGCATGTCCTAGAACTAAAAATTCGAAGACATGTGACATCTACCAACCCGCACTGGGCCCGCGTGGTGGATATAATGACCCACCACTCCCTCTCTCAGAGAGGAGGACTGTGTCCCAGCATTGGGAACATCATAGGCTGTTGATGATGATGAAACTTCCCGAATAATTTGAAAATAAAATAATTGAGTCAACTTATTATTTACCTATTAAACATGAGGTACATGTCTAAACAACTTTATTTTGACTCTTGCCTTGTTAAGCAATTTGATTCGTCCAAAGCACATCTAAAGACAGCAATCCGACTTGGCAAAGCTGCCAGTTTTCTACGGGGCTATTACGTATCTCGGTGTACCTATGTGGTGATCATCAAATAGCTGTCAAAAGGTAAATTTCGTATATTTAGCTTTTGCATTTGCAATGTAAATGTTCCCTAAAATCAACTATTCTGACGCTCTTGAGGCACTCAACTCCTCAACTTAGCCTCATAATTACAGGTATCATGCCATCCAAGTTCAGTGGACAACTGCTAGTCAGTGACTATCAAGTAAACCAATAGCCCCGCAGGTCACGTTTTTTGTTAATTAAATTTATATGCAGGTGTAAAAAAAAAGGTCATATAATTAAAAAAAAATCTTGAAGTGCCAAAACTCAAGAACTAGCAAATATTTCTAAGTCCAACAAAAAAAACTTAAATCCAAGGTCAATACAATTTATTAATAACAGCCATAAAAAAAAACAGATTTGAATAGACCAAAACGAAAAATAAAACTCGAAAATATCATCGCGTTTCTACGCTAGCAACCCTAATTATGCATGTTTTTTTTCGTCTAGCAATATTAGCATATTAAGTTTAAATATAGAATTCAATTGACTTTTAATGTGTTTAGGTATGTTGGAAATAATCAGTGACGTGATAAAAATATACCTAGTTATTTATTCAATGTTGGGAAGCTAAATTATTCTTAGGGCAGGTCTAGCTTCCCGTGGTAATGACTCATCAATTCATCATCATCATCTGTTGATCCGTTTTTCTTTTGTTGGGTTGTTAAGAGCGCTTATTCTGAAAGTTGGCAAAGTCGCAGATGACTGTCAAATATTTACAAGATTTAATTAATTTCACAAATTTATTGCATGAAAGTAAAATATATGGCTCTGTAGTCACTAAAAAAATGATATAGGAATGCAATTAAAACACTGAAGTTGATGCTGTAACCGTTTCAGGTGTATAAAAGGCATTTGGAAAGCTTCTAAATGCTTTTTTACATCTAAAACTATATATTCGGTGTTACGATATATTGCATTCCCTTATCATTTTTTAGTGCACTACAGAGCCATATTTCTTATTTCCATACAATAAATTTGCGAAATTAATTAAAACTTGTAAATATTTGACAGGTATTAACGACGTTGCCAACTTTATGGTTATGCGCCCTTAAGACGCTGTACATAGTGAACACTCTGTAAACGACTTGTCGACGTCGCAAAGTTAGCCGTATCTGTACATGCCACAAACCAGAGAAAAATTCAGTGTACAGTCAAATGTATAAAGAAAAGACTTTAAGACCAACCATTCAGTAGGGGATTGGGTTCCGAACTTCCGACTTTACTGACTAATTTTATTGTTCTATCACTATCTCCTTCTATAGACGGAAACCGGACATATTTTATCAACTTCTTGTTGAATTGAACGTTGAATTACACTTCTTGTAACATAGTTATTTCTGTCAACATATTTCGAAGGCGTCATTAATTTTAAAATAACATTTAAGTACCTGGTTTGTCACGTCAATTTAAAACAAGTATTCGTCGTAGATATTAGAACCTACTTCAATGGCGAATTCATTGTCCTAGGTTAGGGCTGCAAACTTACTATTGTCGTCAAAAACATGCGTGCAGTGGTTATAGCGGTTGTAGGAAAATTCGCAACAAGGAAATCCTTTTTTTATCACGTGGTAAAGTCATCTAATGAGTCCTCCCAGCCCGGGCAGAGCGGGAGGGACAGTCAGACTCTTCTTCTTCCTGCCCTTATCTCATTCTACTCATGGTCGTCGCAACACGTTTTCTTCTTCCATTCTCCCCTATCAGACGTCACAGTATCATTTCTTTCATATCATTCCTTAGACAGTCCATCCATCTTTTCTTTGGCCTTCCTCTTTCTCTCCATCCATCATCACATGTCCATACCAAGACAGACGATTCCCTTTCATTTTGGGACAGTCAGACTCGTACTGACTAAAATCCACGGTGTCTTTCAATAGCCCTTTGCGTTCCTCAGTAAGTCGTGAGTCGCGCGGCTCCGGCAGGCTTTGGTCGTCTACAGGGGGCCCCGTCTTTATGCTGACACTCTTTGAGGTGCGCGTGGAACACAACGCGCCGTCGACCCGGGCATGGTCCATGGTCGGAGAGCGAGACATATAACTCCGCCCGCGTGCAAATGAAAATGGAAATCGTCTCGCGACTTCCGTTGTCGTGGGCGTCTCCCATGGAGGCTGGGCCGTGAGGTTGACGCTGTCCTCTCCCTCATGCATCCCACCTCCTCCTTTGCTAGCATGACTGCTTCTCAGAAGGCGACTCCGTCTCGCCTCGCAGCATGGTGTGTAGTATGTTTGGTTGAACGAGCTAATCTCAAGAACTGCTGGTTCGATTTGAAAAAATGTTTTTTTTTTGGATAGTAAATTTATTCAGGAAGGCTATGAGCTATATAATATCACGCTGCGAATAGGAGCTGAGCAGTGGTTGTAACAGCCTGGAAAGTGATAATCGTGAAATAAAAACATAATCCATGTGGTTTTTTTTTATTTGGGACAAACCCACCACACTATTCCCAAACTACTGCAACTCCTGAAAGCCAGAATCAACAGTGGCAACCACCAGAAAAGCGCCGAGACAATGAAGCTCAACGTGTCCCGGAGAATGAATTTACCTGTCTTGGATCCTGCAACGAAATTAATCAGAAAAGAATAGTGGAGGAGTAGGAAATGTTTCCACTTCCCTCCATGCAGGCAGGAGACAGAACAAAACAAGGCCAACAGGCACAAAGGGACATTACAACTGGGAGAAGCCCAGTTGCCTAGCCTATACGTAATCCATGTTGCCATCCGTACATTATAGCTGAAATAATACACAATAGTTATTAACATTAAAAGGCCAACGTCAAATTGCTTACAAAAATAACCTTGCCAGTCAAATAACTGGTTTTTCGTTTATAAATAGCAACGACGGATATAAAAATAATGTGGCCGGTTTTTCGAGTAACCTTTAAAATCTAGGTAAGTTTTGCAAAATTTGAAAGTTGGATTATACTTGCCTGTGATTGGTCGGTTTCTCTCGAAGCAAACCGCCTCTATCGCCTAAATCCGCCCACATAATGAGAGAAAGAATACATAGGATGTATTTGTATGTGTTATTCCAAAATTTACTCACACACTCACAGTGCTACTATTTTTAAATTTTAACTATGTTTTTAGGCAGAAAATTTGCATATAGAGTTAAAGTATAAAGTTTCTTTTTTTATATTTTTGTTTGTAGAAACAATAACAGTCCATCTGAGTAAATTTTGAGGTAAGCCGCGCTTACTAAGGTTGATTACTGGATGGGTGATCATTCACCACATTTTACACCGAGTTTTCTCTGTGTATTGGAAGCATATTCAGCAAACTCCAATACACAAATAATAATCAGAACCGGAAGTTACTGCCTTTAAACCCAAATATTCATTTCTTGTGGCTTTGGGATAGCAGTGGTGGCTCAGTGGTATCGGTCCCGACTTACGAGTTGTATTGTGTAATTTATTTCATCACTACTGCTCTCAAAACGGTGAAGGAAAACATCGTGATCGTGAGGAAACCGGCATGTCATAGAACCAAAAATTCGAAGAAATGTGACATCTACCAACCTGCACTGGGCCCGTGGTGGTGGATTATGGCCAACTCCCTCTCACAGAGAGGAGGCCTGTGTCCCAGCAGTGGGAACATTATAGGCTCGACTCATTGCGTAGCTGCGTAGCAGTCGATGCGCTAGCTATGCTGTCAAACGTTTTTGCGTGTCAACAAACATCCATCCAATTTCACAACAGGATAATTACTGAAAAAAATAATCTTTTAAATATATTTAACTCAAAGGTGACTGACATAGTGATCTATCAACGCACAGCTAAAACCACTGGACGGATCGGGCTGAAATTTGGCATGCAGGTAGATGTTATGACGTAGGCATCAGCTAAGAAAGGATTTTGATCAATTCTAGCCCCAATGGGATAAAATAGGGGATGAAAGTTTGTATGAAACTTTGTCAATTTTATAAAAATACATTGTTAAGTTCCAACATCCACCCGAACGAAGTCGCGGGCAAAGCTAGTTAGTCATAAAGATAGATTATCAAAAAAAACCGGCCAAGTGCGTGTCGGGCCACGCACACTCACAGTGTAGGGTTCCGTAGTTGCCCATCAAAATACTTATGCGAACTAACTAAACTGATTCGCTTTATTTAATTTTAAAAAGAAGAATTTTCAAAATCCGTCCAGGAGTCTTTGAGAAATCGGGGATAATACATAAAAAAAGATTACGACGAATTTAGAACCTCCTCCTTTTTTTGAAGTTAGTTAAAAATAGTTGACGATAAAAACCTACCTATCCCCAAAAAACATACCTATAAAAGCTGTAAAAATAAAGTTGACAAACTTACATTTGTAGTTGAAGAGTATGTTCTCCGATACATTTTGTTTAAGAAAATATGATATCCAAGTACATTTTATAAGTTGGTCGACTATTACTCGTAAAGTTGTAAAGCCTACTTAGTCATGATAATTTTCTTTTAAATTTCGTTATATATAATAATATTGTGAATTTTTTCACACCCCCAAACATAATCGTTTAGCTGGTAGAGGGGGGGACACTCGAGTCGAGCAAAATTTAGCACTTTAAAGATTAATATTTCACAAACGAATTTTTTTATCAAAAAATTGTAAATGGAAACTCACATTATTTTTTAAAGACCTATTTAATGATACCCCACACTAAGTGGTATGCGAGAAAGAAAAAAAAACATTCCCACTTTACGTGTACAGGAGGTACCCTAAAAAAAAATATTTTTCGAGATTTTATTTTACCACTTTTTCGGCATAACAAATCCGTATATTTACACCAAATTACAGCTCTCTAGTACTGTGCGTCTCTGAGCTAAACTGCGGACAGACGGACGGACGGACGGACATGGCGAAACTATAAGGGTTCCTTGTTGACTACGGAACCCTAAAAAAGATAGAATATTTGACCCGATTTTTTTCTATTGCTACGTCAACCAAAATTGATGAACATACATCGCTTCTAAAAATCTCAATACGTCACTCGGTATAATTTTACAGGGTTTTTTGTAAGTTAGCCACAAAATATAATTCCCCACGAAAAAAAAAAGGTAGGTATAAATTAACCAAAGCTTTTTGTTTTGATTTTTGTACATACGGCTACACATCAAGCTATAAAAAACCAGTTTGTATTGCACTCGCCTTCGCGTGATCTTTCCGCACATTGAACGGTCAGCTTATACAAGTTTTGCAAAGCTTGATGTGTAGCCATATGTACATTCGACCCATTTTTTCCGCACGGAGATAGCAGAGAACAAAGGTTGAAAAACACTGGCCTAAGATATTAGTCTTGGGCATTCTAGTTCACTACTGAGAGCGCTCAATCTAGTTCTGCTCTCTTAAACGAACTAGTTCGTTCTTCTAGTTCGTTAGATCCTAGCTCGTAAAAGAGACCGACCGATCAAGAGCGATCAAATCGTTCGCTCGCAAAGAGATGTCAGATTTAGTTCGTCTTTGTTCGCTCGTTTTAATACAGTTCCTGCTGCATGCGACAATTTGTGTAAAATGTTCGAAACGGGATGCGCGCATGATCGGTTAGGGAACGGGAGTATTATAGAGTAGTGCTGTCCCGCTCCCGTGCAACGATCTTAGATCAGTCGATCTCTTTCATTCTGTCCGAACTAGTGAACTAGGGAGCGGAAAATGTGGGAGCTAGATCACTAGTTCATCTGTGGGAGCAGTTCTTTCGAACTAGTTCGTTCGCGAACTACACAAGACTATAAGATATTCGTTCACGTGCATAACATACCTCGTTATACCTATTGTTAATTTCAAGTGTAGTCAAAGGTTAAAAGACAAAATAAATATGATCTACCTGCACTGTGCCTTGACCTTATGAACTTTTCATTTGTTTCATTATTCTTAAGCCTGCTCTACACAACTCGCGAAGTTGCCTCGACGAAGTTGATCGAAGTCCCGAAGTACAATCGACAAAGTGGAATTATGACCCACTACAAGCTCATTTTCCTACAGACATTCAAATACAATCAGGTCCACATTCGCGTAAACATACATATCCATGGTAACGATTTTGATCTTTGTCAATTTGACGTATTCAAACGATTTTTTGTCAAAATTGGTCATGATTGAGCTTTGTCGACTGTACTCAATGAGGTTTTTATATATAATATATCATTGACTGTACTTAAATATTACACATTCGTGCAACTTCACGAGGAGCCCTTTGACTCGGTCGCAAAAACCGACAATAAATGGAAGTCGCCTGCTCTACACTATTCGCTAAGTTGGTCGAAGTTGACTGAATACGATAGTGTGAGTGTGAGGCTCTGTGCAGCTGCGCGCTTACCGTAGCCTGTAACAGGCATCGCCTGCGCGTTGCCGACCAAAATTTTCTGAAAATAACCCTATTACAAGTCTATTTCTTTCTTTTCAGAACGATTCTGCGATGTGACACTGTATTGCTCGCCCAGCTTCGCGACCCAGGTGGCTGGGAAGGATACAGTCGAACCACAGAACATACGAGGGGTCTCCTTACGAGCACATAGGTAAGTTTTTCAATACTTTTATTGCATTCCACATGTCATCATCATCCTTGTCGAAACTCGAACAAACTTCCGTGCGTTCAAGCGTTTTTGCCATACCTATTATTGGAATCAAATATAGCAGCTCACAATTTAGGACCCATTTATATTAGTAATCATTTTTACCCGTGGTGCTAGGCAACCGGGCTTCTCCCAGGTTGTAATGTCCCTTTGTGCCTATTGGCCTTGTTTTGTTCTGTCTCCTGCTTGCATGGAGGGAAGAGGAAACATATTTTTCCTACTCCTCCACTATTATTTTCTGATTAATTTCGTGCAGGATCCAAGACAGGTAAATTCATTCTCCGGGACAAGTCGAGCTTAATTGTCTCGGCGCTTTTCTGGTGGTTGCCACTGTTGATTCTGGCTTTCAGGAGTTGCAGTGGTTGGGAATAGTGTGGTGGGTTTGTAAATAAAATGTCATCATCATCATCATCAGCCTATAAATGTTCCCACTGCTGGGACACAAGCCTCCTCTCTGAGAGAGGGAGCGGGCCATAATCCACCACGCACCTAGTGCGGGTTGAATCATTCCACATGTATTCTTAGGTGATTAATAGTCTTGGGAATAATAGTTCGCAACTGAGATAGATCAGTTTAGTTCGCCGATCCTAAATGAATTAGTTCGCTCTTTCAGTTCGTAAGTTCATGTTTCGTTCCTGACTTTTCGCTCTTCTCAGTAGAAGCAGTTGTAAAACGATCTGCTTTATATTGAATTATTAAAGGCAGTTCGTTCGCACCGCCGTGTCCTCACGGAGGCGACGAAATCTCGCGCCCGACATTGATTCAAACTGTGCTGCTAGGCGAGACGGAATTGGAAAGCAGTCACCTCCTGCGAAGCAGTCATGCTAGCGAAGGAGGAGGCGGGACACGTGAAGGAGAGGACAGCCTCCACCTCACGAAGCACCCTCCGTTTGCCTAGCAATAGGAGCGGAGAAACAGAGAAATATTAAGCTATAGGATTGGATCACTGAAGACGAGCGGAAATTTAGATAGAAGCATCTTTTAAACTGCTCTTTCCATCTTCAGCCTGTCATTTCTGGTTAACCAAAAGACACGCAATTGTCATTTTACGATTAAAGGTGAACGCAGACCTAGCCGCACCGCAGTCTCCGCAGTCCCCGCAGTCATCGTTTTCTTACCGCTTCTGCATAGAACCTCATACAAAGAATTCGTAATGCGGGGATTGCGGAGACTGCGGTGCGGCTAGGTCTGCGTTCACCTTTATATCGCAATTCATACTATGATTCTGCGAAACTAGCCTTTCTCTTGGTCAGGAACCGTCATTACTGTCCAGTGTCCGGCGACAACATAAATAGTGCATTGTTGACTCAGCACATCATTGCATTCTTTTGTTTTGTGTGGTAAAATCATCAAATGAGTCCTCCCACCCAGGGCAGGGCGGGAGGGACTGTCAGATTTGTCATCATCTGCCTGCCATTTTCCCAACTATAATGGGGTTGGAGCAGTGGTGGCCCAGTGGTATCGGTCCCGACTCATGAGTCAACCCTGCCAGGCGCATTACTTTGTGTAATTTATTTCATCACCACAGCTCTCAAAACAGTGAAGGGAAACATCGTGAGGAAACTGGCATGTCCTAAACCCAAAAATTCGAAGACATGATGACATCTACCAACCCACACTGGGCTCGCGTGGTGGATTATGGCCCACTCCCTCTCACAGAGAGGAGGCCTGTGTCCCAGCAGTGGGAACATTATAGGCTGATGATGAATGTGGTCGGCTTCCAATCGAACCAGATGCAGCTGAATATAAGTATTTTACATGGAGCGACTGACAATTGGACCACTAGCCCAGTAACTGGGTAATACGATATCCCATGGTAAGACTGGTTGTCATACTTTAGAGCTTCTGATTAACAGTAACGACTGTCAAAGATCTACAAATGACAGCCGACAGCCTTGTACACTGACTAAAATTAACGGTGTCCTTCAATATCCCTTTACGTTCCGGGGTCACAGTAATTCGTTATAGTCCAAGAGCTACTGAACCCTGCGCTGCGACTAACGGTCTTCCTGTTAGTTTGTACACTTAATATTTATAGCATGCTAAGAGCAATAGCGACGACCTGGCAGGCGTCAGCCGTGCACATCAACAAAAGACAATTTAGTTTACAAAAATCGAAAAAAAAAACTATTCCTGTAAGCTTAAAAAGGGGTTTGAAGATTTGTGGCATACCTACCGCCGCCATTTTGATTTTTTTTCAAAATCGCGGCCAGCTATGAAACCTTTTTAGATCGTTAGCTGACGTTAATGCCAACAAAAAGTATTATGAAAACAACCCGCGTAAAGTTTCAGGTTTCCGAGAAAATAACCGTGAAAGTTAATCACGTGACATTCACAATTCTAAGCTAGTGTATGTGTTCGAATGTATCAAAATGTTAAAATAATAACTTTTTGTACGTAATATGTATGTTGCATTATATCTGGATGTTATTTAAACATTATACGTCTGATATAATCTACTTTTTGAATTTAATAACTTAGTTTTAGACCGTCTACACTTGTTTGAATGTAATATCTTCATATGATTTAACTATCAATACGATAGTTATACGTTAAATAAAAGTATAAATATGATACAACTCGCCTCACCCACCTGCATTGTAAGTGTCTCGTTCGCACCTTTGAAATGTATGATGCGTAGAAAGAGAAGAGTATAAATTCATCTATGGTATGATGTATTATATTTTAGTGATGAATATACCTAACTATGGTACGAGTATGTCACCTTTACTTTTTGCAATTTTGGTAGGGATAATTAGATTCTGCCACATTTTTAAATATCGAATTTCTTGTTTGTACAATATGAAGCCTAACTTAGCTATTACATTGTATCCCTATCATCAACAATTATGACCACTACAGACTTGGATTGGCTTGTACCGGAAGAGTATTTACTTCGCGTGTAAAAAAAGGAGATATTTTGATTTCTTTTAACGAGTCTGCGCTCGATTATTCTCGCAGTCAGACGTAATACAAAAAGTAAAAAATGCCTAATTGTGCCTAAATGGACGACTATGCCGAAGTTTGTATACTAAATTACAGCTGTACAGTTGTAACATCCAAATATCCATGCAAAATATGAGACGCTCGTCTCGATACAAATCGAAGAACATAAATTGCTTCTATCCAGATAATATTGCTGTGATGGCCACAGTAAGTAGAAACATCATGAGGCATGATAGGTACCTAGTTTTAATATCATTATCAATTCATCATCATCATCATAACAGCCGTAGGAAGTCCACTACTGGACTAAGGCCTCACCTAAGGATTATCCATTGGATGGTTATTGCCATACTCGCCACGCTTGGCAGGCGGATTGACGAGCGCATTTTTTTCAGCTTATTAGTCTTCCAACGCTGCTGCCCATTGAAAGAGTTTTAAGCTTAGGGGCTATGGATCTTACATTTTGCCATATCCCGCTATCGACTTTTACCTACGGTCTGCCCGGGAAGAGAAATAGCTGGCACATTCTACGTTTTTCTTTGTTATTCCGAATTAATGTGGTCAACTTTAACACTTTATATCTCAGAAACCTGAAACTTTACGAGGGTTGGTGTCTTAATATTTTTTGTTGTTATTGGTGTCAGCTATCGATTTATAAAGGTTTCATGGCTGGCCGCGATTTTGAAAAAAAATCAAAATGGCGGCAGTAGGTATGCCACGCTCCATAGTAAAATCTTCAAACCCCTTTTGCATGCTGTTAAATTTTGAAGCTTACAGGAACAAGTTTTTTTTTTCGATTTATTTTACACTTTAAAAACAAAATGGTCGGATGACGTCAACCGTGCATGACGCCTGCCAGGTCGTCGCTATTGCTCTTAGCATGCTATAAATATTAAGTGTACTTTCTAACCTTACAGGAAGACCGTTAGTCGCAGGGTTCAGTAGCTCTCCAGCTATTAGTTCCGCGACCCCGACAAACAAAGACCGGCAGCCTTAGTCTATCATTTACAAAATCTCATTAAAATCTACCAAAATCACACCCCACGTCAGAGAGGATAATATTAATGATAAAATTAACATGATATTAATAAACAGCGCAACTAGGTCACGATATTGTGGACTTAACGAAAATCAATACGTTTGTACGGGAACGGTGTTGCGGAGGTATGTGCGAAATTTTATTATGACGGTACTGATGTTTTGCATATCATCGTAGGGATTTTAAGGGGTGGCGGGGTGATACAATAAGGTTCCCATACTATATTTATAATGAAACTAGAACTTTTGTGCTTGATATGAAACAATTAGTTAATATTTCGTAAGTTTCTAATTTTGATAATATTCCACAACTATTACACAACGCCATCTAGTCCCAAGCAGAGCTTGTGTATTAAACTACTGATAAACATACTTATACATTTCTAAATACATAAATATTACTTAAATGTAGATAAATTACACCCAAACACAGAAAAATGATCGTGTTGATTAGGTACACAAACATTTGTCCTGGGTGGGAATCGAACCCACGACCTCCGGCATAGCAGTCAGGGTCACTAACAGGGTTACGAATTACAGAAGGTCCATACGTCAAAAAGTGAAAATGATTTTATATCTACAAAATTAAATGTATTAACGATATTGGAACACAAAGGGCTTCTGAAATAAAAAAAATGTTCTATTACCTATCTAAAAAACAAATTCAGGCGTTGTATTATCACAAAATCTGGGATTTTGAGCCATGAGCAATATGACTTTTGGACATTGTAACACTTTTTGATTTTTGCAAAACTTCATTCTAACGAAATAGAAATATGACATTAGGTTATCCTGACATGTGGAAATTTTAACACTTGGACGAATATTACCATAAACTTCCCTTTCCAAGTTGATAGACGTATACTACGTGCTGTAACCGTGATTACCATACCATCAGCACCTCCACATATTAATATCCTCATCCAATCTTCCCCAGGGTGGTGTTAGCAGCATGTTCAGAACTCCTGGGTGCGTTGCTGGGCGCCCACGAGGCACAGGGCGAGCCCGTCCTCGTGATCGACGGTGCGGAGCCGAGGCATCTGAAGGCGTTGCTCGACTATATGTATACAGGAGAGATGAATGTGCATCATGTAAGTATCACCCTTATGGCTATAGCCAGTATCCCACTGGCGTTTTATGAGCGTTCGCGCGCCAACGCTGAGCAAACGCGTCGTTGACATCGTATCGCCAACAAACGCGGCGTAAACGCTACAATGTCGCAAGGCGAACGCTTGCCACTAGACCTTCTGAGACGCTCGTAAAACGCCACTGGGACAACGGCTTCATCATCATCATCAACATATCAGCCGTAAGACGTCCACTGCTGAAAATAGGCATCCCCTTTAGACTTCCAGTAGGACCGGTTGTAAGCGGCCTGCATCCAGCGTGAACCTGTGGCCCTCCTAAGATCGTCTATCGCCCACGGCACCCAACGGCTTATGTTGTTAAACATTATTCCTGTTTTTATTTAGTAGATACATTTTTTGGATAATTATTAGCCGTAAAAGCTACTCGTATGTGTAAAATGTTGGTTTTAAATCAAAACTTATCGCCATCCAGAAAGCACGTAATTTTGGAACTTCACTTTTGAACGAGGTCTTAAGTTGCGCGACCCTGCCTGGCTTTTGGCCCTATAAGGAGGCCGGGCCCCAACAGTCGCCACCTCCAATGGAACCTGTGGAAAACGATACGCTTACTAGGGCATTACTCTCCGTCCGCAAACGCACGCATATGGCGGTGGCTGGAAATCACCCCGCTATCCTAAACGTTCTGGGAGTCCCATGACGACCGCGAGAGGTGGAGGATTATCTCTCCCTCACGCATTGACTGTTCGCAACTGCTTCCCATTACCCTTCGCTCCGTAACAAAGCCTGAACTGAGGTCAGATGCAGAGGTTGCTGCCGCCGTGAGGACCAACCGGGGCAGACCCTTTTTGATTTTTTTTTGAGCGTGGTAATATCATCAAATGCATCCTCCTACCCCGGGCATGGCGTGAGGGACTGTCTGACTCGTATTGACTTAAATCTACGGTGTCCTTCAATAGCCATTTATGTTTCATGGCGCTGACACCCCTTAAGGCGCGCGTGGAACACAACGCGCCGTCGTCCCGGGCATAGTCCATGGTCAGGCAGCGAGTTGCCCTTTACTCGCTGTCCGCATGCCCGCGCCTACGGTGGCTGGAGATCGTTTGTCGGCCACCGTAGGCGTCAAACAAGGCAGACCTTATGCTATTTTGCAATATAGGGGGTCGAGGGACTTATCTTATTACCGTGACTCTTGAACATAAAGGTCTATTGAAGGACACCGTGGATTTTAGTCAGTACGAGTCTTACAGTCCCTCCCGCCCTGCCCGGGGTGGGAGGACACACTTGATGATTTTACCACGTTAAAAAAAATTTGATATAGGGCGCCCTTTTCTAGACAAGCCGTAGATTAGACGGCACGTCTTGGGCAGTGGCTGAGCAATTGGACTAATGCGCTATTTGTCACGGGTTCGATTTACGCATGGAGCAAATATTTGTATGATGTACAGGTAGTTGTACCCGGTTTAGGTGTTTGTTTATGTGAGTTTATGTTTGCAAACGCACCCACGACCAGGGACCGAAACCGGTATGATCAATACGGGTATTTTTTCGGTAACAACCTTTTTTTCTTTTACAGGTAATTTTAAAGATTACCTTTATTATTAAACGTGTATACATAACCAGTATTAATACCGGTTACCGAAATAAAAATAACCCCTATCTTGCACACTTCACACGTGCCGTCGGCAATAGTCACAGGGCGCGCTTCGCATGTGTGTGTGACAAAGAGCCGTTATCTTTAGTTAACCGGTATTAAAACGGTAACCTGAATAGAGGTTACATTTTTCTTCGTTTACTTTATTTTGATTGGTACTTATTTGAATGGGCCCTCAGTCTGGTTACCCAGATAGCGGTTACCTAAATCTGAATAATAACCAAAATTCTTCAATACCGGTTCCGTAATTTATAAAGGTTTTCGGTCCCTGCCCACGACACAGGACAAAATCTTAGAGTGGGGCAACGTTTGTTGGCGCCGGAAGCATTCGTGTGTAATGTAACATTACATATTCGTATAGATTTGATACAAGGTGCGCATTGTGATGCTCGATTGTCTTCCGTCACTGATGAATGCTCCTGGTGAGGGAGCGCCTTTAAATAAGCCACTGTGACATGTAATTTATTTGTAAGTACGTTAATAAGATATGTTCTCTGTTCTCAGTCGCAGCTGGCGAGTCTCCTGAAGACAGCGGAGGAGCTCCGTATCAAGGGCCTCACGGACATACGGTGGAACAATAAGGATGAACCACCTGATTCAGAAGCAGGTATGTCTGCAATACTAATCTAAATATACAGTGTGTCCGGGCAAGAGTTAGCGATATTTGAATAGGATATTCTAGGCTCATTTTCATCGACAAAAATGCCTTTAATAAATTCTTACTCCAATACTTCGCGAATAATAGCCATTTTAATTTTTTGATCTGTCGAACTGGGGTGTGTACAATAAAATGCAAATATCTTTGAATCCAAGAGACCTACATTCATGCAAATGACTTTATTGCAAATTTAAACGTTGAGGCTTATCAAAACCTTACGAAAATTTTCTAAATAATATGTAAAAATAACCAAAAAACATAGGCAAACACGAAATTGTACACAAAAATTACTGAATAGTTTCACATTTTAAACTCTAGCTCGAAAAGTACCCCTGAATTTTGCTAGGGTTTTTGCATTAAATTAAAAGTGTTTGAGTCAGGCTATAAAATGATATCAAAATTATCACTTATATTTTTTTTTGCCTGTTTTAAGAATTTCATATCTGTGTCAATTTTGGTTTACGTAACAAAATAAAAAATACGTGTCAAATATTTTTTGATAATGCACGTATATCACGTAAGAACCCGTGATGATGAGTCAAAAGTTTACTTTAGATTACTTTTTACCCGACTGCGCGACGCAAAGGAGGGTAATGTGTTTATCAGTCTATGTATGTATGTATGTTTGTTTCTATGTGGCGTTCTAGAGACCAAATGCGTGGGCCGATTTTGATAGCGGTTTAAAATCGATTCGTCTTAACCTTGCGAGTGTCACTAAAGACATGACAGTAATCAAAATTCACACAGCGACAACCAGACGCCATATTGTCAAAATGAAAAAAAAAACATGCCGATGAACTATGTCATGTGGGGTATCGTTGAATAGGTATTTTAAAATTTCTCTCACAGGTTCCCTTTATCATTTTTCATGTAATAGTTTAGGATATATAGCGATTTAAAGTTGTTAAGCAAAAATAATAACTAAAAAGTATGAAATAAAAAAAAAGTATTTAACGAAAACAAAAAACCCGACTGCGTTAAAAAAAAACTAAAAAGAAAGAAACAAGCCCAGTAGTTAAAGAATTCACTCATTCACACTCACAGTCGGAGCCCGTTGGGAAGATTTGATTGGTATAATTTGAATGGGCCCCGACTGTGAGTGTGAATGAGTGAATTCTTTAACTACTGGGCTTGTTTCTTTCTTTTTAGTTTTTTTTTAACGCAGTCGGGTTTTTTGTTTTTCGTTAAATATTTTTTTTTTTATTTTCTTCTTCTCAGGAATTGTAACAACAGCAACAGCCACAACGACCGACCCCAAGCCGTTAGAGAAGCACACCGAAGCGAAGCAACCGCCGAAGCACTCACCGAAGCACGCGGACATAGAACCCGAACGGCACGCGAAGAAAGATGACTACAGTGACGGAGAAGGGAAGCATGGAGAGCGGTTTAATGTTAATGGTAAGTTGTTCTACTTTTTTTGGAACGAAGTTCCTTATCGCGCGTTGCGAAAGGGTGCTCAAAGAGTGGAGTGGAGTGGAGCGGAGTGGAGCGGGGATGAGCGGAGCGGAGCGAAGCGGAGTGGAGTGGAGTGGAGTCGCGACGATTATTTTTGTTGAGTGTATACAGTAATTTCGTTCCATCCGGGTGTCCCTTGACATCTCTCAAGTTTTTTTTGCTTATAATATGTCCCTATACTGGGCAAATGTAATTTATTTCATCACCACTGCTGTCAAAACGGTGAAGGTAAACATCGTGAGGTAACCGGCATGTCCTAGAACCAAAAATTCGAAGACATGTGACATCCACAAACCAGCACGGGGCCCGCGTGGTGGATTATGGCCCGCTCCCTCTCACAGAGAGGAGGCCTGTGTCCCAGCAGTAGGAACATTATAGGGTGATGATGATGATGATGAATTGTTATTTGTTTACAGGCGGACCACCACCTCTAATAAAGCTACCGATTAAAGACAAATTGAGTCCAGTTAAAAGGGATCATTCAGATTCGTAAGTACTGTGCCATATTTTGTGTTTTAATTTAATTGAATTTTGTAATATTTTTGTTTTTTAACTCTATTTTATTGATTTTTGTTGATAATGTACTTGTTTATAGTTTCTGTTAGTTTATAGTTTCTGTTAGTTTACGTTTAGTCTAGTTTAGTTTAAGTTTTTATCTATCGCATTAGGATAAACCCTGTAATGATAGAATAAGTTTTTTGATAAATAAATAAATAAATAATAATAAAATTCAATAACAATTATATCTTACATGAATTAGTTACAGCTTGGCCAGAACGGATTGAAACGGAACTAATCTTTTTGTTTCTGACAACGTTTTAAAATCTTTGATATTTGATGTAAACAAAGAACGCAGGTTTGTTAGATTTATTATTGTGCCATAAAACTAACGTATTATGTGAAAAAAAAAAAAATCATTCAAAGTGCTTCTAACGAAAAGACAGTGGCGGCTTCCGGTTTTCTACAGTTTTTTGCCAAGCTGTACTCTTTGTATTCACATTAGTTTCATACTTATTATAAACTAAGGGTGCTTGTACACGGCGCAAGTAAAGATGCGGGTTAGGGTGCTCCCACATCTATCGACGCGGCATCGGCTTTTTCCGTCGCCCTTTCTCTTTCTGTCGCTTAGAACTGCCATTTGCTAGACCGAGACAGAAAGCATAATGCGATAGAAAGCGGCCGCCTCGAGGATTCCGCCGCTACGGAAAAAGCCGATTCCGCGTCGATAGATGTGGGAGCACCCTAACCCGCATCTTTACTTGCGCCGTGTAACCCGCGCTAACCCGCGCGGGTAACATGCGCAAGCTACTTGACCAAGTTACCCACGCGGTGCTTGTACGCGGCGCATGTAGCTTGAGCATGTTGAGGCACTTGCGCGGGTTACATGCGCCGTGTACAAGCACCCTAAGTCATACAAACCGTTGTAATGGTTTGACTGTGTGGTCGGTGAATCTCAGTAAAAACTTTAAAAAAAAAAAATTGTTACATTCCTTACGTATTGTCTTAAAACTAGGCTTATTCTGGCGAGTGAAAGTGACAGAGCTATCCAAGTCGTCTATAGTTGGTGCCAGTTAAGATGGCAATAGCGGTCATTGACCTTTACCTAATAAGTCCTCGTATAATGACATAAGATCAGAATTGCCATCATATACCTATTGCCATCTTAACTGGCACCAACTATAGTGCCATCTCGTTCACTCACTGGAATAAGCCTGGTTTTAGGAAGACGTTGTAATATCCCCCCTGATTATTGTACGTATTGTTTCAGAGACAGCCCCAGTCCGAAGCGACAGCGGCTAACGAGCGCAACTGAACATACGGACGATGAATCGTTGAATCCCATGCCGAGTATTATTAAATCGTAAGTTATCTTCACCAAAAATTAAATTCAAACATAGCATCAAGCCTTTAATAGCCTGTAAAGGTGTATCTGTACCCTTAGCATGAATTTTCAGTATTTGAGACGTAAAGTAAACTGGAACTTTGACAATTTCAAATTGACAATTTTCAAGGGAAAAATTAGTTCCTTCTTCGCATACCAGAGGCGCTGTTCCATTTTTTCATACAAGAAACCTCAAGAAACGCTGTAATGCTGTAAAGTAAAAGAGTGAAAATTCGTGCTAAGGGTGCTCTTCCTGCTGGGGTCGCGGGATTATTTCCTTACCGTGACCCCGGAACAGAAAGGGCTATTGAAGGACACCGTGGATTTTAGTCAGTAGAAGTCTGACAGTCCCTCCCGCCCTGCCCGGGGTGGGAGGACTCATTTGATGATTTACCACGTAAAAAAACGGAGCCCCGCTGTGCAGGGCTCCTATTTCCGCGAGCATTATTTAAAAGAACCTAACTAAACCCAAAACTAGGGTGCCCAAGAGTTGGTGCCTTTGAAAGTAGACGTTGAGGTTCGGTGTTTCGTACCTGACTACTCTGAGAAGAAACATCCGAAACAAACTCAGAGGTCACAGTCTCTTTTAAAGTCCCAGATTATACTGTTTAAGTCATACGAGGACCATGCGGGTGTCTGAGATGGTCTTTTGAACAAAGAGCCACACAGATTTGAGTGGACCTGTCCAGTCAGTGCAAGCATTTGTTAGTTATCGTGTAGCTCGACTCATAATCATAACACAAGGAGGTCGGTGCTCAACTATTGTATAATGCTATTTTTCTTTCTATTACAGAGAAAGCATTCATGATTGGCAACATGGGAACTTAGTAAGTATTTTATTATCAACTATTTTTAGAACTTAGTAAGTGTTACATTAGACACTCAGATCAAAGAAATAGGATCTATAAAGGCCTATTTCTTTGATCTGAGATTAGACAAAAGTGGTTAGTGTTTGTTCGAGTATTTCTCTTCAAAACAACAGGTTTCCGTTTCAAAAAATAATTTGCAATGTATCTCAGGTCATCCAGCTGCTTAAACTCACGCAATATTCAAACTAATGAACAAATATCCGGCTAGACTAAACCGAATATCTGACCAGCAAACCAAATATCCGGCTGTCGGATATAAACTCCGAAAATCCGGACTTCGGTTATAACTTTTTTTTTTGTTGCTTGCTGTCTATTTACGTCTGGTATAATGATTGAACAACATTCTCATTCGTTATATATCAGATATCAGTTCGTTCCTTTCTTATACTGGCTTAGGCTACCCTATTGCTAGAGAAAGGCCTCCCCAAAGTCCACCCAGGAACTTTTATCGTTGTCTCGTTGGACCAGAAAGATAAACTTGATCAATATATAAATAATAAGCCAAGGAATACCAACTATCCGGCTCACACTCTGAATATCCGGCCTACTCAACTAAAATATTGTACAATATAATATTGTACAATAATGTATAAAATATTGTACAATATCCGACCAATATTGTACAATATTTTATACACTCGATTCTATACTCGTGTTCTCGATTGCGAGTGTATGAACTCCAGGACATCATAACGAACCCCGACATTACGGTCGATTGTGTGGTTAGATATCATATATTCGGGCTACAGATGAAATATCTGGTTTGAATATACCAAATAATTATCTAGCCGAATATACGCCCTATAGTTGAAATATCCGACCAATACGTTACTGCATTCCCTATGCTCTTCTATAGCGAGTGTATAGCCTCCTCTTCACAAGAAGCCATGATGGCCGTGTTTGCCGAACAGAAGGAGACGGCGCTATACTAAGAATCGAAATAGAATTATTTGCATCTTGCTTTCTGGTATAGCGCCGTCTCCTTCTGTTCGGCAAACACGGCCATCATGGCCGATTGTGAAGAGGAGGCTTATGAACCCCAGGACATCACGTCCAAGCGTTTAGTGTGGTGGGGTATGAGGATATCATATATCCGGCCGGACAAATGAAATATCCGGTTAGAATATATACAAACTATCCGTCTCACACTCTGAATATCCGGCCAACTCAACTAAATATCCGACCTCACTTATTTATCAAATATCCGACCAATATTGTACAACATGTCCTATACTAATTTAAAATGTCACTTACGGGATATCTTCCGTGATTGTTTTTGTTTTTGAGTTCCCGATATTTCGACGCTGTTGCAAGCGCCATGATCGCGGGATGAGTCATCCCGCGATCATGGCGAAAATAACCGTGATAGCCTAAAACGAAATCATGAAAATAACCGTGATAGCCTATAACTAAATTATGAAAATAACCGTGATAGCCTAAAACAATGTCCTATACTCTTCTATATTCTCTATAGCGAGTGTATGAACCCCAGGACATCACTGCTGAGCGTGTGGTCGGTTGGGGCATGCGTTCGGGGTCGCGGTCCACCTCCAGGGACGCCTCTGATGATGAGTGGGCGGACGCTCCAGCAGACATCGGGTCCTTCCTGCATACGAAGCTGAGGGTGGACGGTGATAACAGTGCGGGTGAGTTGGTGATGATATTGATGATCATAATTTTTACACATATACAACATTATTTTTAGTATATGCGAAACCCGAATATAGTTTATTCAGAATCAGTAACTGATTCGATTCTAGTTATTTTTACACCATGTTATTTTTTTTTTTTAATAAATTTTAACTACATTTTATTACCAGTTAATTACAATACAATCACCGTACGGTTAGGTACCTATTGCCAAACTATTATCACGAGTGTTTAACACAGGAGACGCGGTTTACGCGGGTGTACCGCGAAATGAGCATGTTTTTGAACGGACAACCAGGTAATATACAAGCTTCTAACTTTGTGATTTTTTATGATACGGTTTTTAAATTTTGTACATAGATTCTTTACACAAAAATATTGGACAGGTGTATCGGGTTTCGCATAAACAAAAAATAATGTTGTATTGAGTACGAGCGAGGTGTATGATGGAAGGGGTAATAGTAAGCGACGGCAGCGCACGGTGTGGCAAAATTGTGTAACAAAAGTGGTTAGTGAAACTCGTCAAACGCTGTTTTAAGGATTAAAAACAACAAAAAAAAAAAAAACTTTATTCCGGACATGTTTATATTTTTCTTGACCAGATGAGGAATCAAATGAGAGTGTTCCAACGCGGCAGTCTGCGGCGGCGTCATCGTCGTCCTCTGCGGCGACGTCGTCCGTGTCCGCGGCGGAGCTACGAGTAGAACTAGCTAAGGCACAGCTTTCTATGAGGCGTAAGTATTACTGAAACTGGACACTTTAGCATAATTATTATGTATATTTTAATTATTGTTTGTCTATGTGTCTTCTATCTTAATAAATAACATTCGTTGTGCACCGCGGTTCTGAAAAAAACAATAATTAGATATGGCCAAAACCTTCAAGAAACTTTCTGGAAATTTCATGAAATTCTCTAATATTGGACGAAGTTCCTTATCGCGCGTTGCGAAAGGGCTAAACGGTAGAAATTAAGACGAAAAGTTGTAACGACACTTTTTGACCTCGCCCCGCACCCCGCGCCCCGTACCCCTCACCCAACCCTCGTTCTACGTGACTCTTGTCACAAAGCGGCGTGCGCATGTTTGTCTGTCTGTCTCTCTCTCTCTCTTTTATAGAAAGCAAGCCAGATATTTTCGTTTCGTCATTTTATTTCGCATTGAACAGTGTAGTGTTACTTTTGTTGAGTGTATACAGTAACTTCGTTCCATCCGGGTGTCCCTTGACACCTCTCAAGTTTTTTTTTGTTCTAAACTTAAGTTTTTCTTTGTAGCGGCGACGACGGGCCCCAAGTCGGGTCCCACGGACCCTCGGTTCACGGACGTGGTGAAGCTCAGCGACTACTTGCAACACGGCAGACGGCCACAGTTCTGGGAGGAAAACTACGTGCGACGGGTAAATATATGTTTAGTTTTAACATTAAGGGTCTATAGTACTTCAGTATAATCTTACTCGCTCGCACTTGCACGTACCACGCACTATTGCTTGCTCTTTCTTTTAGCTATCTACACGCAAATCTATTTATTTTACGGCGAAAAAAAGGAAATTCAAAAAAGTAAATAACATAAGACCTGCTTTATAGTTAGTTCAGTTGGTATAAAAAGATTCATGATCTAATTTTAAGTATTATCTGATTGCCAGCGTTTTATTGTTCAATTTAGAGGTAACTTTGGGATTTTTTTCTATCGAGAAAATTTTATGGAATCATGTTTTCGCCAAACATAAGACCTAACATTAATCCTCAACGTTACCATATATTTATTTCAAAATTAATGCTGTAGTATTTTCGACGTATCAGAGGTTTCTGCTAAGCCATTTGAGGTAGTATAGGCTCTTAATAATAGGCTAAACTTTTAAATGCGCATCATTCATTCTTTTTGTATACCAAAATGGATAAATGGTCACCAAATCTAAAACTCGCTTTAGCAAGATTTCAGGGACACCCCGAAGTTCGGTTTGGTTAGGTTCCTTTAAACCTTGTACACAGAAATAGAAGCCCCGCCAAGCGGGGCTTCGTCGACCCTGCTTAGGTAGATTTTTTTTTATTACACATAATAGGTTTATTTTTTTATTACTTAGGAAACGTTATTTGGTGACCATTTATCCATTTTGGTAACCGTTTAGAATTTTTTTGGTAGTAAAATAGGTACTTTTTTGGGTGGTGTTTAAACACAAGCCTAACTGAAAAATCTGATAAATTCGTCAGTTTGCTTTTCTTTTCTCATTAATTTCGTTCCAGGATCCAATTATTATTTTTTTAATACCATTAGTAATCTTTTCATTTTTCCTTTCATAGTTATTATCAAAATTTTCTGTAGGTAACTTCTCTCAATTGGAATCCTCTTCAATAACCTGTCATATTGTATTGTTTTGACAAGCCTGTTGCTCTAGTGGTTAGTGACCCTGACTGCTATGCCGGAGGTCTTGGGTTCGATTCCCACCCAGGACAAAATTTTTCTGTTATGAGCCCGATCATTTGTTATGTGTCTGGGTGTAATTTATCTATAATATTTATGTTTTTAGAAATATATAGGGTGACTGGTAATTAGTGTACGATACTTAAACACGTGATTGTGCTCATGATAACAAACAATTTTTATTATGGGAGCAAAGCTGAAATCGTGGAAAAAATATCAGCTGTTCAGTACATTTATGTTTGCTTAATGTACTGATCAGCTGATATTTTTTGACGATTTCGGCTTTGCTCTCATTATAAAAATTGTTTGTTATCATGAGCACAATCACGTGTTTAAGTATAGTACACTAATTACCAGTCACCCTATACAAAGTATGTTTATCAGTTGTCTAGTACCCATAACACAAGCTCTGCTTAGCTTGGGACTAGATAGCGTTGTTTTATAGTTGTGGAATATAAAATATTTCCGAAATTTTCCTGCTCAAAATACTTCCGGCGTGTATTGAAGTTCTTTTTCTCAAACAGGTGATGGAAGCGGTCCGTCTCAAAGAGTTGGAGATGAAGCAAGCAGCTGAGATCCTGGGCGTGAGCTACGGCACGCTGTACGGCAGATATCGGGACGTGTACGGCTGTATCAACAGGCCTTACCGGTGAGTAGCACCTCGTCACAACTCGTATCCACAGGGCTTATTTAAGTCATTAAGCCCCTTCGCACACTAGGCGATGCAAGTCTCCGATACCTTACGACTTCGGTATCCAAGCGACTATCGGAATACAAACCCATAGAGGTTCGTTCACAGACACGTGTCAATGGATACTGAAGTCGTAAGGTATCGGAGACTTGAGTCGCCTAGTGTACGAAGGGGCTTAGAGGATCGTCTACCGAGCGCTCGTCCATACTAAAAGGGAAAACGTTTTCCTGCCCCTAAATGTTATCCTATCTCAATGATTTTTTAGAATGTTTTTGACACAGTAAAAAACTAGGTTTATAGGTTTTCTTTTTTTCAATATTTTAAATAGTTTGAAAGTTACAGGCACCTAAGAGTTACTTTTGAAAAAAAGGAAAACCTATAAACCTAGTTTTTCACTGTGTCAGAAGCATTCTAAAAAATCATTGAGATAGGATAACATTTAGGGGTAGGAAAACGTTTTCTCTTTTTGTATGGACGAGCGCTCGGTAGACGATCCTCTTAAGTCCAAGTGGTATCGGCCTCGATTTACAAGTTGTAGGTCGTAAAAATTGTTTAGTAACATGGACTGAGTAACCCCCCACGAGAGGTTTGCGCATTTAGGGTGCTCCCACATCTATCAACGCGTTATCGGCTTTTTCCATCGCCCTTTCTTTTTCTGTCGCTTAGAACTGCCATTTGAACTGCCGTTTTCAGAAAGCATAATGCGATAGCACGCGGCGGAATCCTCGAGCCGGCCGCGTGCTATCGCATTGTCTCGGTCTAGTAAATGGCAGTTCTAAGAGACAGAAGAGAAAGGGCGACGGAAAAAGCCGATTCCGCGTCGATAGATGTGGGAACACCTTTAGTGTTACACGTTGTATAAACTTCAAAATATTCTGATTTCAGAATAGTAAACGGTAGTTCACCGTCTATTATCGCTTCCAGGGCTGTGAGGGACTTCTGGCAAGCGAAGGGACCCTCCGAGGTCCTGGACAGACTACAGCGAGGGGAGATGTCCCTCGACGCCGCGGCACAGGCCCTCGGTGTTAGTATCAGTAATTTGGCTGCACATCTCGCTGATTTTGGGGTTCCGGAGAAAGGTATGTATTTTTATTTTTATATTTTACTATTTTTATATTTTACTTTTTTATATCTTACTAGCAGCCTGGTACGTACTTTGCCACTAACAAAATGATCTGTCATTTATTGAATTAATTTGTTACAAAAAATGTGGTAAATGAAGAACCGCTCGACCGATTTTGTGCAAACTTCACATAAACCATCTACTAAATAGTCCGAAGAAAGCCTAAACCAACGACGATGTAATACTAGACTCCGCATGCACGATCTAAGGAACAAAAATTATTCTGCCAACTCGCTGAGGTACTACGTAAGCGAGGGGGACGGGGTACTGCGTTGTGATTGGCTAACTCAAGGTCTGTTCTGTCTCAACGTATGTTTACGGCTCACAGGATCGGTCGAAATGAGATGAATATAAGACTTTTTTGCCTAATGTGTTGGCAGACATCGGTCGCCTGTTATTAGGAGTCTAGTATTATATCGTCGTTGGCCTAAACATTTGGTTTGGATATGTGAGCACGTTCTTGAGTTATAAAATTACAACGAAAAGTGGCATTGATTTTTATATAAAGAGTTTGCCGTATATGATTACTTCTCAGAATTTGTTCCTTATTAGCAACACTAATAAACAGGGTAATAATACAGGATGTGATTTTTTTCCAAAGTTATTTTTCGATTCGTTTCCTGGCCACGATTATTGAAGTTTCTAAAATCCAATGATGCAGTTTTAGTTTTCGTTGAAATCGGCCTTTAGACTCCTTTCAATATTTTTCGATATTCCTCATAGTTACGGATATAGCCATCCACAACCAGTTGAAAAATTCACCCTGTATGTATCGATGGAGGCGCTCATGGTTAAATAATTACAGCCGAATAGACCGAACTTCCAGGCTAAGCTTGGTGATGGGTAACTATCATAGCCTAGCATAGCCTTTGCTACCGGTAGTCAGGGACCGAAAACCTTTATAAATTACGGTACAGGTATTGAAGAATTTTGTTTATTTTTCAGACTTAGGTTACCGCTATCTGGGTAACCAGACCGAAGAAAAATGTAACCTCTATTCAGATTACCTTTTTAATACCGGTTACTTAAAGATGACGACTCTTTGTCACACACACAGGCGATGCACGCCCTGTGACTATTGCCGACGGCACGTTGTGCAAGATAGGGGTAATTTTTATTTCGGTAACCGGTATTAATACTGGTTAAGTATTCACTTTAATAATAAAGGTAATCTTTAAAATTACCTGTAAAAGAAAAAAAGGTTGTTACCGAAAAAATACCGGTATTGATCATACCGGTTACGGTCCCTGCCGGTAGTGATTTGAAGATTTTTGACAGTCGTTACCAACGACGATATAATACTAGACTCCGCATCCACGATCTAAGGAACAAAAATTATTCTGCCAACTCGCTGAGGTACTACGTCAGCGAGGGGGACGGGGTACTGCGTTGTGGTTGGCTAACTCAAGGTCTGTTCTGTCTCAACGTATGTTTACGGCTCACAGGATTGGTCGAAATGAGACGAATATAAGACTTTTTTGCCTAATGTGTTGACAGACATCGGTCGCCTGTTATTAGGAGTCTAGTATGATATCGTCGTTTATAATATGTATGTATTTAGAAATATATAAGTATGTTTATCAGTTGTCGAGTACCCATAACAGAAGCTCTGCTTAGCTTGGGACTAGATGGTGTTGTGTGATAGTTGTGGGATATTATTATTAAAACTACCCATATTATTATTGTTCCAGACTTCGAGCCGATCCCTATAGAGATGGATCCGTCACTGAAGATGCGATCGCGCACTTACAGCGCGGGCGCTGCCAAGACCACGCGGAAACCGACGCCCGTCACCACTACCACTACTAGTAATGCCGATAAGGTAAAATATTTCGTTTTTTTTCGTGGATTTATTAAGTTGCCGTGACCCTGGAACGTAAAGGGTTAATGAAGGACACCGTGGATTTTAGTACAGAACTAGTCAGACAGTGGTGGCCCTAGGTGGGAGGACTCATATAAGGAACGATATTTTTTTTTCATGGACTTATTAAATTACCGTGTCCCTGGAACGTAAAGGGCTATTGAAAGACACCGTGGATTTAGTCAGACAGTGGTGGCCCCAGGTGGGAGGACTCATATAAGGAACGATATTTTTTTTTTCATGGACTTATTAAATTACCGTGTCCCTGGAACGTAAAGGGCTATTGAAGGACACCTTGTATTTTAGTCAGTACAAGTCTGACAGTCCCTCCTGCCCTGCCCGGGGTGGGAGGACTCATTTGATGATTTTACCACGCTAAAAAAAGTGTAATATCTGCATTTACAAACATATAAATGCATACCTGTCTTGCTGACTGTATTATGCTTTTAAAAGTCGTTTTAATTATTTTTTTTGACGTGATAACGTCTTATAATTCGATGGCTGGTTGCGTGCACGAAAAAAGATGACGTCATACGGCGTTACCTCGCTTTGTAGCGTTCCATAGCAACGGCGTGTCAATGGGGATGGCAACTGGGGGACCAATGGCGCTAGTATAGCTTGTACCAAGCATCGTCATTGGTTCAAATGTTAAAGGTACTTCAAAATAGTATCTCATTGGTCGGATTAGGACTTGGCTATGGTGGCGCCATCTACAATTAGCTTTGACTTGCCTTCCTGATTTATTTGTTTATAGCAACGTAAGTGCAGTATTTTCTTATGACGTTGTCACGTTTAACTATCGTCAGTAAACCGACTTTACAGACAACCTATTTTTTTTTCAATTAAGGGCTTCACACACAGCAGCTATAATGTAAAGATGTACATTATAGCATGATACATCTCATTACATCTTTCCATAGAAATCGTCAGGAGACCACACACTGTAGCTGTAATGTATATTTTTACATCTTCGAATCGCTATGGAAATATGTAATGAGATGAATCGTGCTATAATGTACATCTTTACATGGCTCAGGCGCAAAACGTCTCTTTCGCAAAATGTCACCTGGTCGTAAAATGTCTCTTTCGCACAATGTCTCTTTCGTAAAATGTCTCTTTCGCAGAATGTCTCTTTCGCAGAATGTCTCTTTCGCAAAATGTCGCAACTGGGACTTATGAATAAAATTTTGATTTTCAAAACAAAAATCATTTATTAATATTATAGTGCAATCATGATGTTAAAATTTTTGTTCTAAAATTTACATAAGTATGTATTCCAAATAAAAACAATATCAATAGGTATCAAACATTTTACACACATTCAATCAAAAATCAAAATTTTCAATCAAAATTTTATCATAAGTCCCAGTTGCGACATTTTGCGAAAGAGACATTCTGCGAAAGAGACATTCTGCGAAAGAGACATTTTACGAAAGAGACATTGTGCGAAAGAGACATTTTACGACCAGGTGACATTTTGCGAAAGAGACGTTTTGCGCCTGAGCCCTTTACATTATAGCTGCTGTGTGTGAAGCCCTTTAACGTTTTCATGAGTGTACTTTGCTTGTCTATTCATTTATTTATTATTTTTGCAGCCAATAAAGAAAATTCTAATCGGCACGGTGCAAGACGAGGAGCCGATACCCGCGACAGTCATAACAACTGCACACGACAACACCAAGCAACCTACCGGCCCTCCTAACACCAGTAAGTATATCAAAGCCTGTAGCCACACGGTAAGCGACAACGACGATATAATACTAGACTCCTAATAACAGGCGACCGATGTCTGCCAACACATTAGGCAAAAAAGTCTTATATTCGTCTCATTTCAACCAATCCTGTGAGCCGTAAACATACGTTGAGACAGAACAGACCTTGAGTTAGCCAATCACAACGCAGTACCCCGTCCCCCTCGCTTACGTAGTACCTCAGCGAGTTGACAGAATAGTTTTTGTTCTTTAGATCGTGCATGCGGAGTCTAGTATTATATCGTCGTTGGCAAGCGACAATCGTTAACGTTCAGCAGCCGCTAATACATTTTTAACTTTATACTCCTTCGCATAAAGTTGAAAATCTAGTAAAGACTGCTGAGCGATAGCGAACAAAACAAACGAAAACGATCTGTAATCTTTGATAGATTTTCAACTTTATGCAATGGGGGTATAAAGTTGAAAATGTATTAGCGACTGCTGAACGTTAGCGATTGTCGTTTGCCATTTGGCTATAGGGCCTGGAATATCTAGCTTCTAATCGAATAGTGAGCAGTGGTGGCCCAGTGGTATCGGCCTCGACTTACGAGTTGTAGTTCGTGGGGTCGAACCCCGCCAGGCCCTTACTTTGAGTAATTTATTTCATCACCACTGCTCTCAAAACGGTGAAGGAAAACATCGTGGGGAAACCGGCATGTCCTAGAACCAAAAATTCGAAGACATGTTACATCTACCAACCCGCACTGGGCCCGCGTGGTGGATTATGGCCCACTCACAGAGACGATGATGATGATGAATGCTCGATTGGTAAAATTTGACAGATTCGGATAGGTTGACCTGCTTGCGTCTGTACAAGTACCGAGTTGAATCTTAACTATGGGGATGGCAACTGGGGAACTTATGGCGCTAGTATAGCTTGTTCCAAGCATGGTCATCAAATCAGTTCAAATCTTAAAGGTACTTCAAAATAGTACTACGTCATTGGTCGGATTAGGACTAAGATGGTGGCGCCATTTACAATTAGCTTTGACATGCCTTCCCCATTGCTGAAAACCCAATATTCACTATAAAACCTTCGTTCCAGCTGGAAAATGGCCAACAATACGCGTCGCCTCTCTCGACTCCCTCCGCGGAGGAGACCCCCGGCTCCACCAACCCCCCCCGCTCCTCCCTCCGCCCCGCTCCCCCCCGCGTCCCCCTCCTCCCTGATGCGCACTCGACCGGACCTCACCATCGTGGCGGCGCGACGACCGGAGAAGGAGGAGGAAGGAGTGGACACGTCGTGATGACTGGACACTGGACAGGACTGATCTACCCGTGATGGACGTTTGAATGGTTCGTGTGATTTTTTTGTCGTGTTAATTCCAGGATTTTCGTATTTTTTTCGCTGAGTTTTTTTTTTAGCTGTTCATGGATTTTATCTTGTTGAGTTAAGAAAAGTTACTAGTGAAATTATTTTGAAGATTTTAGTGAAGATTATACAGGGTGAATTTTTCAAATGAGCGTTCAGTCACGAGAAATTATATTGTAGTAACATTATTTTGTTAGAGAAATAGTGTTATAATGATTTTTTGATGTAGCCATCTACAGCTTGACATAAAAATGTAGAAAACCGGAAGTCGCCACTGTCTTCGCACTTTGAATGTTTTTTTTTTCACATATTACGTTAGTTTTATGGCACAATAATAAATTTAACAAACCTGCGGTCTTTGTTTACATCAAATATCAAAGATTTTAAAACGCTGTCAGAAATAAAAATTTTAGTTCCGTTTCAACCCGTTCTGGCCAAGCTGTACACACAGTAGAAATATTCACCCTGTAAATTGTACAGGTTTTTAAAATCTCATTTAGAGCGTGTTTTTCATTATGTTACAATTTCAAACTACCTATTTGTAAGTTGTATACAGATTTGTTCAAATTGCATATTATTTGTAACTTGTATACAAGAAATTGTATAATAAAAACACGTTTGTATTTTTTATTGAAAAATTGACTATGCGTCATGTTTGAGAACCGAACAAAGTGTACGCGACGTTCAAGTATTCGGTTTGGTTAGGACACGTCTTAAGGTGAACGCAGACCTAGCCGCACCGCAGTCTCCGCAGTCCCCGCATTACAAATTCTTTGTATGAAGTTCTATGAAACCTCGCACACTCACCCGCATCGCAGCAGCCGCAGAAGCGGTAAGAAAACGATGACTGCGGAGACTGCGGTGCGGCTAGGTGTGCGTTCACCTTTATAGACATTGTATTTAAAATTATATAAAATTTATGTTATTGTTTCTGATGCTAATGGACTACAATTTTTAAATATTTAATTTTAAATTGTTCTAAAAAATATTTAGAAATGTAAAAGAAGAGTTTTTATTTCTATAACAACTTCATATTACAATTTAATGATGTGTTATAATAATTACAGGAACATATAAATAGGAAAAAAACATCAAATAATATTTTATTCAGTGATTTTCTTAATTCATATTCAAAAAATTCACTAAAATCACGGGTAATGTCCTAAATAATTAAAAGAGATAAGCTATGACCAAACAAAACTTAATACTTAGTGAAAAAAAAACTTTTTTCATACACTCTGAACTATACTATATATAAAATAATATATAATAAATAAAAAAATAAAGACGGATTCCTTATGTAATCTCAACCAACACATATTATGTAAAAAACAGAATAAATGTTTTTTTTTTTGTCTCATTTTATTATTTATATCCAAAAATGTAAACTATATAAAACATTGGACTATATTTCTTTGTTCATATATTTGGATATATTAAAATAAAAATGACTTTGATATGAATATAATAAAAATATGTTGGCTGGCTAAAGTTCTTACTAAATTATTCAATTTTTTCCCAACTATATTGTGGTCGGCTTCCAGTCGAACCAGATGCAGGTGAATATCAGTATTTTACATGGAGCGACTGAATATCGGATCTCCACAACCCAGTAACTGGGTAATATGATACACCTTGGTAACAGTAGTAGTCACTGACTAATAATAACGACTGTCAAAGATCTATAAAATAACAGCGTACCATTCAGGGGGTTGGGTAAAATTGTGGGGTTGGAAACCAACCCCAGAATTTTACTAACAGCTGCGTTACCTCGGCAAGTTTTACAAACTCTCGCAAAATAATTTAGAAGAACAATAGTCAGTCTAATAGTAACGAATCAATATTTTAGCATAGAATAGTTAACTGAATTTTGTCGAATCAGGCTGTTGTTTCGATATTCCATAAGTTCAATCTTATTTAGTTTCTAAAAAACTATAGAATTACACTCTCAAATAGTTTTTTTCCCAAAACAGTTTAGCAGTTTCATAGATATAAGCTAACATACATACAAAAAATGTAAAACAACAGCCTGTATAACCCGGAAGACAGATAAAAAACAGGATCTACACATTTCCATAGATTAAAAATGAATAAAAAAAAACAATCGAGTATTATAAATAAAAAAATAACTCAAATTGTAATTTAGACTATGTTATTACTCTAGTTGTAAAATATAATCATTTTTTATTAATATATAATTATTATAGAGTTAGATATAAATATATAGTAGAAAAGTATATTAGATGTATACATAAATATTAAAATATATATTTTTTAACACTCGCTATATCTAGAGGCCTTCTCAATGAAGACATTTGTTACGTAAAATGTACTGTAGCGCTTATACAGGATGTATTAAAACTGAAACATGCTAAAAAATGAATATTTTACAGCAAAAATTCATCCATCATCTGCCTAGCAATGAAATAAAGTGAAATGATGAAATGATATTTATTTTTGCAAATAGGTAAATATCAACACTTTTACAAACTAGATGAAGCCGGTGTTTCGTACCTGTCTACTCTGAGAAGAAACAGCCGAAACAAACTCAGAGGTCACAGTCTCTTTTAAAGTCCAGACATTATATTGGTATTAGTAGCTTCACTACAACTCGAAAATTATCCCACGGAAACATAAAATCGGGATAAAAACTATCCTATGTGTTAATCCAGGTTATAAATTATCTGTGTACCAAATTTTAGCCAAATCCGTTCAGTGGTTTTTCCGTGAAAGAGTAACAAACATACCTACATACACACACGTACATCCTCACAAAATTTCGAATTATTAATATTAGTAGGATATTATGTATTTAAGCTTTTTAGAGAGCAGTGGCATAGCCCCGAAAGTTGTAGATCATAAGTTCGAACCTCGTCAGGCACATTACTTTGTGTATTTATTTCATCACCACTGCTCTCAAAAACGGTGAAGGAAAACATCGTGAGGAAGCCGGCATGTCCTAGAACCAAAAATTCGGAAACATGTGACATCTATCAACCCGCACTGGGCCCGCGTGGTGGTTGTGGTCCACTCCCTCTCACAGAGACGAGGCCTGTGTCCCAACAGTGGGAACATTATAGGCTGATGATGATGATGAATTAGGCTTGTTTTACGTTTTAATATATCCTGTTTGGCAACATTTGGGCACCATTATGACCTAAATTCCTCAATAAGATATATTATATCAGTTGGATACTCTTATTATATATCGAATTATTCCTCAAAAATATGAACAGTTTTATTAATACTAGCATTTTCTAGGGATAGGCAGTAATTATCGGCCGCTTTTTATGAAAATAATAGGCTTATGTACAAAAAAAAAAGTTAGATTATCAAAAAATATTAGACGCGTATTTTTTCTTTTAACCGATTTTTTTATACCAAGATTTTAAAATTCGCAATAAATACTTCATACCGTAGTGTAATTTACATTGCGTCCAGATGACGTCACAAATCAAATAAAAAAATGGAAGAGGAATTATATAAAATTGACTACCAAATAAATTCTCTAGAAGTTTCCTAGAAGCGATTCTATTGATAAAACAGTGTCAAAGTAAAAAGAACTTTATTTTCATTTCCCTAGAAGCGCTAGTATTAATAGCTGATATACCAAAACAACTTTATAACATTTCCTCATTCGAGCGAATAATAATTTATATACTATACAAGAAAAATATAATATATATTTGTATAAGATAAAAAAATAGCTGTCAAATCCATGAAAAACCGTCGTTTAGCGTAATTTTAAGTAAATAATGTATAAGTTGTAGATATATTCGCGGATATTATATATAAAAAAATAATATATTTATGAAAAAATACTACCTTGTTCCTCTGCATTAGATATTATTGTTATTACGTTGAATTTTTTGTTAGCGGGTACCAAAATAACTAAAAAAAAATGTACATTTACAATTTTTCCTGTATATTATTTGCGTTTAGATTTTTTTTAAATCATAAAAACAGACAGATTCGGTACAATAACGTTTAGTCTATATTTTTTTTTACGCGGGAATGGAAACTGCGACATATAGCGCAACAGTCGACCGGTCAGCCACTGTGCAACCTATGCCATCTTAAGTATTTTGTTTAGTTTTTCTCAACTATATTGTGGTCGGCTTCCACTCGCACCAGATGCAGCTGAATATCAGTATTTTACATGGAGGGACTGCCTATCGGACCTCCACAACCCAGTAACTGGGTATTACCGGTATCCAGTTGCAAACTGATATTTTAAAAATATTTTAGTTATTTTGCTACCCGCTAACATTTATTCGGCAATTATGAAAGTTATTATCATTAATTTTTTATTATTATTTGTATAAGCTTAGTAATAGTTTCATGTCTTGTAAAGAAATTCATTCTAATTACATTTTGTATTAATTATCCAAAAATATATATTATGTAAAAACCAATTTTCGTATGCTGCTATTGTAGGATAAAGGAACTCACAATAAAATCATATATAATTGACTGACCAACACAGCCAACCATTCCAACCAACCTATGCAACCGACTAACCGACCAATCACCCCCGACCAACCATTTTGTCATTTCCAATATTTTTCTTGTATATTATATTGTCAGGCCTGTTGGTCTAGTGGTTAGTGACCCTGACTGCTATGCCGGAGGTCGTGGGTTCGATTCCCAACCAGGACAAAAACGTTTGTGTGATGAGCACGATCATTTGTTCTGTGTCTGGGTGTAATTTATCTATAATATGTATGTATTTAGAAATATATAAGTATGTTTATCAGTTGTCTAGTACCCATAACACAAGCTCTGCTTAGCTTGGGACTAGATGGCGTTGTGTGATAGTTGTGGAATATTTTATTATATTATATTATATATTTTTGGATAATTAATTACAAATGAAACTCATTATTATCCTCTAAAATCACTAACTCATGATCTAAATGTATACAGTGACGAAAATGTGTTCTTCCGAATTAAAAATGGTATGGTCTTGAATTTTTTAATATAAAAATGTCACTGTATACAATTAATATTACTTTTGTTTGTAATGGTCAATTATTTGGCTTTTAGTGTCTACTTGGGCGACCGATTTTAGTACAACTAAAAAATGTTGTGCTAACAATGTAATTAAGCGCCATCTTACATTTTTTGAGGTAACAGTAGTACCACAAAAAAATACTAGATGGCGTTTTACGAAATTTTTTGTAAAATGGTTTTTTTTTTTTTGTAATGTTTTGTTTGTACAAGTTATTGCATTGGATACAAATTAAATTAATAATACATACACATTCATAATCAAATGAATTTGATTTTAAATAACGACTTAATATGTCGTTATTTAAAATATATTATCTGTGAATCTGCAAATCATAGCAACGATTGCACTAACAAGTATTGCGGTGTTGCCAGACTTCAAAAATGCCAGCCGAAATTGACCATTATACACTAAAGTACGTACTCTGACCCACCATAATGAAATTGTATTATATAATTATGAAAAGAAACGATCATTATTATATATAATTTATCCAAATCGATTGGATGTCTTGTACCAAATTATCATTTTATTATAATTTAATATAAATAAGGTTTTTTTTTTTGTTATCAGACTCATAGACTAGGATCTAGTATTTATTAAGAAAAGTTTTTTTTTAAAATATTATTATGTAGTGGAGTTTTTTTTATTCGAAAAATTGTTAGTATTTTATATACGTTTAGTTAAAAAACTCATTATTTTTAGACTTATATTGTTATTTGTAAGTATCAGCTGTCACAATTGGTTATGTGTGATTGACGACGAATTTTGGATATTTGCTTGTTTTTTTATTTATTCCCACTGCTGGGAAACGGGGACATGGGCTTCCTCTATGAAAACGCGTGGACGCCTAAGCAAGCCCAGTGCGGGTTGGTAGATGTCACATATCTTAGAATTTCTGTTTTTTAGCTTGAAATGATACCTAACAAACCTTAAATCTTATCATAAATAATCTGTCTCGTATCTCTATGTTTTAGTGGGATTTACGTGTAAAAATAAAAATGCATTTTGTAACATTGATTTGATAGTTGTACAAATACCGCTAAAATTAATGACCGATGATGTGCCCGTGTAAATGAACGTTTGTCATGGTATTTCAAAATGCTGTCCTGCGCATTGACGTTTGACTGTGAATGAAATATCTTAACAACATTAATTGTGGAAACATGGCTTCCACAATGCGTGGATTGGACGCGATGATTCTATGGCCGACGTTCCCCAGAACTAACTTCGTTACACTTATATGTCTAGAGACGTAAAGGGCTATAGGTACGTTCCGACTAGGGATTACTGTTGGCATAAGCGGCATTCAATACCACTAAGGAGGAAATTTTTGGCATGCGGGCAACGAGTTTAAAATTGTTTCAAACACTTTTTTCATATAAAGACTGCTTTTTTTGAGTCTACATTATGGTCGGGAATTTTGAAAATTTATTTTACCAAGAAAATTTGCAACAACTCCTTATCGGGCCTGCATTCGGGAAACATTTAAAATGTAACAAGCAAATATTCAAAATAGACATTAAGGCCGGCCACATACCTACATCAGTTTTCCTGATCCGTTTTCTATCCGAACACAGTGAATTCATACAAATGTGTGTGCAAAGATTTTGTGTGTGTTGCAAGGGGATAGACTTTTCATAGGGAGTTCGGAAGATCCCAGTCGCTTCGTTTTTTTTCAGAATAAAAAACATTACGAAATTTATGAACTTTAAGTATTTAAGACGAAACTAGGTGGCTAATGTCACTTGACAATTTCAAATACTGAAATTTTTCAAAAAAATAGTTCCTAAGACCTTCGCACACCAGAGGCGCTTTTCCATTTTTTCATTTTTAGTAAAACTGTAAATACTGTAATTAAAAAAAATTCGTGGGCTAAGGGTGTTGATGTCTCAAAGTGCCGCCCTAAGGGCGAAATACGTTGCTAGTAAAATCGTTGTTTTTTAATGCAAAATGTTGATTAGAAATTCTTGTCTTAAATAAATATTTTACTTGTTTTGTAATCATGAAGAATATTGTTATTTCTCGTAATTGGTTAACCATATTGGTAATTTAGTTAAAGTAGATAGATCTGTTAATATTTTTTATTAAAATATTAGACTCAATAAAAATATTTAATTGAATGTTGTGTGAATTTTCATTTTTTTTTTAATAAAAATGTACTTTCACTGCCGGATTGTGGGCCTTGAATAGAAAAAGAGGCTGGAAAGATTAAAAAAGAAGTTGATTTTTTCAAGTGTTCTACTTTTTTTTTTCAATTATTTTGTCATAACATTTTTTTTTGTTATGTTCAACTGCGATAACATGCTGTTTTGAATAATCAGTTATATCTCGAAAATGTTTTTTTTTTTTCTCCCTGAATATTGATATTTTATACTTGTACGTACATTGTTAATAAATTAGTATTTAATTTGGTTTTGCAGTACCTATACATTTTGGAGTCAGTGATCAAAATATGTTATAACTGCAAAAAAAGCTAAAAAGTGTTACATGTTTTCCATAAAATCTGTTTTTCAACAAAACATATTTTTACACAAAAAAAAAGCTTTCGAACAGCACGTTGTTCATTTTTATTTTATTTACGTTTTCTCAGTAGCCCAAAATATTTAAGAAAGTATCATAAGCCCTGAAAAGCAATGAATTTAGTTAAAAATATATGTATTTTATCATGTAAATTAATGTATTGGTTTTGTTATTGCGTTTCCGCCATCGTAACAAAACATTACTGTTTAGGAAATTTAATAAAAATAAAAAGTTAATCAATTTTTATTGTTTGATTTTATTATTTATAAATGATATAATTATTTTGTAACTTGTTTATAAAAACACTTTTACACGTCACAATAATTATACAAGCTATTTATGAATGTTGCGTGTTTTCGTACCTGACTACTCTGAGAAGGACCAACAGGTGTCTGAAATAAACTTTTGAAGTGTTCCACACAGATTTTTGGACCAGTCCAGTCAGTGCAAGCATATGTCGGTTTTCGTATAGTTCGACTCATAACTCAAGGAGCTCAACGACCACTCAACGACTCGACTGTTAGAACGGTGTTACCATCATCATCATCAGCCTATAATGTTCACTGCTGGGACACAGGCCTCCTCTCTGTGAGAGGGGTTGGGCCATAATTTTTAACCAAACGCGGGCCCAATGCGGATTATAAGAATGTCAATGTTTCGAATTTTTGTTCATTTTTATGCCGGTTTAAACGATTTTTCCTTCACCGTTTTGAGAGCAGTGGTGATGAAATAAATTACACAAAGTAATGCGCCTATGTTTGGATTTTTACCCGTTACCCTCGTAAGTCGGGGCCGATTTAATCAAAATTGACCACTGCTCTATCTGGTGTTACCATACTATAAAATAATTAAATATGGTTTGCAATTAGTTTTAGACTGGTATATTTTTTGTCTATGGTAACATTAATGTTAATTTTTATCATTTGTTTTTGTAACCATAATTACTAAAAACAATTATAGAATAAGTAATTATTTATTTTAAAAAGTGTTTATACATTTCTGTTGAAACGATATCGATTCAAAATGATTGATTCGAACATTAATATGATTTTTTTACGTTACCTACCCTCATTGCATTTGATTTTTTGTCAAAGTTGAGCTAATTGTGAATTTTAGATCAGACATTCAGTCTAGTTTGTGCCTCCAGCCGAGCCGGTCGAATTGATCCCTGGCAGTCGCGAATAAAATTGTTTGAACCGTAGAAGTGTGAATTTATAGTTTAAAAAAGTGGAATCGATTTGTAATAATAACGATTATGGACTTAATAGGGACTTTCACTGCGAGTTTAACCCGTAAAGGACTTTACTCATAGCGCGATGCGATATCGAAATTGCATCGATTGACGATATCGGTCAGATATCACACAAGCGTTAAAATGGACGATCCGAAGAAAGATAAGATGTATGGACGATAGCTAGTGTTTGCTAATGGAGTCGCAATGGAGAATCGTACACGGCTATTGACGAAATCGCTCACAGATCTCCTCGATATCGAATTGCGTAGCCGTGTGTACTCATGACAATGCACATGATTCTGTGTTCGAAATTCGATTGCGGAACTACTCGTCTCGTGCGTCTTTGGTTTGCAGCGCCTTTATGTCGTAGTAGTAAGGTGGATTTTTGAAGTGCACGGTCGAATTCCATCGCATCACTCCATTAGTATATACGTGCGACTTAAAACGGCAATCGACTCGATATCGCAAGAATTGCCGTCGCTTCACATCGCCCCATGAGTTAAGTCCCTTAGTGGTGTTACAAGCGCATAACGTAAACAATATTCAAGTGTAGCTTCGAGTGTGTAGTTATATTATGTGTGGTGTAGTGTATGTCAAGTTAATAATACAGTAAATGACATCATGCGGTGGTAGCGCCATCTGAGCCGAGCTTTGCGTGAAAACTCCCATTGTATAAACGAGGTAAAGAATCCGTAGCGGGATCCCACTACCGATTTGTTAAAATCGGTAGTGGGATCGCTACGGACCATTGTCGGGCAGTTCTAAAGATCCAGGTTTGGATTTTTTTCTTTCGCCGTGACTGGACTGGAGGTAAGTGCTTTAATTTTTATTTTTACACAAAAAAATATCACAATTACGATTACCTTCTCTTTTTTTATCGTGGTAAAATCATCAAATGAGTCCTCCCCAGGGTGGGGGGAGGCACTGTCGGACTTGTACTGACTAAAATCCACGGTCTCCTTCAATAGCCCGTTTACGTACCAGGGCCATGGTTACCTCTTGAGACAGACCCCGGCAGAAGTACGATTACCTCAGGTGAAAATGTAATGTTCATACGCCAGCACATCAAGCTACCACAATCTGTCAGATTTCTTTAATAGAATTTCAACCTTATCACAAGAGTAGGAGGTTAATGTTTGACTGGTAAAATCTAACAAATTCGGGTAGGTTGAACTACTGGCGTCTGTACTACTACGTAAGCATGAATTTGACCCTAAAAAGTTAAAAATCAATCAATTTATAATTATGGTTGAATACAGCCAAGGGCACACGGTTAGCCAGGTGGTTGAGCAATTGGACTACTGTGCAGCGTTTAGCAGGTTCGATTCCCGTACGGAACAAATATTTGTATGACCTAAAAGTAGTTGTTTCGGGTCTGGGTGTTTGTGTATGTGAGTTTCTTGAGAAAGGGATAAAGGAAAGGTTTTCAAAAATAAAATCCACAAATATACAGTAAATAAAAAAATATAATGACAAATTAGTTGACAAAGTTTTCAAATATTTACAAATACCAACCATATTTCACAGATACACCAATAAATTAGATTTTAAAACAAATAACTATGGATATAAGCTTAAAAATCATTTAACAATTAAAATTATACGTCCAATGAAACACTTGGTTTTGAAAAAAACGACCTTACTGCGACGATTTAAGGACGTCCTTGTCAAGATTATACTTTACATACAAAATATAATTTGTCAGAAACAGTAACCCAAAGATTTCTATAGAATCATCTGGAAGCGGCATTATTAGACAAATTAGTGAAAGGAAATATTGAGAAAAATAAATTTCCTACATTTTTAACACGGGTTTTAATACTTTTTTTATAGCAAAGGCGATGTAATAAAATTTGTCTGTATTTCGGGACCAAAATAAGTCTAAAAATGAACATTTATGTGTAACCCTATAGGCTATCCGAAAATAAACCTTACCTTCATTGAGCTAACGTGCATATTCCTATAAGCAGGTGTCATCAAACGTATCATACGAATAAGACTATTACCTTTATGCAAATAAAGTTCAATTTCAGATGAGCCAAAAGTTTTGACAGTGAAGTCGTTCATAAACGAATTTATTCTTCATTAAATCGTATAATAATTGCTATATTTCATTTATACGACCACTTAATCTAAGTAAGACAACATTTTTAGACATTTGTGACAATTATACAACAGTGCAATTATTTTATAGACCGTGGAAGTGTGACGTAAAAAGATGACATTTGGGTAAAAACAAACAGGTTTCGACGTGGGATTTTTGTTATTTATCTTTTTTGTAATTAATAATAATGTCTGCGTCGAACTTCTTGTTACTATTGTGTGCAAAAATTGATGGAACAACATCCTTTTCATCAGCAAAATTACAATTACAAAGACGGTCTTCACGAGTAGGGTCTCTATCCTTACGACTGAAATTGAAAATAATGAGTAAGTCAGCAATACAAGTCAATACAACGAGTCCTCAGACTAGAATAATAATTAATCAGCAGTAACGTACAGCAGAGTGTTTTCCATTTTTTAAAGATTTTTTCACTAGCAGGAAATCTAAAAAACCTGCAGGTTTCTCTTCTAGAGACATGGTTGCAACCGGGAGCAAAACAATAAGGTATTTTATACCTTGTAAACACTAGATAATGTATTCAAAATGTAAATTATCTCAAAATGCAATACGTTCCTGTGTTTGTTTTTACCCAAATGTCAAATTTGTGACGTCATAGCTTCCGCAGTCTATAATATTAACAAGATTTTTAAATTTTTATCATCTGGCTGTTTTTTTTTACCCGACCACGGCAAAGCTAAAAGGAGGGTTATGATTTTGACCGGTATGTATGTATCTATCTATGTATGTTTGTCTGTTCCTTCGTATCTTCTAAACTACTTATCATTACATGACAAATGAGGTGTCGATAGAAGCGTCTCAGTTGTCCGCTGTTTATAGGGTAAGTGACATGTCACCAAATCCAATATGGCGCCCTCTAGGCGATGTAAAGTCGTAACCGAAAAAAAAATCTAGCCGTGGTCGTGTGCCACCTGTGGTTGTTTCACACAACATTTTACCACCAACATTATGTAGGTGGCACACGACCACGGCTAGCACAATATCGGTCAAATTAATATTGTGCTTGTTATATACCGTACCCTTAGCACGACTTTTCACTCTTTTACTTTACAGCGTCTTTCCAGTATTTACAGCGTTTTGTATGAAAAAATAGAACGGCGCCTCTGGTGTGCGAAGAAGGAACTAATTTTTTCCTTGAAAATTGACAATTTGAAATTGTCAAAGTTCCAGTTTACATCTCAAATACTGAAAACTCGTGCTAAGGGTATTGAGATAAAGTTTACGTAGAAGTGAGCTTATTCAAAAGAAGTTTGTTCACTGTATTAGGGTTGTATACGTTCGGAAACACAGAAGCAGGTATCGAGTTTCACTGTTTTGCTGTGCGCATTATGCAAAAAGCGCATTTTTTTAGTGATAAAATCATCAGATGAGTCCTCCCACTTAGGGCAGGGCAGGACAGGAGGGACTGTCAGACTTGTACTGACTAAACGGTGTCCTTCAATAGCGCTTTACGTTTCAGGGTAAGAGCGCTTAGTGCGAATGGGGATGGCAACTGGGAAACGAATGGCGCTAGTATAGCTTGTTCCAAGCATCGTCATTGGTTCAAATCTTATAGGTACTTCAAAATAGAACTACGTTATTGGTCGGATTAGGACTTGGCTATGGTGGCGCCATCTACAATTAACTTTGACTTGCCTTCCCCATTGGTGGAATGTTGTTTGAAAAATCGTTGGTCCCGACTGTCATTTGTAGATTTTTGACATCCATTATAGATAGCCCAAAAGTTTGACTACCAGTCGTACCAAGGGGTGCCGGGTAGGTAAAAGATAATAGGTACACGATTTTTATGGGTAAGGTAAAGCAACGCTTGTCTAGGTCTGTCACTGGATGGGTCATCAAAGTAAAGCAACTTTTGTTGAGGTCGGTCTGTGGATTATATTGTCTCAAAGTCGAAGTCATGTTGCTTATTACCAAAACGAGATTTCAGGCCCTATAGCCAAATGGCAAGCGACATTCGCTAACGTTCAGCAGTCGCTAATACCTTTTCAACTTTATACGCCATTGCATAAAGTTCAAAATCAATCAAAGATTACAGATCGTTTTCGTTTGTTTCGTTCGCTATCGCTCAGCAGTCTTTACTAGATTTTCAACTTTATGCGATGGGGTATAAAGTTGAATATGTATTAGCGACTGCTGAACGTTAACGATGGTCGCTTGCCGTTTGACTACAGGCTCAAATATAACACATCATATGCGATTATTGTAAAGGCTACGCAAGCTTGCTCAACACGTGCGAATATCAATTGCTATACTAACTAAAAATGAAAACCGTCCTTGCTACTACGATATAATGATGCAATTCGATTGACTTACGTCGTTGTGGTGAGCGTGTTTTGTTTTTCATCTACCCGTAGATAACTACACGTTTTATGTCATATGTCGTAGTGTTAAGGATGATTTTTGTTTGTAGTTGAAACCGGTGGAATTGCGTCGCATTTTTTTTTTCAATTCACGATAATCATCGTTCAAGCGTCTGATGATCACCAACTTTGCCGTTTTTTATGATGTTTTAAACTCAGATCAAAGAAATAGGCAGATAGAACGCTCAGAACACGCGAGTGTCTCCACCAAAGTTAATACAAAATCAAATAGAATTACATTCCATAATGTTTTCTTTGTTTTTGAGAACAACTTTTAAGATGGTTAAAGACACGAGACGGCATATTTTGGCAAATAACAACAACGACGCGCAGCTTGGTACGACACGTAGCTTGGTACTGTCGCGACTTTGTATTCGATTTTGTATTAACTTTGGTGGACCCACTCGCGTGTTCTGAGCGCTCTATCTGCCTTTTTCTTTGATCTGAGGTTTTAAAAATCTTGTTAATATTATAAGTTGTCTAGATTACGTAATAGCATTTCTAACACTTATATAAATGGTCCGTGCATAGTCTAACAGTATATCTTTGTGTAATATTTATCTATTAATTTTATATTTAGCTATAAGTTCGCGTTTGACCACTAGATGTGGACGACGGAGAAGCACGCTTGTCTAGAAGTAACCTGTTCACTCTTGACTTGATGACCCTAAGGTTGAGTAGACCTCATGATACCCAAAGGATTATGAATTAGTGTCTTCTAGTGGTCAAATCATTCAGGGCTAGAATTTCTGGCAAATTTTTTCAACTAGATATTTTGATGAATATTTGGGCTTTTTTTTTATTAAAAACTAGCAAACCCGAATTCCGTTTCGCCACCAGATGGCTTCGTTTTCTTTGCTATAAATATCACGGAGCCGGAGACCTTTCCAACGAATGCAAAACCGTGGAAATCGGTTCGTGCGTTCTGGAGTTATAGTGTCAGGAAGGAAAACCCGACTTATTTTTATATAGTAGACTAGCGGCCCGGTATGTGTGGTGCTCCGCCAAACTGAAATGACCGCATGAATGACATAACAAAATGCTGTTACTGTCAAAACTAAAAGTTTCAATTTGACAGCAAAATCCCCATTAACAAAATGATCCATCATTTATTTAATTCATTTTTTACATAAAATGTGATAAATGAAGAACCGCTCTACCGATTTTGTGCACACTTCACATAAACCATCTACTAAATAGTCCGAACAAAGCCTAAACATTTGGTTTGGATAGGTGAGCCCGTTCTTGAGTTATAAAATTACAACGAAAAGTGGCATTGATGTTTATATACAGGGTGAATTTTTCAACTAGGCGTGGATGGCTATATTCGTAACTATGAGGAATATCAAAAAACGTTAAAAGGAGTCTCGAGGCCGTTTTGACAAAAACTGAAACTGCATTCACATTTCACATCTGTCATATTGCGTTATTATAGATTTGATATTCCCAACACTGACTGAGCACATACCATAAATACACCGAAATGCCGACAAATGGCATAATTGGGACTTACACCTATATTCCAACAGTTTTGCAAAAGTTCATATCAACACCACTCAGCTCAACCATCTTGAAGGGAACTAAATGATCCGACACACGCGCCACCACCAGGGAGACATTTGAGTGAGCATGAGTGCATGACATATTCTCAACCGCTAGGGTACATTCAAGTCAATAAAAGACGTGGCATTCTAGTCATGTTCGTGGTTTTATTGATTTACACACTGTTCAACCTGGGAATCAAACCTGTTCAGTAGTGGTGCATTTGACCGCAAAACCAACAGATTTTTTAATAAATAAATATTACACACAAGTCTTACCAGTGCAAAAATATTTTTATTCTTATTTTTTTTTCTCTTTACATTTTTTTCTTAAAAATTCAATATCTTACTGTACTTTCCCTTTGCTATTTAAATATATTTATTTTTAGTACATATAAATATATTTATAACAGTTTTTTATTTATTTAAAAATATATTTTTGAAGCGATACAATTGGACTTGAAGCGGTTTTGTTTTATACTTACAGAGTGCTTAATACAGCATTTTTTTTTAGCATACAGGGTGTTCACAACAAGTAATTTGTCAATTATTCTATTTATTTTTACTTGCAAAGCTAAATACTTTTTTTTGTGAAATTTAACAATTACATAGACACCAAAATTTACTAGAACACCTATATCCATATATTTACCATTCTTACTTCGAAAATAAGTCGGAAAAAAGCACTTTTCTTTATCATATTAGTATATTTCGCTATAAAATATTTATATTTTTTATTCGTTCCAGTCTAATGTATAAGTTTGTCTCACTCACACACAGTCAAAGACGTTAGCGACTTTTCTTCGAAATTTTTCTATTTTTTTTTTTGGAAATGTCAAAATTTTTGACAATTAAGTAATTGTCAACGGCATAATTATGTTAAAGTATAGTGTCATAGCACTTTTAAACACGAATCAGTTTTAATGTCATTTATTAATTTGATTCAAAAATCTGTTTTGTATTTTCAAAGTGTTAAGTGTTAAGGATGATTTTTGTTTGTAGTTGAAACCGGTGGAATTGCGTCGCATTTTTTTTTTTCAATTCACGATAATCATCGTTCAAGCGTCTGATGATCACCAACTTTGCCGTTTTTTATGATGTTTTAAACTCAGATCAAAGAAATAGGCAGATAGAACGCTCAGAACGTCTCCACCAAAGTTTAGTACATTAACACGCGAATGTACATTCCACCAAATTTATTTAATTTAATACAAAATCAAATCGAATTACATTCCATAATGTTTTCTTTGTTTTTGAGAACAACTTTTAAGATGGTTAAAGACACGAGACGGCATATTTTGGCAAAAAACAACAACGACACGCAGCTTGGTACGACACGTAGTTTGGTACTGTCGCGACTTTGTATTCGATTTTGATTTTGTATTAACTTTGGTGGACCCACTCGCGTGTTCTGAGCGCTCTATCTGCCTTTTTCTTTGATCTGAGGTTTGAAAAATCTTGTTAATATTATAAGTTGTCTAGATTACGTAATAGCATTTCTAACACTTATATAATGGTCCGTGCGTAGTCTAACAGTATATACTTTGTGTAATATTTATCTATTAATTTTATATTTAGCTATAAGTTCGCGTTTGACCACTAGATGTGGACGACGGAGAAGCACGCTTGTCTAGAAGTAACCTGTTCACTCTTGACTTGATGACCCTAAGGTTGAGTAGACCTCATGATACCCAAAGGATTATGAATTAGTGTCTTCTAGTGGTCAAATCATTCAGGGCTAGAATTTCTGGCAAATTTTTTCAACTAGATATTTTGATGAATATTTGGGCTTTTTTTTTATTAAAAACTAGCAAACCCGAATTCCGTTTCGCCACCAGATGGCTACGTTTTCTTTGCTATAAATCTCACGGAGCCCGAGACCTTTCCAACGAATGCAAAACCGTGGAAATCGGTTCGTGCGTTCTGGAGTTATAGCGTCAGGAAGGAAAACCCGACTTATTTTTATATAGTAGACTAGCGGCCCGGTATGTGTGGTGCTACGCCAAACTGAAATGACCGCATGAATGACATAACAAAATGCTTTTACTGTCAAAACTAAAAGTTTCAATTTGACAGCAAAATCCCCATTAACAAAATGATCCACCATTTATTGAATTCATAATTTAGTTACAAAAAATGTGATAAATGAAGAACCGCTCTACCGATTTTGTGCACACTTCACATAAACCATCTACTAAATAGTCCGAACAAAGCCTAAACATTTGGTTTGGATAGGTGAGCCCGTTCTTGAGTTATAAAATTACAACGAAAAGTGGCATTGATGTTTATATACAGGGTGAATTTTTCAACTAGGCGTGGATGGCTATATTCGTAACTATGAGGAATATCAAAAAACGTTAAAAGGAGTCTCGAGGCCGTTTTGACAAAAACTGAAACTGCATTCACATTTCACATCTGTCATATTGCGTTATTATAGATTTGATATTCCCAACACTGACTGAGCACATACCATAAATACACCGAAATGCCGACAAATGGCATAATTGGGACTTACACCTATATTCCAACAGTTTTGCAAAAGTTCATATCAACACCACTCAGCTCAACCATCTTGAAGGGAATTAAATGATCCGACACACGCGCCACCATCAGCGAGACATTTGAGTGAGCATGTCATATTCTCAACCGCTAGGGTACATTCAAGTCAATAAAAGACGTGGCATTCTAGTCATGTTCGTGGTTTTATTGATTTACACACTGTTCAACATGGGAATCAAACCTGTTCAGTAGTGGTGCATTTGACCGCTAAACCAACAGATTTTTTAATAAATAAATATTACACACAAGTCTTACCAGTGCAAAAATATTTTTATTCTTATTTTTTTTCTCTTTACATTTTTTCTTAAAAATTCAACATCTTACTGTACTTTCCCTTTGCTATTTAAATATATTTATTTTTAGTACATATAAATATATTTATAACAGTTTTTTATTTATTTAAAAATATATTTTTGAAGCGATACAATTGGACTTGAAGCGGTTTTGTTTTATACTTACAGAGTGCTTAATACAGCATTTTTTTTTAGCATACAGGGTGTTCACAACAAGTAATTTGTCAATTATTCTATTTATTTTTACTTGCAAAGCTAAATACTTTTTTTTGTGAAATTTAACAATTACATAGACACCAAAATTTACTAGAACACCTATATCCATATATTTACCATTCTTACTTCGAAAATAAGTCGGAAAAAGCATTTTTTCTATATCATTTATTAGTATATTTCGCTATAAAATATATATTTTTTTATTCGTTCCAGTCTAATGTATAAGTCTGTCTCACTCACACAGTTTGACACAGTCAAAGACGTTAGCGACTTTTGTTCGAAATTTTTCATTTTTTTTTTTTTGGAAATGTCAATTTTTTTTGAGAATTAAGGAATTGTCAACGGCATAATTATTTTTAAGTAAAGTGTCATAGCACTTTTAAACACAAATCAGTTTTTATGTAATTTTATTGAAAAAATCTGTTTTGTAGTTTCAAAGTGCAATAATAATAGTCAAATAAAATTTCATTTTACTGTAAATTATTTATATTTTATCGGCTTAAACAACAGATCTAAATAACTTAAATTTAATAGATTTGAGCACTCGAGAACTAATTTTTTACCGAAAAAACGACTCGAAATCATCATTTTTTCTTGCAAAAATTACCCATTTTTAGTAAAAAAAAAAAAATTAAATTAAAATTCCGTACAAAATTACCTAAGTATTTATGTTTAAATTCTCAAGTACTCTAAGAAACCCTGGATATAAAAATAAAAATAAATAAATGATACATTATACATAAAAATAGCCAGAATGAGGTTGTCATTATCAAATTTATTATAATTCTTGCCATAAAGTATACCAGTATAGTATCAGTATACCATCTTACCATAATTATCTAGAATTTTTGTAAAATATTTTTAATTGAAAAACCCAACAACAATTGGCCCGACATGGGTCTCGAACCCAGAATCTTACGTTGAGCAATCGCGTTTGCAACCAACAGAAAAATCTTAGTAAATTATATCTAGACATTTTTAGGGTTCCGTAGTGAACAAGGAACCCTTATAGTTTCGCCATGTCCGTCCGTCCGTCCGTCCGTCCGTCCGTCTGTCCGCAGTTTAGCTCAGAGACGCACAGTACTAGAGAGCTGTAATTTGGTGTAAATATACGGATTTGTTGTGCCAAAATAGTGGTAAAATAAAATCTCGTAAAATATTTTTTTTTAGGGTACCTCCAGTACTTACACGTAAAGTGAGGATTTTTTTTTTCTCGCGTACCCCTTAGTGTGGGGTATCATTAAATAGGCCTTTAAAAAATAATGATAGTTTCCATTAACAATTTTTTGATAAAAAAATTCGTTTGTGAAATATTAAGCTTTAAAGTGCTAAATTTTGCTTGATTCGAGTGTCCCCCCCCTCTACCAGCTAAACGGTTATGTTTGGGGGTGTGAAAAAATTCACAATAGTAGTATATATAACGAAGTTTAAAAGAAAATTATCATGACTAAGTAGGCTTTACAACTTTACGAGTAATAGTCGACCAACTTATAAAATGTACTTGATATCATATTTTCTTAAACAAAATGTATCGGAGACAACTGCAAATGTAAGTTTGTCAACTTTATTTTTACAGCTTTTATAGGTATGTTTTTGGGATAGGTAGGTTTTTATCGTCAACTATTTTTAACTAAATTCAAAAAAAAGAGGAGGTTCTAAATTCGTTGTAATCTTTTTTCTTATGTATTTTCCCCGATTTCTCAAAGACTCCTGGACCGATTTTGAAAATTCTTCTTTTTAAAATTAAATTCAGCGAATCAGTTTAGTTAGTTCGCATAAGTATTGAGATGGGCAACTACTACGGAACCCTACACTGTGCGTGGGCACACGCACTTGGCCGGTTTTTTATTATTTCTATGTTTGCCGTAAATAGAAAAAAAAAACGAATTCATAGGGAATCATGCAGTGTAGTTCAATAAGTATTTTAAGTTTCTAGAAAATTCTGGTATGTTATTCTTTTAACCGACTTTAGAAAGGAGAGAGGTGCTCATTCAGTCGATATTTTTTTTTACTTCGATGTTTCTGGTCCAATTACTCTGATTCTTTTTTTGTTCGATGCAGTATGTTTTCGCTGAGTCGCATAAAAATTTCATTCAGTTTGGCTCAGTAGTTTTTATTTTATGAGCATTTTTTTAACTTGGATTTTTAGCGGATAAAATTCTAGTACACATGTAAGAAAATTATATAAATTATGACAAGAATTTTGGTTTATTTAAACCTCATTCTGGCTATTTTTAAGGATGGAATGGAGGCGTCAGCATAGTATTAACATTTTTACTTATTATCCCACTACTTTTATTATTATTTATTTATAATATTTATATTTTAAAAGCTCCTCAGACCGTGGATTGGACTTGGAATTTTATTTTCTTTCTATAGTTAAAATATAATTTTTAATAAACATTTAATAAATTATAATTTAAAATCATGCTGTATTTAAATAATTGAGTAAAAAAAAATCATGAAATCGTCCGTCAGTTACGAGTATTAAAAAATAATATACATAATTATATTTTTTTTATGAGCCTTTTGAGGTCAAAAATATAATAAAGGCGTGACGTATTGTGCAAACTGCCGTATCTTCGTAAATTTTTGGTTTACGTAATAAAACAAAAAATACTTGTCAAATTTTTTTTTAACCCAACTGACGGACTAACTCTATATCCATTCTAGTTTATCTTTTTATGTTTCTTTGACATTTCAACCCCAAAATTAGTTTCTGGGAAATTTCAACCCCAAAATTAGTTTCTGAGACATTTCAACCCCAAAATTAGTTTCTGACACATTTCAACCCCAAAATTAGTTTCTGAGACATTTCAACCCCAAAATTAGTTTCTGGGACATTTCAACCCCAAAAATTTCGTCTAAATCTGGAGTTGGTCCAACCAACGGCCTTCGAATCACTTTTCATCTAGTTTAGGGGGGACATATAGGTGATATCGTCCCAAGGATGACGGTAGAGAGGTTGTTTCATACGCTTCTGGTCGAGGTAATGTCCTACAAGTCCGATGGTGCGTCCTAGCACGAACAGGGCGTTGATGGATCCCATTGCGATGTAGTTGTTGCCTTCTTCCCTGCAGACAAAGAAATAGGGGGTTGAGTAACAAACATGTTTTTCAAAGTGAACGAACTTTGTGATAAATATTTTTGTAAGTTAATTAAGTTGTCTAAAATATTTTCTTTCGATATTTTTCTTCATTGATATCAGTATGTCCAAAAAAGTAAAATATAATATATTATAAATAATTTCCACTAAAGGTTATCCTTTGGGAAGCGGAAATACCTCCGACTAGACGATTCTTGAATGTAAACATATCAACGTTTTAAGTAGTGACCACTTATGGGAAATTATCATTGTTGGGGAATTGACATTTTTGGGAAATTACCACTTTTCTGAAGTGACCTGACCACTCTTGAGAACTGAGCAGTTTTTACAAGTGAATAGTCTTGACAACGCCGGCTACTCTTGGTAAGAGTGACCACATTCCATCCACAGAACCATACATTTCCCAACTATGGTCGGGTCGACGGCGCGTTGTGTCCCACGCGCGCCTCAAAGAGCGTCAGCATAATGACGGGGCCCCCCTCTCAGAGAGGGCCAAAGCCTGCCGGGGTCGCGGGATTATTCCCTAACCGTAACCCCGGAACGTAACAGGCTATGAAGGACACCGTGGATTTTAGTCAGTAGAAGTCTGACAGTCCCTCCCGCCCTGCCCGGGGTTGGAGGACTCATTTGATGATTTTACCACGCTAAAAAAAAAAAAAAAAAAAAAAAAAACTATGGTCCACTCACCACACATGGGCAATTCGACTTAGTGAAACCACATAAAAAAGCACAAGCAATTATCACTGCAAAAACAGCTGACATTGTCTGAAAATCGCCTAACACCGCTTACCATAATGTGGTAACATACCACACTTGGGAAATTCCCCAACTTAGTAAAACCACATACGAAAAACGCAATACTTACTGCGTAAACAGCTGACAGTGTCTGAACATGTCGACCATGGCTGCTGCGACGATGCCGTCCACGTTGAGGATCAGGTTGGGCTTCTTCCTGGTGGTGATAGCTTCCACGTCCAGCGCGTACCTGGTAACGGGCCAGGCTGGCCAGCGAGAGCACACGTAGGCCTTCAGCTCACGGACGCGGGAGTCTGGGTTGTTGATTGATTTTACTCTGTAGAAAAAAAAATGTTATAGTTGTTGCCAGTTAAGATGGCAATAGTGGTCATTGACCTTTACCTAATAAGTCCTCGTATGCTGACATAAGATCACGATTAGCATTTTTATAAAATACCGAATAAATTAGTAAGTATATTGTAAGGATATAAGTAACTAAGTATTCATAAGATATCAAAATGGTTAAAACATTTCACCTATACCTCAGATTTTATATTATTTTTATATTTAAGACATGTCATTATACGAGAACTTACTAGGTAAAGGTCAATGATCGCTATTGCCATCTTAACTGGCACCGACTATAGAAATAAATAATATGGTTTCAAAAGCGAATGGATAGCTACTGTGCGTCTCAAAAACATGCTGTTTTAAAAACAATCGCGAAGGACAGATACAGACAGTGGCGAGGCGGTGTGTCAAAGGAAACCCTTAGGCAGTGGTCCGACCGGCGGCGAGAAAACGAGTAACTATCGGCGATTTTGTCTCTCAAGAAACGCACAATAAATGTACATTCCGTGTAAACGAAAGAGATGCATATATTAATAGTTGCTCTTTGACTGTTCACACTGCCGGTGACGACTCGCTTTACTAGTTCTGTCGCTGAGCGACGAGCTGTCAAAAATAAACTCGCTCAGCGATTCTCGCTCGGCTCGCTTGATCAGGTTTGCACAGGAGCGACCGAGGGCGGGTGGCGCGAGTAATCGCTCGTCGCAGTTGCACACTCGCTTATAGCCCGGCGACAAAACAGTTTCTAGTTCTGCTTGTTACTCGGTCATAGTCGGCGATCGGACCACTGCCTATACAACATTATTTTTAGTATATGCGAAACCTGAATATAGTTTGTTCAGAATCAGTAACTGACTCAATTCCAGTAATTTTTACACCATGTTATTTTTATTTTTTTCAAAAATATTTCATTTTTACTTTATTATCAATTAATTACAATAAAATCACCGTATGGTTAGGTACCTATTGCCAAACTATTATCACGAGTGTATAACACAGGAGACGCGGTTTACGCGGGTGTACCGCGAAATGAGCATGTTTTTGAATGGACAACCAGGTAATATAACTTTGTGATTTTTTATGATACGGTTTTAAAAATTTGTACATAAATTCTTTACACAAAAATATTGGACAGGTGTATAGGGTTTCGCATAAACAAAAAATAATGTTGTATAAATTATACCTTTATTTTTGTGTAATTCAGTCCTCCGTGAGAACATACCTGTGTCCGATGCCCATGATAAGTTCTCCCTTGGCCCTCTTCTCGTTGACGAACTCCTGAGGATGTTGTCCTCGGTCGTACGCCGCGCAGAAGTCCACTGCAGCGCGGTCTAGTGCACCGCCGAAACGATCGCCCTGAACAAATAAATATATACACGGTTAAAAAGGTAAAACAATTAGTTTTTTGTAAGTTTTAGGGTAACAAAATGTAATTACAATGCGGTTCGATTAGGATGAAACGTTTGCTGGCGCCATTTTGTTACTTAACGTACACTTTTTTAAACAATGATCATACGGAGTGAAAACGTCTTTGCGTTCACATACGGGACATATCATTATGGGCTCGCGCGGCAGCCTCGCGAGCAAAAAGCTAGATTAATTTGAACGTATCTTCGGGCTCATCTTAGTGAGTTTCCTCCGCAAAACACGTAAAATCATTTGTCTTGGCTGTCATTTTGACAGTCGAGCTGAGGTCATGGACCTTATAGGACTATTGAAGGACCGTGGATTTTAGTCAGTATATTATTTAAGGGATATATTTACATGACTTGTATATATCAGTGTAACTTTCAAAGATACGCCCCCATGTTGTTAGTGACCCCTCTTTCAGCCCCGTAGGGATATTTTCTTATTTTTAGGACATTTAAAAACGTGGTTTTTTAAATCTATTATTTTATTATTTTCATCTTTGTTGATATTTATTCACTTACAATCTTTTCATATTTTTAACCGACTTCAAAAAAGGAGGAGGTTGAGAACCTCCTCATTATGTTGGTATTTTTTCATGTCATCGGGTTTGAAGCTACCCTGAAAATTTCAGCCTGCTAGCTTATCGGGAAGTGCCTCAAAATTGAGTTGCATGAATCCAACCCGAACGACAAACAAAAAAGAAAAATGAGTCTAAAAAAATGTGGGAATAAATAACTTACAATAGTCAAGAGTCCACTGACGACGGAGGATATGAGGTCCTTCCCGGCGCGCGCGGTGACCATGGTGTTGTGTGCGCCCGACACGGCCGGCCCGTGGTCCGCCGTCACTATCAGCACCAGCTCGAAGAACTTGGACGCCCACTCCGGGAGCTCGCGTTGGAACCTGCAAGAGAGGATAATTATCAGCATAATGACGGAATTATCAGCATAATGACGGAATTATCACCATAATGACGGAATTTTCAGCATAATGACGGAATTATCAGCATAATGACGGAATTTTCAGCATAATGACGGAATTATCAGCATAATGACGGAATTATCAGCATAATGACGGGGCCCCTCTATAGAGGGCCACAGTCCTGCCGGGGTTGCGGGACATACGTATACCGCGACTCCGGTACACAAAGGGCTACCGAAGGACACCGTGGATTTTAGTCAGTACAAGTCTGACAGTCCCTCCCGCCCTGCCCGGGGTGAAAGGTGAAAGGGAGTTTAATTAGTAAAGTGTATTTTTTTAACCAACCAACCTGCATTGGAACCGCATGGTGGATTATGGCCCACTCCCACTCACAGAGAGGAGGCCTGTGTCCCAGCAGTGGGAACATTATAGGCTGATGATGATGATTTTTTAACCGACTTCAAAAATGAGGAGGTTCTCAATTCGGTTGCTTAGAAAATATGTCATTATCATCCGCATAATGTTCCAACTGCTAGGACACAGGCCTCCTCTCTGTGAGAGGGAGTAGCCCATAATCCACCACGCGGGTCCAGTACGGATTGATAGATGTCACATGTCTTCGAATTTTTGGTTCTAGGACATGCCGGTTTCCTCACGATGTTTTCCTTCACCGTTTTGAGAGCAGTGGTGATGAAATAAATTATACAAAGTAATGTGCCTGGCTGGAGCCGATATCACTGCTCTTAGGCAGTGGTCCGACCAACGGCGAGAGAACGAGTAACTATCGGCGATTTTCTCTCTCAAGAAACGCACAATAAATGTACATTCCGTGTAAACGAAAGAGATGCATATATTAATAGTTGCCAACGACGATATAATACTAGACTCCGCACGCACGATCTAAAGAACACAAACTATTCTGTCAACTCGCTGAGGTACTACGTAAGCGAGGGGGACGGGGTACTGCGTTGTGATTGGCTAACTCAAGGTCTGTTCTGTCTCAACGTATGTTTACGGTTCACAGGATTGGTCGAAATGAGACGAATATAAGACTTTTTTGCCTAATGTGTTGGCAGACATCGGTCGCCTGTTATTACGAGTCTAGTATTATATCGTCGTTGATAGTTGCTCTCTGACTGTTCACACTGCCGTCGAAAACTCGTTTTACTCGTTCTGTCGCTGAGCGACGAGCTTTCAAAAATTAACTCGCTCAGCGATGCTCACTCACTCGTTGCTCGCGTTCGGTACAGTGAATGAAATGTCACATAAAGCGACCGCGGGCGAGTAATCGCTCGTCGTACTTGAACACTCGCTATCGCCCGGCGAAAACTATCGAAACTACACTCGCTTCCCGCCGATCGCCAACTCGTTTTAGAGTGTATAGTTCTACTAGTTACTCGTTCATCGTCGGCGGTTGGACCACTGTCTTGTTTTTTGTTTTAGAAATCCAGAATCTGCCCATGGTTGCTACTGAACGCGGTGTAGGACGCCCACGGCGACGGACGTCGCGAGACGATCTCCGGCCACCGTAGGCGCGGGCATGCGGGCAGCGAGTAAACGGCAACTCGCTGTCCGACCATGGACCATGCCCGGGTCGACGGCACGGTGTGTCCCACGCGCGCCTCAGAGTGTCATCATAATGACGGGGACTCTCAGAGGGCCAAAGCCTGCCGGGGTCGCGGGATTATTCCCTTACCGTGACCCCGGAACATAACAGGCTATGAAGGACACCGTGGATTTTAGTCAGTAGAAGTCTGACAGTCCCTCCCGCCCTGCCCGGGGTTGGAGGACTCATTTAATGATTATACCACGCTAAAAAAAAAAATAAAAAAAAAATGGTTGCTACTGAAAAATCCTTGATCGAAAAACCCAATAACACTTACCACAACAAGCTGATGGTGCCACCAACTCCCAGCTGCCTCTCCAGCACCTGACTGATGGGTACTCCGCAGTAGGACAGCTCGTTGCCTCGCTCGTCGCAGATGGTGCTGATGAAGGCTGCTGGCTTTCTGATGATGCCCAGTTTCTGGAGGATGGAGAGGAATTTTAGTACCAGTATTTTTTTTGCAATACTTCTAAATTTTATTATCTATATTATACAGTATACAACGTGTAATGTTAAATGCGTAAAACCTCTTGTGGGGGTAACTTAGCCCATGTTACTGAACAGTGTTTGTTCTAAGACTTTTGGAAATTCACAAAAAAGAAGATTTTTCATGCTGATATCCGATCAATTTCACATCATGTAAAAAAACTTTGTATTTTACAAGAATTTGGGTTGAATATTTAATAAATAAACTAAGAAGGGTAAAAATAAAAACTTTAAGAAATAATAAAAATCAAAGCCACCGACTTCCGAAAGAAAGGTTATTATTTTAAACTTTTTTGTATTTGTTTTTGAAATCGTCATTTCATATCCCACAATGTGTAATTCCCAACCGAGTCATCGAACTTATGAACTTTCCTCTCTTTAATCAATTTTGTGCTAAATAAAAACATGATGTACCTAAGTAAGTTGAGATTGTATGAGAAGGTACTGTGACTTACCCTCGCCCAATCGTAGTCCAAAGGTACTTTGGGAGGCTCCACCTCCTCCTTCACGATGATCTTGCCCTCCTTCACCAGTTTATCATACACCTAGTGGACAAAAATACATGTTTATTAGTAAAATTTAAATTGTACGTCCAACGACGATATAATAATAGACTCCGCATGCACGATCTAAGGAACAAAAATGATTCTGTCAACTCGCTGAGGTACTACGTACGCGAGGGGGACGGGATACTGCGTTGTGATTGGCTAACTCAAGGTCTGTTCTGTCTCAACGTATGTTTACGGCTCACAGGATTGGTAAAAATGAGACGAATATAAGACTTTTATGCCTAATATGTTGACAGACATCGGTCGCCTGTTATTAGGCGTCCTAATGACAATACACATGATTCTCTGTTCGAAATTCGATTGCGTAATACTCTTCTTTGGCGACATCTTTTGTCTTTGGTTTGCAGCGCCTTTATGTCGTAGTAGTAAGGTTGATTTTTGAAGTTCACGGTCGAATTGCATCGCATCACTCCAGAGGCGGCCTTACCCATTGCGAGGCCCCGGGCGGCAAGTCTTTGCGAGGCCCCTTGCCTTTCATAAAAAGTATGTGATGCGAAAGTAGGTTTGGTTGTCATGTTTGAGGACAAATGCTGAGTTTTAAAACATTTTACAGTTCATACAGGAACTTTGAACATCTGTGTTTGCGTAAAATGGAGTAACTAGTTCTGAGTTTTGGAGACTAGTTATTTTATGAGCTCTAAGCTTGAATTTAAGATTTTTTATTTATTTATTATTTTATTTATTTATTCAGTACTTTGAATTTTACATTTATTACAAAATAAGACTAAAATGGTTTCTGTAGTAGTCCCAAACCAAAAACCTCCGAGTTAGCGCTTTTCAAAAGTATCTCAAATCAACATTTTTTTACAACAAATGTGGAAGAGGCATCTGATATCATGTGTTCAGTTGGAGTGTTTTCCAACTTTATGACTTTTTTTCGAAAACGAACTTTTAAGGGCTTTAGGCCTAGGCCGATCTATGGTTAAACCGCTGTGGTTATTAACGGCGTGAATTTGTGCCCATATATATCTAATACAAGCGGCCGCACCACGCGGAGATTTTAAAATCGTGATTTGCCACAAATTGCTCGCGGGTAGAAGCCGCGACAAAATTGTAATCAATAGAACTTAGTCTTAGTTGACGCGTACGCACTGGCGTTAACCGCGGGCAGTTTTTCAGTAGACCGTCTTGCAGAGCACAACGCTTTTTTTTTTTTTTTTTTAGCGTGGTAATATCATCAAATGAGTCCTCCCACCCCGGCCAGGGCGGGAGGGACTGTCAGACTTGTACTGACTAAAATCCACGGTGTCCTTCAGTAGCCTGTTATGTTCCGGGGTCACGGTAAGGAAATAATCCCGCGACCCCGGCAGGCTTTGGCCCTCTGAGAGGGGGCCCCGTCATTATGCTGACGCTCTTTGAGGCGCGCGTGGAACACAACGCGCCGTCGACCCGGGCATGGTCCATGGTCGGGCTGCGAGTTGCCCTTTACTCGCTGCCCGCATGCCCGCGCCTACGGTGGCCGGAGATCGTCTGCTGACGTCCGACGCCGCGGGCGCCTACCACTGCGGTTGGGGCGGAGGGAGGACGCTGTCCTCTCTCTCTCGCGGTCCGCCTCCTCCTTCACGAGCATTACTGCTTCGCAGAAGGAGGCGACCGCTTCCCACTCCGTCTCGCCCCGCAGCATGGCCGCAACCAATGCCGGGCGCGAGAGGTCTCCGCCTATCGCCGCCGTGAGGACACGTCGGTGCACTGCCCAAGCTGGGCAGTCTTGCACCGTATGCTCTACTGTGTCCTCCGGGCGATCTTCGCAGTGGTGACACCCGGGCGTTTCCTCCTTCCCTATCAGACACAGGAACCTCCCGAAACTTCCGTGTCCGGTGAGGACCTGCGTCATCCGATAGGTCAGGACGCCGTGACGTCTCTCCAGCCACTCCTCAAAGAGAGGTCTTACAGCCACGATTGCGGCGTGCCCGGACCTTGGTTGCGACAGTCGTCCCCTCCATACTGCCCTGAGATCGCACCGGAGCTCTTCCCGCCGCGCCTCGACTTCTCGAGGCAGCGGGGTTACACCCCGGCGCTGCGCCTCCACGCGCCACTCATAGACGCGCTGGAGGGCAGTCGCCTCCAGATCCCAGGGCAGCAATCCGGCAAGGAGGTTGGCCGATTCGCCGGCAATCGTGCGGTATCCCCGGATCATCCGGATAGCCATGACCCTCTGGCGTGCGACCAACTTCAGTAGTCGCGTCCGGATGCTCAGGGCCCACACAGGGGCCCCGTAGAGGGCCATGGACCACACGATACCGGCGTACAACCTCCGGCAGGAGGTGTTTGGCCCGCCGATATTGGGCAGGAGTCGCCTGAGGGCGCCTGCTGCCCGGTTCAGCCTTGGGGCCAAACTCAGGAAATGCTCCCTGAAGTTCCATCGGCTGTCGAGGACGAGTCCCAGGTACTTCATAGTCCTCCCGACGCCGATGCGAACCTCTCCCACCGTTATGTGGGACTCTGACCGCGGCGCATTCAGACGGCCATGAAAGCACATGGCCTCTGACTTGTGCAGCGCGACTTCGAGTCCCAACTGCCGGATTCTATCTACGACTGTCGCAACCGCCTCCGTCACCACGTCGGCCGCCGCCTGGTGCGACTCTCCCTGTGCCAGGACGAGCGTGTCGTCAGCGTAACATATTACGCTGACGCCATCAGGGAGGTCGCTGCGCATCACCCAGTCGTATCCGATGTTCCACAGGGGCGGTCCCAAGACCGATCTCTGTGGAACACCGCACGACATCTCTCGCCGGTTCCACTCTCCCCGGTGACCGGGGTAGATGACGGCTCTGTCCGTCAGGTAATCCTCGACTATACGACGGAAGTAGGTCGGCACCCGGTGATACCGGAGTGCCTCCCTGATGCAACTCCAGGGCAGGGTAGAGCACAACCCTGGCGCAAAATTTCATCCATGTCTTCCACCGAGTCGGAGTTTGTTTTAAACGAACTAGAATACGAATTTTTTAGGATGGTCTCTTAAGTTTTGATAATTCTTATGAAAGAAACCTTTTTCAGATGTACGCCTAGTAAGTGGATGGATCCAATATTTTGGTAATTTGCGTTGACGTCTTCTTTCTATTTCTTATTTTGAAACTGTGAGTATGAGCGTCTCAAGCGGTTTCGCGGTGATAGCGATTAATCGACCCGACTTACGAGTTGTAGGTCGCGGAATCGAACCCAGCCCAGGTTACTTTGTGTATTTATTTTATCACCATTGCTCTCAAAACGATGAAGTAAAACATCGTCAGGAACACGGCATGTCCTCAAACCAAAATTTTAAGACGTGTGACTTCACCAACCCGCACGAGGCACGCGTGGTAGATTATGAACCCCTCTTACAGAAAGGAAGCCTGTAGCCCAGCAGTAGGAACATTATAGGCTGATGAAGATGAAGAGATAAATACCTCAGTAGACCTAATAGTCGTCGAGATAAACCCTCCCAACATTTTTTTTTTCCAAAAAACTCACAAAGTTCTAAGACATCTCAACTCTGATGCTTTGCCTCTTCCACACTTGTTTTTGATTCAAGATACTGCCAGAGTTACTCAAGTGGTGTTTTAAATATTGCAAGAAATTCGAAAAAAATATAAATTTTGAAAAGCTCAACTCTGATACCTGTAGACCCAGTAGTTCTATTGTAGCAAAAGGTATCTATGAAACCGTAGTGAGAAGTTATTATCAACTAGTCCTTTACGGTCGCAAAATAAACGCAAAATTTTCAAAAAAGAACGAAATTTTCGAGGATTTTTTATTTTTTCTACAAAGTAGCGTTTGGTGTTTGAGGTCTCAAACTGTAATATTCATTACTTACTTGGCTTAGCGGACCCTAGCTAGTGCCTCGCACATAACGGGGCCGCTTAGAGATTTCTTATAATAAAATAAAATTGACAACAGCAATCTCAACTTTGTTACCACTCAGTAAAGCAGTATAATTTAACTTCTACTACAATTTCAAACTGAGAACTGATAGAGCCAAAGCTGATGGCGCCGACGATCATATTTAGGTCTAGCAATTCCGCTTCTCGCGCGAGGACCGAGGAACTACGGGGGTAGTTGCATGATAACTTGGTAACTTTTTATTTCTAGGGGCCTCGCAAAGCGATCTTATCATCAAATCATCAAAAAAAAAAGAGGCCTCGCACGCGGTGACACACCACGGGCTTAAAAAAAATCACAAATCTGCGCGATATTTTTCATCCTCCATCAAAGTAAAGGGCCTCGCAGATGCATCTTGCCCCCTCCAAGATTCGGTCTCGCTACGACAAATGATTGGGCCAACATCATAAACAAGTCTAAACTACCGGATTTAACCTAAATTAGCCGCACGTTCAGGCGACAAAATTATTGTACTGAATAAAAGATTTACAAAATTAACCAACTGGTGAGATGATAAATTAAAAAAAATTGGAGGTTTGATTTTTTTTTTTTAACTAAAATATTGCATAATTTTGCCGTTAATTATTAATCAATATCAAAACTTTTAATTAAAAATTACTAGTTTTTCTTTTGCTTGGTTTGATGCGCGAGGCCCCCTGCAAGCGCGAGGCCCCGGGCGGTTGCCCGGTTCGCCCCCCCCTAAGGCCGCCACTGCATCACTCCATTAGTAAATACGTGCGACTTAAATCGGCAATCGACTCTTTCAATAAAAATCAAGTAAGCTGAAGTGGCAATGGGCAGGCCATATTGCTCGCAGAGCAGATGGCCGATGGGGTCGAAAAGTGCTAGAGTGGAGACCACGGACTAGCCAGCGCAGCGTAGGACGTCCACCAGCAAGGTGGACAGACGACCTTATAAAGGTCGCCGGAAGACGATGGATGCAGGTCGCTACCAACCGGTATATGTGGAGATCTAAAGTGGAGGCCTATGTTCAGCAGTAGACGTTCTATGGCTGAGATGATGATGAATAAAAATCAATATCCTTACCTTCTTAACGGAGTCCCCGAGTGTATCAAAGGACACTGGTACTTCGGCTCCGTAGGCCTTCAGAGCCGCATTCTTGGCGACTGCTTTCTCTACCGCGGAGCCCGCGAGAGAACCCGCGTGACCGAACTGTACCTCTGATGTGAACATGTCTGGGGAGAAATGGATAATGATGAGTAAAATCTGAACTTCCATTTTTAGTCACCTCCTTCCGTGAAGGAGGAAGAGGAATAAGTGAAGGAGAGAGTCCTATACCACCGCGGGAGATGCCCAAGGCGTTGTACATCGCGAGGCGGTTTCCTGCTACTTATAATTCGACGTCGTAGGACGAGGAGGAGGGAGAATAAGTGAAGGAGAGGACATCCTCAACAACTGCGGGAGATGTCCAAGGGGTTTAAACCACGAGGCGACTTCGTGCTATTTATAATTCGCCGTCAAAAGAGGAGGAGGAAGAAGAACGCGTGAAGGAGAAGTCATCCTTAACAACTGCGGGAGATGTCCAAGGCGTTGTAAACCACGGTGCGATTTCTTGCTACTTATAATTTGCCGTCGAAGGAGAAGGAGGAAGAACATGTGAAGGAGAAGACATGCTTAACATTGCGGGAGATGCCCAGGGCCATTTCCTGATACTAATAACACAACGTCCAATCAAGGAGCAGGTTACTACTCTCCTACCATTTAACCGTGAGCCTGGAACTCAAAGAGCTACTGAAGGTTTAGACTGGATTTTAGTAAGACTGGCAGTTTTTTCCGCTCTACCCATAGCGAGAGGCTCATTTGATGACTTTAAAGAGAAAAGCCGAGACGAGTTGCTATATGTACAGTCACGAGCAATAGTATGTATACACTAAGCAGTATTCAAAAGCTATTTTCTGTTACCCTAATGATTACACTTTTGCCTTTTCATTAGACTTCTATTTTGGAAGCCATACTATAACGAAATAGGTCTTATTTCAAAGTGGAAACCAGTATTTCACGAGTGATTTTTGTTAAGTGTATACATGTTATTGCTCGTGACTGTACAACTTGGCAAATTAGAGTAGAAAACCGGAAGTAGCCACTGTACTCTCGCTACCAGCAGTTAGTTTTATGGCACAATAATAAATCTAACAAACCTGCGTTCTTTGTTTACATCAAATATCAAAGATTTTAAAACGTTGTCAGAAACAAAAATATTAGTTCCGTTTCAAGACGTTCTGGCCAAGTTGTAACTTACCGGAACAAGTGCCGATACACCACGCTACGATCGGCTTCTTAATCTTGCCGTCTCGTATCGCTCGGCACACGTGGTATTCTTCTACGCCTCCCACTTCACCCAACAGTACTAGCATCTTTACATTCGGGTCGGCTTCATATCTGTGGAGAAAAATGAAGGTTTTGAATAAGAAAACAGGCAAGTAGGACTGGCGCACAAGAAGATTTTTTTATTTCAATTTTTTTATTATACGAGTTCTTAAAGGAGGACGTTCTCAATTCGGATGTTAATATAATTATTTTCTTTTTATGTTTGTTCGCGCATAACTCCTATGTTTCTGGTCCGATTTCAATGGTTCTTTTTTTTTTTGATACTTACAGTATATCTGCCATTTGGTCCCATAAAATTTTCATTTAGTTAGGTTCAGTAGTTTTTAAAATGATGTATTGGACAATAATTTGTGTTGAATATTTAAACTAAATAGGATGAAATACTAAACTTAAAAAAAAGAAATGTAACCGACTTCAAAAACAACCACAGAAACGTTCTAAACAATCTACAAAAAAACTTTTCTTTCGAAAGTCTATACAAAAAGTCAATGAAATAAAAATAAAGTCACTGACTTTCGAAAGGAAAGTTTTTTGTAGGTTATTTTGAACATTTCTGTGGTTGTTTTTGAAGTCAGGTACATTTTTTCATTCGTCAATTTATTTATTTTTTGCATTACCTATACTCTAAAAGTAGGTCATTACATGTCTCAGTAGCCATTTGAAAGTTATCCATTGCAGACCTAGGGAGATGTACTTTCAAATGATAGATGCCAAATAGACGAGGTGCTTACCTGAGCAGGTGATCAATGAAGGTGGTTCCAGGGTATCTGTCTCCACCGATGGCCACTCCTTCACACACGCCATCCGCGTCCTTAGAGATTATATTGTTGAGCTCGTTACTCATGCCTCCGGAACGGGATACGTATGCCACGCTGTGGGGTGAAAAAAAAGAAAAATAAATTAATACTACAATAAATTACCAAACTACATAAAAGATGATAAAAATATAAATTCATTCTATAAAAAACTAAGATTACTTTTAATAGAGAAATGTTATTACACAGTAGATCAGTTCATGACGGATAAAACATTATAGATGTAGGTACTCAAGTTATACTCGTACTTGTGTTCTTTCTAATAACATAAATAAAGTAACATTTAGTGGATCCGGTCTGTTTGAATGTTCGTAAGATATGTATAGGTAATTACTATTTGGACAATTGTTTATTTGAGTGACATTCTTGTTTTTATAAATTGTATTCCGTATTGTAAATGACACATATTATAATTCAAGCTATTGACTAATGGAATGACGAATGTAATAATAATAACATATACTGACATAACCTCAACAATCCCTATCATTGTTATTATCTAAAACGACTTTTGTCAAAATTGCTTTAAGATTGACTCATTTTCATTTGTAATGTTTTTATTTGTATAAACTCAATGGCAAACCAACTATGAGATTTGCAGGCCCTGGCAGGGTTCATGTACTAACCGACAGCAATGTCAAATGTATACGATGTGAATGAAGCATTTAAATAAATAAATAATAAAAATATAGTAAGTGTGTCCGCTCTAATGAGAATAATAAATAAATCTCATTAAAGTACCGTGCCAGGGTTTTCCATGCTTACGCAATTTATATCACACCGAGTGGATGGGGCGGGACGGGATCGTGCAACAAACGTGGTATTGAAGGGCGTCGAGCGGCCCGGACGGGACACGGATAATGCACTGTGTAATATAAATTGATTCATACAAATATATGTTACAGATTAAAACCGTTTTCCGACCGGACCCCGGCCCGAGGCACGGCCCGCCTTAATGAGAATCATATTAGTCATTCACAGATCTCGAGATGTGTATGTCTCAAAAATAAATACGAAAAATTTTTGAAAATAGTATTGGTTATCATCTTCTTCACACCTTATTTTGGATTTCTAATTATGAGACTAATGTATATTTGATTGTAAATAATTACATAATTGTTCATCTAAAGCTAAATTAAAATTAATTTTATTTTAACTAAAAACACATTACAATTAAGTGCTTGTGTTCCACTTGCGCTGCAAAGAGATAATTTTCCCACATTAAAATTAAAAAAAAAACTTGAGAGGTATCAACGGACACCCGGATGGAACGAAGTTACTGTATACACTCAACAAAAATAATCGTCGCGACACCACACTGTTCAATGCGAAATAGAAAGACAAAACGAAAATATCTGGCTTGCTTTCTATAAGAGAGAGAGAGACAGACATAGAAACATGCGCACGCCGCGACAAGAGTCACGTGGAACGGGGGTTGGGTGAGGGGTACGGAGCGCGGTAAAAAGTGTCGTTACAACTTTTTGTCATAATTTTTTCCGTCTAGCCGTTTCGGAACGTGCGATAAGAAACTTCGTTCTAAAACGTAAATGAACATAATCTTACCTGCCCGGCCTGTATAGCTTGCTGTCGACAATATTGTCGATCATGCCGGCTGTGTTTCCAATCTTGAAGCAGCCCGGTTTGATACCACCCACTGTGGCCGGACCAATCACATTTACCTGGGAAGAAATAATAGGTTACATTATTATGACAGGCCTGTTGGTCTAGTGGTTAGTGACCCTGACTGCTATACCAGAGGTCGTGGATTCGATTCCCACCCAGGACAAAAGTTTGTGTGATGAGCACGATCATTTGTTCTGTGTCTGGGTGTAATATGTATAACTATGTTTATCAGTTGTCTAGTATCCATAACACAAGCTCTGCTTAGCTTGGGACTAGATGGCGTTGTGTGATAGTTGTGGAATATTATATTATTATGAGTCGAGCTATAAATGATAACTGACAAATGCTTGCACTGACTGGACAGGTCCACTCAAATCTGTGTGGTTCTTCAAAAGACCATCTCAGACACCTACATGGTCCTCGTATGACTACCAATATAATATCTGGACTTTAAAAGAGACTGTGACCTCTGAGTTTGTTTCGGATGTTTCTTCTCAGAGTAGTCAGGTACGAAACACCGGCCTCATCTAGCTTTAAAAATAATTATTGTGACGTGTAAAAGTTAGAAAATAAAAGATAAGGCTGCGTTTCCACTCAGGCGGAGTGGAGCAGAGCGTGCCGCGATTCACCAATCACATGGCTTGAGCAGCTGATAGTGTTTTTAACAACCAACTTGCAAAATAAATATCTGTATTTCTTGATGGCTGAGCTATGCTTGGAGTTTCTTTGCGGGATAAAATCCGGAACATGGATATTCGGCGAAGAACCAGAGTCATCGACATAGCTCATGCAAGTTGAAGTGGCAATGGGCAGGCCACATCGCTCGTAGAACTGACAACCGATGGGGAAGAAAAGTTCTCTCATGGCAACCACGGACCGGAAGACGCAGCGTAGACCTCCCACTAGGTGGACCACACAGAGAGAGTCACGGGGTACTGAAGGATGCAAGTGGAGAATTGTCGTTCAGGGCGGCGGTGTAAGGGGGAGGCCTATGTCCAACAGTGGACGTCTTCCGGCTGATGATGACTGGTCAAACGCAAGCTATAAAACAAAAGTTACTTACGCCTCGTGAGTCAGCCAACTTGATGATCTTTCTGGTCATGTTCTCAGGGATACCTTCGGCGATGATGACCACGGTGTTGATCTGGGGATGCTGCATGGCCTGTTACGAGATAAAGGAAATGATGATTAATATTGTACATACATAATTTTGGTCGATTTAATCCACTTCAGGGGATACAATGGTATTGACTCAGTGGTATTGGTCTCAACTTACGAGTTGTAGGTCGTGGGTTCGAACCCCGCCAGGTACATTACTTTGTGTGATTTATTTCATCACCACTGCTCTCAAAACGGTGAAGGAAAACATCGTGAGGAAACCGACATGTCCTAGAACCGAAAATTCGAAGACATGTGACATCTACAGCTTGGCCAGAACGGATTGAAACGGAACTAAAATTTTTATTTCTGACAGCATTTTAAAATCTTTGATATTTGATGTAAACAAAGGCCGCAGGTGTGTTAGATTTATTATTGTGCCATAAAACTAATGTAATAAGTGAAAATAAAAAAAAAAACATTCAAAGTGCTGATAGTGCGAAGACAGTGGCGACTTCCGGTTTTCTACATTTTTATGTCAAGCTGTACCAATCTATACTGGGCCCGCGTGGTGGATTATGGCCCACTCCCTCTCACAGAGAGAAGGCCTGTGTCCAGACCTGTCCCAGCAGTGGGAACATTATAGGCTTATGATGAAGGGATCCAATCGAGAAAGTTGAATCATGACTCATTTTTTAACAAAAAAAAATCTTTTTAATCCGTCAATTGGGGAAGGCAAGTCAAAGCTAATTGTAGATGGCGCCACCATAGCTAAGTCCTAATCCGACCAATGACGTAGTACTATTTTGAAGTACCTTTAAGATTTGAACCAATGACGATACTTGTAACAAGCTATACTAGCGCCATTAGTTCCCCAGTTGCCATCCCTTTTTGTGTTTCTGTTGGACTGGCCTGTTGGTCTAGTGGTTAGTAACCCTGACTGCTATGCCAGAGGTCGTGGGTTCGATTCCCACCCAGGACAAATGTTTGTGTGATGAGCATGATCATTTGTTCTGTGTCAGGGTGTAATTTATCTATAATATGTATGTATTTAGAAATATATAAGTATGTTTATCAATTGTCTAGTACCCATAACACAAGCTCTGCTTAGCTTGGAACTAGATGGCGTTGTGTGTTGTGATAGTTGTGGAATATTATCCCCATTACATACCTGAATGGTACTGTCGTATGCTGAACGCAGTGACGCGAAGTTGACGAGCACTGTCGCTTCTTGGTGCTTACGCATTGATACGTCCATATCAGAATACACTGAAACAAAAAAAAAATTGCTAGACTAGATGTGCCCGCGACTTCTTTCGCGTGGATGTCGGAAATCAACAAAGTATTTTTTTAGGGTACCGTAGCCAAATAGGCTAAAAACGGAACCCTTATAGATTTGTCATGTCTGTCTGTCTGTCCGTATGTCACAGCCATTTTTTGACGAAAGTATAAGAGCTATCCTGTTGAAACTTGGAAAGTAGATGTATTATGTGAACCGCATTATTTTTCACAAAAAAAAAAAAAAACTAATTTTGGGGGTTGCCCCCATACTTAGAATAGAAAGTAAAAAAAAATTTTTTTCGCCGGACTTAAATCAATAATATCATTTTTTTAAAAGAATTTTCCTAAAATAAAAAGTTACAGCCTAAGTTACTCCTTATTACATCAGCTATATAAGCAATAGAAGTCCCGTGAAAATCAGCCCAGCCATTACAGACAGACAGACAAAAATTGTCACTTGGCTAGTTCTTTAACTATTCCCTAAACTGGTTCAAACTGGGGTGCTATGACAGGAAACCTCCACGTGCGCCCGTGGACTGGAGTTCCCTCTCGGATACGTCCAGGGGGAAGACCAGTTTTTCGGGCCGGAGCATCCTGGGATGCGGGGAAAAACTCTTCCTTAGGCACTGTGTGCCCAAGTGGTCTCTTTGCCCGTATGCGAATAGCCTGTCGTGTGGATGCTCCAACGCGTGTCCCTCTGATCAGCAGAGGGCACAGCGGCGGAGCGGGCTTGCGGACGGTGAGTGATGGGTAGCTCGCCGTCCGACCAAGGACCAAGCCCGGGTCGGTGGCGCGTCGTGTTTCGCGCCAAATGCCTGCTGGGGTCGCGGGTTTTTTCTTAACCCAGGTTACCGTGGCCCCGGAACATAAAGGGCATAGGAAGGAACACGGGTGGATTTTAGTCAGTAAGAGTCTGACAGTCCCTTCCGCCCCACCCAGGGCGGGAGGACTCATTTGATGATTTTACCACCTAAAAAAAAAAAAAAAAAAAAAACTGTTTCAAACTGGGCATGCGGGCAGCGAGTAAAGGGCAACTCGCTGTCCGACCATGGACGCAGCCCGGGTCGACGACGCGTTGTGTTCCACGCGCGCCTCAAAGAGCGTCAGTATAATGACGGGGCCCACTTTCAGAGGGCCAAAGCCTGCCGGGGTCGCGGGACTTAGGTAAGATTCCCACCAACCGGCCGGACTCGGCGGCATTTTACAATGCGGTAAGAACATTGAAATCTATCAACAGTAAATACAGTTCATATTTGCATGCAACTTTCGGGACACGTCGCTACGTGTCGCGGAATGCCGACGGAGATAACTTTGCAAGCAAATATCAACAGTATTTACTCTCGATAGATTTCAATGTTCTTTACTGCATTGTAAAATGCCGGCGGATCCGGCCAGTTGGTGGGAATTTTACCTTAGGTATTCCTTTAACGTGACCCCGGAACATAACAGGCTACTGAAGGACACCGCGTATTTTAGTCAGTACAAGTCTGACAGTAAGGGGTGGGAGGACTCATTTGATGATTTTAAAACTGGTTCAAACTAATTGAAAATAACTTTTGACTTTAATAAACTGAAAAAAACTTTACCTGGAATAAACACCTCCTTGTTCCCGAAGTAGTACTTCTGCTTGTGGTCGGCCGTGAAGGGGTACACGATGGCCACCACGGAGGGCTCCGCACGACGACAGATGTAGTCGAAGTCCAACATGCCCTGTGGGTGTACACTACACTTAGTATTGTTACGTTGTTTACGAGACCAATCTATAATCTTCTCGAAAGTTCCACAAGATTCTCGACCAATCTATTAAAGAATGGTCTGGAAGATTCTAGAAAATTCTACCCTGATGAAAAAGTCAAAATTTCTTGTTTGAAACAAAATTAAGCTCTGCTTATCTTGGGACTAGATGGCGTTGTGTGATAGTTGTAGAATATTATAAAAAAAATGTGTTAGTGAGCGCCACGCACATATTTTTCCTTGGATATAATATATTCACTGATTTTATTCCGAAATCGAACGAATGAGGTAGTTTTTTTTTTGCTCTAATGCTCAGTAGACCACTAGTCTACTACTAGGTGTCTTCCACGGAGGCTGGGTCGTGAGGAAGACGCTGTCCTCTCCCTCACGCGTTCCGCCTCCTCCTACGCTAGCATGACTGCTTCGCAGAAGGAGGTGACTGCTTCCCACCTGTCTCACCCCGCAGCATGGCCCCGAAAGCCGGTGAAGGGTTAATTCTCAAAATTATACTCTATTTCTTCATCAATAAAGTCGTAAATTACCTGTATAGCCCTGTTCTGCATGCCCCAGATGATGGCCTTAGTCCTGTCGCTGAACAGAGACATGACGGTGGTGACACTCTGTCCCAGGTCTTGTCTGGTGGGCGCCTGGGAGCACACCAGGTCGATGAGCTTTGAGGAGAACTCTGGAAGGTCGATCTTGGGTTTTGGCTGTGGGGAAAAGAGAAAAAAATATTAGTTTATATGTTTTACATTACTTATTTGGTTGGTCTAGTGGTTAGTGACCCTGACTGCTATGCGTCCATCCAGGAAAAATGTTTGTGTGATGAGCACGATCATTTGTTCTGTCTGGGTGTAATTTATCTATAATATGTATGTATTTAGAATTATGTAAGTATGTTTATCAGTTGTCTAGTACCCATAACACAAGCTCTGCTTAGCTTGTAATTAGATGGCGTTGTGTGATAGTTGTGGAAATTATTATTATTTTATAAATTAACTTTAAAATATACATCAATGGATAAAGTAAGGAATGAGTTTTTAATGGGGAAGTTTGAAAGAGGCGCCTCTTACAGAAAATATGCAAGAAAGGTACTGTCAGACTTGTTCTGACTAAAATCCATAGTGATCCTTCAACCTTTATGTTCTAGGGCAGAAAAAATGCTAGCAAGGTACTGTCAGACTTGTCTTGTACTGACTAAAATCCATGGTGATCCTTCAACAGTCCTTTATGTTCTAGGGTCGGTTTTGTGGGCATCTACCACTGCGTCTCGGGCGGAGGAAGGAGGTATCCTCTCTCTCTCGCGGCCCGCCTCCTTCGCGAGTACGGCTGCTTCGCAGGAGGCGACCGCTTCCCACTCCGTCTCGCCCCTTGCGATGACCTCGACCAATGCCGGGCATCACCATTTCCAACGACGATATAGTACTAGACTCGTAATAACAGGCGACCGATGTCTGTCAACACATTAGGCAAAAAAGTCTTATATTCGTCTCATTTCGACCACTCCTGTGAGCCTTAAACATACGTTGAGACAGAACAGACCTTGAGTTAGCCAATCACAACGCAGTACCCCGTCCCCCTCACTTACGTAGTACCTCAGCGAGTTGACAGAATAATTTTTGTTCCTTAGATCGTGCATGCGGAGTCTAGTATTATATCGTCGTTGATCATTTCATTTACGGAAAATTTAAAGTTACTCACACAAGCCTGAGGTTTGGGCAGCTGTTTGGGAGCGTAGTCCAGCTGATGTTCTTTGGGGATGGGAGACTGGCCCAGCGCCAGCCCCACGATGGCCGTCATGTTGGACTCGGGACCAAACACGTACAGCGGGATACGGAGACGATGGCCTACTTCACGCATTTGTCTGAGAAAAGGAAAAAACATTTAAAGCTATACTTGCGCAAGTTTGGAGTTGTGCGAGTATACGTAACGTGTGTGGTAAGATACTTGCGCATATTTCTAACTTTGCCACAATCCTGTGTTTGAGCAAATCTAGATTTGCACAAGTATACTGGTACGAGTATATTAATGTCCGGCTTTAGACTGCGTTTCCACTTAGGCGGAGCGGAACAGAGCGGATAGCGATTCATCAATAACACGGCTTGAGTGGAGAAGAGACATGTGGATTTCAAGTCATGTGACTGTTGAATCGCTCTCCGCTCTGCTCCGCTCCGCCTCAGTGGAAACGCAGCATAAAGCCGGCCATACACATACCAGTAAACTTGTGCAAATCTAGACTATATTAGTGACAAGTTGTAATAAAATATGATTAACGAATTACGAGTATGTATTTACATAATTATCAATGTAATAATGTAATGAATACATCGCTCTCACATATATTTGTGCAAAATTTTATTGACAAAATTTCCGAAATCTAACTTAAATAAATGTGAAAGCGAATGGAGCGAATGTTTTGATCATTCTTATAATAAAAAAAGTCGGTTAGTTATACTTGATATTGTTACGAATCATACTTTGATCAAGGGCACGAATTGATTTGAAAGTTCAATTTTTAAGAAATTTTAAGTCTTTTAAAGCATTATTGTGCCAATGAAAATTAATGCGATTTAGCGACACGAAAAAAAAGTAATTCTCTTGGTAACCGTACTTCTGAAGTGTCAGTTGATGGATGAAAAACATAGACATTCCCCTTCTTAGGCGCGGGCCACATAGAAAAGACTTAAGACGAGGACGCTTCGCGGACGTGCGAAAATGTATGAGAGTCGCGTCAGCGCCCCGTCTCTTCTGTGTGTTTTACGTCGCGACGCTTCTATACATTTTGTATGTGTATTATTGATATTTTTGTTTTTTTGAAGCAGTTTTTTCCAGTTTACAAGATGAGAGTCCTCACCTGAGTCCTTCCTGGTAGTTGGGTCCTCCTCGACGCACAAAGATGGTGATATTGTACTGGATGAGCGCGTCCTTGTAAGTCTCCATGGCCGTGATGATACCACGGAACGTGTCCGCTACGTTCGTGAAGTTGGCTATTCCACCGCCGATTATCAACACCTAGGGGGAAGAAAATGGAGATTTTAGAAAAGGATTTTTGAATATTATTCTTATGTAAAGAATACGTGAACAGAATAGAAAAGAATAGACTAAACTTTATTATACACGAGAGCAGTGGTGGCCCAGTGGTCCCGACTTACGAATTGCAGGTCGTGGGTTCGAACCCCGCCAGGCGCACTTTCATCATCATCTGCCTGCCTTTTCCCAACTATATTGGGGTCGGCTTCCAGTCAAACCAGATTCAGCTGGATATCAGTATTTTACATAGAGCGACTGCCTGTCGGACCTCCACAACCCAGTAACTGGGTATACGATACCCCATGGTAAGACTGGTTGTCAAACTTTAGAGCTTCTGACTAACAGTAACGACTGTCAAAGATCTACAAATGACAGCCGGGACCAACGGCTTTACATGCTTTCCGACGCACGGAGGAAACTCGCTATGACAGATGGTCACCCATCCACAGACCAACCTTTGCAAGCGCAGCTTAACCCGGAAGATTGGTCTGTGCGGCTGTAATTATTTAGCCACGAGCTCCTCCGTGCGCCAGGCGCATTTTGTGTAATTTATTTCATCACCAATACTCTCAAGACGGTGAAGGAAAACATCGTGAGGAAACCGGCATGTCTTAGAACCAACAATTCGAAGACATGTGACATCTACCAACTCGCACTGGGCCCGCGTGGTGGATTGTGGCCCACTCCCTCTCATAGAGAGGAAGTCTGTGTCTCAGCAGTGGGAACATTGTGGGCTGATGACACTTTATTATGCATACTTTATCTTACACATAGGGTGTCACAATGGTCGGTTTTATCGCTAAAAGCAATCTTTTCAATATACATTAGGGGTGTACGTGTGTGTTTTTGTAGGTGTGTGTGTGGGTAGGTTAGGTTAGGGGGAAGAAAATGGAGATTTTAGAAGAAGATTTTGAATATTTGAGTAGAATAGAAAATAATAGACTACTCTTTATTATGCATACTTCATCATACACTTATGGTGATACAATGGTCGGTTTTATCGCTAAAAGCGATGTTTTCAATATACAATAGGGGTGTATGTGTGTTTGTGGGTGTGTGTGGGTTGTGAGTGTGTAAGTGGGTGTGTGTTTAGTGGGTGGGCGTGTGAGTGTTGTGTGTGTGAGTGGGTGAGTGTGTATGTGTGTGTGTGTTTGAGTGTGTAGGTGTGTGTGGGTGTTTGTTGTCTGGGTGTGTTGTGTAGGTGGGTGTGTGTGTGTGGATGTGTGTCACCCTCACCTTCCCGTTAGGATGCTTCTCCCGACACATGAGGCTGAAGATGGTCTTAGCGTAGTCGGCGGTCTGCATCTCAGTGGGTGCTCCGCTGTACTCCCCGTAGTTGGCGAGCTCGGCCGCGCCGCCCAGCTCGCAGATGGTGTCCGTGTACACCACGGAGGCGCCGCCGCCCGCGACCATCGTCCATATACGACCGGACTTGTTTAGGACTGTCAGCTGTGGGGAAAAGAGGTTTAAATTTAGATTGGGAGTAATTTTAGACAAAAATATCGATGTTAAGACTGATTTTGCAGTATATGGGAGTGGAACAGAGATATCCCCATCCTCAGATCAAAAAAATAGGCAGATAGAGCGCTCAGAACACGCGAGTGGGTCCACCAAAGTTGATTCAAAATCAAAATCGAATACAAAGTCGCGACAGTACCAAGCTGCGCGTCGTTGTTGTTGTTTGCCAAAATATGCCGTCACGTGTCTTTAACCATTGTAAAAGTTGTTCTCAAAAACAAAGAAAGCATTATGGAATGTAATTCGATTTGATTTTATATTTACTTTGGTGGAGACACTCGCGTGTTCTGAGCGTTCTATCTGCCTATTTTTTTGATCTGAGTCCCCATCATTGTTAAAATAAGACTCAAGAAATTAACGTCTATGGCAAATTGAGATAATTGGCTACTTTATACATAAAAAAAAAAACGGACAAAGGGCTATTTTATTCAAGGCAAACTTTTAGGCTGAAAAATAGATTATCAAAAAACATTTGACCCGTATTCTTTCTTTTGTTACAAAAATTAAAATTGACTAAAATACAACGTTTCTAAAAATGACAACACGTCACTTCGGTCGGTATAGTTTTACAGGCGTTATGACGTCACAATTCAAGCCCTTTCTCAAGAATTACGAAACGTTTTAACTATGTTGATATTGACTAAATAAAAAAAAATGTCCATTATTTTTCAATATACAACATGTAACGCCAATAGCGCAAAACCTCTCGTGAGGTAACTCAGCCCATGTTACTGAACAATGTTTGTTCCAAGACTTTTGGAAATTCGCGAAAAAAGTTCTTTTTCATACAAAATGAGAAATTGATCGGGCCCATCAGTATCAAGTTGAATGATGCAACATAAAGAGTGTCCATGGAGTTTCTTGCTCATTCTTCTCCATAGAGATCTACGCTTTGGAATGAGCACCTACGGTTCTTTCACAGTTTTTATGTCTTGTGACTGAGACTGTAGCACCGTAACTATTTTATTTTACTTTTGTCTTTTGACAATTCATAAGTGCCTGTAATTGGCCTAGTTGAAATAATCGATTGATTTTGAGTATGAAAAATCATTTTTTTTTTGTGAATTTCCAAAAGTCTTAGAACAATAATTGTTCAGTAACATGGGCTGAGTTACGCCACGAGAGCTTTTGCGCTATTAACGTTACACGTTGCATATAATTTCTGACGGTCTAGATTTTCAATTTATCATCAATCTAATTCAAGTAAAATCACATGTAAAATCTAGCTAACAGACTTTCAATTAATCATACAGTACTACCATCGAATTCAAGTAAAACCACGTGTAAAACCTAGCTAAAACCTTCAAACTAGCTCCACTCTTCGCGTCCAAATCAGCGATATGTGCCTCCTCCGGGTACGCGTCTCTACCGAAGGGAGGAGGGAATGTCACCTCCCCCCAGTTCTTGGCGCAGATGAAGTCTGCGGTCTGGTCCAGCTTGGCTGCGAGGTCCAGGAGGTAGATCCTCTCGTTGGTCACCACTATTGGGTTGATCTCCATGTACGTGAAGTATAGGTCCACGTACACGCGGTAGAGGGCGAGGATGAAAGTTGTTAGTAATCTAGAAAGATGGAGAGAGGTTTGCATTATTGGCTTGTATTTGAACGAAGTTTTGGAACGAAGTTCCATAACGCGCGTTGTGAAGGTGGCGGAAAAAAATCTTACGAAAAGTTGTCACGACACTTTTTGAAACGAAGTTCCTTATTGCGCGTTGCGAAAGGGTGCTAGAGCTCAAAGAGTGGAGTGGAGCGGAGTGGAGTGGAGTGGAGTCGCGACGATTATTTTTGTTGAGTGTATACAGTAACTTCGTTCCATCCGGGTGTCCCTTGACACTTCTCAAGTTTTTTTTTTTCTTAGAAATTATCATTATTATCTGCCTAGCCTTTTCCTAAGTTAGGCGGAGACCTCTCGCGCCCAGCATTGGTCGCGGCCATGCTGCGGGACGAGACGGAGTGGAAAGACGTCTGCTCCTTCTGCGAGGCAGTAATGCTCGCGAAGGAGGAGACGGGCCGTGAAAGAGAGAGGACAGTGTCCCACGCTCACGGTTACGGACGTCGCAAGACGATCTCCGGCCACCGTAGGCGCGGGCATGCGGGCGGCGAGTAAAGGGCAACTCGCTGTCCGACCATGGACCATGGCCGGCTGTGTTTCACGCGCGTGAGTGTTTTTAATCCAGTTATCTATGGACCGATTTCTGTCCAAATCCGTACAGTAGTTTTTGTGTGAAAGAGGAATAAATATCCATCCATTTATTCATCCTTACTCACTTTCAAATATCATCATACTAGCTGTGCCCGCGACAACGACGATATAATACTAGACTCCTAATAACAGGCGACCGATGTCTGCCAACACATTAGGCAAAAAAGTCTTATATTCGTCTCATTTCGACCAATCCTGTGAGCCGTAAACATACGTTGAGACAGAACAGACCTTGAATTAGCCAATCACAACGCAGTACTCCGTCCCCCTCGCTTACGTAGTACCTCAGCAACTTGGCAGAATAGTTTGTGTTCTTTAGATCGTGCATGCGGAGTCTAGTATTATATCGTCGTTGGCCCGCGACTTCGTTCGCGTGGATGTCGAAACTTAACAATGTATTTTTTTCTTGGTTTGCAGAAGGAGGCGACCGCTTAGCTGGGTTAATACTTAGAACACTTTTTTCCTGCTATGGTGTTACCGTGGGGTGCTATGACAGGAAACCTCCACGTGCGCCCGTGGACTGGAGTTCCCTCTCGGATACGTCCGGGGGGAAGACCAAGTGTTTCGGGCCGGAGCTGATCCTGATGTTCTTAAGTAGGGTACGTTCAACATCTTCACTTAGGCACTGTGTCGCCTGGAACCTGGTCTCTTTGCCCGTATAAAGAATAAAAACCATGTCGTGTGGACCGACTCCAAAAAAAAAACGTGTCCCTCTGATCAGCAGAGGATACAGTGGCGGAGCGGGCTTGCGGACGGTGAGTGATGGGTAGCTCGCCGTCCGACCAAGGACCAAGCCCGGGTCGGTGGCGCGTCGTGTTTCGCGGATGGATGTGGATTTTAGTCAGTAGAAGTCTGATAATCCCTTCCGCCCCACCCAGGGTGGGAGGACTCATTTGATGATTTTACCACGCTAAAAAAAAATGGTGATCCCGTTGAATGATGACCAGGCAACCCCGAGTTCCTGAAATATCTGTTTTTCAAGGACACCAAGTGTTTCTTACCTTTTAATGGAAGCTGATTTGATGTTTTTAAGTAGAGTACGTTCAACATCTTCACCGGTGGGGAAAGTGTCGACTGGGACCTGAAATCAGAGAAAAATACAGAATAAAAACATATATCGTTAACCGATTTCAAAAAAGGAGGAGATTCAACTGTTTTTTAACCGTTTTCAAAAAAGGAGGTTGTTATCAATTTGACGGCATGTTTTTTTTTAGTGTGTGTTTTACAGGATTAAGGGCTTCACACAGCAGCTATCAAGTAAAGATGTACATTATAGCACGATACATCTCATTACATCTTTCCATAGAAATCGTCAGGAGACCACACACAACAGTTATAATATAATATATTTTTAAATCTTCGAATCTCTATGGAAAGATGTATCGTGCTATAATGTACATCTTTACATTATAGCTGCTGTGTGTGAAGCCCTTTACTCGGCCAACTGTGAACCGATTTTCAAAATTCTTTTTTTATTCGAAAGGAGATACTTCTGAAGTGGTCCCATAGTCACCAAGTCAGGATCTGATGATTGGATCCTGGAGATATCGAGGGCAACCCTCAAATTTTATAGGCTCATACATCGTTTTTCGCAAATATTATGAATTAATTAATTTATATTTGTTTCCTCATAATCAGAGGTCGGAATTAGGTAGGTAGAGTTATTTTAGTACTTCTATCAAAATGTTGATATTAATATGGATCTTCCCGGGATTTCTAACAGACAATCTCGTGTGGAAAACAGTATTACAAGTAAATAATAATAATAAAAACATCACAGATAGGCACTTAGTTTATCTCAGGCAGTTAATTGTAAGTACACTGTGCACTGAATATTTAGAATATGTTTGTAAGTACAAATGTGGTTAGTATCTGTATGTAGTAACTGTTGTCCCAGCTATTTTTCACGTGGGTTTTTTTGTCCAAAAAATGTGCAAATTTCGTACTGTAAAACGTATTATTACAACACGTATTTGATTTCGAGCGTATGGCACTCATTGGGCTGCAGCTGAAAATCAGCGTCAGGTGGCAAACTGTGTGTTGCCGGCTGACATTACGCTGAGCTGAGGCCCTTTGGCATTCATTTTTATTAAGTTTGTATTGTTATAGTTTTAAGTTTTAGCACAAATGCCAATAAACGCAATTTTCTTTCTTTCTTTCACATAAATTGTGTAAAAGTAAATAACTTTTTTATTTAATAAATAACGAGATTTTTCTGCCCTTTAAAAGTAACTCCGGGATTTAGGGCATATCCCCTTTATTCTTTCGTTGTATGAAATCAGTGTAAGTACATGAATAACTCTACCTAATTCCGACTTATGCTCATAATATAACTTACGACTGGCTGAACCGATTTTGATGAGTTAGTTGAATCATTTTGACAATAAATCGTTTGAATCCGTCAAATTTACAAAGATCAAAGTCGTTACCATGGTTAAGGTTGTTTACGCGAATGTAGACCTTATTGTATTTGAATATCTGTAGGAATATAAGCTTATGGTGGGTCATGATTCAACTTTATCGACTGTACTTAATTGTAAATATTTGACAGCTATTTGCAACGTTGCCAATTTTCAGAATACGCGCTCTTAAACCAAATTAATAATAAAAGCTAGTCTTACCTCAAGACGAAGAGCCAGAGCATCCACATCACCGACATCCACTCCACCTTGGTGATGAAACAGGATCGTGTCAGACCGTCTGCCCGACATTATGTTCAGGTACATTTCTTCACTCTGCAATAAGAAAGATAAATAATAACAATAGGGTAGTTTCCAGGGTCAAAATAATTACATTCTATTTAGTCCGTATTTAAGATTATAAAAAAATATTGGACACGTATTTTTTCTTTTTTCGATTAAACAAAAAATAACAAAGATATAGCCTATTTAAGTTACCTGTGACGTCACTCTGCGCAAAAAATGCCACGCATCGTGACGTCACACGTAACTTTAATAGGCTATATCGTTGTCATTTTTGGTCTAATTTACAAATAAAAAAATACGTGTCCCTTATTTTTGAATAATCTAAAAGACGGACTAATTACATTTTTTCAGGAAACTAGCTTATAATATTCCACGACTATCACACAACGCCATCAAGCTAAGCAGAGCTTGTGTTACAACTGACAAACATATTTATGTAACACATACATATTATTGATAAATTACACCCAGACACAGAACAAATGATCGTGCGCATCACACAAACATTTGTCCTGGGTGGGAATCGAACCCACGACCCCCGGCATAGCAGTCAGGGTCACTAACCACTAGACCAACAGGCCAGAAAGGTGAACTAATATTGATTATGAGCATTATGGCAGCGAGTAAAGGGCAACTCGCTGCCCGACCATGGACCGTGCCCGAGTCGACGGCGCGTTGTGTCCCACGCGCGCCTCAAAGAGCGTCAGCATAATGACGGGGCCCCCCTCTCAGAGGGCCAAAGCCTGCCGGGGTCGCGGGATTATTCCCTTACCGTGACCCCGGAACATAACAGGCTATGAAGGACACCGTGGATTTTAGTCAGTACAAGTCTGACAGTCCCTCCCGCCCTGCCCGGGGTTGGAGGACTCATTTGATGATTTTACCACGCTAAAAGAAAAAAAAGGAAGCCTTAATTTTGAAGATCGAGAGGATCCACTCACCGCGTCATGCTTGACAAAGGGCTCGACGATGAAGTGCCTCAGTTTCCCGAGAGCAGCACCAACTTGCTGTTCCTTGCCGATATGCTCGCTCAACCACTTCCTCACGTCAGCGGCTGACTTGTTGACGCCGACCAGACCGAGTTTGCCTCGACGTTTGATCAGCTGGTCTGGTTTCACTACCAGTTGCTGTGGAAGAAGGAATATAAGTATGTATTAATTTGGTAATCTTTCCTGAAATGGGTCCCTCATGTCCAGGGTTGGAGGAAGAAACAGTTTTTTTTAATTATACAATGTGTAACGTTAAATGCGCAAAACCTCTCGTGGGGTAACTCAGCCCTTGTTACTGAACAATGTTTGTTCTAAGACTATTGGGAATTCACAAAAAAAACAAAATGAGTTTTCGTACTGATGGGCCCGATCAATTTCTCATTTTGTATGAAAAAGCTAAGTCCAAGAGTCCCAAAACTATGCGACGTAACTTCTAAGGAACTTCTCAATGACCTTACAATTGTTTATTTAGGAGCATGCAGGTGTTGGTAAAGCGTGTTTGACGTCACAACATGGCGTCAGCAAATCTTCCTTAGAAATTATGCGACATATTAGGTAAGTTACAATTTTGCTGACAAACAAAATGCTAAACAGCGAGTCATTCCATCTACTAACGTAAATATTGATAAATTCATGATTTCATGAATTACATCAGATTTTTATATCTGATACAATATCGTAAGGATAATGACAACATTATTTTTTTATAGATATCTCATTATGCTATCGTAATTACGATTAAAAAGGCTATTTATAAGACATCATTAATTACATCAGATTTTTATATCTGATACAATATCGTAAGGATAATGACGATATCATTTTTGTATAGGAAGCTAATTTTGCTATCGTAATAACGATTAAAAAGCCTATTATAAGACAACATTAATTACATCAGATTTTTATATCTGATACCATATCGTAAGGATAATGACGATATCATTTTTGTATAGGAAGCTAATTTTGCTATCGTAATTACGATTTAAAAGGCTATTATAAGACATCATTAATTACATCAGATTTTTATATCTGATACAATATCGTAAGGATAATGACGATATCATTTTTATATAGGTAGCTAATTTTGCTATCGTTATTACGATTAGAAAGGCTAATAAGACACCATGATTGTCATAATTTGCGATTGCTAATCTAATATAAAAATATTGTTATCATAATTTAAATATTATGTCAAAATCTAATCCTAGAATCTATCCTACTTAATATTATGAATGCGAAAGTTTGTGAGGATGTATGTATATGTATGTAGGTATGTTTGTTACTCTTTCACGCAAAAACGGTCGCAAAAAAGGGTCGCGGGCAACCAATGGATGCAAGTGGCGAATTGTCGTTCGGCGTGGCGGTCTAAGGGGGAGGCCTATGTTCAGTAGTGGACGTCTTCCGGCTGATGATGATGATGAGTCTATTGAGAAATGCTATAAACTCGTTAAGATCAAAAGGAACCAAGCAGCGAGGGTAAAACCCAAGAGGAACATATATATTCTTCTACTGTATAAAAATAAGTCGGGTTTTCCTTCCTGACGCTATAACTCCAGAACGCACGAACCGATTTCCACGGTTTTGCATTCGTTGGAAAGGTCTCGAGCTCCGTGAGGTTTATAGCAAAGAAAATTCAGGAAAAATTGGTGGCGAAACGGAGTTCACCGGGTTTGCTTGTCATCTGATAAAAAATACGGATTATGACAAGAAATTTATTAGCATTAAAATTTTTGATATCGTCATAACGATTACGAATAAGCTGTTGAAAGAAATCAAGTATGAATCGTCATAATTTGCGATAACTAATCAGATTTTATAATCTATCGACGTAATTTTATCGTAATTACCGTCAATGATTTGCATATAATTAGGTAATTATGTAATTAATTACTTTTATTATGTAATATCTGGTTGAGGTTTGGTGATATCTGTACCCTTAGCACGAATTTTCAGTATTTGAGACGTAAACTGGAACTTGGACAATTTTCAAGAAAAAAATGTGTTCCTTCTTCGCACACCAGAGGCGCTGTTCCATTTTTTCATACAAGAAACGCTGTAAATACTGTAAAGTAAAAGAGTGAAAATTCGTGCTAAGGGTACCGGTAAAAAAATCTATTCTAATTTTTTTTTTCGATATTTTGAATCAACCGACTTCAAAAAAAGGAGGAGGTTGTTATTTGAACCCCGAGAGAAACGAGCGGTTCAAATATAGAATCCTGCCCGATGCGAAGTTTTCAAAGGTACGAGACGCAGAAAAACTTTGCTGCCGAGTGCAACACACAACTTTTCACCTCACACAGCGAGGAAATGTAGTAGACCAGGCCGCCAGAAGACATTCGTATGCAAAATATGAGGACCGAGTTTTGAGTTTTGTAATATATTTTTAGGATTGTCAAGATATATATTTTTGATGTTGCCAGCAAATATCGTGGTTAGTGATGTGCCTGATGGCAATATTCCCACTGCCGGCAATATTCCCAATATTGCCACTGCCGGTAAAATACCAAAATTGCCGGCAACTTTGGCAATATTGCCAATGTTGCCAGTCAAATAACACCAGTATATTTTATTATTTACTGCAGGTACAGTTTATATAACTGTAGATAATGCGTTGCGGCATCAAGTCCGCCTTATAAAACTACTAAGTTTTTACTCTAAACGGTGATTTACTAATTATGTAAGAATTACCGAAACAAGTGTATTAAAATAATGTTATTTTTGTTGATTATTTGTAGTGTTGATATAGATTTAGACTTTTTTATTTCCATATTGTATAGGTTCTTATAGTCGTTGTTTTTGCTATGTGTTTTTACATGAAAAACTAGTAGCCCACTCAACGAACAGTTATAGAGGGAAATTGTTAAAACACGCTTCCGTGTCGCTACTTGCTTGCGTTTGGGCGCTCCTTGTGGGGCTCCACATCGCTGTCAATGTGGTGAAGTAGTCGACTGCCTCGGGCACCATGGCCTTTCCTGTAGCAGGAGTGCAGGTCGGTTGGCACGACACGCTAGCTTAAACGACATAATCCGTCGTGCTCTTGTCACCGCCGGGGTGCCATCCGTCTTAGAACCCAGTGGTTTGGCACGCGACGATGGGAAGAGACCAGATGGTATGACCATAATGCCATGGAAGCTGGGTAGGCCTTTGGTGTGGGATGCAACATGTGTCGACACCCTTGCGCCATCCCATCTTCCTAGTTCAGCGTGTTGTGCTGGCGCTGCTGCTGCAGGTTCTGAAAACTCCAAGCGGCGCAAATACATTGGCTTAGCTAGTAGCTATGTGTTTGAGCCGTTTGGGGTTGAAACCTTGGGGCCATGGGGTCCGAGTGCCCACAACGTTTTTAAAGATATCGCCAGGCGTTTAGTCGACTCTTCAGGTGACCAGAGGGCTGGCCTATTCCTAGGTCAACGAATTAGCATTGCCATACAACGTGGCAATGCTGCCAGCGTTCTGGGCACTGTTCCCGTTGACAGCGATGTGGACGTATTTTTTGACGCCCTATGAACTTTCTCTTTTATTTATTTATTTTAATTTTTCCTGTACATATTGCTAGTAAGTTTTTATTTATAGTTTTTAAAAATGATTTAAAGAATTGTTTACATCAATATCAATTCGAGAATAAGGTTAATTTTGGACTACGTTACTTTGTTTGAGCTAGTTAGGAGGGGAATATAATTATCAAAAGTCGCCGCCACTAGCCCTTGAGCTGTGGGGTAGAGGGGTTTAAAGGTTCCATTTTTTGGTTTTTCGCTTACATCTTGGACTTGGACCAGAGGGCTTTTGATATGTTCACCTCTAACTAGTCCAAACAAAAAACAAAGTTACGTAGTAAAAAATGAGTTCCTAGAATTACCCTCTATGCTTTGAGCATTCGTTGACTAGATTAAACTTCAATATAAAAGAAATTATTCGAATTTATGCCTTTTTGTTCAATATTTATTAAATATACAATGATCGTCATCGTCTTATCTTAAAATGTATGTGTAATTTCTTATATTCACTGACGTGTTCGGCAACAATGGGCAATATTGCCGGTAAAATACCGGGAATATTGCCAAAAATTGCCGGCAATTTTGGCAATTTTTCCCAAAACAATGATTTTTTTGTATATAATGTAGGTCATGGTCCGTAAATTCTAATTTTAAGTATGTTAAATAGTTTTCGCACTGACTTTGACTTAAAATTAAACAATATTCCCAAATATTTCCACTCGCGGCAATATTGCCGGCAATATTTCCACCTATATTCCCACCTTGGGCAATATTCCCGGCAACGGCACATCTCTAATCGTGGTCCAAAAAAAAAAAAACCGCACTTTTGTCTCAGATCAATAAAACGTTGATATTTGTGGGTTTTGATATAAATAAATTTCTTATGATATGGCATTATATACTGATTATGCTTTATTATGACGAGACCTTGATAAAATTATTGGAAAATATAGTAGAAAAACATATGAATACATAATAATCTATATATTTAAAAGAACAGGGTATGGTTGTAAGACTCGCCTACAGCCGAAATCGCTAAACGTAGAAACTTGGATTTTGGACAATAGTTGCAGTCTACTATTTAAGGGGGCTAAAAGTCGGGATTTTGTGAAAATCGTACTCTAAAGGGGTGAAAAGTTCTGTATGAAAAATTCTATTCCTTGGGTTTATACATTTGAAACTAGTCATGAATAAGAACACAAGTAAATAAAAAAGATTAGCACTATTAGTTTTTTTAAACTACCCTCTATTAGTGATCTAGTCGATGTTAAAGTTTGTATGGAAAACTTATAATGCGTGATCCGATTACTTTGAAAATCAGTATTTATATACGAAAACAGAAATCATCAAACACGTGTTTTTGGATTTTTCGAAAATCACCCCCGAAGTTAGTGAAAAGGGGTATACAAGTTTAAAGGGAAGGATTTTAAAGCGCTAAACGTATAACCTGAATTTTGGATGGCAGTTGCAATTTATCATGTAGGTGAGCACCAAGAAAGGATTTCACCTTTAAGGGGGTGACAATGAGCATTATAAGTTTTTTAAAACTACCCTCCAATGATACTCTAGACGATGTAAAAGTTTGTATGGGAAAATCATAACGTGCTAACCGATGAATTTGAAACCCGGTATATAGAAATTAGATCAAAAATAATCAAACACGTGTTTTTGGGTTTTTCAAAAATCGCCCCCTAAATTGGTGAAAAGGGGTGATTAAGTTTTAAGGGAAGCATTTTACTACGTGTAGTGCGGTAGTGTTTTATAAATTTCTGGACCACTCCAGACACTGGCAACATGCATTTTTAAATAGTCCAAGAACCCATTTGCACACTTCATAAAACAGATTGCGGTCCTCATATTTTGCAAACGAAATTCCTTCTGCGGCCTGGACTATAGTGGAAGCGGCTCGCCTGTCAGTGAAGAAAACAATTGAATACAAGACGTGTTCGAATTTTGAACAACACTTTGTGAACAACAAAAATGAGGTTTTGCGCTCAGATTTTGAATGAGAAATAGAATCTTTCCGAGCGTGTGAGGTAAAAAATTATATAAGATGATGCTACAGTAGTTGGTAAACCCACCACACTATTCCCAAACCACTGCAACTCCTGAAAGCCAGAATCAACAGTGGCAACCACCAGAAAAGCGCCGAAACAATGAAGCTCGACGTGTCCCGGACAATGAATTTACCTGTCTTGGATCCTGCATCGAAATTAATCAGAAAAGAATAGTGGAGGCGTAGGAAAAATATGTTTAACTAGCACTTTGCCCGCGACTTCGTCTGCGCGTGCTTTTAACTTCGAACTCAGTGAATTTACTTCGCGCTCACCCTCCTTATAGTATAGGATACTTTTGGAAAATCTCTAGTAGTTTCAGGGCCTATTCAATACAAATAAACAAAAACACGCTAGGTGTTGATTTTTTAAATATAATAAATACGTATCCTTTCAGTTTAGAATTTATCGAAGCAAACAGTAAATTCTTCCCTTAAAACTTAATCAACCCTTTTCAAAATTTAGGGGGTGATTTTCGAAAAACCCAAAAATGGAGGGTAGTTTTGAAAAAATAATAGTGTCCATCTTTTTTATTTACTTATACTCACATTCGTACCAAGTTTCAAGTTTATAAACCCAAAGAATAAGATTTTGCATACAAACGTTTTCACCCCTTTTCACCCCCTTAGAGGTAGATTTTCGCAAAATCCTTCCTTAATGCTTACGTACATTATAAACTGCAACTATCATCCAAAATTCAGGTTTCTACGTTTATTGGTTAATATCCTCCCCTTAAAACTTGAATACCCCTTTTCACCAACTTGGGGTGTGATTTTCGAAAAATCCAAAAACACGTGTTTGATTAATTCTTATCTAGTATATAAATACTGATTTTCAAATTCATCAGCTCACGCGTTATGATTTTTCCATACAAACTTTAACAACCCCTAGATTATCAATGGAGGGTAGTTTAAAAAAAATAGTGGTGCTAATCTTATTTATTTACTTGTGTTCTCATTCGTGGTAAGTTTCAAGTTTATAAACCCAAGGAATAAGATTTTTCATACAAACGTTTTCACCCCTTTTCACCCCCTTAGAGGAGGATTTTCGCAAAATCCCGTCTTATTGCCAATCTACATGGTAGACTGCAAATGCTGTCCAAAATTCAAGTTTCTGCGTTTAGCGGTTTCGGCTGTAGTCGTGTCAAAAGAAAAACCCCTGTTCTTTTATATACACTTCTCATCAAAAAAATCGAAACACCTCGCAGTTTATGATTTGATAAGGATTATCAGAAAAATGTGTATATTTAGGAATAAATGTAAAATGTCATTTAATAGTGAGTAGTATGAGGTTTTTAAATCCTAATGTTAATGTTCTAAATTCAAATTAAGTCTTCATAGGTTTCGTATTTTGTATAATGAGTAATTTTTACCCTGTATGGAATATGAAGGAAATGGGTAAAACAACACGCGTAAATGAAAAAAAAAATGTAAGAAACGTTTATTTAATAACTTGTATTCCCTCCGCGAGCTCTTATTACTGCTTCCATACGGTTCTTCATCGATCGGATGAGAGTCACGATCACATGTTGTGGTATATTATCCCATTCCTCTTGGATTGCATTTTGCAGCTGGCTAAGTGTTTCTGGGGCTGGATCTCTTGCTCGAATTCGTCTCTTTAATTCATCCCATAGATGTTCAATGGGATTCATGTCCGGGCTTCTTGCTGGCCATACCATAATGGAGATACCGACTTCGGTAAGATAATCTCGTACGACGCCCGCGGTGTGAGCTCTAGCATTGTCGTGCATGAATATGAAGTCGTTGCCAATAAAATGTGCATAGGGCATCACATGAGGTTCAAGACACTGTTCGATGTACCGATGAGAGTTTAGTGCAGGCAGCCGTGGCCCAGACACAAAGGCAAGTTCTGTCTTACCGTCGGCGCTGATTCCTCCCCAAACCGTCCACGAACCGCCACCATAGCTGACCTTTTCTTCAATGCAGCATTGTGCAAAGCGTTCTCCATCTCTTCTGTAGACCTTGTTCCTTCCGTCGTTACCATACAGCATAATTTTACACTCATCAGAAAACAGTACTTTGCTCCACTGAAGGTATGACCAAGTTAGGTGCTCGCGTGCAAAGTTAAGGCGCGCTCTTCGATGGTCTGCAGTTAATTTCGGCCCATTCGCTGGCTTATGCGGTGCCAATCCGCGTTCCTTCAACCTTCTTCTTATTGTAGAGTCACTTACAGCTACTCTTCGTACAACGCGAAGCTGCTGCTGCAGTTGAAAAGCGTTAAGGCGTCGATTTCGTAAAGAAGTTGTTACAATAAATCGATCATCTCGCTCAGAAGTGACCCGATTCCTGCCAGATCCTGAACGGCGCGTGAACGAACCAGTCTCCCGATAGCGTTTGTAGACTCTATGAACAGATGATAAGCTTAGATGCAATCTTGCAGCCACAACACGCTGACTAAGTCCAGAATCCAGCAATGCCACCACTTGGGCGGCTTCTGCGGGCGAAGTATCCATATGTTTTAGAAAAAAAAGTTTTTTCAGACGTCCCAAAGTCACAGTAAATGAAATAAGAAACAGAAAGTTTAAAGACAAGCGCTAATTTTTAGTTTTTAAACGAGAAACGTACTCCAACCCTAAATACACATTTGTCTCAAAACAGTGATTAATTTCATTTATAGGATAAACAAATGAAATTATTTCGAATTTTGATTTTTTTCTTCTTACTGTAATGACCAAACTGCCAGCTACACAGTAATGTTTTTTTTTCATGGAATTAATTCTCTTTTGTAAAAAATTAGGACAAAAACAATAAAAACGAAAGTGTTTCGATTTTTTTGATGAGAAGTGTATATAGATAACAGTAGTTGGTAATTACGCTGTGCATCTACTTATTTTTATTTTTTGCCTCGCCACGATCGACTCGACTAGTCTGGATCGACCGGTTGGCCACCCATGGTATAGTATCTAATAAACAGTTCTTACCTCCTTGGCCAGCCATGGATTCTTGCCGAGCTCGTCCTCCCAGACGGTGCCCTGTTCGAAGGTGGCAAAGCGGCAGGGCACCAAAGCTGTGCCCGCTGCTATGTGCCTGAAAACATAATAATATTACTATTAATAATATAATATACACATAGATACAGATAAGCAAAAGTTTATTCACTCGTCCGTACCAGCATAAGGCTGCCTTTCCACCAGAGATGCGCTGTGCTACGTTGCTACGGATATGTTTGTTATCCACCAATCATATTCATTTGTTTTCATAACGCACACACACGTAATGAGTATGATTGGTGGATATCAAACGCATCCTTAGCAACGTAGCATAGCGCATCTCTGGTGAGAGACGCTACGTTGCTAGGGATGCGTTTGATATCCACCAATCATATTTATTGGTGCACATAGCTGAAAAGCTCTGGTGGAAACGGATTCAAAAATATATGTTTTTTATGTGGACGGATATGTATGTGTGCTAGAATAATAATAATATTCCACAACTATCACACAACGCCATCTAGTCCCAAGCTAAGCAGAGCTTGTGTTATGGGTCTAAATACATACATTTATTATATATAAATTACACCCAGACACAGAACAAATGATCGTGCTCATCACACAAACATTTGTCCTGGGTGGGAATCGAACCCACGACCTCCCCACATAGCAGTTAGGGTCACTAACCACTAGACCAACAGGCCTGTGGAATGGATGTTGTGCTATGGATGCGTGCCGTGGTAGAGTGCTATGAAATGGAAAGGGTTATGCTCGGGAGTTTCTTTGCGGTATAAAATCCGGAAAATGGATATACGGCGAAGAAACAGAGTCACCGACATGGCTCATAAAATTTGCAAGTTGAAGTGGCAATGGGCAGGCCACATCGCTCGTAGAACTGACAACTGATGAGGAAGAAAAGTTCTCGAGTGGCGACCACGGACCGGAAAACGCAGCGTAGGCCTCCCACTAGGTGGACCGACGACATCGTGAAGGTGGCGGGCAGCCGATGGATGCAAGTGGCGAATTGTCGTTCGGCGTGGCGGTCTAAGGGGGAGCCCTATGTTCCGTAGTGGACGTCCTCCGGCTGATGATGATGATGACCACGTAAAAAAAAAGGAAAATAGAATCTTACCTATTAATGAGGTCCTTGCCGGTCGCCTCGTATATAGCTTTGGACGACATGTTTGTTTGTGTGTTCAACTGTTAGCAACTCGTTGCGGTCCACGACATATGGATGACAGTTTTTATCTGTGGACAATAGAAAAATTATATCAATACAAATAATTATAAAAAATAATAAAACTGCTTGCTGATTCTGATACTATGTATTATCTTTTAATCACGAGTTCGCTCGCACCTCTCGCATGACTGTCCACAGAGTTTTGCTATGTGGCTGCTCACTTGGTCGCGATTATTTGTATGACCTACGACTGCTGCGCTTATCGCGGGTTCGATTCCCGCAGCACCGATTGTCAGATTCCCGGAATTATGACCTAGAAGTAGTTGTTCTTGATCTGGTTGTTTTTGTATGTAAGTTTTAATGTTTGTAAATTCATCCACGAAATAGAAGAAATTCCTAGTCTTTCAAACCTTTTTTTTAATAGGTACAATAAAAATCATGAACTGGCTAACAATAATCTCTTTAACAACATAAAAATCTCAATAAAAAAGAAAAACAAGTCCACTCTTCCTCAAAAAATTTCAAATCAAGAACGCGGCGGGACTTGCGTGCGCGCACAACAATTGGTCGGATTGTTCTCGACCGTCGCTGATTGGTTGAGCGGTGTGGCACGATCGCCTGATCCGATCTTGACGGATGACGTCGTCGTAGAATCAGCTGAGGCGAGGTACGTTTACCTATAGTAATTGAGGACCGGTAGTATGGTGAGTTTTCTTCGCCGGTATTTCTTTAGAACACGTTGCTATTTTATAAGTTGTTTTAAATGTTTTTTTTTTAACCGACTTCAAAAAGAAGGAGGAGCAGTTTTGGCCCAGTGGTATCGGTCCCGACTTTACGAGTTGTAGGTCGTAGGTTCAAACCCCGCCAGGCGCATTACTTTGTGTAATTTATTTCATCACCAATGCTCTCAAAACGGTGAAGGAAAACATCGTGAGGAAACCGACATGTCTTAGAATCATCAAATTCGAAGACGTGTGACATCCGCCAATCCGCACTGGGCCCGCGTGGTGGATTATGGCCCACTCCCTTTTACGGAGAGGAGGTCTATGTCCCAGCAGTGGGAACAATATAGGCTGATGATGACTTCAAAAAGTAGGATGTTCTCAATTCGGTCGGTTTTTTTCGCGTGTCATCGATATGTTTGCTCCAATTTGTGTGATACTTTTCGACCATTTTTTTTAGATTATTATTATTCGTTACTGTACACATATTATTAAAATAAGATTTCACTTATGCAATCCATCTTTTCTTTGGCCTTCCTCTTCTACTCCTTCCATCTGAATTGAAAGTCAAATTCTAAGTATCCAAAAACTAAATATGAAAAAACACTTTTTTTTTTAAATATATTTTTCGTGTGTGGGTTGGTACCTTTTTGCACAACTATGCTAATTTTAGTTCACGTAATGTGCTGCAAAGCTATTATGCATTGTCATGGGCAGTGACCTGAAGATTTTCAGGCGCCATTTTAATGAGTCTGAAAAATGAATGAATAATTAATTAATTAATTGAAAGCCTTTTTTTCACAGCGCGTAGGCGCCTAGAGCCGTAAAGTTTTGTTGTTTACTTCATGCAAGAACAATAAAAAACAATTTTCCGCCTTGACTTCGCATGGATGATTTTTTATTTGTTTTTTATACAAACATTGCCTGAACGATGACGAACACAACATTTTTTTTTAATCGGTAGAGTTGTTTTTGAATTTAATTAAAATTTACAAACCTGTTTCATTGCTTTACATACATAGTTTAAAACAAAGCCACTGCTTACTTATAACTAACTTTTTGAAAACATTGCCCAACACTAAAACTTTCTTCTGGGTGCTTTAACAAACAAAACTCAAATACAAAGAGCCTGGCCCGAAACAATTTTTTATTTAATTTTAACTAATTTGAATGGAAATATGAAAAATGGCTCTCATCATTTGCCTAGTCTTTTCCCAACTAAATTAGGGTCGGCTTCCAGTCAAACCAAATACAGCAGAATATCAGTATTTTAAATGGACCGACTGCCTGTCGGACCTCCACAACCCAGTAACTGGGTAATACGATAATAACAAAAAAATCTGGCAATCATTCAGCCGTCTGTTATCCGACATAATCCGCTTTGTAAATCAAATATAAGCATAAAATGCGTCGTTGATCAACCTTAAAGACGTATCTTTGCGTCACTGCGAGACAGTCGGAGATCTTGAACGGAGATTGCCCCCACATCAACCTGCCAGTGCGGCATGTACGGCCTATGTGACCAGTATGTGATAAATGAAGACACAGTATAGTTTATTCTGAGAATCGTACCCAAGACAGTCTTCTCGTCAACTTACAACAACCGTTAAAAACAAAAATCTGGTTGTCGTTCAGCTTCTGTTATCCGACATTTAATCCGCTTTATAAATCAAATACTAGAAAAATGTACGTCTTGATTCAACCTTAAAGCAATATCTTTGCTCAAAATGCAAAACAGTCCTTGATCTTCAAGTAGGAGTTGCAGGCACTTTTAGTGTTAATGTCATAGACAATCAAAGTGATATGATTAACTTTAGTACTACAAACTAGTTATGGCTCTTGACCTCAGTTAAGGTCAGAAGTGACTAAGACAAGGTCGACGATGGAGCGAGCTTACCCAGAAGAAGCCTGTTCACTCTAACTTTGAAGAGATTAGAGTTGTCCGTTCTTCTCGATAGAGATCTACTTCTTGGAATGGGCATATCTACGGTACTTTCACAGTTTTATGTCTTGTGACTTCCCAGACACCCATATTTTTTTTATGTTTAATAATTTGCTTTTATTTGTCTTTGACACTAAGACAAAACGATGGAGCTGAGCTTACTGGCTTATTTGAAATAAATGCTTTGATTTTGATTTTGTACGAGTATGTGTTCGGAAACACAGACGCAGGCAGAAAGTTCCTCGTCGTTTGGAAACGCTTAGTGCGAATTGGTGATATAGCAATAAAGCGAAGATGGTAATTTGCCATGCGTCTAGATGGGCGTTGATAGAACTCTGTGATTTTCACCAGATCAGAATTACAGAAGCCAAATAAAATTGTAAGATAAATGTAATATTTATGTAGTTATTGCCTCAATAAATAGATACGGTAATTATCTTCATATCAATGAAAATCATGACACATTATTGATATCATCGCGTGAGTATCGTACGACAAGGAAATATGACGGCTTGACCAAAATATGATTAATTTTTAAATGGGGTATGGTTTCAATGTACAAATTCCAGACGCGGCGCGGACACATTAGAAAATCAACAATAATTATATGTATGGTTTTTTAAGGTTCCGTACCCAAAAGGTAAAAAGAGACCTGATTATTAACACCCCGCTGTCCGTCCGTCTGTTGGCTATATTTCATGAGACCCGTGTTAGTAAGACACTTTGACATTTTCACAGATGATGTATTCCAACAAAAAATCGTACTAAAAAACAGAATAAAATAATTTATTTACGGGGACTCCCAAAACTATAACAGACATGATATTTTTGCTGTTTTCGTAGATATTTTATTTTTATTATCAAACAAATTAAACATATTCGTTAACATCGTCACAAAGTCCTTGAGAGTGGCTTAATACTCTTTTCTTTGCTACTTTTAAATAATAAAATGCAAATTAAACCGGCCAAGTGCGTGTTTAAAAGCACGCACAAATTACACGCTAGGGTTCCGTATTGCCCATCAACAATAATTCTTATGCGAACTAACTAAAATCGCTATTTGTTTTTAAAACAGAAGAACTTTCACAAATCGGTCCAGGAGTCTTTGAGAAATCGGGGAAAATACATAAGAAAAAAAATTACAAGGAATTTTTAGAACCCCTTTAAAACCTTTTTTTAAAATTTAGTTAAAAATATTTGACGATATTGTTACCTATCCCCAATTTGTGAGGTTAAACATAATAATATACAAATATAACTGTACTAAATAAAGTTGATAAAACACATTAGATTACTTACATTTGCATTTGTCTCCGTTATACAAGGAAAATTTAAGAATAATATGATACCAAGTACATTTTAAAAGTTGAAGTCGACTATGCGACAATAGGAGTGAACTCGTAAAGTCACTTAAAGCCTTAATTAGTCAACATAATTTTCTTTTAAATCTTCGTTAATATTTACTACTAGTTGTGAAATTTTTTCACACCCCTTAGCAAACAAACCGTTCACTAGCTGAATTTGAAGAGGGGGGGGACACTCGAATTCGAGCAAAATTTAGTGAATTCCAAACGTTCTTAATTTTCACAAAGTGAATTTTTGGAATTATCAATTTAGAATCTGTTAATGGAAACATATCATTATTTTGTTAAGAGGCCTAATATTTGAAACTAAGGGGTACGCAGAAAAAAAAATCCTGACTTTATTGTAAGTACATCGCTAGGTACCCAAAAATATTTTACCTGATTTTTTTTGGGGTACCAACTATTTTCGGCACAACGAATCCAGATATATTTACACCAAATTACAGGAGCGACTGTCTATCACTTTGCCCAGTCTCTGAGCTAATACTGCGGACAGACGGACGGACGGACGGTCGGACGGACGGACAGACGGACGGACGGACTTTACGGACGGACTCCGGAATACGTAAACTATAAGGGTTCCTAATTGCAAAACTACAACAGAATTTAAACAATATGATCGCATAAAGTCTAAAATACTCATTATTTTTATTTAATAATGAAAGAATGAAGCAATATAAAACGATTAGTCGTTTTTACTTTAAAAGCAATAAATTACACGCTTTTTAATATTATAAACATTAATTCTGGAATATTAAGAGACGATTAAAATCTATATTTGTTTTTGTATATTAACGTAATTAAACATAGTTTTGCAAAAATGAACTAATACACAATAAGTTTTTAATTCAAAGGGAAATATTTATCAGTATTTACTATCCAAAATGATAAAGTTTAAAAATTAAAAGAATTAAATAAAAGACATGTGGATTGGACCTTTTTGCCCAAACTCTTTAAAACTTTTTCTAGCAATGGGACAATAACGACTTTTAGTGAGGAAAATCCCGAAATGACCAAATAATTATTTTTAAATATTGTTACTTTCAAAGAATACATAGATTTGTGAGGTTATAACTAAAATAATATTATGACAAATATAACTTGTTTCTATAAAAACATGTGGGCTTGATAAAACACATTAGCGTTATTATTATCATTCATTCATTACATAACCAAGGACGCCTCTGTTATATAAGGAAAATAAACATAATAAATTACAGAGCAATAGTAATAAAAGAGAAGCAGAATACTATGCGACTATGTTACGAGTGGACAAGTCAATGACCGCTATTTGTAAACTGTCACTTGAAAATTTAATTTACCAACAAAATATTAAATCTAAGTCAATATTTAATAATACCTAGATACTTTATTGATTAATACTGAGGGTCTAAAACGGCCCCTTAGCAATATTCCAAATGACTGACTACGTGAATGAACAGTTAACTGTTGCTGGAAAAGCACGAACTTCGTGAAATTTCAGTGAATCCAGCAACGTCATTGACTGTTCTTGTATTTTCATTCATGAAGTGTTTCATTTAGAATAATGCTATGTGGCCAATTTAGACCCCTGTTCATGTTATTTTCATAATTATGATTTCTGTTTGTTTATGAGCGTGCAAATGTAAGAAAAGCGCGAGTGAATGTTGTAGCAATCATCATCTGCCTGCCTTTTCCCAACTATATTGGGGTCGGTTTCCAGTCGAACCAGATGCAGCTGGATATCAGTATTTTACATGGAGCGACTGTCTATCGAACCTTCATAACCCAATTACTGGATAATACCCGATGGTAAGACTTTAGAGCTTTTGACTAACAGTAACTACTGTCAAAGATCTACAAATGAAGGGCTTGACGCTTACGTGATGAAGCAACTGCATAAAACAGTAAAAAACACCATTATTAGCACACAATTATAGCAAAACGTCAAAACAACAGAATTTAAAAACACTATAATCGCTAAAGTCTCAATGGAATTTCGTCAACAGTAATATTTTTATGTTAATCAATGCAAAGAATGTTGGCTTTAGGCTCGTTGTACTAAAACGATTAGTCGCAGTTGGGTTACCAGTATAAGCTGACCTCTTCTTGTAAGGAACGCTCCATATAAAGCGAAACCAAGGTAAACTGGGTAATAACACGCATCTATCTAATTTGACCCTTAGGTCGTACCACAGACGTACTCAAAAAAATGTGTCGTTCTTTCAACTTTCTTCAAGTAAAAAACATAAAAACGCCCTTTTGGCTTTATTCTCGCCACCTTGATGAAAAAGCATAACTGGTTTAACAACTATGACGTGGCTTCTGAATGCGGTTGTAAGATATTTGAAATCACATTAACAGTGCAAATTGTAATGATCGATAGGGTACTTCATTAAAATACCTGTTTTTACATTCAAATACTGATTGGCCATTATTAAAATAAAATAATCAAGTAATAATCGATAAATTAAATATGTAAGTGAATAATTGCATCTGATTACAGTAGAAGCTGAGTCGAAGCCAATCATAATCTTTATCATAATCATCATCATATCAGCTCGCATCTCCGATACTGTATAACAAGGCTTCTCAAAGTGAGGTACGCGAACCCCTTGGGGTTCGCCATTCGACGGCAGGGGGTTCACGACAATATTTAGGTAATGGTGGCTTGGGAACTGGCAGGCACGAGCGAGCGATAAAATCTAAATACAGAAATCGTCGTAATACCGCAAATGCTTTTCAAAAGCTAGCGAGGGCGTTAATTGCGAACCGTAGTAACTTAATTAGTACTCAAAAACAAATTCTGTTCAGAATTTCATGCCGTATCTAGAATCTTAAGTACCTACTCGACCTATTTCTTAAGCGCGGTCCTCAATTAAGTTTTCGACACTTGATTTAGGTTATTGACTGTTTTAAAAGGTCGGCCTTGATGCATAAGCAGAAAGGAATTAAATAGGTTTGCAATAGTGGGTGGAGCCTCAATTTATATTATATTTTTATTTAAAATACATAAACTCACTTATTCTTCCTCATCCACATTCATACATCTGGAAATACAAGCACGTTGGTAGGCTAGAACTACACGGCTACACACCTGATACGATACCTTATCTTGGACTCGCTTTCTCCTCATCCGCACATTCAACGGTCACATCTGGAACCCACTCATACATAGCACGACGATGTAGCCGAGTACTACGGACTCAACCTCAGAAGCACTTCACCAATATGGTCAGCGTAGGTCTTCGGTCTAGATTTTTGAAAAGTTTTGGAGGTCATTAGCAAATCTACATAATAACATCTTATATGTAATGCTACTGTGGGTGTTTAATTATGTGAGTTGAAATGTTTATAAACGTAACCCCAAGACACAGGAGAAATTCCTAGAGTGGAACAAATCTTTAAAAAATGCGAATGTTTGAATGATTGAATAAACTTTCAATATTCAATCACACCAGAACAAAACTTGAAGCTGGGCTCAAAAATAGATTTTACCTAGTCGGAAATTTCACATTATGATTAATTTGTGAGATAATTTAGAAATAGACACGGGCGAAGCCGCTTGCAGCTTGAGCAGTGGTGGCCCAGTGGTATTGAGCAGTGGTGGCCCAGTGGTATCGGCCCCGACTTACGAGTTGTAGGTCGTGGGTTCGAATCCCGGCAGGCGCATTACTTTGTGTAATTTATTTCATCACCACTGCTCTCAAAAAGGTGAAGGAAAACATCGTGAGGAAACCGGCATGTCCTAGAACCAAAAATTCGAAGACATGTGACATCCACCAATCCGGACTGGGCCCGCGTGGTGGATTATGGCCCACCCCCTCTCACAGAGAGGAGGCCTGTGTCCCAGCAGTGGGAACATTAATAGGCTGATGATGAAGCCGCTTGGACAATCGAGTATGACATACATAAATGGACACCGCTTTTTGCAAAACAAACCGTGGGCAATATAAAGTGACATCGCAATGTTCTAGGAATCGCCTTATAGATTGGATAAGCACCATCAAGAGTATGAATAACGTTATTTTGTCACATTTTCGCAGTATTACCATGCAGTCATGGGCTATCTTTGTAATATTATGCGATAACGGCACAACTGATATGAATAAACTTCATAAACCTTGAAATTTTTCGTGACTTTCTAATATGGTCAGAAAGTATTTGGTTAAAAAAGATCCAACCAACAATTTCTTGTATTCGTCAAAGTTGTACAATATTCTGAATGTGATTTCATAGTAGCCAATAAAATCAGTCCCCTAGACATAATACATTACTTTATGTGCAAAATAATTTATAAATCAATTACTTTGATAAATGACAAGAGATATGGGTTAGTACCTTTTTGCAAAACAAGGCTTAATTTTTCTTTTGCGACTGATCTTTAATTTAGATAAAAAATAATTAATTATTTTGTTTTAATTTATCATTTGGCAATACTTAGCACATATTAAGTCATAATTATTGACAGATTTTTGGCTAATGATAGAATTTTTTGGCTCCTTCAACACACTGTCAATATACTATAATTTTTGACACCACTTTATTCACCAGAGGGCCATGTTGGGTGAAGTTTCGTTACTACTGATATGAGGTTTAATATTTTTATATTTTTGAAATTACCCCATTGAAAACCCTTCATTTTGATACAAAACTGGAATAAAAAACAAAAAGAAACTAACCCACAATATGGCGCCAAAAATCCACTATTTTTCTACATTTTAATTATGTCCAAATATACTTACAATTAAGACAAATCTAATGACAGCTCTAAGTTAAAACCCATCAAGCCTTTTAGTTTACAAAGCACACCAAAGATATACACATACATTCAAAAATAACCCTCCTTCTAGCGCAGTCGGATTAAAAAAAAACAACATAATTTTCTCAATCACAACTATAAAGCGTATAACACGCCTAACACGAGTATAATTTATTAAATAAGTCAACTACGTGGCGTTTCGTAGCAAGCAACGTCAATCTAGAGTCAAAAGGTCACGAGCGCCTAGCGTACGCTATACCACCTCTCCGGACATGGTTTAACTGGCAAACAAGTATAGACATTTAAAATATTCTTTCTTTACAGGCCCGGATCTACGATTTTTTCGAACCGGGGCAAAAACTTGACAGTGGCGTCCCCTCTCTTCAGTGTTTGAGAAAAACTGACAAAATATGAGTAGCATTTTTTTGACCATTTGTGATAAACATAAAATAATAATCCATTAATAAATTAGCTAATAACTTTCATTTGTGATATAAAACAGAAACAGAAAAAATATATAACCAGGAAAGACTACAACTTTACACGGCGTGTTTTCTTTTCTGCGAAAGAATCTATTAGCTCCTTATTATAAAGTCTGCGCATAGGCAGTTTTGTTTTCAATGGCTAGGATCGCGAGGCCAGATGGTACCACAATAAAAAGGTGGTGAATGAAAAAAATGAATGAGTCTTACTATCTTGTGTGTCGCGAAAAGGATTTTTTTATTGAGACTTTACCACCGCCAAAGTTCCCAAACCATTGCAACTACTGAAAGTCAGAATCAACAGTGACAATCACCAGAAAAGCGAGACACTGAAGCTCAACGAGTCCCGGAGAATGAATTATGATAGGCTCACTTGCATTTGACCACTATCTCACCTGATAGTAAGCAATGGTCGACGGTGAAGCACACTTGCCTAGAAATAACCTGTTCCCTCTTGACTTGAAGACCACAAGATTATAGCTATCAGGAAATACAGTCTCGAGTAGGGGCCACTCATTAGCTATGTGTATGGTAAAATCATCAAATGATGTCTAGCCGTCGATGGACTATGTCGGCGGGCCAAACGGCTTCTGCCAGAGGCTGTACGCCGGTGTCGTGCGATCCATGGCCTTCTGCACGGCAGGCGACCGGCAAAACTGGCCATCTGATCATGGTCATCCGGATGATCCGGGGATACTGCACGATCACCGGCGAATCAGTCAACCTCCTTGTCGGATTGGCGCCTTGGGATCTGGAGGCGAAGACTCTCCAGCACGTATGTGTGTCAAGTAGAGTCGCTGTCGAGTATCAACAAGTAGAGTCGCTGCGAGATCTCCGGTGCGGTCTCAGAGAATGACTGTCGCAACAGAGATTCGGGCACGCCACAATAGCGGCGGTAAAACCCCTATTTGAGGGGTGTATAAAATGAAATCTTCGAACTTTCATAACTTGACTGAGAGCAATCCTACAACTATTGTGCCATAGCAATGAGTGCTCCAAATGAGTGAGTACATACGATTATTTATATGTGGCATTTTTTTTCCTTGATCGTTGTGCCTAAATTTTTTTTTCTGATTTTTAGATAAAACCCAAAAAGTATGGAGCCTGAATCATTTCCTTTCCTATTTTTAGTAACAAGAACAAGGCAACTAAAAACTTACGATAAGTATACATTAACCTTGGCTCTACATTTGTACGTAAGGTCCATTACTAATATTTGTATTCCATTATGTAATAGACGATCGTATGTACTTACATGACAATCAGTCGTTTTTAACGCTTGCGAAAATGTCTAATTGTCAGTAAAATACAGCACAAGTGTGTGGGGAATTTGTCAAGTGTGGGAAACATCATCATTACCTATCTATCAAGCTTTTTTTTCTTTAGAACCTTATGCAACGTTAAAACCTACATATTTTTTCTGCACGACTAATAGTTTGCGAAAACCTATAAACCTGGTTTTTTACTGTGTCAGAAGCATTCAAAAAATCATTGAGATAGGATAACATTTAGGGGTAGGAAAACGTTTTCTCTTTTAGTATGGACGAGCGCTCGGTAGACGATCCTCTTAACCCGCAAAATATTTGTCACTGTGTCACCACAGCGTTATCGTCCGTTTAAATCTTGAAAACAGATATTTAACTTAAAGATAAGTTTCTTGACTATTATTATAGCGATATTATCGCTATAGATGATAGTTTAATAGCGCTGCACAAACATTACACAAAATGCTGCTTACATCACCGAAATAATGAAGAAAAACATTGTAGGGAAAATTGGTATGTCCTAGAACCAAGGACAGGACAACATGATGTTTAAAAACAGTAGCAAAGACCCGAATTACCACGTTATAGGATCCAATCAAGCGCATTTCTTTGCCTAATTTATTTCATCACCACTGCTCTCAAAACGGTGAAGGAAAACATCGTGAGGAAACCGGCATGTCCTAGAACCAAAAATTCGAAGATATGTGACATCTACGTGTGGTGGATTATACCCCAATTAATGTCACATAGAGGAGGCCTGAGTCCCAGTGATTGTAACATTAGGGTCAGCGCACACCAAGAGCAGAGCAGAGCAGAGCATTTTTTGAGATTGTTGAAAAAAATATCTTAATATGATTATTATCATACTTCGCAAAATTGAATGTAACACGCCCAAATTGATGTTCGACCATGCTCGAGCAAGCCGACTGCATGTTCGAGTATGCATTGTACAATACATGGCGCGAGCGCGCTCGAGCATCAGCGCGCCAGTCAGTCAGTGTTGCCGCGGCGAGAAAACCGTTCGGACGAAACGGATCAAACTGATCGAGCACGCCCGCCGGGGCAACCCAGACCATATTTAACCCTCGACCCGTCGCGTGGGGTCTTTCAAAGCCCAGGGTTTAGAAAATTGGAAAATAAATAGACTTAGAATACGTTTTCGGATCTCTTACTTTAGGTACCCTCCTAAAAAGGATTACACTTCACCCTCCCACCATAAAAATTAAGCATGCGCGTGCGCCCTTCGAGGTATGGACGTGTATTTCTACACAAGGCTCTCAGGGACCCCACGCGACGACTGGCGTAAGTAAATTTTTACTAGTGACTCAATAGTTATTTTTTGTAATAATTTTTATTTTGATATATTTTGGTTCCAGGATATTTGTTATATGAGTAAAAATGGATAATAGACAAATTTATCGTATTTTAAGTTGGTTGGAAGAAGATGTGGAGGTTGTTGGTGTTTAACAGTGTGATGAAGAAAATGTTGAATATACGGATGTAGTTAGTGAAAAAGACATGGAGTCAAAACTGGAATACAAAGAAAATGATCATTGTGAATAAATTACTCCATTAGTATCGTCCATAACATCCCATGAAACTCATACTGATTAATTTCAGAGCTATGTGCACTTCATAGTGTCCAAAGAAATGGTTAGGGTTATTTAGACATGAAAAGTATATATATTTTTTCATGATTTTTAGCTGATATATGGTTGATTATCATCTTTAGTTCATTGATCACAAATAATTATATAAAAGGAAGAAGTTGTTCCCTGTTTTTTTGTTTTTAAGTTAATTTTAAAATCACTCAGTAAAAATGTAAGAAAAGAATGTTATGTCTAATACTTTGATGTTTTTTTAATAGAAACAAATGTCTGATTTGCGATATCTTTTGTTTTTTGTTTCAATGAAGTCCTAACCAAATGCGAAACGCCAAAATAATGTCAATAATTAATGTTACAATACTAATTGGTTGATATTTATTTTTGGGGTCTCTGAAGACCCCACGCGACGGATCACGTAATAAAAAAGGCGCGACGGGTGGAGGGTTAAGGGTAGGTAGACCATGCGCGAGCATTTTGCACTTCGGTCTGCGTTGACCCTTACAGGCTGCATAAAAAATTTAAGGTTGTTATAATAATAGGCTGCTAACCTTGAGAGGATTTTTATGAAAGCAACCGACGTAATGTACTGGACGCTAAGAATAGAAATTAATGATTTCCTTAATTGTTTTGTTAAATAATTATTGTAGGCTTAATATTACAGTAACAACTTCGTTGGTCGTGATTACAACTATTGAGCCTTGTTTTATCGTGGTAAAATCATCAAATGAGTCCTGCTGAGAGATGAAACTCGTACTGAGTTGACTAAAACCCACGGTGAGCCTTCAATAGCCCTTTACGTTCCAGGGCCACGTTACCTGATGGGACAGTCCCGCGACCCCAATTGTTGAGCTTGAGATCTGATTCTCGGGTCAAATTACTATTAGCTTGTCGTCTAAAAGTATGGGATAATGTGTCAAATCCGGATAAAGTATATCCGGACTCAAGTGAATACCCAAGAGTGAACAGGTTACTTCTAGACAAGCGTGCTTCATCGTCGAGCACATCTTCAATTACCATCAGGCGATATAGGTAGCGGTCAACGCGAACGTATAGCTAAATAATCTCGAATAAACTCCTTTATATAACCTACCCTACAATTGCCATACCTATTATTGGAATCAAATATAGCATCTCACAATTTAGGACCCATTAATATTAGTAGTCATTTTTACCCGTGGTGCTAGGCAACTGGGCTTCTCCCAGTTGTAATGTCCCTTTGTGTCTATTGGCCTTGTTCTGTTCTGTCTCCTGCTTGCATGGAGGGAAGTGGAAACAAATTTTTCGTACTCCTCCACCATTCTTTTCTGATTAATTTCGTTGCAGGATCCAAGACAGGTGAATTCATTCTCCGGGACACGTCAAGCTTCATTGTCTAGGCGTTTTTCTGGTGGTTGCCACTTTTGATTCTGGCTTTTCAAGAGTTGCAGTGGTTTCGGAATATAGTGAGGTGGGTTTGTCCCTACCCTACAACGCTAGCTAGACTTGTTCACGATAAATTGAGCTAACAATAGTACAGCTCTATCTATGCTAAGGACATTTACTTTCTAAACGACATTTGCTCTATTAAATCAATGTTTAATCTATAATTGGCCTATAGCAAAGTTGCGTTTGGCGTCTGTATGTGTGCGTAACTGTGTATAGATACGTATTTATAGCGGAAAATCAATGATTGTTTTATATCAAATTATTTATTTTCAAGTAGGCCAGTTTATGGCTGCGTTTCTACTGAGGCGGAGCGGTAAGGGTGCTCCCACATCTATCGACGCGGATTCGGCTTTTTCCGTCGCCCTTTCTCTTTCTGTCGCTTAGAACTGCCATTTGCTAGACCGAGACAGAAATCTAATGGAGACGCGGCGGAATCCGACGTGGCTGGACACGTGCTATCGCATTATCTAGGGAGTAGCAAATGGCAGTTCTAAGCGACAGAAAGAGACAGACGACGGAAAAAGCCGCTCCGCGTCCGTTAGATGTGGGAGCACCCTAAAAGCCATGTGATTGGTGAATCGCATTCCGCCAGAAGGGGTTAAAAAAATGCCTATGTTCAGCAGTGGACATCTTCTGGTTGACGATGATGATTTAACCAACACAACAACATCCAAAAGTGTTTAGCGACCCTTACTGCTAAACCGGAGGTCGTGGGTTCGATTCCCACCCAGGACAAATGTTTGTGTGATGAGCACGATCATTTGTTCTGTGTATGGGTGTAATTTATCTATAATATGTATGTGTTTAAAAATATACAAGTATGTTTATCAGTTGTCTAGTACCCATAACACAAGCTCTGCTTAGCTTGGGACTAGATGACGTTGTGTGATAGTTGTGGATTATTTCCTTTATTCATCTTAGTTTCCTATTGTTTACATTTTTAAATATTTCTAAAAAATGAAAAAAAAAAAAAAAAAAAAAAAAAAAAACATTTAAAAATATAAATAATAGTGGCCCACCGGTATCGGGAACAGGGTCCAAGCTACCGGCAGTCAGGGCTCCAGAGAAAGGAACCTCCTAACAATGCGCGCCGTGTCCAGAAGAACTGCCTTCTGAATCAAGCCCTTGATCCAGCTGCCTAACGAGAGCCTCCTTAGGTGTTGGTCGAGGCTCTTGGCAATTAAGCCATGGGCCGACACGACTATCGGCACAATGACAGCTGAATCAACGTCCCACATATCGACAACCTCGCGAGCCAAATCAAGATACTTGATTTGCTTATCTTTCTCAGCTTTCACGAGGTTCTCGTCATGCGGGACGGTTATGTCAACAATCATTGTGCGCCGCTCTGATCGATCCACCACCACTATATCAGGTCTATTAGCTACAATAGTCCTGTCAGTGATGATGGATTGATCCCAGTACAGTGTGATATTACCACTTTCAAGAACTGGGTCGGGCACATACCTGTAGTACGGCACTTCCGATTCGACAAGGCTGTATTTCAGAGCAAGTTGCTGATGGATTATCCTGGCTACAAGGTTATGTCTATGCAAGTATTCTCCGTTAGCCAGACGAGAACACCCGGAAATAATGTGACGTATTGATTCGCCAGGACGGTGACATGCCCGACAAATGTCAACCGTGCCATCCTTCACAATAAACCTCCGGTAGTTATTCGTCATCATAACTTCATCCATAATTGCACAGACAAAACCCTCGGTTTCACCAAAGAGGTCACCGGATCGTAGCCAGGCCACAGACGCTGACAAATCTACATCAGGCCCATGTAGAGCCCGGAAAAAGCGTCCGTGAAGCTCCTTGCTCTGCCATACTTCCATGCGATCATTAGTGTCAAGTACCACAGGTTTGCGCCAGTTCTCTTTAGCCAAGGAGAGCGGGGTGAGGCCTTTGTCCACCGCCACTACATCTCGATGCATTCCCACGTCGGCTTTCAGGAAATATTCCCTGAGATTGCATACCTCGCGATTGTGGAGAGTCTTAGCGTTGAGAAAACCTCGACCTCCACATTTTCGCGGGATATACAATCTCATAACCGAAGACCGTGGGTGATGCATTCGATATGCAGTCAGCAATGTACGGACCCTCCTATCCAGGGCATCAAGTTCTGTTTGAGTCCATTTGAGTATGCCAAAAGAGTACATCAAGACCGGCATGACCCAGCCGTTGAAAGCGCGCACCTTATTACCACCTGATAGAAGGCTATTAAATACTTTTTTCAGGCGGCCAAAGAAGCGCTCCTTCAACGATTGTTTCATGCCAGTAACATTGATGCCCAACGCTTCTGACATACCCAAATACTTATAGGTTTCGGTTGCTGAGAGGGATCTAAGGCTTATGGAATCCGAGAGTTCGGTACTCACGGATTCCACAATCCCCCCTCGCTTTACATGCATGACCGCACATTTGTCCACACCAAATTCCATCCTGATGGCGCTACTGAAGGTTTCAGTTACCTTCAGTAGCTTCATAGTTGTGGATTATTATTATTATTAAATCTCGATATTGTCAGGTACACACGGCTACACATACTATGCAAAACTAATATAAGTTGAATGTTCAATGAGCGGAAAGATCATATTATTATAAAGCGAGTCCAAGACAAACTGGTTTTGTATGGCTTGATATGTAGCCGTATGTACTAAAATATGAGTGAAATCGGGGCCGGTCCCTAGTTTTCATATTATGTTAAGTATAACCTCGTACTACTTTAAGAATTATATTTATATTTCCTGACGACATTGCGAATTGTCACCTGTAGTTCCGGTGCTTATAACGGAAGTTAGGTTATCTAGATTATAGATTTATATTAGATATTCTAGGCTAAGGATATTAGCAGTTAATGGACAGATAATATTTGTATTTACCGTAATATAACATAATGTGTTACTTATTATAAGTTTTAAAAAAGCATTTTCTGTCAAGGGGTGATTTAAGAATCAAGTAACCAGATTTTTTGTTTTTTAAACCCGTGTGGAAAAATCACAAAAAAAATTGTTTGCCAAAACAAATCTCTCCCTACACTTATAATAGGGTTGCCATAATTATTCGAGTAAGAACTATTTACTTAATTTTGGAAAAAATCAGCGGTGATTTTACAATAAAAATAAAATAATTCAGTCAAGATAATTTTATTATACTGTTACTTTTTGTTTGCAGCTTCCCTTACCTTAATTTAGAAATTAATCGGATTAAAAAAATGAGGTGCCATTTATTATTATAAGAACATTTTTGTTTTTTTTTTCCGGAAGCAGTACTTTTTTGGAGATAAAATCTACTCTATGTCCGACACTGTATATGCAAAGTTTCATGATAATTGGTTTAGTAGTTTAGCCATGAAAAGGCAACAAACTTACTTTCGCATTTGGTATATTATTACCGTGGGATTAGATAGGATAGGCTCTTTTTTTGTCTAGCCCACACTGCCCCACAACATATTTAATCCTTACTACTATAAAGGCGAAAGTTTGTAAGTATGGATGTATGGATGTTTGTTACTCTTTCACGCAAAAACCACTGAACGGATTTGGCTAAAATTTGGTACACAGATAGTTTATAACCTGGATTAACACATAGGACAGTTTTTGTCCCGATTTTATGTTCCCGTGGGATAATTTTTGAGTTGTAGCGGGTGAAGCCCAGCGGCTTCACCCGCTACAACTCAAAAATTACAGCGATAGCAACCAGTTCATTGGCCTTACTAAAACATAAAATAAAGATACCGGTGTCTTCAAATTAAGTTTTATTTAATAAATTATACATATATAACGCGACAGATCAAGTCCATAAAATTCTTATATTTATTTGATAATTAAACTAACCGTAGATTTACTAAACCGTACATTATATTATGTGTTAAAGAAGATAAATGTTTTTTTTTTTCAATTTACTTTATATATTTTTTATTAAATAATTCCGTTTTCCTCAATAAACTATCAATGAACAAATTAAAATTACAGTTTTATATTTTTTTCTGTCACACTAGTTTATACATTTTTTTCTAATTATCGCAAAAATCATCCGGAAGTCCCGATACTTTTTTTTTTTTTTTTTTTTTAAGGTGGTAAAATCATCAAATGAGTCCTCCCGCCCTGGGTGGGGCGGAAGGGACTGTCAGACTCTTACTGACTAAAATCCACCCGTGTTCCTTCCTATGCCCTTTACGTTCTGGGGCCACGGTATCCTGGGTTAAGAAAAAACCCGCGACCCCAGCAGGCATTTGGCGCGAAACACGACGCGCCACCGACCCGGGCTTGGTCCCTCGGACGGCGAGTTACCCATCACTCACCGTCCGCAAGCCCGCTCCGCCGCTGTGCCCTCTGCTAATCAGAGGGACACGCGTTGGAGCGTCCACACGACAGGCTATTCGCATACGGGCAAAGAGACCACTTAGGCACACAGTGCTTAAGAAAGAGTTTTTGCCCGCATCCCAGGGTGCACCGGCCCGAAAAACTGGTCTTCCCCCCGGACGTATCCGAGAAGGAACTCCAGTCCACGGGCGCACGTGGAGGTTTCCTGTCATAGCACCCCAAGTCCCGATACTGCAGCCCGACTATGACAAATAACCGGAAAAAAAATACATAAGCAAAAATAACACTTATTTACAAAACTAGGTCACGACGTAAGCATCCCTAAATACAATGGACATGCAAATCTGTTTCTTTGTAGACTATTTACAGAGTGATTTGTGTGTGAATTACATATTTGTGAACGCATCCGTTTCTAGTAAGAATTACAATGGAGACTCGTTGATTCACGACGTATCTGGACACAGAATACTAGCATTCTACCCGGGAGTATTTCATATTGTTCCCCCTTATAGGGGTAATTTTGAGGGGCAAAAAGGCCAATTCGAAAAATGGCAACAGGACAAGTTCACAAAATTGCCAATTCTCCAATCGTTTAGTTTCAAAATGGCAAATTCTCTAAAAGCCTAATTCGAAGAATGCCAAATAATCAAATGGATTTTTTTTCTAAATTTTTTAGTGTAATTCTTATAAATAGCAAAACATTTAGGGTAGGAATTTCCAAATAATGTATGTTGAAACACATGTTGTCTCAATTAGGCATGTTGAATGCATCAAAAAAAAAAAAACACGTCTATTTAAGACTAGCTGTGCACGCGACTGCGTTCGCGTGGATGTCCGAACTCAACAATGTATTTTTTTGCATACAAAGGAATTTTTCTAAAATAAAAGTAGCCTAAGTTACTCCTTATTACATCAGCTACCTGCCAAAAGTCCCGTCAAAATCGGGCCAGCCATTTCACAGATTAGCCATTATAAACAGACAGACAAAAATTGTAAAAATGTTATTTTGGTGTATGAACCGTATATAATTATGTTCGTATGCATGTAGTAAAAAAGGGTTATTTCGTTATTACAAGTAAAGAGACACTCCAATTTTATTTATCTAATAGGTATAGATGCAAAAAAACCCAAGATATTAATTAATTGTTATTTTTCTCACCGCAGACTCTATTTACGACAGATTGTTAATAATACCAGTTTGACATGTTAAAGATTGAAGGTTTATTCAATGTAGTCATAATTATTCGGTTTTTTTTTTATGACTAAGTTAATTTAAGGGTTTACCAGTGAACTTGGCGATGACGAAAAATCTTAAAATATACACTCGTCTCAGATCAAAGAAATAGGCAGATAGAGCGCTCAGAACACGTGAGTGGTTCCACCAAAGTTAATACAAAATCAAAATCGAATACAAAGTCGCGACAGTACCAAGCTACGCGTCGTACCAAGCTGCGCGTCGTTGTTGTTGTTTGCCAAAATATGCAGTCACGTATCTTTAACCATTGTAAAAGTAGTTCTCAAAAACGAAGAAAACATTATGGAATGTAATTCGATTTGATTTTGTATTAACTTTGGTGGACCCACTCGCGTGTTCTGAGCGTTCTGTCTGCCTATTTCATTGATCTGAGACACTCGTTAGCAGAATTATGGAACCTCTCAAATAGGTGTCAAAAGGTAAATTTCGTATTGGCTTTTGTATTTTCAATGAAACTGATAAATGTAAATGTTCCTTAAAATCAACTATTCTAACACTCTTGAGGCACTCCACAACTTAGCCTCATAACAGGTGATAAAATATAGAGGTGTCAAGCCATCCAAGTTCAGTGACAACTGCTGTTCAGTGACTATCAAGTAAGCCAATAGCCCCGCAAGTTGGTATTATGATGAAATACTGAAAAACTATGAAAAGACTTAAGGCGGCGCTACTCGCAAGCTCGAACTTACTGGCAGGCATGATCAAAAACCATGATATTTCACCCGAAATCGAGCCATATTTTTCATGTGTGCGCGAGCGTCATCCCCCCGTGGAGAAATCAGGGAAAAACATTATTCAGTGAGATGCACGATCATTCAGATAGAGTAAAAGGCGCGCGTAAAAAATACGAAAAAGCTTTTGGAAGAAGGGGTTTTATAAAAAAATCACTGCACCAATTAATTTCAAATAAAATTTATTAAATTCTTCGATAAATTTTCTGTGTCGGTACGAACTTCGTTTTGGAAATTTGATGCTTCTTTAGCTTCTAATTTACACCCGAAGTTGTGTTCAAATTAGCAAAAAAAAACGAATCTTTGGAAGCTCGTAACTTCTTAATGGCTTCATATTTTACAATTCTGCTTCCGTACAGACAAAATTAATAATGAGACAAAACGATACCGTGTTTAACTTTGGATGTACCTTGTCAAATAGTGGAGTAAAACTCCAACGAAGTTTCTATGGAAAAAAAGTTAAGTTGTTTCACCTTAAGACTTCAATGGAAAAATAAAAAATACGGTAAATTTAGAAAAACAATACATCTATGAATAATGCAACAAATAGGTAAAATCCAAAAGATAGGATCAAAATTCGCCAAGGTTCATGAAAATTACATAACGTTTCAGTATACCTAATGATCGTGCTTGGAGATAACTTGTAGTAGGTAGTAACACAAATACTTTAAAACACGCAAACATCAAATATTTACGTACTTGATTGTGATAAGTCATTAAAATACGAAAAGTCAAAACGGAAAACCGAAAACAATGTGTTTACGGAAACAATATAAATGTAGGAGGCAAAGACAAGAACACAAAACGAAAGAGGTTGAGGCAACAGGAGTTAGGATACCCACTCTGTTACAAGTCTATAACTTCTCCAGTGTAGAGGAACAGGCGAGAGAAATCAACAGTGATAATAAACTTAACAATGGAGGTGCAACCCGAGCCTCTTCAAAGTCAGAGTGAACAGGCTTCTACTGGGTAAGCTCGCTTCATTCGCCTTGACTACTAAAGTGAGGAGCCAACCCATAGCAAATAAAAATATTAAAACAGTAAGCGAAGAAGGGATTACATTACTAGCTAATGATTTTATAAATCCTAATGACAGGCTAGATGCGGAAAATGGTTGGCAATTTAATAAGCAAAAAGAACCTACAAATAACCTTAGCCATTTTAGTTACCAAAATAGAAATAGCAATTGAAGTAAGGCACAGAAGGGAGAAGGCATTATAGTAGGTGGAATAAGGCTACTTATCAATAGAAAATAGAGCTCAATGGATTTTTATCGATCAAATCATAGTGGTTAAGGGAGATACAGGGAAGGAAGGCTCAATATAGAAAAGGGGAATTATACTCAGTAGAAAGTTAAATAAGGTTATTTATCGATCAAAGAGAGAGTTCAATTGAGCTTAGATAATAAAAATATTGTGTCAAAAGAAGATGCAGGGAAGCTAGGCACAGTAGAGAGGTATTATACTCAGTAGTGGGTGGAATAAGGCAACTTATTCGGCAAAAAGATAGCGCAATGATGCTTAGACGATCAAATTATAGTGCCAAAAGCTTAAAGCCACAGTAGAGAAGCGGCATGATACTGTGCAGTAGGACGAACAATAAAAAATAATTGTGTTGATGAAGAGACTTGGAAAGTAGTATTCGGAACGAAAAAAGCGCAACTAAAGGCCGCTTGTTGGATACTAAACCCTTTAGCAGGTTACAGATCTCTTCTGTAGGAATTGAGTGGAGTTTCCTACTAAAATTAGTGCTACGATTTCAACCACAGCGACTTGGATCCGCCTATTGAGAGCATCCCTGGTGTAAACTCTGGTGACTGACGTAACCAATTTTTGCAGTGAAAGTGCGTCCACATTCACTGCAAGTCAGCTACCTTCCGACGTAGTATTGGATGGACACTCTGATTATAATAATTCAGGACATTTAGATCTCAATTGTCTCTTTACGCCAACAGAAGTAATCAGGAGATTTATTACAAGAAAACACCAGCCCATTAAGTTTGCAGAAGACTGTGAGGAAGGTAAAGCTAAGGAGTTCAAAAGTGAGAGATTGATTGACATTTAACAACAATGTATGGAATGCTGGCAAACTTAAAATGGTCTAAATGGAAATACAGGCAGATGATATTGACGGAGAAGCAACTAAAAAGAAAAAAATAACATAAAATGACAATGTTAAGACAAATTTAGTGGCAGTGTTATCAAAAGAAGCAGTAAACTACACTCCCGCACAATAGTACAAGTCCATTGAGATGCCACGACCATATTAGAACCGGTTAATATAAATATAGCCCAAAAAATTAATGACATACCTACTACGCTGAGACCGAAATTGTTATGACAAGGAATATAACTAAAGATATTATTAGAAAATCTATACTAATACGACTATTATAGAAGGAAAGTTTATAGTAGAATACTTGAGTGTCATATTTAGGTTATATTTTATTTCGAAAATTGCAACTGTGCGAAGAAAAGAGCGGATCGCTAGTATTTCATAAAAGGAGAGCCAAGTTCTTTCGTTTACTAAGATAAAATGATAATTTATCAAGACTTTACGTCAAAATTTAACTATTACAATCTGCACAGTTAAATTTATAAGTTAACTTTATTGCGAACCTGAGTATTTAGTTAAAAAACACATTTATCAGTATTAAGAATACGACGTTGGCGACATTATTCAACGGCCTGCTATTCGCTGTTGATAAGTGAACTTTGTACGGGGCTGTCCAATATTTGTGTTGGCCACTTTGCCGCCGTACCGCTATGACCGGTTCTTAAACTATTTGCCGAACGACACGACCGAAACTTTCGTCGATTTCTTCATTTTTTTCTGCACTTTAGTAAAAAGGCCAGTATTTAACTTTTTTTTTCTATTCTGTTTACGAAAGCAATTTCGTAAGCATGACTCGACTGTGTTTAGAATTATTCATTTATTCCACAATTTATGGTAAATCTACAAAAATAATCCAAAAAAAAGTTTGTACTAAAACAAGGTGCGTTTCACTGGAATGTTTTATATTACATTTTAATAGTACAAAATCAAATCAGATGTACTATGAACCACGAGTACCAATTACATGTTTTTTCTTCCGTACACACTTTCGCTGTAACTTGTAAGCCACCTTACAACTAATTTACATATTCAACGCAAACAATAGCTAATTCAACATAAATAAAAAAAAACACTCACTTCGAAAAATACCGCGATGTGCGATGATCAAATCCAGAGGTAATATTTAACAAAAATTTATAAAATAAAAAAATCCACGCGCGTAACACTCGCGACGAGTACTTTCGAATTTGACAGCGCGTCCGCTCCGTGCGGCTTCTAAAGCGCGACTGATACGACGTCAGGCGATATGTAAGTGGCGTGCGCGCGCGCATACATTAGTGTGGTGCGTTCCGTTCCCTCGTGCGGGAACTATGACGGGTGCATGAACCGTTATCGCGAGGTTCGTATATTTAAGGTGAATCGGCAATCATGCGACTGATATATCTTTTTTTTTTCGGCAAAACAAACGTGATATTGCATGTGTTGTTATCTTTTTTAAAAGAGGAACTGATTTAATTTTGTTATCAACATCATCACCTTTAGCTTTAGCCTTTTACAAGCTTTTAATTAGTTTGCAAATATGTTTTCCCTACCACTTTGAGACGGCTTCTAGTGGAAATACCCAATGCAGCTAAATATCAGTTTTTTACATGGAAGGACACTCTATCTGACTTCTACAACCCAGCTAACTGGGCAATACAATCATCTTGTTAAGTTCATTAACCCACTAAAAATGCTAAATCAAGGTGAAACTTACTACGGTTATTGAACCCAGCTCATCGACTTCATCATGTTCTAAGTTAGGGGTTTGGTTTCCGCACTTAGTCCTTCATGTGGACCATTGTGCGTGGGCCATGGTGGCCTTTGGTGGCTTATTCCAACCAGCCCACCTCCCTCCAGAAGTTGATCAGGTTCTTTGGTCTGTGGAGAACATCTGTCCCGAGGGTCTATGTCCTGATCTGGGTGACACCTGTGCACTCGAAGAGCTCGACTTCATTCTTTAGCACCAATTTATTTGGAGCCAGTACAGCATTATCTTGCCCCATACTTATCTGTAGTTCATCTCGGCAGTCTCCCTTTACTACGCGGTTCCGTACATAACAAGTTATATAAGCTGTTATCCGGGACCTGCCTCTGACGTCACATGACCGTAACCATGACTCTGACATTGCAGGACGGCATCGCAACACATTTGACATTACAGATTTGAGGTCAAGTTGTAATGAGTTCGTATATGTGATCAATTGATGTTTCTTTTTTTATATCTTGTTGGGCATTTGGGTATTGTTGAAGATCGTAGGTATTTCGGTGATAATAATGGTGAATAGTAGGGGGCCAAGGACACTCCCATGTATAACACCGTAGTGAAAAACTAAGTACTAGCATCGCGTCCTTCAATCGCGCGGTTTTAACGTCAAATCGAAAAGTCGAGACTTTATTTGTATACAATTATTTATTATTCAGATAATCCTAAAGTAATATTTTATTTAATAATGTTGCACAAGGTACTCGTATCAAAAGCGATATTGGATTTTAAAAGATCTATCTCATCACAGATACAAAAAGTAAATGAGATTCTGCTAAAGAGAATATATGAATTTTCAAAAAAAGCTTTTTTCCCAATTGATTGATTGACCAACCCTCAAAGTCCTCAAACCCATTCATGAGGTTTATAACTTCAAATCTTGCTTGTTCTATTTTCTGCGAACAAAATGCAAAAGGCTTTGGGCAACTTTTGTGTGTTTATCGCTTCTTTTCTAGGTCTTGAAGACGTTTCAAAGCATTCAGATGCTTCGTGGATTGAAGCGTATATGTCATATGCTACGTGATATGTATTTTAAATGACATCAATGATACAGGGAAACCTATTGTGGTGTCAGAGTTATATATTCATTAATGCGTAAATATCAAATGTGATATACATTTATTTGTATTTTGGATGCAGATGGCGTATGGCTAGAGACCTTGGATATTGATGCAGGAATTTTATATGTACCGATCTACGCTTATTATAAAGAAGTAAGTACCGTTTAGATGAGGAGGTATCTTAGAACTATTGTTATGATTCAGCAAGTTCTATCAATGAAAGGGGTAGTTCGATGATAATGATGGTGAATAGTAGGCCAAGGGCAATCCCTTGCATAACACCGTAGTGGCGTACGAAGTACTAGCAACGCGTCCTTGTATTACGCGTTTTTAAGGACTTCAGAAAAATCTAGACTTTTTAATTGTATAGAACTACTTATTACTCAGATAATCCTAAAGTAATATTTTAATAAATGACGGTGCACAAGGTATCAAAAGCGATACTGGATTTTAAAAGATCTATCTCATCAAGTCATCACAGATTTTAAAAAAAGTGAGATTCTGTGGACAAGGTTGCGACTCTTAGCTAAGGGATTGGATCCGAAATGGCCACAGACAAGAGAAAATAGAAAGATGGAATATGTCAGACCCAACCAAACCTACGTCGACAACGCGTTTAGTACCACACACGCTTTAGAGTTCAGTCAAATATTTTGAATTATTTAAACCCCAATTTCTTCTTTAATTAATTGTTTATAAGTTTGAAATCTGACCTTTATTTTATAACCGACGAGGAGGTTCTCAATTCGGTGTTTTTGTTTATATTTATACACCTATTACGCCGAGGTTTCTAGTCCGATTAGTGTGATTCCTTTTTTTTTGTTCGATGCAGAATACATGCCCTTTGGTCCCATAAAAATTTCATCCAATTTGATTCAGTACTTTTTCCAAATGACGTTTACATGTCATTTCGAATCATTTCGAATTTTTCCTTTCCTAAGAAAATCTTTGAAATTCGCTACGCATGCGTTAATGCGTTTAATATTTAAAAAAAATATATTAACTAGAAGTTGTCTAAAAAGCATTTGACTAAAATATTAACCTTCTATTGGTGACGTGCCGTCAATTTGACACCTATTAACTAAAACCACTAAATAAGTGTCGAACGACTGTTTCCCCTCACCCGCACTTCTCAGTAGCTGCATTTAGCTCAGTTTAGCGTCCGATTTCACACAAATTGGTCGTTGCAAACGCACAGATGATGAGATATAGGATTCTCGACGTCAATTTGACGTCACGTCACCAATAGTGTCCGTAATGTATCAAGTTGTAGGTTTTCTTTAAAAATAAATCCAAATGACGAAGATTACGAGTATTAACACTGAGATTTTAAAACAAAGTAGCAGTAATGAGTTGGAACAGAATCACTGAGTGGAATCTGATCGTAACACGAAAAGTGAGCAGAAAGTCCGGAACCGGACACGGACTCCGAGGATGAGTTTTTTTAGTAATTTGAAAAGTGATAGGCTTTTGTTGCTCAATAAGTGCCGCAAAAAATAAAAAAAGAACATCACATCTATACAAGTAGTGCAAGAATCCTGCCTTTATTGCCTTAAAAAAAACCCACTCTTCACCAAAATTAATCGGTATTTTTTTCCACTGTAGTAGTATGTTAAAATATTTTTTTTCGTTACTTATTAACGTATCAATAAGAAATGAACGTTGGTTTTCATTTTGATTTATTTATTTAATTTTATCTTTATTGATTTCAATATCTACGAAAATGCAAGCTGAATGTTAATTAATACTAAGTTTGTGTGAATAACATACGTAAAATTTCCTATTGTAATAATATATAAAAAGTGTTTAATTTATGAAAGTAAGATATCTACTTGTAAATAAAGCCATTTGTTTCGTCCCCATGCACTTAGTTGCCCTGAAATTCGGCTTTGCAGAAGTACGTCAAAATGACGGTACGTCACCAACACTGTTACTCAATCTGACGTCACCAGTAGAAGGTTAATATTAGTCAAATAATGCATTAGTATGACCGTTGATTTCACAAGACCCAGCTAATAGTACAACTACTTTTGTAATTTCCTGTAATTAAAGAATAAATTACTGCAGCTTTGTAATCCCTAATTGCATGCTCAAATAGTTTTCACTGTGTTACAAAATTAGACCAATATTGTTATTGCGTTAGTGAGCGAGTTGAAAAAGTATCATCATCAGCCGGAAGACGTCCACTGCTGAACATAGGCCTCCCCCTTAGACCGCCACGCCGAACGACAATTCGCCACTTGCATCCATCGGCTGCCCGCGACCCTCACGATGTCGTCGGTCCACCTAGTGGGAGGCCTGCCTACGCTACGTTTTCCGATTCGTGGTCGCCATGAGAGAACTTTTCTTCCCCATCGGTTGTCAGTTCTACGAGCGGTCTAGCTACAGCAATAACTAATCAAAACCCGCTTAGATAACATCATGTTTTTTTCGGGTAGCTTTACATGATTTTTTCTACATAATTGCATCAGCTTTTCTCAATCTTTGTTTCGTACATATAATGACTAATAAGGACTATTTTTATCGGACGTATAAAAATCTTTTTATAGGTAATAAAAGTTTTGATTTACGATGTCCAAATTCCAAAGTATCTTGACTTTGTACAATCACACTTTGTTTTGATTACTTTTAAAATATTTTTCAGTGCATACTTTATAGTCCTGTGCCCCGCTGTCTGATCGCGATCGACTGAAAACGGATGGATTTTTGGACGAATGGATTTTCGCTCGCCCCACTACTCGTACTTTTTTTTTTTAGCGTGGTAAAATCATCAGATGAGTCCTCCGGCCCCGGGCAGGGCGGGAGGGACTGTCAGACTTCTACTGACTAAAATCCACGGTGTCCTTCAGTAGCCTGTTATGTTCCGGGGTCACGGTAAGGAAATAATCCCGCGACCCCGGCAGTCTTTGGCCCTCTGAGAGGGGGGCCCCGTCCCCACTACTCGTACTGACTTAAATTCACGGTTTCCTTCAATAGCCCTCTATGTTCCAGGCCCTCTGAGAATGGCCTAGTCTGATTGTTGACAGACTCTTTGAGGCGGGCGTGGAATACGACGGGCTGTCTACCAGGGGTCCATGGTCCGTGATCGAACGCCGAGTCACCCATTACTTGCCGTCCGCATACTTGAGCCTAGTGGCTGGAAAACACTTCGCGTGGTTACTGTGGGCGTCTCCTGCGGCTGGGTCGTGAGGTGGAGGCTGTCCTCTCCCTCATGCGTCCCTCCTAGCCTGATAGCGTCAGCACATAACAAAATATACCTTTTATTATACTAGAACCTTGCCATTTAGTTACCTACAATGTACAATTATTGACTAAAGTGTGACGCAAATATTACGATCATAGCGTTAATACTTATAAAGGCATGCCTCTGAACAATCTGTTTAAACCAGTTTAATTCTCAATTATTATTAACTGGCAGTTAACTCAACAATGGCGTGAAAAAATTGTCAGTAAAATCTGTGATAAAAGTTCTTAAAACGGCACTTAAAATTAGGGTTGTCAAGTGTAATAAACGTTCCATTTATTTTCCAATAACATTTACAAATACATTTTGTTGAAATACAACATACCGCAAAAACCATCGCGGGTTTAACAGCGGAATGGGCAGACACAGCAAACTCGGTGCCATAACATAACGTTTACAGTAACGGCTTATAATTAAGACGTCACTTAAAGAGACACTTTCTAGATCGGCTCACAATCTAGAAAGTATCTCTTCAGTACTTTAGAGCAGTTCCTTGCATTAAGTGCATTACAGGTCTCAAGCGGTAATTCATTCATGTAAGATGGCAGCATGCATTCCCACGTCCGTGCTCCATATACATTATTCCATTTAGGTACAATATACTTTGGTAGATAGAATAGAATATGCTTGTATTTTTTCGATCTTTTTACCATTACCAATTTTATTATTACGATTGTACAGCAAAATAAAAAACAATAGAATAGAATCACTTTAGCGACTTAATATTGTGCAGACATACGGAACACCCGACATTTGTGCAGTATACGGCATCATCATCTGCCTAGATTTTTCCCAACTATATTGTGGTTGGGGTGCTATGACAGGAAACCTCCACGTGCGCCCGTGGACTGGAGTTCCCTCTCGGATACGTCCAGGGGGAAGACCAGTTTTTCGGGCCGGTGCACCCTGGGATGCGGGCAAAAACTCTTCCTTAGGCACTGTGTGCCCAAGTGGTCTCTTTGCCCGTATGCAAATAGCCTGTCGTGTGGATGCTCCAACGCGTGTCCCTCTGATCAGCAGAGGGCACAGCGGCGGAGCGGGCTTGCGGACGGTGAGTGATGGGTAGCTCGCCGTCCGACCAAGGACCAAGCCCGGGTCGGTGGCGCGTCGTGTTTCGCGCCAAATGCCTGCTGGGGTCGCGGGTTTTTTCTTAACCCAGGTTACCGTGGCCCCGGAACATAAAGGGCATAGGAAGGAACACGGGTGGATTTTAGTCAGTAAGAGTCTGACAGTCCCTTCCGCCCCACCCAGGGCGGGAGGACTCATTTGATGATTTTACCACCTAAAAAAAAAAAAAAAAAAACTATATTGTGGTTAGCATCCAGTCGGACCAGATGCAGCTGAATATCAGTATTTTACATGGAGCAACTGCCTATCAGACCTCCACAACCCAGTAACTGGACAATACGATACTCCATAGTAAGACTGGTTGTCAGACTTTAATGCTTCTGAATAACAGTTACAACTGTCAAAGATCTACAAATGACAGTCGGGACCAACGGCTTTAAGCCTCTGTTCAGACACGGCGGGAACCGCGCGTTTCCCGCGCGGGAATCGCGCGGTTATGTCTGAACGATTACTTAATAACTCATACAAATAAGACTCACGCGATTTCCATGCGGTTCTGAAATCGCGCGGTTCCCGCCGTGTCTGAACAGAGGCTTAGTTACGTGCTTTCCGAGGCACGGAGGAAACTCGCTATGACAGATCTTATTTTATCATTTGACGTACGGACGTTGGCATCCCTATGGGCTATGTATGACGTCACCAAGCGAGAGGCACACAATCGAAGGCTTTCTAGACTAGACAGAATTAGATCAAGGGTGAATGTGGAGTCTGGCCCTAGATATATGTATATCTACTATATAAAAATAAGTCGGGTTTTCCTTCCTGACGATATAACTCCAGAACGCACGAACCGATTTCCACGGTTTTGCATTCGTTGGAAAGGTCTCGGGCTCCGTGAGGTTTATAGCAAAGACTGGTGGCGAAACGGAGTTCGCCGGGTTTGCTAGTTTATGTATAGTTGGTGTTAGCTTTTGTCTAGAAGCTTGCTGCTTTTAAAGATAGATTTTACTAGATATTTTGGGACTATCTTTCAAAAATGAGGCTGAGCCAAAATGAGTCGTTTTCTTGTCATAATTATCATCTTTACCCTAGCCTTTCTTCCAACTACATTTGGGTCGGCTTCCAGTCGAACCAGATGCAGTTGCATATCAGTATTTTACATAGAGCGGCTGCCCCCCACAACCCAGTAACTGGGTTATAACATACACCCCGGTAAGACTTGTTGTCAGACTTTCGAGCTTCTGACTGTGATTAACGATGGTCTAAGGTCTACAAATGAAAGCATAGCACATCAGTGGAAACGGTCACACGGTTTCGTAGCTCTGATTTTACATCCTCGCAGCACAGCTGCGTAGCACATCTCTGGTTGAAAGGCACCCTTAGGCACAAAATTTTGTCAGGAGAATTCAATGGAAATAAGGAAAGAAAGTACAGTGTGCTTCACGGTTGTGCCAAATAGGCTCAGTTCAGCAAAAAGCCAGGCCACGGGTGCCTGACGCTGGTTTTCAACTGAGCCTTGTAAGAGACTGGTGTAAAACAAGCCTTGCCAATTTATTAACGCTGTCATTATGCCTAATTAGATGTAAGTACCCTTTGTTAAATATTTTTAGTTTTTAAACTTACGCATAGTAAATGCCAATGGAGTTTTTTGCTTGACCTAACTTGAAAACTTAATGATAAAAGTCAAGTCAATGCCCTCACCGAATTTAACCTTCTTGATAGAAATAACAGAATTAAAAGGTACATAATTATTTGCTTTTAACTTGTAATACAAGGTCATAATATTTTTCCTGTATCTATATCAGTCACTCTCGATTCGGATATTTTCGAAACCACAGAACAACCTTGAATATTAATCACCATTTTTTATTTTATTGTCCACGATTTGGGGAATTTGCAAAACTTTATAAAGAGTAAAGAGTAGAATGAAGTATTTTTGCTACAGTGCATATTTAAAGCTTTTACGTATGGAACTTTAGTCGTCTCTCAAGCTCAACCCAGTGCCAAACGCCCAAGTAGTGTTTCTGAAGGGGCCATTCGCGGACGATTCTGAAATCTGAATTCAGAAAAGCTGCATTCTGTCCTTTTGTCGATTTAACCATCGACAAAAGCCGAATCCAATCTGTGTAGTGCTCACTGGCGAGCAACAAGCGGGCAACAAGGGATGTGTGTGAAAGATGTGTACAAGGGATGTGTGAGTGGGACGTGTTGTGTTTCCGCTCCCACGTCGACACATTTCACAGCTTCGCAAAGCATCCTCGCACCGCATTAATACGCATTTTCACAGCTCCGCTACACATCCTCGTAGGCACATTTTCATCGCACATCTTTGGTGGAAACCCACATACATTTTCACAGCACAGCTAGACACCCTCGTGAGACACATTTCCGTCGCACATCTCTGGTGGAAACGCAGCCTAGGCTGAAAGGATGATGATAAGACCCAGCGTATCGTGAGCGCTACGGCCATGCTGTCACAAGACTGTGTTTATAAAGAATATTGTGGTGATCGGATGTTGTGTTCCTTCCCAAGGGATGAAAATGCCTTGAGTTTATGTATGTATGTATTAAGACAGATAGCAGAGTTACAGATACTTTAATAGGCAGTCTAAGATTAAAATAGATCATGTTTACGCTACAAAATGACCTGCTGAAGTGTACTATGTTGTTTCAAAGCTGTATCATTCTTGATCAAAGAGATTTAGAGGTCAATCTGTTATGCAGTTCCTTAATTGGCTGAACATAGAGTCGATTATATAAAATAGTATCGCAGGTCACAACTTTGATGCACTCTTTAGACGCGATATCAATTAGATTATGAGATAAATCAGAATCTCGATTCATACATTTATGGTAAGGACCAAAACGAAGTCCGTTTCCGACACAGCAAATTTATCGAAGAACTTAATACCCAGGGCCTCCAATAAATACAGCCTTGGATATAGGCCCATCAAGTGAATGAAAACAACAGAACGCCAGTAAAATACTTGGTGTCCAACACCGCATTAGTGACAAAAATGTCAGCCTTGACACCAGTAGTAGCACGGAATAAACTTTACATACACGAGGGGATGACGCTAATGCGCACAAATGAACAATGGCTCGATTTTCGGTGAAATATCATGGTTTTTGACCATGCCTGCCAGTGAGTTCGAGCTCGCGACTAGCATTTGCCTTAAAGACAGATAGCAGAGTTACAGATACTTTAATAGGCAGCGTCTAACATTAAAATAGATCATGTTATTTGCTACAAAATGACCTGCTGAAAACTATGTTGTTTCAAAATGCTGTATCCTATTTCTTCACACCGTCAAAAAGGGCTTGTGAAAGTTGCAGGGTCGTACTTACTTCTGTAATGAACGGGTTTTTAGAATTTGCAGAGCTTCAAGAATTGGCTGAACATAGTCATAAAATCGATTAAAAATAACAATAATCAAAGTTCACCTGTAAAAAATCTACATGCAATATCGACCACGCTGCTATCATTCACTAAGTTCATTCACAAGACAATACAAACCAAATATAAGTAAGAAAATCAGCTAGCAACATGACATCCGCGCATCACCTCTCCATCACAGGCTTGATAACCCTCGACCTCAGCGCCCCCGGGTGAGCTGACCAAAGTCGTGTGAAAGACATCGTGTCCTCTACGACATTAGGAAATGCGTAAGATAACAATGCTCACATCTAGACCTTGGAAGGTCGTTTGATACTGTAAATCACGATTTTCTTGAAAGCTACGCTATATATTTTGCGCTTTTACAACTGTAAGATGGTTGAGATCTTGTATAACAGGAAGTTTAAGAAAAATATTTCAACGGATTTCGAATTTGTGACGTTTTACGATGGTGTTTTATGGTGGTGTTCTACAGGGCTCCAAAATAGGTCCAATTTGATTTTAATCAATTTTTGTATAATCTTAAAGCGCGCTATTATCCAGCACATTTTATGGCAAACTAAAAATATCGTTGACATAACGTCCTAAAGCGCCTAAACTTTAGGACAGTTATTTTGCCGAAATAGTCAAAAACTGAAACTTTGAGAAACAACTTTTATGTTTTTTTTTTCTATCTGTAGGTGTTATAAGCTACAGTCCAGATTTGTGCCGAGTTTATGGCAATGGGTTTGCCACCAATTTTTTTTAGGTTGAAAAATAATTTCCTTATATTTATGGGGTTGACTCACAATGTCAAAAGTCCCACCTCACACATATCACACTGCTTTAGTTTAGATGCGGAAAAGTAAGCTCTCAAAAATTATTTCAATACGGGTAGGATACTATTTCTTATATTTCTAACATTTTCATGATAAGCTACAGTCCAGATTTGTGCCGAGTTTATGGCAATGGGTTTGCCACCAACTTTTTTTAGGTTGAAAAATAATTTCCTTATATTTATGGGGTTGACTCACAATGTCAACAGTACCGCCTCACACATATCACACTGCTTTAGTTTAGATGCGGAAAAGTAAGCTCTCAAAAATTATTTCAATACGGGTAGGTTACTATTTCTTATATTTTTAACATTTTCATATAAAAATATTTAAAAATACACAAAAAAAAATTAAAAAGACCAATAAACTTGAAAAATTGTACCATAACATTCAGACTTATAAAAACAAAAGCAATTATGTGCTGAGAAACATCTACTTTTATTACAATAGTGTGTTAAATAATAAAAATGAAGTGTTGACCTTGTCGTAACAATGTGTTCTTGAACTTATGGGACCCTTGCTGTTTAATTGCTTTATTAACGACTTTCCCCAAGTAATAAGACACCAAATGTCCTTATTTGCTGACGACAGCACGGTTGTGTATAATAATGGTAGTATTAAAGAGTTGGAAGATGATATAAACACTAGTCTTGTTTCTATTGTTGGCTGGCTAAATAACAATAATCTTAAAATAAATTTCACTAAAACTAAAATTATGAATTTTAAAATTAGACAAAAACTACCATCACAGTTTCAAATAAACTATAAAGGAGACCAAATACTAGAAACAAATGTTACAAAATTTCTTGACTATATATAGATAACGACATGTCTTGGAAAACTCAAATCGAAACTGTATGTGGGAAGCTAAGTAAGTTTTCCTATGCTCTTCATATGCTGGGGAAAATTGCGAATCAAACAGCCCTCCTGACAGCTTATCATGGGTATGTCGCCTCTACTCTACGTTATGGCATTATATTTTGGGGCAATGCTACTAAAGCCAACGAGGTATTTTAGCACAGAAAAAGTGTATACGAGCTATATGTAAAATAAACGAACAGATTCATGTAAGCCACATTTTCGAAATTTAAAAATATTGACTGTTCCCTCGCTCTATGTCTATGAAGCCTGTATCTTTGTAAAAAATAACATGCATTTATACATGTCCATCGAAAGTCAACGACGCTCTAAAAAGTTGCACCCTTTGAAAACTAAAACCAAATTTCTATACAATAGTATCTATGCAATGTTGAAGTTTTAAAATTGTGACTTACCTTATTTAATCTCAATTGGTTACTTAGACTAATAATATTATATGTGTAATTTACTCGTAGGTACTATCTTGGAATTTTGTATGCCTTCTGGCGGGACATAGCATGGTAAACATTATAACTGTAAACATCTGTAAAACTTTGACCCTATGTTCACAAAATTAATAAATAAATTGAAATTGAAATTGAACTTACATAACTATGTTCAAATTTAGTGATACTATCAAACCGACAGGTTCTTTAAAAACAAGAGGAAAACACAATTTCAGATAAAAAAAATATCTATTTGATATCATCAATCAAATGAAAATTGTGTCCTTCTTCCTACTAATCCTACAAATATTATAAATGCGTAACTTTGTGAGGATGTATGTATGTGTATTTAGGTATGTTTGTCACTCTTTCACACAAAAACCACTGAACGGATTTGGAAGAAATATGGTACACAGATAGTTTATAACCCGGATTAACACATAGGAAAGTTTTTATCCCAATTTTATGTTCCTGAGGGAGAATTTTCGAGTTGTAGCGGGTGAAGCCGCTGACAACAGCTAGTGTTATACATGTGAAAGATTGTTTGGATTTGGATAGAGGGATATTTGTTTGTTACTCTTTCACACAAAAACCTCTGAACGGATTTGGATGAAATATGGTACACAGATAGTTTATAACCCGGATTAATATATAGAACAGTTTGTATCCTAATTTTATGTTCCTGTGGGAGATTTTTCGAGTTATAGCGGTAAATAAAATTTCAAATATTTATAATGATTTATGATTTTGTATCAAAATGATAAGCTGTAGAACAGCATTTCCCAACCTTTTTCAGTCACGGACCCCTAGGAAATCAAGCACAGTTTTCAAAGACCCCCTTGATAAAATAATAATCTAATTGTAATCTCAAATCGGATTCAAGATTAGAAGTGTAATCTGATTTTGCACTTATTTCACTCATATTATTAATTCAGTCTCGCTCATTGCTGTGCTAACTAAGAGTAGCGATTATGAGACATTAGCATTTATGTATGGTCCAGAGATGACACCGTGAACCCCGTACATGGGTCCGCGGACTACAGGTTGGGAAACACTGCCGTAGAACATTATTTAAATCTGCTCTTGTCTGCAGTTATATTTTTGCATTTGTAATATAAGTAAGACCCAAACAGTCTTATAAAGTACCTACTCCGTTGAATTATAACTTTCTTTCCAACATGGATAATTATGGGCCACTTTTCTTGAGGAAATGATACTATTTTGAGGTCATGTTACCCAGCAACAATAAACATAGTAACAAATTCCCAAAAACGATAATGTTTTACATACAATAAAATTAATGTTTTTGTCTTTGGCAACTGCTGGTTACGAAAAAAAATATTTATCTTACGTTAGCAGCCAGACATCTCTTTTAATCATGCAAAATAAGTCAATAAAAAATAATAATTATAATAAAAAAATAAGTTGTATTGATCACTCTAACGGTGTAACCTACTTTACTCTTTACCAAGATATGAGGTAATACAACTGTAAAATTCCGGAATTAGAATCAGAAATAGATAAATATCTATCTCTCTTCACGATTTGGATGACAAAATAAATACATCTGATGCAATTTTAGATACAAATACCAACAACCCAAATTCAAAAAGTGTGACGGAAGTTCAACATCAAATTATACGAATTCTAAATGACCTACTGTGTACTATCATCATGCCGCAATCAGTGATGAGTACGGCCATCGTCTTACAATCGGATTAAGCGAGCAATTCGAATAAATCAGCATTAAAACTAAAGATATCGCGATAAAAGATAGCGTCAACAACTTTCATGTTCAAACAAATAAAATCAATGAAGTAAAACTTACCGGTATGCGTCGGCGTGCGGCACACAGGTTTAGGAACACAATTAATCACTGATAAGTAATCAAAAGATTAATAATTCAACGATATAGCGACCGACCGACTAGCCGATGTCACCACGATTGACGTTCACAGCGCGGCCATTTCCCTGTGAAGTTTAGAAACTGGTTCGAAACTGTGCGGGCATTTATTTTAAGCAGCTGCCTCTCCTTCTTTGTTTGTTGGTTTTATGGTTAACGATTATTGTATTTTATTAAAAATACTTCTATGAGAAATGAGAAGGACATTTCTGGTAAATCGAAACTCCTACATAAGCCTACCCAGAGCCAAGCCTACTTTTCGATAGAGGTGTTTCTGAACGACACATTGACGTGAAGTTTAACGTTTAGTTATTACACAACAAGGAAAACTATAACTCATTTAAAAAGCGCTGTAGGCTCCGTTGCAGTTGTCTAGTAATATTCTGAAAATATAATAACAAATAATGTTATTTTACTCACAAAGTCACAATGTAATCACTCATAATGCGCTTAAGATACTCGGCAGAATACTGCATTGATTTTATACCGTTCTGACAACTTTGCAGAAAATATGGATACGAAACGTAATAACAAAAAATTCCATTGTCATTCCATTTCGATGACTGTGAAACTTTTAAGCATTGGATCAAACTATGTGTCTATAAATAAAGCCGATTACCGTATGTGCGATAGAGATGGCAAAAAATCTGTAGCAAAGATAAATATATGCGGTGACGGAACGTTTTAGTTTTTTGCTTTGCATTTCTAATGAAAATGAAATACATTACAACAAAATAATCATTTGAAAAATAAATAAATAATTTGAATGGAGTGATGTGAGGAATTGAGTGATAGTTTACTTATTAATAGTTCCTATTGTATAGTTTAGACAACAATTCCACGTAATATAGTTCCAAAACGATGGAAGTCAAAGCAACAAGTCTTGTTGATCTTAATTTCAAGTTTACTGTTAATTTAAATAGCTTATTAAATACCTGTAGAGTTTGTATGGCTCAGGGCTTGAATATGAGCTGTATATTTGACGCAGAAAAAGAAAATATTATTGAAGAGATACAGTTTTGCACTGGTGTAACAGTAAGTACTTTATCATTATTTTTGTTGTTGTAAAACTAACATAAGACATGAGCGATTCTGTACTTTTAAAGTCCAACCCTGCTGGTCCTTACCTAAGCGAAAACAACTTTCAAAAATTGATACATACTCTAAATATTAACTTTGTATTTTTATCAACTTTTTATCATATTTTCTTCTTTGTCCATATCTGTTCCCATTGTTTGGGGTCAGGTGCTCACTAATTCACGCTAGAATAATCTAAACTGTGTTGTCACAACTGGTAATTTGGTATTTTTGACATATCTATGGTCTGTGCCATACTGTACCATTCTATTACGTGCTATTCATATAATACGAGTGAATGAACATCACTGAACGGCACTGACACTGATGAGTGTGGATAGCGTCGTACAAAATGTATGGTACAATATTATATTTCACTGACACTTGTTGATACAGCACGAAACGGTACGGTACGGAACAGTGTCCGCACTGTTGTGTTTGGATAGGCCTTAAAACTGCAATCATTTAAAATTCCAGATAAAACAAGAACAGGGTCTACCATCTAAAATATGCGAAACATGCCTCAATAACCTCTCAGTAGCACACAAATTCAAAACTTCCTGCCTCGTAGCTGACGAAACATTCCGTAAACTCACCATAACTCCTGCAATCAAAGCGGAAGAACCGGAGTTAAGTGAATATGAGTACGAAGAGATCGTAGAGTGTAAAGATGAGAAAGTGGAAGATTTTGAAGATGTTAAAGAGGAGGTGATGGAGAATGTTGTAGAGGCTAACGGAGTGAAAGAGAGGTAAAATATGGCTCTTACCTTACCCTATTTTTTTTTAAGATCTATTTAGTACCTGTAATCAATTTTATGAATCAGTGTTGAGTGGGCAATAAAGTAAAATATCTGGTTGACTGAGCTTCGCTCGTTTTTTTAAATGTCTATATCTTGAGAACCGAGCTTTTCACGAATCTGGGACCTAAATAAATCAATTTCTTGAGCCGAAAAACCCCTAATCTGTAACTTTCATGAAAATCCTTGGAGCCGTTTCCGAGATCCTGTTTATATATAAATAAATATACAAGAATTGCTTGTTTAAAGACATTAGATTCAGTAATAATTACAGTCTATTGATAGTTGCTGAGAAAGGGGCGGCACATGGTGTGGGGCCTAGAGCGGATAGGACTGCTAATCCGCCACTGATGGAGTGCATATTGTAGTATATTTTATCTATCTCTTATGTCATCTTACATTAACACAAGAGCATCGTTAATTGATTAATTATTTCTGTAATTAACTTTCAAATTTTTCAGCCCGCCACCGAAAATAGGTCGTCCAAGAAAAACACCAGCCACACTAAAAGCTCCACGTAGACTAAAAAAGTTAAAATTCAGACGGCTTTGCTGTGAACCTTGCAACTTGAAGTTTGATTCTAAGGAGGAGAGTGATGACCATAAGAGAAAGATGCATAAAGACAGTGAGACGTGGGTTTGTGAGGTAAGGATTTTATGATATATCATATAGGTTTTTTAGGGCTCCGCAGCCAAACGGCAAAACACGGAACCCTTATATAACGTGTAACGCTAATAGCGCAAAACCTCTCTCCTTTTTCCAAAAGTTTTAGAACAAACATTGATCAGTAACATAGGCTGAGTTACCCCACGACAGGTTTACGCTATTAAGAGGAAACGGCAAGGGCTGGAGAATTGAAAAATAGGTATTTGTAGAATCTATTGCTGTCGCACAGTGCCCACAACAGAGTTACAGAGCGCGAAGGAGACAACTGCAGCTTGGACCGAAAATACCTTAAAAATGGCACAAAATCAACGATTCGTAGTCCCCTGATTACTCCTCCAAAACTTAACCGATTTCACTAATTTTTCCTTTAAAAAATAAAGAAAGGCATTGACCGTGTTCCTATGTTTTCCTTTTTTTATATGATCTCGTCAAATTTGTTTTCTCGTTGCACCGAAGATCTGCTGATTCGAAGCTTTCGAGCGACTTTACGTTGCGCAATGCCTGTTTAGATTAATGCTACAGCTTGAGCTGCTTCCTGAGGTGTTGTATCCATTATTAATCGAAAAAAGTAGCCAAAACACACAGCAAACGATTGACAAAAACTAAAGAAATGATAAGAAATATCCGACTGGGTCATTGTAGAGAAAAAGAACGCTAATTTCAAACTCTGGCGAAAACGGAGCAAATCGTTAGCATTGTGTTTGTTGCTTGATTACAGTGTGAGTTGACGGTACTTTCGAATAAATTTGTAGTCATTTTAATCACCATGAAACGCACTTTTTTAAAGTATAACTTTGATAGTTGTAAGTTTTATACTTTTTGAGAAAATCGAATCAGAGTTTCTAGGTAGCGGGTGGCTCGGTTTCTTTGCTGACCAGTGTAGTTTTGCTCTACTTTAACATCAAACCCTATAAACTTTTCAGTTTTATCAAATTTACGCATGTCAAATTCAGTTTCTAATTTATTAATAATTTTATTTAATTCAATTTCGTTTTCACCAATTAAAATTCCATCATCAACATAAATAGCCAAATAAATTCCTTTATCTTTATTTACAAATACACATGGATCAGATTTCAATTGAAAGAAACCTAATTTCTTCAAAAACTCCGTCAATCTTTTATTCCACATAAGTGGTGCTTGTTTTAATCCATAAAGACTTTTCTTTAATCTACAAACTTTATTTTCTTTATCTTTAATATCATATCCTAAAGGTATTTCCATAAAAATTTCTTCATCTAACTCTCCATATAAAAATGCTGTCTTCACATCAAATTGTTTTATTTTCAAACCTTTTTGTGCTGCAATAGCCAACAACAATCTAACACTAGTAGTATTAACCACTGGACTATATGTCTCTTTATAATCCACATTATGCTTTTGAAGAAAACCTCTTGCTACTAATCTCGCTTTATATCTTCCACCAGGCTTTATTGTAAATATCCATTTATTTGAGATTATCTTTCTATTCTTTGCTTCACTCCTGTTTACAATTTCCCAGGTCTTGTTTTTCTCCAATGAATCTTCTCCTCCTTCATTGCTTTACACCATAAATCTTTATCAAAACTATTAAAAACATCTGTATACGTTAAAATGAAGTCTCTAAATCATAATCTTTCAGCCATGCTGGCAATCTTCTCTCTCGATTTGGTAAAATTCTCCGTTCCACGTTAACTGCTTCAAGTGCATCTTCAAACTCATCACTAGTCTCAACTCCTGTGTCATTTCTACCTTCCCCTCTCAAAATATTATTATCTTCAACATCAACTCCAACTCCAGTGTCTTCAACACTAACTCCAACATCTTCAACACTATCTTCAAAATTATCTCCAACATCTTCACCTCTAACTTCAACTTCAACATTATCAAAACTGTCTTCAAACACCTCATTATCTTCAATATCTCCTTCATCACCAACAGCTCCATCACCACTTTCACTACGAAAGACATCACCACCAACTACGTCATCATTAACTTCATTATTAATATCACCACAAATATCACCATTACCTTCACTACTAAAACCATTATCACCAATATTAACACTCACCTCTTTAAATAAATTGTCTAACTCACACTGTTTCACTCTACGATTACAACATTTTAGATAATCCGCAACATCACTCTTATTATTGTTAAACACTACATCTCTCGAATAAACAATTCTAAAATCAGAAGGATCCCATATCTTATAACCATTATTTGTAAATCCTACTAAAAGTCCTTTGCTACTCCTGGAGTCAAGTTTCTTTAATTGATAATTATTTTTATAATATGCTAAAGATCCAAAAATATTTAAATGTTTTAAATTCGGTATTCTATTAAACCACATTTCGGCTGGTGTTTTATTGTTTATTGTATTAGCACTTCTGTTAATTAAATAGGCAGAGGTTAAAACAGCTTCACCCCATAAAACACGTGGTAGCTGCATATCAAACAGTAACGCTCTAGTTCTTCCATTAATGATCTATTTAATCGTTCAGCTTTACCATTTAACTGTGGAGTGTAAGGAATTGTATAGTCAATATTAATTCCTTTACTATTGCAATAAGTTTTAAATTGTTTACTATTGTATTCACCACCATTATCACATCTAAATGTCTTAACTTTTGTTTGAAAATGATTTTCTGCCAAATTAATGTAATTTATTATTTTTGAGAAAGCTTCGCTCTTATTTTTAATTAAAAATACTTTAATAAAATGTGTATAGTCATCCAAAAAAGTTATAAAATATTTGTAACCATCCCATGTTTCAGTTTCAATAGGACCACAAATATCACTATGAATTATTTCTAAAGGATTAAATGCTCTTTGTCGAATTGTTTTAAAAGGTTTCCTACATAATTTTGCTTTTGTGCAGACTTCGCAGATGTCCGTTTCCTTCACTAGGCCTCTCTCTATTCCTCGAACAAGATCCTTAGTTTTGGTTATAGGTACATGACCTAATGCCCGGTGCCAAAAGTTCGAATCTAAGTAAAAGGATTTTACTGACCTTGAAAGCACGACTGGCCCTGGGTTAACACTGATGTAAAATAATTTATCTTGTTTCAGCTCACCAATAACCGCACAGTCATCCTCTGATCTACGAATGTCGCATGTGTTTCTGAAAAATTTTAAGGAGTAATTATCATCTGTTAGTCTAGACACAGATATTAAGTTTTTCTTGAGTTCTGGAACAAAAAGAACATCTCTCAATGTAATATTCTTGGTATAGATGTTGCCCATGGTGTTTACATGATGAATGTTGCCATCAGCTGTCATAATCTTATAGTTTATCTTCCTTTTATCCATAAGATAATCCTCAGAAGTAACAATGTGACTGCTGGTTCCGGAGTCAATGATAAATTCAATAGTTTCTATTTCTTTACTAGTAAAACAGTTACTTACGTGTTTATTTAGACAAAACTTTGTATAGTGAGTATTAACACTACAATTCTGGCAGTTAAACTTGGCATTACATACGGTATATCGGTGTCCATTTTCATGCATTTGAAGCACTGTATATTATTTATGGTATTACCGTCACCACTCGATGTTAAAGTCCTGCAGAATCTAGCAATATGTCCTTTTTTCCCACAATTGTAACATGTCCTTACTAAGAAACTTGTTGTCGCTTCTTGGCTGTTTTTATCATTCTCATCCAATGTTCTTGTTCTTGTTACAGGTTCCTCCACAAGATTGTTAGTCCTCATCCTTAGTTCAAGACTAATCCGTGATATTAAATTGGTTAATGTTTTATCACTTATTGATGTTGCCTCCCATGCTGTTCTAAAGTGATATAATTTCTCCGGCAGATTTGTTAATATTTTTGTTATTATTTGTTTGTCATCAATATTAAATCCTAAGCCTCTTAATTTGGTTGCTTTATTTTCAATCTCTGTAATGTCTAATAAAATGTCTTCGTTTTTGAATTTATAATTGTAAAAATCTTCTAAATGTTGTGTAATTTGGGTATCTTTATGTCCAAGGAAAATATTATCGAATTTGTCTAAAATTTCTTTTGTTGTTGCGCAGTTTATTGCGTAAACCATGTATTTTTCGCTGATCGAGCATAAAATCAGTAATTTTCCTTTAGCATCTTTCTTTTCAAAATCCTTTTTAAGGTTTTCACCTTCATCCAAAATAGAAATGATTTCTTTTGCTTTAAATATGAGCATAAGTTTAATCTTCCAAACAGAATATTCAGACTCGTTGGTCAATTTTGATAATTTTACAAATTCTTCCGCCATTTTGAGATTCGGACTTTTAGTAATTCATTTTTCTACTCACTCATCATATCGTAGCGCGTTAACATGAGGGCCCATGACCCGTTAGTTTTATTATTTTAACATTATGAACTTTCACCACTATGGGAATCCTTCATTGAATTAAACACTTCTTGATTATTATTTGTTCATATTTACTTTCACTCACGTATACATAATAATTCTTTATAAAAGATAAAACTCATTTATAAAACCTAACCAAATTTCACAACCATTTCGTACAATACTTTTCTTCGATCCCTACAAGAATATTTTTTACACAGTGACAAAAAACTTCTCTTTTTCAAATTCAAAAAATCAACGGAACACATCAAAATAAGAAACCATAGATTATATTGCCAGTAATAAACTTATAAAATTCCTTAATAAAACCTAACCTTCAACACTTAAAACTGCTATCATTTAAACATTCCAGATAAAACAAGAACGGGGTCTACCATCACAGATATGCGAAACATGCCTCAATAACCTCTCAGTAGCACACAAATTCAAAACATCCTGCCTCGTAGCCGATGAGACATTCCGTAAACTCACCATAACTCCTGCGATCAAAGCGGAAGAACCGGAGTTAAGTGAATATGAGTATGAAGAGATCATAGAGTGTAAAGATGAGAAAGTGGAAGATTTTGAAGATGTTAAAGAGGAGGTGATGGAGAATGTTGTAGAGGCTAATGGAGTGAAAGAGAGGTAAAATATGGCTCTTACCTTACCCTATTTTTTTTTAAGATCTATTTAGTACCTGTAATCACTTTTATGAATCAGTGTTGAGTGGGCAATAAAGTAAAATATCTGGTTGACTGAGCTTCGCTCGTTTTTTTAAATGTCCATATCTTGAGAACCGAGCTTTTCACGAATCTGGGACCTAAATAAATCAATTTCTTGTCATGGATTTCCGCAAAGTAACGCCTGATTCCATAATTTATCAATTTCTTGAGCCGAAAAACCCCTAATCTGTAACTTTCATGAAAATCCTTGGAGCCGTTTCCGAGATCCTGATTATACATATATAAATAAATATACAAGAATTGCTTGTTTAAAGAAATTAGATTCAGTAATAATTACAGTCTATTGATGGTTGCTGAGAAAGGGGCGGCACATGGTGTGGGGCCTAGAGCGGATAGGACTGCAAATCCGCCACTGATAGAGTGCATAATTTAGTATGTTTTATCTATCTCTTATATCATCTTACATTAACACAACACATAAACATTGAGAGCATCGTTAATTGATTAATAATTTCTGTAATTAACTTTCAAATTTTTCAGTCCGCCACCGAAAATAGGCCGTCCAAGAAAAACACCAGCCACACTAAAAGCTCCCCGTAGACTTAAAAAGTTAAAATTCAGACGGCTTTGCTGTGAACCTTGCAACTTGAAGTTTGATTCTAAGGAGGAAAGTGATGAACATAAGAGGAAGATACATAAAGACAGTGAGACTTGGGTTTGTGAGGTAAGTGTTTTTTTTTATACGATATAGGTTTTTTTGGGCTCCGTAGCCAAACGGCAAAACACGAAACCCTTATACAACGTGTAATGCTAATAGCGCAAAACCTCTCTCCTTTTTCCAAAAGTTTTAGAACAAACATTGATCAGTAACATGGGCTGAGTTACCCCACGAGAGGTTTTGCGCTATTAACGTTACACGTTGTAGATTCGTCATGTCTGTCTGTCTGTCCGTCCGTCCGAAAGTATAAGAGCTATCCTGTTGAAACTTGGTAAGTAGATGTATTATGTGAACCTCATTAAGATTTTCACACAAAAATCACCCGTATAAAACAACGTGTTTTATGTCATAGGTCGCCACAAGGGGTAAACTCCCTTAATCAGAAGTTCTAAAAGTCTGACAACCAGTCTTACCATGAGGTATCGTATTACCCAGTTACTTTTGTTGAATGGATCGTTGGGTATGCGTTGTGTACATGAATGTTTGCGTTTGTTTGTGTGTGAAAGCGCGATAGGGCTAGTATCAGACGCGCCGCTTTTAAATACGGCTGTTTCACACTTACGGATTTCAGTAAAAAGGAAAAATAAAATAAAAAAATACCTACCTATTTTATTGCTATTTGGGTCGAGAATCATTAGAATAATGACGTCCTTGAATTTGACTAGGTTGCGGATCTACACCCTGTATATATTTAGAAGATTTCTAGATAATTATATGTCATCCTAAATAATACTATGTATTACCATTTCTTATTGTAGGTTTGTGGCAAGATGTTCATCCACCGGGCGTCCCATTACACGCATATCAAATCCCACCAGCCACCAAAATACGCATGCGATCAATGTGACTATAAGACCTGGCATAAATACGATCTCGTCAAACATATACGTATACACACAGGTAAGATGCTGCCCCATGACATGATACGTGTGATTTGGAATTTCCACTAACTGTAACCCTTATCGTGTTCTCTCGCTCGCACACTAGTGCCGTCTATACTCACTCCCGCGAGTAGCGTAAGCAGAAAAAAAAATAGTCTTGATGTTTTGACGCGCTCAGTGATCTTTTTAGGGTTCCGTAGTCAACAAGGAACCCTTATAGTTTCGCCATGTCCGTCCGTCCGTCCGTCCGTCCGTCCGTCCGTCCGTCCGTCCGTCCGTCCGTCCGTCCGTCCGTCCGTCCGTCTGTCCGCAGTTTAGCTCAGAGACGCACAGTACTAGAGAGCTGTAATTTGGTGTAAATATACGGATTTGTTGTGCCGAAAAAGTGGTAAAATAAAATCTCGTAAAATATTTTTTTTTAGGGTACCTCCAGTACTTACACGTAAAGTGAGGATGTTTTTTTTCTCGCGTACCCCTTAGTGTGGGGTATCATTAAATAGCCCTTTAAAAAATAATGATAGTTTCCATTAACAACTTTTTGATAAAAAAATTCGTTTGTGAAATATTAAGCTTTAAAGTGCTAAATTTTGCTCGAGTCGAGTGTCCCCCCCCTCTACCAGCTAAACGGTTATGTTTGGGGGTGTGAAAAAAATCACAATAGTAGTATATATAACGAAGTTTAAAAGAAAATTATCATGACTAAGTAGGCTTTAAAACTTTACGAGTAATAGTCGACCAACTTATAAAATGAACTTGGATATCATATTTTCTTAAAAAAAATGTATAGGAGACAACTGCAAATGTAAGTTTGTCAACTTTATTTTTACAGCTTTAATAGGTATGTTTTTTGGGGATAGGTAGGTTTTTATCGTCAACAATTTTTAACTAAATTCAAAAAAAGGAGGAGGTTCTAAATTCGTTGTAACCTTTTTTCTTATGTATTTTCCCCGATTTCTCAAAGACTCCTGGACCGATTTTGAAATTCTTCTTTTTAAAATTAAATTCAGCGAATCAGTTTAGTTCGCATAAGTTTTTTGATGGGCAACAACGGAACCCTACACTGTGTGTGACCCGACACGCACTTGGCCGGTTTTTAAGAATATTTACTATAGTTTTTCACATTGGTTGAAGACTTTCGTCTTGAGGCACTGAGGTATGTCGGACGAAAAGACATTTCGGTTTCCCCAAACGCTGCCCAACTGAGTTGTATTCACTCTACACACTATAATAATATTAAAATAACTATTATTTTTTAATACCTGTTATTTTTATACCTGGTCCAAAATATACTTTTCGGTTATGGTAACAATAAAAAAAAACACAAAAAATACTTTGTAAAAGGTGTTATAAAAATTGTTTGTTCCATCCTATGCTCCGCCAAAAAGGCATACAAAATATCGACGCTAAAATTATTGTAACAATTAAAATTCACCACATAAGTCAAACAAAAATCTCAGAAAATACAGTCATCAAAAGGGAAATAAAATATTAAAAAAAAAATACAGAACTAAAACAAAATAAGATGTCAACAATTATGTTTGATTGTTAAATACCTGTTATTTTCTCTGTTACAGGTTACAAAATGTATCAATGCGAATACTGCACCAATTCCTACTATACTTCATCGAATCTTACTAATCACATAAGGAGATTGCATCTAAATGAAAAGCCACATTGTTGTAATATATGCCAAAGAACATTCTTTGACAGGACCAAGTTGAACAGGCATTTGGACTCACATCTTGAGATTAAAAGGTACTTAATTTAAGCCCCCTTGCCTCCCTTCTCCGCCCTCTATTTCTGTCTCTAGAAGCTAAATAAAAAGATGTAAAAAGAAACTAGAGCCCTGTCTATTTTCCCACGTTTTTATACACTCGCTTTTCTTGATTGTTTGTCATTCCGGATGGACGTTCGCAACTTAATTTTGAGGCACTTCCCGATAAGCTAGCAGGCAATATAAATAATATACGCCCCCACGTTTTGAGTGGCCCCTCTTTCAGCCCCGTAGGGTTATTTTCTTATTTTTAGGAAATTTTGAAACGTGGGTATTTTTATACCAAAATTTGTTCGAATTGGAACCCCGCCCAGCAGGGCTCCTTTTACTTTTTTTTTCGCCTTATTACAATAGAACATTATGTTTAAATATCGTTATGCATTTATAACAATAGTTGATCATATTAGTTATTATCAGCCTATAATGTTCCCACTGCTGAGACACAGGCCTCCTCTCTGTGAGATCCCTCTCACAGAGAGGAGGCCGCCTTCTGTGAGAGGGAGTGGGTCCAAATTCACCACGCGGGCCCAGTGCGGGTTGGTTCTAGGACATGCCGGTTTCCTCACGATGTTTTCTTTCACCGTTTTCAGAGCAGTGGTGATGAAATAAGCTAGACAAAGTCATGTGCCTGGCTAGGTTCGAACTCACGAGCATTCGTAAGTCGGGGCCTATGCCACTGGGCCTCAAAACGGTGAAGGAAAACATCGTGAGGAAACCGGCATGTCCTAGAACCGAAAATTCGAAGACATGTGACATCCACCAATCCGCTTTGGGCCTTCGAATTATGGCCCACTCCCTCTCACAGAGAGGAGGCCTGTGTCCCAGCAGTGGGAACATTATAGGCTGATAATGATGTATTAATTTATGCTGTTCCAGGTTCGAATGCGACGTATGCCACGCCTGTTTCACTCGCCGATGTTACTGGAAGAAACACCTTCTTCGCCAGCATGATATAGTCACCCCCCGTCAAAGACCAGGTCGTCAGAAGCTGAACTTAGTCATTGGAGATTATCTTGGAAGCACTAAGCATGATTCTATAGGAGAATACTATGCTAAAGAAAATGAAGTTAAGAAATTATAGCTAGAAACAGTGGAAAAATTGCCGCCTGTAAAATCATATTATGGATAGAAATGTTTGGAACATGCCACGAGGCGTCGCCAATAGCGAATTCGCGTACTTATTAAGTGGGACTCGGCACGAAATTACAGCTTGGCCAGAACGTCTTGAAACGGAACTAATATTTTTGTATACTGACAACGTTTTAAAATATTTGGTGTAAACAAAGACGCAGATTTGTTAGATTTATTATTGTGCCATAAAACTAACGTAATAAGTGAAAATAAATAAAACAAAATCGTTCTAAGTGCTGGTAGCGAGAGCACAGTGGCGACTTCCGGTTTTCTACTGTTTTTTGCCAAGCTGTACGTATCCCGCGCTATGTTGCCTGACGTCACGCGACTTTTACGTATCGCGAAACTGGCCAATGTGAAAAAGGGAATGTCGAGCGACATCGTCCCAGAAAATTGCAGATAAATACCACGTGAATGTTCCGCGTCATGTCTCTTAGTGAAAATGCGCCTTTGATGTCTTGTTTGCACCGACACCGCTACGTTTAAAGCTTAAACCAAGGCCGTAAGTACTCGTCATATCAGCCGTAAGACGTCCACTGCTGAACATGGGCCTCCTTTATAGATTTCCAATAGGACCGATTGTAAGCGGCCTGCATCCAGCGTGATCCTGTGGCCTTCAGAAGATCGTCTGCCCACCTAGTGGGTAGATGTCCTACACTGCGCTTGCCGGTGCGTGGTCTTCATTTGAAAACCTTACGGACCTATCGGCCATCATTTTCTTTGTTTGGGACAAACCCAAACCACTGCAACTCCTGGAAGCCAGAATCAACAGTGGCAACCACCAGAAAAGCGAGAACGCTCCCGGATAATGAATTTACCTGTCTTGGATCCTGCAACGAAATTAATCAGAAAATAATAGTGGAGGAGTAGGAAAAATATGTTTCCACTTCCCTCCATGCAAGCAGGAGACAGAACAAAACAAGGCCAATAGGCACAAAGGGACATTACAACTGGGAGAAGCCCAGTAGCCTAGCCCATGGGTAAAAATGACTACTAATATTAATGGGTCCTAAATTGTGAGCTGATATATTTGATTTCAATAATAATCATTGCCAAATGATCACCAGCAGCCATCAGTTGTTCGCGATTTTCACGATGTCGTACGTGAAACGTATCCGGTATTAATACATTGCCCAATATCGGATACTAGGTTATACCCACGACTTCCGAGTACCCGCAATAATTCTATGTACAAAATGTATTGTGACTGTTTATTTATTAAAATAAAAATATGTAAATTGTATGTTATAACTGTAATATTGTTGTAGTACTTGTTTTTTTATTCTCCCTTCCCTTACGGCTAGTGGCCGAGTGTTTGCTGCAGCGTGTTTCGGGGTGTCGATTTCCGCACGCCGCACTGAACAAATATTTTATATGAACTAAAAGGCCTGGCGCACTCCGCGGTGTAGCCACGTCAACGTGGCCCCCGCGTGTGCTTGTAGTATGAAACTGCATAACACGCGGGCGCACCGTTGACGGGTTTCACAGTTGGTTGCCGCCCGGCGCGTTTCTCACGCTTTTCGTACATATTTTTACTTTATTCTCACGAGCAAAGATTTTATATTTGCTTTTTTTTGGGAAGTGACACTTCTGTACGTACCTAGTACTTTTAAGTATTCTGTGCTACAAGTTCTGCGTCTATATGTGAGTTTTAATGTTTGTAAACACATATGAGTGCTGAGTGTGGTAGTATCGGCCCAAATTCACGAATTGGAGGTCTTGGGTTCAAACTCAGCCAGGCGCATTACTTTGTGTAATTTATTTCATCACCACTGCTCTCAAAACGGTGAAGGAAAACATCGTGAGGAAACCGGCATGTCCTAGAACCAAAAATTCGAAGATATGTAACATCTGCCATCCCGCACTGGGTCCGCGTGGTGAATTTGTAGCACATTCCCTTTCGCAGAGAGGACGCTTGTGTCACAGCAGCGGGAAAAAATTAAGGCTGATGATGAAATGCACATATGACACATCAAAAATTTCCAGTGTGGGACAACAATTAAAACTTAATCATCCTTGGCTACAGGGGGCAGGGGGAAAGCAATTTACCGTGACCCTGGAACGTAAAAGGAGATTGAAGGAACTCGGTTGATTTTAGTCAGTACAAGTTTGACAGCCACTCCACACTGGGGACAGACCATGGCGCGTCTTAAAGAGAGAGAAGTTCGAACTGTGGGAGAGAGACAGAGCTATATAAGTCGTCTAGCGCTATCTCGTTCCCACAGTGCAACTACTCTTAGTTTAAGGCTGCTTTTCCACCAGAGATGCGCTATGCTACGTTGCTATGGATGCGTTTCTCTGGTGGAAAGGCAGCCTTAGGCTGTTTTCATAACGCACACACACGTCATAATGAGTATGATTGGTGGATATCAAACGCATCCTTAGCAACGTAGCATAGCGCATCTCTGGTGGAAAAGCAGCCTAAGACGTCATGCTAAAATTTAATTAAAGGGGGTCATTAAGGCGGGCTTTCAGTAATTTTTAAGATTTTCAAACGTCTGAAAGTCTCATTAACAATGATATTTTTAATAAATAAAAATCATAATATTAAAGTTGAACATATCCTCGAGTGAATGGTAAAGATAGAAACACGAATTGGAATAATTGGCTCTATAGAAAAAAATCTCAAACATGACACTAAATCACAATTTTCAAACATCCACTGCTTAGAGATTTCACAATGAATTTATATGAAACTTATATAAATAAAAACAGCTCATTATTTAGAAGTGCATGGTAAAAGCAGATTTTAAAATTTCGTGATAATTTTTCTCCAAGAAATAAAATACCCCAAAATATTGGCATTATTTCGCTCGCCGGGCGCTCGCCTCGCCAGTACCCGCCGAGGCGTGATAGAGGATGGACGTACGTCGTTGCTGCGCAAAAATTCCCCCCGCGCGGTTACGTAAGCAGGCATAGAACTGAACTACTACATGGAAACAAAGTCACACACACAAGCGATTACGTGTTAGTTGCGGGAATAGAATAAAATAGTCAAGTGATCTAATTTTGAAACGATGTAATTTTTTTTTATGGACCACTTATTTTTTAGCTAGGATGCGAACTTGATGGAGTGACCTGAAGGTTTACATCGGTCACTGCCACTGGAACTCGGCGACGGATTGAACTAGATGTGCCGAGTTTGGGCTCTTTTTGTTAGTTATGATAAGACCTTACCTCCGGACTTGATGGAGAGACCTGAAGGTCTACATCGGTGACTGCAACTGGAACTCGGCAACGGATTGAAATAGATGTGCCGAGTTTGGGCTCGTTTTGTTAGTTACGATGAGATCTTACCTCCGGACTTGAGGGAGTGACCTGAAGGTCTACATCGGTGTCTGCCACTGGAACTCGGCGACGGATCGAACTAGATGTGCCGAGTTTGGGCTCGTTTTGTTAGTTACGATGAGATTTTACCTCCGGACTTGAGGGAGTGACCTGAAGGTCTACATCGGTGACTGTCACTGGAACTCGGCGACGGATTGAAATAGATGTGCCGAGTTTGGGCTTGTTTTGTTAGTAATGATGAGATCTTGTTCGATCCATCGCCGAGTTCCAGTGGCAGTCACCGATGTAGACCTTCAGGTCACTCCTTCAAGTCCGGAGGTAAGATTAAGTTACATAAAATTGTAAAGGCACAAGGCAAATCCACAAACCTACAATTTCTGTAAACTTGTAATAACAATATCAATAAAAAACAAGCTAAAAATAGATTTATGCTTTTATTAAATTTCTACAATCAATTTTAAAATACTTATAACAAACAAAAACATAGCATATATAGTAATATTTAGAAGATATTGAAAATTATAAAAAATTAGAAACGGGTGTAACCGCCGTTGGCCTCTATAACCTCTAAAAGACGAGACCTCATTGAACCAACAAGCCGTGAGCAAATATCGGTTCCCCGCATTTCCTCCCAAATATAATTACAGTGACTAATAAGAGCTTGTTTGGTTCTTTCATTTTGATGCGACCATCGTTGGACCATAAGGCCTCAAAGATTTTCTATCGGGTTGAGGTCCGGCGATCTTGAGGGCCACTGAATTACCCTTACGTCAGTGTGTGAACGAAACCAGGCTCTTACGATCCTCGCATTATGAATTGAACAATTATCTTGAACAAAATCAAATTGTGGCACTTCGTTCTCCGGGTAAACATTACGGACTGTCGGTAGCATTGCATTCTGAAGCACGTCGATATAATTTACAGCCGTCGCTCGAGGAGGTAGAGAACACAATTCTCCTACACCATCCGCACTCATCCAGCCCCAAATATTTACGGAAATTCGACCTGATTCTCTATTTGGAATTACATGATCATCTTTATACCGTGTTGAATTATATCGCCAAAGGTGAAGACGTCCATGCTGACTGGATTTAAACGTTTTTTCATCACAAAACACTGTATTATTATTTATTTATTTATTTATTTATTTAATTTAATTTACATGATGTAGTTCCTTAAACTTAAACAAAGCACACAATTAGACCTCTGGGGTCTGTCTTAGCATGCCACAGCCTGAGATTTGATCAACGCGCTAAATTTTCATTGGGTTATGATCGTATTGATGTAATGTTCTTTTAACTTACGCTTAATATTTTTACTATTTAATGAGTCTCTAATGTCAACAGGTATTTTGTTTAGCAAAGTAGGTATTGTGAAAGAGGCGGTACGCCTACCATAGAAATTATTCTTACGTGGCACTTGAAGTGATTTTGATTTGGCTTGTCGAGTATTCACGTCATATTTAACAGGTACCTGAACGTCACTGTTATCAAAGTGTTCCATGATGAACAAATACTCAGCGCGCGCCGAAACTGGTAATATTTTGCAATGTTTAAATAACCCTATGTAATTATCTTTGTATTTATTTTTGACATAATTTGGCACTACGAGTTTCAACAAGCGTGTTTGCAAATTATGTATTTTATCAAGGTAGGATTTAAATGTGCGTCCATAACTGGAGAGTCCATAAGATATTATCGATTCAGCAAGAGCCGTATACATTTCAAGTAGGGTTCTGTACGGTATGTTGCGCTTTATAATAGAAAATTTTGTGAGTATCGCACGTAATTTGCAACAAACCGACTCCACCTGGTAACTCCAGTTGACTCGGTTATCAATTATTAAACCCAAGTAGGTATGATATTTAACTTGTTCTATAGGCGGGCAGAGGCAAACAGGCACGTTTTTATGTAAACAATCATGACTATGAGCAATTATTTGAAAGGAATGGGTGATATTGATATGACTTGAATGTACATGTACAATTTTAGTTTTTAGTGGATTTAGAACAAGACCCATATCATGGGCCCACTTGGTCATAGAAGTAAAATCCTTTTGCAAACATTCTGCGGCCCTATTGAGGTCCCTGTTAGCAGAGAGTATGCAGGTATCATCCGCGTATTGATAAAGAGAACAATGTGTTATAATATTTTGTAAGTCATTTACGTATGCTAAATAATGGAGAGGACCACATACTGAACCTTGAGCTGTGCCTTTTACTACGCCTACAGGTCTGCTAAGGCTAGAACCTACTTTGACGCGATAACTCCTGTTCCGTAGGTATTCTTTACACCAATCAAGTAATTTCCCTCTTATTCCTGAGTTTTCGAGAGTTTTTATTAGTGTATTGTGCCTAAGTGTGTCAAAAGCCTTGCTGAAGTCAATGAATATGAGTATCACATGCTGCTTATCATTAAGGTGGTTGTTAACTTCATCAGTAAAATTAGAAAGTAGCTGTGTAGTCGATTTCTTACTTTGGAAGCCATACTGTGCTTTGGAAATTATGTCGTTATCCCTATAAAAATTGTGTATTTGGTCGCATATAAACTTTTCCACTATTTTATTTATGGCAGGCAATATTGTTATGGGTCTATAATTTGCGAAGTCGTTAAATTTACCTTTTTTATGAATGGGCCTTACTATACCTGTTTTTAACTCTGACGGATATTTGCCTTGTTGTATACTCGTATTTATTAACCGTACTATTGCATTCACAATTTTATCTCCTATCATTTTAATGTCCATGATTCTTATTGTGTCATATCCTGCTGATTTATTAGTATTTAAGTTTTTTATGATTTTGATTATTTTGTTAGGTGTAGCTTTTTTAATAAGCATTGATTTATCTATAGATTTCATGAAATCGCATTCACTCAACAAGGTTCTGTCACACCCAGGCACAATATCAGAGACACTGGTTTCAAATTCCATTGCAAATTCATTAGCGATACTTAACTCATTATTTGATTCATTCAAAAACGCGTTCGTTATCACCTCATCTACAGACCTCACTACTTTACCCGTAAGTTTATTTAATATTTGCCACAGTTTTTTAGGATTATTTATGTTACCTGCTATTTCTTCTCTATAATAATTATTTCTAGATTTTTGTATTAATTTATTACATTTATTCCTAGTTTTAACATATTCTAACTTAAGTGTTTTATTTTCGGGGTCGTTTTTCCATTTTATAAATAGTTTGTCTCTTTTGGTACAACTTAATCTAATTTTATTGTTAATCCATTTTTCTCGATCTCTTTTGCTCGACTCACTAATTATTTTGGTGTATTTACATTCATTATAGCACTTTATAAAGTTATCTTTAATGTATTTATATATATCATTGGCGCAATTTAATTCATCTATTTTTTCCCAGTTGGTGCAAGATAGAAGTTTTTTCATTTTTTTATTGTCAATAGAATGAATGATTTTTGGATCCCTACCTTTAGATGTAGATGCAATCGTGACAATCGTCATGCGATGGTCTGCCAAGACAGTCCCCAGAACTGCCGAGTAAAGGTCTTCAAGGCGAGATCTCACGAAAATGTGGTCAATACAAGTTTTAGTGACTATATTACCTTTGGTTTCAATGCGTGTGAAGTCCGAGATCGCACACTCAAGTCCACACTCAGCGAGTTTACTCAGATAATAGCCGTTTACATTATTGGAGGTCTTAAGGTCCAAATTTATATCTCCTAACAAAATAAGGTCGCTTCTCTTAACATAGTCGACATTAATCATACTGAGAAGTTCGTTTATAAACAGGTGCTTACTTTCTTTTGGTGGTCTATACACCGCACAGATATACATGTTAGAATTTTGCTGCGTTGATAATTTTCCTAGTATACATTCACAGTGTCTAGTTTGTGTTTTTAACATTTGAAATTTATGTTTATTCTTGACATATATTATAATACCACCACCTTTCCTGCTTTTACGTAGGATACTATACTGTGTAAATCCATCCAATTGATACATAGATACAATTTGCTCAGATATCCCCACTTCCGTGAGAACTACAATGTCAATTCGTGATTTAACAGAGATTAAACAGTTCATAAGAGTAGCAAAATTTTTTATCAACGATCGAATATTAACATGCATTACATTTAGGTTATTTGTATGTTTAGGTAGTTTACTAATGTAGGTAGGTAAATCAATGCAATCAAATATTTCCTTAACATCACTAAATACAGCCATGATAATTATTAGTATACATGAAAAAGGTTTTTATTAGGTAATTTATTTATGCTTAAGAAGATTTTTAATGTCATCTTCACATCTAATGATAAATGTCTTATCTTTTCCACTACTGTCATCCTCACCTTTTTTCACCAATATTTTTCCATTTTGGAACCATACATATTTAAAATCCTGTCGCAGTTGTTGTCTAGCCATCCACATAAGTTTTCTGTTTACTTGCGATAGCGCGTACCGCATATATATTTTTGAAGGCGCTTCGCTGTTAGGTAGGTCAGATAAAATATCAGCTGATGTCCAATTAAATTGCTTAGCGGAACGTATCCAACATTCCACGTCCTTCGTACACCCTAGTTCTAACTGTAGAACGTCTAGCTTGTGGTGCGCGTTCAAGCGTTTAACGGATTTTATCACAGATTTATCAATGCTCATTTTTTCAGCAATATTATTTGAGATTTGCAACAGTTCTTCATTTTTCGTCTGTGGAATTCCGGTTATTTCAATAAAGTTACTCAGTTTTTCTTGATCCAGCTCGTTTATACGCTGTTCTAGAGAAGAGATTTTGGTTTCATGGTTAGTGACTTTATTGCTGAGATAATTATTTTTATTTTCCATATCTTTCAGCTTTTGTTTCATCATTTTGATCGATTCAACGAAATCATCTATTTTCCCAGTGCAAAATTCAATAGCGGACTGTAAAGGTTCCAATTCTTTTTGAACAATTTTTTGAACCTCAGATGAAATCTTTGACAACAGTTGTTTCATGTCAATCGGAAAGGTAGATGATATGGTCGGCATTGAGATTGGTTCGTCAACCTCCTCAACCTCCTCCTCAGGGACGATAAATGATTTCCTGACAGGATTATGACGGTGACATTCGCTGCAGGTCCATTCCAGAGTTTCCGAGTTACGAATAGCTAGTATTTGTTTTTGTGTGAGTCCAGTGCATGTTGTATTTGCATGCACGATTTTCCCACATTTACAACACTCCAATCCTGGGCTTTTAATTGTAATTGTTTTGTTGCATATATCGCACTTAGGCATGATTTTATTGTTGGTTCCAAAGGTTTTATAGCTGGGTTAGAGAGTTAATTACATACCCACACCAACGGTCGCTGATAACTTAACCGCTTAGTGAACGTCGCGATCAAAAGGTCTTATGCGCCGGGCACAGTCCGTCGCTTACGCGTTTTAACACACTCTCTTCAATGTTCTCACAGTAAGAAGTTTTATTTAATGTTTTTTGTTTTTGAGTTGTTTAAGTATTCACAATGCAATCCGTTTAAAGTTCACGATTTTAGAATTGTTGTTATCTACGGATTATACACTATACACAACGCATTGACTCGCAAAATACACAAGATTTCAATTAGAGAAGCGCGTTGACCTAACCGTGTACACGGCTGACGGTAAACCAATCAAACTCTAAGTGCTCTCTGGCGAAGTTCAGACGAGCAAGTCTGTGAGCATCCGTCAAATATATTTTCTTGGCGTAATGCCTGTGGTGAAACCCCATGTAATGTAGATGATTCCTTATTGTTTGGGCACTCACATCGAACATCTCCGCAAAATGTTTTGTGGGCTTAAAACCATTGATTTCATATTCCCGTCTCATGAATTCTCTATCGTTATTGGAGAGTGCAGGCCGGCGACCACTTCTTCTGTGATCCAACAAACTTCCCTCCTCTCCTTCACGACGAATCCACAAGCGGACAGAACGCCTCGATATATTCAAATTCCGGGATATCGCACTGATACTGCTTCCCTCATTAAATTGGGCAATTATTTGTGCTCTTTCGGCAATGGTCAAGTTGGCAGGCATTGAGATGATTTTATATGCAGTTGATTGAAAAATAACACGGAAAATATATCGATTTTTTGCATATATTTGACAAAATGTCAATTGTCAGTTTTCTTTTTCAAATGGAATTCGGTTGTCTATTTAAATAGTTTTTATTACTTTTGTTTGGAAACATTTCAATTGCTTTGTAGAAACTAATGTCCTTTTCATTTATACTAAAGGTTAAAATGTCATGTACTTATATGTGACATATGACGTATGAATACTAAATACATAGGTTTACGTCATGATAATGTTGTCTCTTTCAGTAATATCTTTTTATAACGAACCTTGTTGTAATTTTCGATGACCGGGAAACTAAATCAAAACTGGTACACCACTTTCTTGGCTGACCGTACCATGGGTTTCACTTGGTTTTACGTTTACTGTCACCACAGAATATATAATAGTACCTATAGGCACAGAAGGCTTACTCCCAAAAAGAAAACAAACAAATGTAAAATCTATGCACGAAAGAATAGAGTCCATTTTTACTTGCACCCGCATCACCCACCTACTTTTATAATAGCCTAAACTTCCCGTGCGCAAGCAAAAATGAACTGAATAGAGAGTTCATTTTAGTTTATCTGACGCCAACGACATTAAAAGGTTACTGTCGGTCAAGCTCAATAGGGTTGCGACTCGCGAGTTTGGGCACAGTTAGGTAGGAATACGTATTTTATGCATTGTTTAGTTACATTATTAATTAACATAAATATATATCACTCCTCATTACCTCCTTATAAAATTAACTTATAAATCTAACAAACCTGCGGTCTTTGTTTACATCAAATATCAAAAATTTTAAAACGTTGTCAGAAACAAAAAGATTAGTTCCGTTTCAATCCGTTCTGGCCAAGCTGTAGTCATAACTTTAAAAATCGATTGTTATCGTTTACGGCAAAATAGGTAACTAGTCCTTATCATTTTCATTTCATTCATTTCATTGTCACAGGCCCCGTGTTGCGTGTCTTTGTAGGTAAGTAGGTAAAAAAGTCGCGAAGAGAATTACGATCGCTGACCTTGAATGCGTAGTGTAGCCATTTTCTGAGTTTGAACGTGTCTAAACAATAACGTAAACATCTTCCTACTTTCTACCGATCATAATTCGACCTACCCGTATTTAGCTTAGGTGAGTGAGAGTGATGTCGGGTTTGATAATCGTCTATTTTATTTATCTTGGTCGTCTTGTAGGCCAAATTTGTAACCTACCTAATCATGCTTAACTGATCATGATTACTAGCAGGTACTTGAATGACATTAATAAGCACGCCACAAGCAGGTAGATAGTTTTTTGATCATTATTAAATGTGTACTACATGGATAAATATTCACTTTTTTTCTTACCTTTCGAAATCACGCGGTAGTGTGTGAAACGTGAGGCTCCAATCACTGTCATTATTTAAACAACCAAACGTTATGCAGTATTTTTTTTTCCTCATCATATATATATTTTTTAAACTCATGCGTAAATTCAACCAAACACCAAACTTAAATATAATATAAGTAAGCGCGTGCGTAGTGGGCGGCGCGCGGCAACCGACTAAATGTCCACTCCGAAGTGGTCCCCGCCAATGCTTGCAGTTTATACCTATTCTGCGGAGTGAGCCAGGCCTGCTGTCACGTAAAAACCACACTGACTACAGTAAATGCCAACTTCAGTGTAGTCAGATGAATGCAATACGACAAAATGAAAAAGGTTATTTTTCTATTGCTTAGTGCAAGAAAACACGAATTCTAAATTTGGCCGCCAAACTTTACTGCCGGACCAGGCCTGGCTCACTCCGCAGTGTAGGTATAAAACTGCAAGCATTGGCGGGGGCCACTTCGTAGTGGCCATTTAGTCGGTTGCCGCGCGCCACCCACTAAGCACGCGCTTACTTAAATAATATTTAAGTATGGTGTTAGGTTGTATTTACGCATAAGTTTAAAAAAAAAAATATATGATGAGGAAAAAAAAATACTGCATAACGTTTGGTTGTTTAAATAATGACAGTGATAGAAGCCTCACGTTTCACACACTACCGCGTGATTTGTGTATGTGTGTAGTGTAGTGTATATGATGAAGAAAAAAAATACTGCTTAACGTTTGGTTGTTTAAATAATCACAGTGATAGGAGCCTTTCACACACTACCGCGTGATTTCGAAAGGTAAGGAAAAAAGTGAATATTTATCTATGTAGTACATATTTAATAATGATCAAAAAATTATCTACCTGCTCGTGGTGTGCCCATTAATGTCATTCAAGTACCGGCTAGTAATCATGATCAGATAAGCATGATTAGGTAGGTTACAAATTTGGCCTACAAGACGACCACGATAAATAAAATAGACGAAAATCAAACCAGACATCACTCTCACTCACCTAAGCTGAATTGTGTGCACCTAAGAGTAGGATGAATTATGATCGGTAGAAAGTAGGAAGATGTTTACGTTATTGTTTAGACACGTTCAAACTCAGAAAATGGCTACACTACGCATTCAAGGTCAGCGATCGTAATTCTCTTCGCGACTTTTTTACCTACTTACCTACAAAGACACGCAACACGGGGCCTGTGACAATGAAATGAATGAAATGAAAATGATAAGGACTAGTTACCTATTTTGCCGTAAACGATAACAATCGATCTTTAAAGTGATGACTACAGCTTGCCCAGAACGGATTGAAACGGAACTACCCTTTTTGTTTCTGACAACGTTTTAAAATCTTTGATATTTGATGTAAACAAAGACCGCAGGTTTTATTTTATTTTATTTTTAAATTTTGAAATCTCTTAATTACATATTTTATATTAGAAACGTGTTTTAGTCATTGGATACATGAACTGGGCTGCCGTTGTAAGGCGACTAAAAAGTCACTGTTTATATATTATTCCTCACGTAAAGTGCCGTAGGTACCTACTGTTAACATTCTGTGCTACCAATCGATATGAATATGAAGTAATCGATGACGAAACAGAAAAAGATATAGGCTGATGATAAAAACAAAATTCCTTGAGGAACATAAGGAGGTAATGAGGAGTGATATATATTTATGTTTAATAATGTAATTAAACAATGCATTAAATACGTATTCCTACCTAACTGTGCCCAAACTCGCGAGTCGCAACCCTATTGAGCTTGACCGACAGTAACCTTTTAATGTCGTTGGCGTCAGATAAACTAAAATGAACTCTCGCGCGTCACTATTCTGTTCATTTTTGCTTGCGCACGGGAAGTTTAGGCTATTATAAAAGTAGGTAGGTGATACGGGTGCAAGTAAAAATGGACTCTATTCTCTCGTGCATAGATTTTACATTATTTGTCTGTTTTCTTTTTGGGAGTAATGCTTCTGTACCTTTAGGTACTATTATATATTCTGTGGCCGGACAAACGTCACCGGTTGTTTGAAAAGGAAAATTGTAAATAATTTAGAATTTCTTCAATAATTACGTAAGTTGAAAAGTGACTTTTTTGTTTATGGTTATTTTTCAATTAAATTATTTAAAAGGGGTGTGTTTTATTATAAAAGTGATTGCACAAGCTGTTGTTTCATGTAAATCGGATCAGTAGTTTTTAAGTTATTGTACTTTTTGTATAATCAAACTTTTGTTCCTGTGTAATTTTTGTAGTTTATGTTCTAGGATTTTTTGTATTTAGACATAGGTACATTTTGTTTGTTTTATATACAAATAGACTTAATAAGGAATCTAGAAAGGTACAATACATAGTTTTAAGGTTTAAATTAATAAGAAAATAAAGGCTACGAAGGCCTCGGTCTTAGTAAAAATCACAAGGAAAAACGGGCTCAAAATACGTGTGTCTCTTCAAGGTAAGGACGGGCGGTATAAAAGGCGGTACAGTGGCCGGCACGTAAGTTGGCAAGACTCGTTAGATGCGCAGAAGTAATTTAGTAGATCTCTTTGATGGTCATGCGGGTCGCGGGGTATGAGGTAGTGCCGATCCGAGCACGCGATTGGTGCGTCACTCGTCTTTACTCCTCGCACCCAGTATACGCGCTCTCGCTTACACTTGTGTGCCGCTAAATGCGATGCGCAAACTGACCCCCACTACACCATAATCTTGTCAACTTACTTGCCGGGTACTGTACGACACTACGTACGGCACTGCGTTCAGTCGCAGCCGAGCCACCGAAGAAGAAACATCCATAAAAGAAGACCGAAGCCTTCAAAGTGAACTCTTCAAATTGGTTTTTTTTATTATTTCCGTTGTCCGTGGTATATTGTATTTCCGTAATTTTCCAAAAACGTACGCATTCAGGGGTGCGTGGATGCATGCGTCACCAGCGAAGGCAAGGCACGTGTGCACAACAATACGTCCCTGTAGTGGACGCGCTGTCGGAATCCCGGTCCGTCCATTACAACTTGCTTTTGCATATTCGGATCGTGTCCTCTATAAAATCTGTTTTCATCTGCCGCTTGGCCTTCGGCAAACATCCTCCAAGTGAAATATTGTCGCTCAGACATTTTTAATAAACGAAAAACAATAAAAAAATACTTCTCACAATAAAAATATCGGTGAGAGAAGTAACCACAGTAGGTACAGTAATGGGGATTGTCCTAATTTTTCAAACATTCGATTTTATTTTATTTTCTGCAAATATAGAGCATTTTGAGAAACTAATTTGAATATTTTTATGATTGGCTCAATAGTTTTTTTATTTTTAATATTTTAATTTTTGAGGTAGCTGACGTCACCTTTGACCAAAAAGTTGTGACAATGCCTCACCAGTGAATAATTTAAAAAAACTGTCTGACAACACAACGTCACTTTCTCTTGATAGTAGACGTCAGATAGCATCCTTAGTCGGGGAGCCCAGGAAGGGAATTTTAATGTGACTGACGCATCAGATTATCATAAAGGAGAATTCTTGCACCCTTTAATGTACCTGTACCAACTATCAACTCTTCATATGGTGGGGTTTGCGTGGGAGAACGCGCCAGATTAGTAAAAAAAAATCGATCCACAGAAATACTCGAGCGAGTCAGATTACGAAAAGGTAGATTAATTACGTTCAAAAAATTGTATATCATTATGTACAGACGCCAGCAGGTCAACCTACCCGAATCTGTCAGATTTTACCATTCAAACCTTAACCTTCTACTCTTGTGATAAGGTTGAAATTTTATTAAAGAAATCTGACAGATTGTGGTAGCTTGATGTGCTGGCGTCTGTACATCGAAGATGGCGGACATTAAATTACGACCGATAGTTGCGAACTAACAGGTAGTTCACCTTTTCTCCGCGATTCTACCGACATCGCCCCATGGAAAACGTTCAATTAAAAAAAAAGGAACGCGCTCGAGTATTTCGAGATTACGTTTTTTTAACAATAGAAATATAATAATAATAGTTAAAAATAATTTCAAATAATAATAATTTATTTAATGACAACAAAAGGTCCAATGGTTAGTAATAACTTATCTACTAAGGGTTAGTAACACTTAAAAAACTATTCATTACTGCCGCACAAGCAATGCTAACCAGTGCCTAAGCACCGGCGCATCGTACTTGCCGGCCATGGTTTGTAGGATGCTGTTACCGCTGGTCTTAGTTCTGCCAAGCAAAGAGGCTGAAAATAAAAAATATGAATAAATATGAATTATTACTTTGTGCCACATCCAAATCGTCAGACATTTTAATACGACACTTTTTAGGGTCTACTTTTCATACACTTTGAATATCTGACGCGCTTGATTAACTTTTTTTTTGGATTACAACCCCTTGCCACGGACAGCTCCCTCGAGTTAATCGTCCGATTAATATAATATTGGTTATCAGAAATAGAAAAGCGCGTTTACACTGTAAATAGCTGACGCGCCCGAGTATTTCTGTACAACTGTTTTTTTTACAGTTTTAAAACTGTTTACACGCCCTCCCCCCCACTAAAATAGAAAACTTGTCAGGAACTTTTTTCTTTTTAGAAGATTTTCTTTCAAATTCAATAGGTCGCCATGATGCTCGAGTAACTCCAAATAAGAATCCTGGCCTCCCCTACTATAAAAATACAATAAATTTTTGAAATCTTTTTTGAAAGGTTTTTTAAAACGGAAAGTCGTCGACGCGGTGACATTATTGTTCGCTTTCCTGAGCAATACTTCAGCATTAACTTAATGAATATACAAAGGTGTCTAAAGCTTTGATATCTTACTTACATCAAGGTGATCTTCGCAACAGTCGGTACATTTTATAAACCTTGCAATATTACACGCCTACATCACGGCATCACTTTTCTCGCAAATCTTATAAAGAGATTATGAGGCATGTTGCAGAAATAATCATAAAATATATAAAAAACTAAACATATTCTTTGTTTACATTTTTGACATTTTTAATTTGACACTTGACAGATTGTTGAAAATACTTGCCACTTACTTTTTATTTTCTCAGGCAACGATACAAAACGGTACAGCCAAAAATAACGTCATTTGAAGGGCACGGAAGGTCAAGCGTATTTTATCAAAAATATCAATCAAATATGAACATTTTTCATTTTTGATTGGTTACTAATGATTAGTAACGCTATTCCTAGAAATGGTTTTTCAATTACAACATATTAAAAAAAATGAACAATGCCCATTTACTGTGACATCTATCAAATCAGTGACTCATGGTACCGATTTGTATGCAAAACGCTACGTAAACTAAACTCTCTACGGTAAACTGAAACAAATGTGGTAAAGAAATTTTAGTTTTCAACTCATGGTACGGCTTTTAGTTCCGCTACTACTCAATAGAGGCGCTGTACAGATTCTCATACAAATTGTTTTACGTTTACTGTACCGTAAACGTAAAAAAAAACTCATGGTTGAGGTACAGTACCTCTACTCCATCAAGTCCGGAGGTAAGATGTCATCATAACAAAACGAGCCCAAACTCGGCACATATCAAATATATACTGCTGCCTAAGAAAGTACTCCATTATATGCACTTCGTAAAATCAAAACTATCTCGACTATCATTTTACGAAAATCTAATCCAGACACACTCGAACGTAATTGACTAACTGCATTACGCTACGCTGTGGCATATATACACACACGGTCCCTCCCGCCCGCACCGCTGTCGACTTGCCCTGCCCCTTTGCGGGGGCTGAGGTAGTGCGCTCATAGCTGCGTACTGTACTGGAACCTGGCCTTAATGGAGTAAAAAAATAATAGAAATGAAAGAAAAATACGTTTATTAAGATATTAGAACATCAGTCAGTGCGCAGACACCTGTCAGAACAACGTTTGAGGCAATCCGGGTCGTTGCGACAGTGCGCACGACACGACGCTTGACAACGCGTCAAAGTGCGCACGTTTGTGCGCGATAGACGCTCTTCAAACATCACACTGTGGAAATAAAAACGCAGATTATTAGCAAGAATTACGGACTCGCTCCTGACTTTTATCAACATCATATTGTAGTGTACATCCTACTACTAATAAAAAGGCGAAAGTTTGTAATAGTATGGATGTATGGATGTTTGTTACTCTTTCACGCAAAAACCACCGAACGGATTTGGCTAAAATTTGGTACACAGATAGTTTATAACCTGGATTAACACATAGGATAGTTTTTATCCTGATTTTATGTTCCCGTGGGATAATTTTCGAGTTGTAGCGGGTGAAGCCGCTGGCAACAGCTAGTAGGTTATAAATTAGTATAGCTTTTTAGTCAAGCAATTACTTAACTAGTGTGTAACGGGTACATCCTTACTAGGAGAGTCGAAATAAACATGAGGACACGCAATGGTGTATATATTGTCTACAAAAATCTTAATTACCCTGGATCAAAGATAATTCCTGGCAGAACCCCGAAACACGATATATCAGCAGCAGTATCTTATATGTCCTTTGGAGATCTGGAGGCAAAGGCCCTATTGCAGTGGGGAGGCGCAACGCCGGGGCGAATCCCCGCTGCATCGACAAGTCTAGGCACTGCGAGAAGACCTCTGGTCCGATCTCAGGGCGGTATGAAGAATGTAATCTATCGTAGCCGAACGGACACGCCACAATCGCGGCAGTAAGACCCCTCCATGAGGAGTGGCTGGATAGGCGTCACGGCGTCTTCACCTTCCGCTTGACGCAGGTCCTAATAGGACACGGAAGTTTCGGGAGGTTCCTACTGTGTCTTATACGGAAGGAAGAAACGCTAGGGTTACACCACTGCGAGGATCGCCCGGAAGACACGGTGGGACATAGGGTGCAGGTCGGATTCGCTCTAGCGGGGAAGACTTGCATCGATGCTCCGCCGAGCGAATAGGTTGATAATTTTTAACCTGCGAAGCTGGGACGATCCGCTTGTCTATTGAATTAGTTACTTATAACGACCCGCACCGGGTCCGCACGGGTGCAATCTCTATGTTATTATGCATGTTATACACATAATAAATCTTTTGCATCGCAGTACTTATATCTATTAAAAAAGCCCGCATCAAAATCCGTTGCGTAGTTTTAAAGATTTAAGCATACGAGGAACCGACAGCGGGAAGCGACTTTATTTTATACTATGTATACATATACACATGCATGGCTACACATCAAGGTATGTAAAGCATAAGCAGAACGTTGAATGTGCGGATATATTATATGAATCGAGACCACAGTAAACTGGTTTTGTTTAGCGTTTTTTTTTTTGTTTCGTGGTTAAATCTTCAAATGAGTCCTCTCACCCCCACTGTCAGACTTGTACTGACTAAAATCCACGGTGTCAATCGGTAGCCCTTTGTGTACCGGAGTCGCGGTATACGTATGTCCCGCAACCCCGGCAGGACTGTGGCCCTCTGTAGGAGACCCCGTCATTATACTGACGCTCTTTGAGGGGCGCGTGAAACACAACGCGCCGTCGACCATGGTCGGACAGCGAGTTGTACTTTACTCACCGCCCGCATGCCCGCGGTTTTGTATAGCTTCCTTGTGATGATAACGCGCAAATAAATACATATTCTTAGCACTCACCTATCTATAAACGGCACAGAAGTACAAGTAGCAGCATCACAGTGCAAGACAGGTGGAGCGACCGCCGCCATCAAGGAACTGTCCTCTCCCACCACGTAAGGGATATGGTCTATGTAGACGCTGTCAAACAGACAGAGACGTTTCATGTACTCTTCGGGATGGGTGAACATCGTTGGAGGTGTGCCTGGAAAAGAAGAAGTAAGCTTGCAATAAGTACGGACTCGCTTCCGAGTTTCATCATCATTATTTCAGCCGCAGGACTTCAACATAGGCCGTCCTTCCACTTGACACCACCAAAACAACACCACCGTAGTAATAGTAGGTATTATGGTGCGTGGGTCGATGTTTTAAAAAAAACTTAGTTTTATTCTGGTTTATCTACTTGAGGCACCCATGAACACGGTAGGTTATAAGGCGATGTCCGAGACCCCGCCATCCTCTTCAGCCACCCAGAAATAGAATAAGCCCCGCTAAGCGGGACTCCATCTATAGAACCCCGTTTTCACCTTCAAGGTGGACAGACGATCTTATGAAGACCACAGGATCACGCTGGATGCAAGCCGCTTCCAGTCCTATTGGAAAGCTATGGCGGAGGCCTAATGTTCCTTGCTTCCACTTGACACCACCGGTGGTGTAGCATGGAATCTCTAGTCCATATGACACCACCCTAGTGATGTCCAGAAACGCGTGTTTTTGACGAAGCTCCCAATTCATTACTTTAAGTTATCTATAGTTAAACGATAATAGGGTAGTTTCCAGGGTCGAAATAATTACATTCCATTTAGTCCGAATTTTAGATTATAAAAAAATATTGGACACGTATTTTTTCTTTTTTCGTTTAAACAAAAATGAACAAAGATAATAGCCTATTTAAGTTACCTATGACGTCACTCTGCGCGAAAAATGCCACGCATCGTGACGTCACACGTAACTTTAATAGATAGGCTATATCTTTGTCATTTTCGGTTAATTTACAAATAAATAAAAAAATACATGTCCCTTATTTTTGAATAATCTAAAAGACGGACTTGTTACATTTTTTTAGGCAACTAGCCTATTAATACTACCACTTTAGTGACAGATAAATATAAACTTATTTTTTAAAATTGATTTTCGGAAAACTTACAGCTAACAAGTTTAATAGATAACAATTTAGACAAAACTTAACTTTGTCAAATGACGTACCTCATTAATGAAACTGCTTGAACTTAATTGGAGTTTTCATATCAAGAACTTTGTATGTAACCTCACTATCTAATAGTCAGTGGTGTCATATGGACTAGAGATTCCATACGACACCACCGGTGGTGTCGTTTTGGTGGTGTCAGATGGAAGGAAGGAACATAGGCCTCCGCTGCTATAGATTTCCAATAGGACCGGTTGGAAGAGGCTTGCATCCAGCGTAATCCTGTGGTCTTAATCAGATCGTCTGTCCACCTTGAAGGTGAAAACGGGGTTCTATAGATGGAGTCCCGCTTAGCGGGGCTTCTATTTTTGAGTGGCATAAATAAATACGAAGGGGATGACGGGGTCTTGGGACATCGCCTTATAACCTAACGTGATCATGGGTGTGCGTTTTTGATTTTATAACAAACATCAGAATAAACCTAAGTTTTTTATTATTTAAACATTGTCCCACACTAGGATTGTGATAGGATTTGATCAGACGTCAGGCCTGTTGGTCTAGTGGTTATAAGTGACCTTGACTGCTATGCTTGAGGTCGTGGGTTCGATTCCCACCCAAAATGTTTGTGTGATGAGCACGATCATTTGTTCTGTGTCTGGGTGGAATTTATATATAATTATGATATTTATGTATTTAGAAATATAAGTATGTCTAAACAGTTGTCTAGTAGCCATAACACAAGCTCTGCTTAGCTTGGGACTAGATGGCGTTGTGTGATAGATGTGCAAAAAAAAACTCCTGTCTTTTACGAGGGTGCATTCACAAACATAATTATAAACTCACATACACAATCGCCCAGACCCGGCATAATTACTTATTGTAGATCATACAATAATTGCTCCGTGCGGGAATCGAACCCGCGACACGCAACGCAGAAGTTCAATGACTCAGCCACTGTTTTTTCCCTCAGTGCCAAAATTATGTGAGAGGCAGTGGGCCATAAAACACCACGCGGGCCCATTGCGGATTGGTAGATGTCACAATGTCTTCGAATTTTTGTGTTCTAAGACATACCAACCGGTATTGTCGGTCCTCACTGTTTTGAAAGTAGTGGCACTTGTGGTGGATTGTCACCCACTCCCTCTCACAGAGGGGAGGCCTGTTCCCAGCAGTAGGAACATTATAGGCTGATGACGAACTTTCCTCTTACCAACAGCGAAATATCTGGTGTTACACATATGTTCCTGGATCAGATCTGATCGGTTGTGGAACCATCCAATCAGCCACTTCAGGTCTTCAAACTTGGTGATCTCATCGTTGATTACTTTGCGGGTCAATCGAAGGTATTCCACATCGGCTTCGATCACCGACTCATCTTTATCTTCACCGTAACTGAAAATACCAAGAATGTCATTTGTTTTAACGCCACGGAATTGCCTTTTTCCGTCGCCCTTTCTCTTTCTGTCGCTTAGAACTGCCATTTGCTAGACCGAGATAGAAAGCATAATGCGATAGCATGCGGCGGAATTCTTGAGGCGGCCGCGTGCTATCGCATTGTCTCGGTAAGCAAATGGCAGTTCTAAGCGACAGAAAGAGAAAGGGCGACGGAAAAATGCTATTCCGTGCTGCCAGATGTAGTTCAACCCTAATGGTAAGCGTCCACAGGTCCGCATCGTACACGTATCGGACGCATCGCATCAAACAGATTTCTGTGTCGGCAGCAATCGGATTGCCGACGCGAGTATCAGCAATCGGATTGCCGATGCCACCCTCATCGCTTCCACTGATCGGCATTCCGTATTATGTCATCGGTACGCATCGCATTAAGGCATTGCCGATGAGCCGTCCGTTCGATGCGGATCAGGATCTGGGCCTCGGTCCCAATAGTTCCGCGACCCCAGCAGACTTTGACCCTACTCTAAGGGGCTGTTCATCATTGTGCTGACAGCACGACGGTTCAAGATCGGACAGCGAGTTACATAACTCGCTGTCCGCATGCCCGCGTCTTTAGGTACTTTTTTTTTCCCACGTTTATAAACACTCACTTTTCTTGTTTGTTTATTTGTTTGTCGTTCCGGTTGGACTTTTGCAACTCAATTTTTTTTTTGTTAAATTAATCATAATTATGAGTCCTACGAGCTAAGCAGGGCAGGGCAGGAGGGACTGTCAGACTTGTATTGACTCCACGGTGACCTTGAAATCGACGGTGTCCTTCAATAGCCCTTTACGTTACAGGATCACGGTATTCGTTAGTCCCGCGACCCCGGCCGCCTTTAGATACCTATTAGTTATTTTTATTTTACCTACTTTCTGTACTGCATCTTCAAGACGGCTTCAGACATGTGGATTCTGAAGATAACGCCAGGTCTCAAGTGCGCTTGGTACAGATCCTTGGGCATCTCCACATATCCTGCCTCCCAGTCCTGGAAAAATACACGTTCTGGCAAATAAATGGGTTGAAGATCTTATTTTAAGGGTGCCGTTACTCAAGGACGAACGACGATACTTTTTATAGATTTTTTTATCATATTTTATTTACTCACCCTTTAGAGAACAGTTGGTATCGATCCCGACTTACGAGTTGTAGGTCGTGGGTTCGAATCCCGCCAAGCGCATTATTTTGTGTAATATACCTATTTCATCACCACTGCTCTCAAAATTGTAAAGGAAAACATCGTGAGGAAACCGGCATGTCCTAGAACCAAAATATCGAAGACATGTGACATCTACGGCATCTACCAACCCGCACTGGGCCCGCGTGGTGGATTATGGCCCACTCCCTCTGCAGGAGGCCTGTGTCCCAGCAGTGGAAACATTATAGGCTGATGACTCAACCTCTAAACCTTCCCTGGATTTACAAATTAATGTTAATTCAAAACTAAAATCAGGCAAATCGGTTCAGCTCGTGTGGAAAACTTTATTCAGGAGAAACTTAACTGGGCAAAAAACCTAGGCAAAAGGCGGCAATTCGGCGTTTACGGGCATCTATCGGGAGTTTATTGAATGCACCAAATAAATGTACCTATCAATGCAATGGGGCAATGGGGATGGCAAGTCAAAGCTAATTGTAGATGGCGCCACCATAGAGTAGTCCTAATCCGACCAATGACGTAGTACTATTTTGAAGTACCTTTAAGATTGGAACTGATTTGAACCAATGACGATGCTTGGAACAAGCTATACTAGCGCCATTAGTTCCCCAGTTACCATCCTCATTGACTGATTGTTTTATTAAGGATTCAACTTACCTTTTGACCCGGCTCGTAGATATCATATTGTTGAGCTCTTGAGCCTCCCTTCTTTTTGCGACCTTTATCTTTCCCCTTTCGGGCTACCGGGACTTCAGTACTGGTTCCATTCTTCATCTGTAATCCAAATCTCAGAATATATAAAGCCTCATTTAGACGATACAAGAACTCGAACGCGAGTTTCGTTACATTGCGGAATTTATAGGTAGAACAAATTCAGTTAATGAAACAAATGCCGCAATGTAGTGAAACTCGCATACGAGTTCTTGCTCCGTCTAAATGGCGCTTAATAGTATCTACCTTCCAAATCCAAATAATATATAGGGTGACTGGTAATTAGTGTACGATACTTAAACACGTGATGACGTGACTGTGCTCATGATAACAAACAATTTTTATTATGGGAGCAAAGCCGAAATCGTGTAAAAAATATCAGCTGTTCAGTACATTAGATTAGACAAACATAAATGTACTGAACAGCTGTTTTTTTTCGCGTTTTCAGGTTTTTCTCATCGTAAAAGTTGTTGGTTATCATAAGCACAATCACGTGTTTAAGTATCGTACACTAATTAGCAATCACCCTATATATAATATATATTTTGGGCCTATATGTGGCGCGGTTTTGTGACGATAGAAAAGTACGAGTATACAACTTTTCTTCTTTTTATCGAGACCGGCAGCGTGGGCCCTTTCACCCCTACCTAGCTACGCCCCTGTGTATGGCTGGCAAGAAAAATGTCTTTGTACCTAAGTTAGGCAGTCGTATACTAGTGTGGTGTCCTTAATTTAACAAGGAATTTCTGACTTCACAAGTCTATACGAAATTATTTTTTGTATAATTATAAATTAATGCGAAACCTGAAAATAGTTTATTAAAAATCAGTAACTGATTCAATTCCAATAATTTTTACACAATATTTGTTACAATTTTTGCCAAAAAAAAAAATGGAAATTTTATCACCAGTTAATGTTCGGTTAGGTAGTATCTATTACCAAATTATTATCAATGAGTCTACGACACAGGAGGCGCAGGATTAGCAGGGGTACCGCGCCCTATCGCGAAATTAGCTTATTTTTTATCGGACGACCAGGGGGGGTATTACAACGTCTTAAAACCAGGCTTGTTCCAGTGAGTGAATGAGATGGTGCTAGACGACTTGTATAGCTCTGTCACTTTCACTCGCCGGAATAAGCCTGATTTTAAGACGTCGTAATACCCCCCCAGGTAACGTAACAAGCTTATAACTTTATGATTTTTCATGATACAGTTTTGTACAACATAGATCCTTTAGGCCGAGACTCCACCAAAGCTGTGCGAGTCGAGACGTGTTTTGAACAACCAATAGAATTGCGTTGCCGGAGTGGAGCTGTGTCAATAACGCATTTCTATTGGTTGTTCAAAACTCGTTGCGACTCCGCACAGCTCGACACAGCTTTGGTGGAGTCATGGCCTTACACAAAAAAACATGACAAATGTATCGGGTTTCGCATAAACAAAAAAAAACAAGTTGTATAGGAATGTATAATATAAAGATAAGTTTTTCTTACATCATCTTCAGGTTGTGGGGTGCTCGACCGATTACGATTCCGTCGCTTTCCACCACGGCCACGACGCTTCTGTAATTAAACATTGGATGATTTTACCAAGCAAAAACTCCTAAAGCCTCCTCTACACAATCGGCCATGATTAGGTATTGTGTCTGCTGCGCGGACAATGAAAGTGTTAACAAGCAAAAACTCACAACACTGGAGGAGTTCCTAGTGTGGGGCAGAAAATATCATCATCTGCCTAGACTTTTCCCAATTTGGTCGCGGAATTATTTCCGGTCGCGGGATTATTTCCTTACCGTGACCCCGGAACAGAAAGGGCTATTGAAGGACACCGTGGATTTTAGTCAGTAGAAGTCTGACAGTCCCTCCCACCCTGCCCGGGGTTGGAGAATCATTTGATGATTTTACCACGCTAAAAAAAAGACTTTTCCCGATTAAATATGTTGGGGTCGGATGCTAGACGAATTGGATGTAGCTGAACATCAGTATTTTACAAGGAGTGACTGCCTCGCTGAACTTGGTAAGACTGGTTGTCAGACTTTCGAGCTTCAGTCTAGCAGTAAACGGCTGTCAAAGATCTACAAATGACAGCCGGGATTTACGTGCTTTCCGTGACACGGAGGAAACTCACTGTGATTGTTCAGAATCAGATACTCAAAAATGTTGTTAAAAAACAGACATTAAAAAGACCTCGGATTTGATATTATGGTTTGACCAATGTTGATAAACATAAAAATGAATATAAATTCTTAATTTACATGTAAAGCTGTTAATTATTATCTAGTTGATGCGTCACGATAACGTAACGTAGCCGGGGAAAAACAGCTGGTCATATGACATTCGACCAGAACTGTTTTGGAAGAAAATCTGGTTATTCATAAACTTTATGAAACTAGATTTTATTCGTTCTCGATTTTCTCGTTCTTTCTCAAAAACAATAATATAAATTATTTTAATTACATTAACCCTTTATGGGGTCAGGGTAATTCGGTAAGTCCCCCGACCAGACCAAGCATTTTTACCATTTTTAGATAATGGTTTGGCCGGTTGTTTTTGTTAATTAAACGTATTCATTTGGCAGAATATTGAGATCACTATTACCTACCTGTTTCGCCATTGCTATGGAAAGAAAACCTATGTCTTCGTCTACGCAAGTCTACGACAGCAGTTTGGTTGAAGATGACACCATCTATACATTAATTTCAGAAGTGTAAAACAAGTTAAACAACTCTTATCATGTTGTCTATTCTTTGTTTATCTCGTTTTATAAATCAGACAAAGATATTTTATCAACTGCCAAAAAATTTCAAGTTCTGCACAACTTATTATGGTTTTTTAACACGTATGGCTACGTTCAATGAACTAACTAAAAACGGGCAATTTTTAGGATTCCGTACTAAAATGTTGAATAGGGAACCGATATGCACACCTATCGCCGTGGGATTGATATGCTGGTTAGAAAGAGCTTTATATTCTAATAAAAATTCTATTTTTGCTAAGAACTTCGACACTATAGTCCGGTCAAATAGACATTCTAAGTAACTAGGAAGGTACTTATTTTAAACTTCGACTCAAATTCAGTTGTGTCGAAGTTTTACTTTAGCAGATTTTCAAAGCGATGTTATCCTTCCATCTTGATAAAATCTCTTCCATTTTGTTTTTTCATGAAAATTGTGAATTTAGAAGTGTACGAGTATGTGGTATTACATATAAAGTACCTTGGTTTTTCAAGAAGGAACCAGTCATCATCGTCATCATCAGCCTATAATGTTCCCACGGCTGGGACACAGGCCTCCTCTCTGTGAGAGTGAGTGGGCTATAATCCACCACGCGGTCCCAGTGCGGGTTGGTAGATGTCACATGTCTTCGAATTTTTGGTTCTAGGACATGCCGGTTGCCTCACGGTGTTTTCCTTCACCGTTTTGAGAGCAGTGGTGATTTCATGAATTACACAAAGGAATATACCAGGCTGGGTTCGAACGACCTACAACTCGTAAGTCGAGGCTGATACCACTGGACCACCCTGCTCACCACCAGGAACCAGTATTTTATTCATATTAAATTATTGCTCGTGACTTTACATTGCATTAGCCCTGGATTTACTTTTCTTTCGAAACGGGGCAAAACTCGATAATAGCGGATAATTTGTAAGCTCTCCTCTCTCGAACTTTTTGCGCATTTAACCGACACTAGCTGTGCCCGCGACTTCGTTCGCGTGGATGTCGGAACATATGTAACAATGTATTTTTATAAAATTGACAAAGTTTCATGCCCTATTTTATCCCCTTGGGTTGTTGTTGATCAAAATCCTTTCTTAGCGGATGCCTACATAACATCTACCTGCATGCAGCCCGACCCGTCCAGTGCTTTGGGCTGTGCGTTGATATATCACTCCGTCAGTCAGTCATGCCTTTGAGTTACCTATATATTTATTTTAGATATACAGGGTGTTTGGTCCATCGTGTGCCAAATTGAAATGGTCGATAGAAGGGGTCATTTGCTATCCTTTCAGACCCCTTAACACCCCTCATGCCCTGTGGAATTTTTTGAAATCGACTTTTTATTGTTTTACTAAAAAAGACCCAAATTTTACATTCAAATGCAATTTTCTTTTTAAATATCGGTCGTAGACTCTGAACTTTAATTTTATTTAGATGTGTATTGTTTAAGAGTACTTTTAAATACAATATTAGTGACATTAGCCACCTGGTTTTCTTTTAATTCACTCGCAAAGTTAAAACATAAATTAAAGCTGTACATGTTACAGCTGTTTATATGGCTACAGAAAAAAAACTAGAAGCGACTGGGATCTTCCAACTCCCTAATTAATTCTCCAGTCTATCCCCTTGCTAATGATGTGCCACATGCCATAAAAATCTTTTAACAACTTTGTGAATTCACTAGAATTGTGAATCGAGTGCCCTAAAGCTGACATGCAAAATTATGATTTTAAACATTTTTTTTGCTTGAAATGATACCTGACAAACCTATAAATCTTATCTATAAATAATCTGTCTCGTATCTTTATGTTTTAGTGTGATTTACGTGTAAAAAAAAATGCATTTTTAATATTTATTTCATAATTGTTACAAATCCTGCTAAAATTAGTGACCGATGATGTGCCCGTGTTTAATGAACGTTTGCCCATGGTATTTCAAAATGCTGTCCTAAGCTGCGCATTGGCGTTTGACTGTGATGAAATATCTTAACAACATTACGCATTGTGGAACACATGCATGTTCCACAAAGCGTGGATTGGACGCGATGGCCCTATTCCATGGCCGCCACGTTCCCCAGATCTAACTTCGTTACACTTTATGTCTAGAGACGTTCCAAAGGGCTGGTATAGGTACGCAACCGACGTTTCAACTAGGGAGTTACTAGTCCAACGCATGGAAGCGGCATTCAATACCACTAAGGAGGACATACGAGGCATGCGGGCAACGAGTAAAGGGCAACTCAATGCCCGACGATGGACCATGCCCGGGTTGACGGCGCGTTGTGCCCCACGCGCGCCTCAAAGAGCGTCAGCATAATGACGGGCCCCCCTCTCAGAGGGCCAAAGCCTGCCGGGGTCGTGGGATTATTTCCTTACCGTGACCCCGGACCAGAAAGGGCTAATGAAGGACACCGTGGATTTTAGTCAGTACAAGTCTGACAGTCCCTCCCGCCCTGCCCGGGGTGGGAGGACTCATTTCATGATTTTACCAAGCTAAAAAAAAAGGAGAAAATGCGACTTCGTACAACAACTGTCTAAATAGATATCTGGCCTGCATTCGCAACAGAGGCCAACAATTCGAGCAGGATTATGAAATAAACGTTAAAAATTCTTTTTTTTTTTTCAAGTAAATCCCACAAAAACATAGAGATACGAGGCAGATGTTACCTTATATGAATGAGATAAGACTTATAGGTTTGCCAGGTATCAAAAATGAAGAAAATAATAAATTTTGAATATCAGCCTTGGGTGACTCGATTCACAATTCTAGTGAATTCACAAAGTTGTTAAAAGATTTTTATGGCATGTGGCACATCATTAGCAAGGGGATAGACTGGAGAATTAATTAGGGAGTTGGAAGATCCCAGTCGCTTCTAGTTTATTTTCTGTAGCCAGATAAACAGCTGTAACATGTACAGCTTTAATTTATGTTTTAACTTTGCGAGTGAATTAAAAGAAAACCAGGTGGCTAATGTCACTAATATTGCATTTAAAAGTACTCTTAAACAATACACATCTAAATAAAATTAAAGTTCAGAGTCTACGACCGATATTTAAAAAGAAAATTGCATTTGAATGTAAAATTTGGGTCTTTTTAGTAAAACAATAAAAAGTCGATTTCAAAAAAATCCACAGGGCATGAGGGGTGTTAAGGGGTCTGAAAGGATAGCAAATGACCCCTTCTATCGACCATTTCAATTTGGCACACGATGGACCAAACACCCTGTATATTTAGAATTTAGTTTTTTGCAAGCAAGCATATTTATGATTTTGACGCCCGCAGAAGCTGGGTGGCCCGCCTGCCCTACCCTAGATCCGGCCCTGATATTTGTAAATAATCATCGTGAGGAACGGAACCCATCTCTTGGCTCACCCTAAAACTACAAATTAAAATACGTAATATATTTTTCAACTTTTTTAAAATGCTGCGGACACAATTTTTTGTTTTTTTTGATATTTGAAATCCAGTTTCATAATTAAAATAGTTAAGCGTTTTCCTCAATAAATCGAAATTAGGAATTAAAAAACGATGATTATAAACTAGTTTTCTGTTTCATCTGTTGGATTTTGGTATATAAAGCTGTACTAGAGTATTAGGACACCATAGTGAAGTGCAAACCTCAATATGAAATACGTAAGTGATATCAAGTTATTTTTTTTTTTATATTTTGTGCTTTGTTGTGTTATAAAAGTGCAGTAAAATTTCAGCTTCTTTTGACATTTTATTATTTTTAAACAGGCTTCAAAGAAGAGGTCATAAATTCAGTTGTTTTTATTTTGGATGTTACACCGAGGTTTATGGTTCGATATTATGTGATTGTTTTTTTTTTTGTTCAATTATATTCCGTAGTTATCCCGTTAATAACATCGTCTATTTAAATAGTAAATTTTGTGCCAGTTGATCACAAATAACTTTTTTTTTTCTACTTGGATGATTTTATTAATATTGCTACGCAATATTAAGTGTTAGTTTGATACAATACAGAATAGAATCACAGAAAACGGACCAGAAACCTCGGAATAATCGGTGTAAATACATTTAAAATAGTGACCGAATTGTGAACTTCATTTTTCAAGTCGATAAAAAAAAAAAATGTCCACCCTCTATGTCCAACTAATGAAATATTCGATGGCGAGTTTCGTCCGAGATTGGTCACTATAATAAGCTGTCATAATAACAATTATAGGGTGACTGGTAATTAGTGACCGATATTTGACCACATGACCACGTCATTGTACTGTACAATCAGCTTTTCCAATTTCCAAAGAAACATTATTTTTATACTCATTTACTTTCACAACCGTAACAAACAAAACAGAAATCAAATATGAGCGTGCTTTCAGTCAATCATTGAGCAGTGGTGGCCCAGTGGTATCGGCCCCAACTTACGAGTTGTAGGTCGTGGGTTCAAATTCAAACCCAGCCAGTCTCATTACTTTGTGTAATTTATTTCATCACCACTGCTCTCAAAACGGTGAGGGAAAACATATTATTGTGAGGAAACCGCGGCATGTCCTAGAACCAAAAATTCGAAGAGCTGTGATACTTCAGCCCGCACTGAGGCTAAGTGATGGATTATGGTCCACTTCCTCTCACAGAGAGGAGGCCTGTGTCCCAGCAGTGGGAACATTATAGGCTGATCATGATGATGATGATGACTGAGCCACTGCGTTTATCGTGCCGTCAATGGGGATGGCAACTGTGGAACTAATGGCGCTAGTATAGCTTGTTCCAAGCATCGTCATTGGTTAAAATCAGTTCAAATCTTAAAGGTACTTCAAAATAGTACTACCTCATTTGTCGGATTAGGACTAAGCTATAGTGGCGCCATCTTCAATTTTTTTGCGTTGCCAACCAGCTAATAATAACTTATTTGTTTCAGTTCTCATTCTTCGCCCTGTTGATATGTGCCATAGTGGCCATGCTTAGTGGCTCAGTGGCAGCCATAGCTCCAGCGCCCGGTGGTGGCGGCGGCGGCGGCGGTGGTGGCGGCAGCGGTGGCGGTGGCGGCGGCGGTGGTGGCGGTGGTGCCCCATCACCAAACTAAACCCCATCCCCACGGATACAAACAAGAAACAAAGCATATGGACACCGCTACAGACTCTCGAACATATAGTTTTATTTTTTTCCTACATCAACGAGTTTGACTCGATTTTAGTTTTATTATTTAGATTTTATTAATTCCGGTTGATCTAATGTTGCGTCATTCAAGATCTTTTAATGTGCAAATACATTTTCAAGAGGAATTAATTAAATTTTTAGTTTTAAAATGTTTGATTTTTAATTGTTCCTGCCAAATTCGGAAACTCTGCTTCTTTATAATCTCATGCCACGACAAAAACATACCCCAGTTTGTTCATATGCATGTGCCAAATGTCGAACAAACTCTCTAGAAAAAGAAAAACAATAAGTAGGAAAGAGATAATTAGTTCTACAATTGCTTTCGTCTCTGTTTTCTAGCGAGTATGGCCATTTTCTTCAGGTAACGCTCAGTCCATGCTCAATCTATGATATCGCAGTAAGATTCAAGTTTTGGTAAGTGGTGGCTACATCACAGTTACAAAACAGAGAAAGTCAGAAGCCAGAAAGTCAGACAACCACTTTTCACATTGGGTATGAAATCCCCTAGTTACAGGATTGACGCGTTGATCGCGGCGGTAAGACCCGAAGTTTGAGGTGGCTGGATAGGCGTCATAGCGTCCTGACCTACCGCATGACGCAGATTCTCACCAGACAGCGGAAATTTCGGGAGGTACCTGTGTCGTAAAGGGCTATTGAAGGACACCGTGGATTTTAGTCAGTACGAGTCTGATAGTCCCTCCTGCCCTCGGTACATTTGATGATTTAGCCAAGATAAAAAAAAAGAAGTTACAGGGTTGTGGAGATCATATAGGCAGAGGCTCCATTAAACTTTGAGATGGATGAATGGGGATATGAAAATATAGGAAACATCTAGTAAAACAGTAAAATACGTCACAAGACTTTATTGATTAAGAACTTTACTCTTCAACGTCTTTTGGTTCAGTTATAGAATCAACAAACACAATAGAGTTGCATTCTGCTGCATCGCATTGCAACATGGGAGGCACTTCAACTGGAGTCACCGAATATTCGTCACCAATGACGTACGGGTTCCCATCAATCCACAAAGCATCAAATAGGCAGTAAATATGGACCTTGATAGTCATATAACTGATGAACTTATAGATTCGACCGCCGCACTCTCCCAAATGCTCCTTGATACTCTTGTCCGTCTTGTACATCAAAAGAAGATTGTGGAACTTCGTGATTTCATCCATTACAACTTTTTTTATGAGGTTAGTGTATATTATATCGGCTTCTATATGCCTCTCAGGGTCTTCATACATCCTCTGCTTAATCCTCAAAATAGCATCAGACATTCTCACACGAAATATGACTCCGGGGTTCATCTGATCGGGAAGGATTCCTGGTTTTCTGGTGGATGTTGAAAATTCCAGGACTCGGTCTTTCACAGGCTCTGGGTATGTGTAGTGATGAGGTCTCTCCCGAAGTTGTGGGCCAAGCAGGGTGTTAAATTTTCTCACGTTCTGCAGCAAAAAACAGTCTGTTCAATTCGGGCGGCAAATTTTGTTGATTCTCTTTCTTTTTTTTGGTCACTAACACTTTTCTCTTGTAGAGGTTATCACTGAACACTACACTAATAAAAGCGGATTGGTTTTGTGAAAAACAATAGCAAAACCATTAAAACGAAAGTCCGTATAAAAATAATAATTTGGCTGACGGATAGAGCAACAACTGCTGGGTCTATAATGATGAAATTTTGTATAACCGTTCTAATCCAAAGAACAGTTATTTCTTAGTACCAAATGTATCCCTTGAAGTCCTCAAGGAAGGCCTGTGTTCCTTGTGGGAACATTTTTAGGATGATAAATACTATACTAACCCGTGCATGTCGCTTGATCCGGTTATGTTCTGGTGACGAGTCTTGTTTGAAGTCATTGATATACTCATCAAACTTGCTGAAATCGAAGGGGGGCCATGATTCAAGCCCCGGATCGCCCTGGAGTTCTGCCGGTTCATTCTAAACAAAAAAGATCAGTGAATATCTTTTGTTAATTTCACTGTGTACATACGTGACAGCACCTCGTAGTAACCACATTATTAAACTGTTTCTGATGTCGGCTAGCCTGTTATCATCAACGCGGTCATAGATCTGTCCAACAGGATGGGAGGCCCTGGAAACCTGGTCGCGAGCCTGTCTTATCAGGTAACCGTGGCCTCATCAGCCGGAAGACGTCCACTGCTGAACATAGGCCTCCCCCGCAGACCGCCATGCCAAACGACAGTCCACAACTTGCATCCATCGGTCGCCTGCGACCCTAACGAAGTCGTCGGTCCACCTGGAGGCCTGCCTATGCTGCGTCTTCCGGTCCGATGGTAACCATATTTTTGGGCGCCTTAAAATCTGTAAATTCTTCTCAACTAGATATTTTGATCAAACAATACCCACTAGATACTTAGATAAAAGTTTGGGTTTTAACCCAAACTTTTACTTCGAAAGGTTGTGGAGCATATTAAACCTGAAACGTTCTTCACCCCGTTGTAATCGCGCACACTCAATCTAAATTAGCTCACAACATTTAGGCTCAAGACTTACTTTGGCATGAGGCGCTTTCTTGTTCATCATATTCACCGGTTGGTCGTAGATATCATCTTTTAGCTGAAAAAATATTTTTATTTGAACAAAAGTAATTCTAATCCTAAATATTATAAATGCGAAAGCAAGTTTCTTGTTTCTAACTTTCATTAAACATATATGAGTATTCCTGCTTTGGGTGGAGTAAAAGACACTGTCAGACTTGCACACTTTTACCTTCCAGAGTTACGATTACCCGTTTCGACAGCACCGCGATCCCGGCAGACGCTAAGCCATCAATGAAGGCCCCGTCAAATGCTGTCAGCTCCTTAAGGTGCGTGTGGAACATGACGCGCCCTTGACAGTGGCATGGTCCATAATCGGACAGCGAGTCAAATATCACTCGCCGTTCGCATGCCCGAAAACATAATCTGTCAGTGTAACAACTAGTCTAACGAAGATTATCTTCGCGTGTTTTCCCAACTATTTTAGGGTGATTCTTACTAGTTCCACCATCAACTAGTTCCATGGAACTAGTGACTTTAGACTTTTTTTTTCCCAGTAGTTCCATTAGTTCTTTGGATCATGAAAAAGGTTTAGCCTGAACTTAATGCGGAATTTAAACTGAAATTACTAGGAGAACAGGATCATAAAGAAGATGTTTCTGTTTCCCGCTCTATTCACCAATAAAAAATATTTTCAATGAGAATCATCCCTATTTTAGGAGTCGGCTTCCAGTCAAACCAGATGCAGCTGAATATCAGTATTTTACATGGAGCGACTGTCTATCAGACCTCCAGAATTCAAGAACAAAGATATGATTTCTACTTACATTTGGATAATCAAAGGTCAGGCTAGCATATGGATCTGAGACAACCAAAGAAAAGAAGCCGTAGATCTGTAAATAAAAAATATGCAGCGTGTTTCTTTTAAGTTGGTCAACAGGGGAATATCTAAATCCGTAAGAGATACGAAAAAGATAATTATGTTAGGAGACTTTACCAGTCACCCTATATATTTATTATTATTTTAGTACTTGCATCGAAATGTCGATTTATTAATAAGGATCTTTTCGGGATTTTTATTAGACAAATCGAGTGGAAAACAGTAATTACCTACAAATAAATAATAATATTAAAAACATCAGAGATAGATTAGACAATTAAATTTTGTAAAAGTAAATAACCCTTTTTTATTTCAGAAATCATCATTCTTTGAAAGTAATTCGGGGATTTGGGGCGTATCCACTTTATTCTTTCGCTCTATGAAATCAGTGTAAGTAGATAATACATAACTCCACATATCAACGGTTCAGTACATTGGACAAACATAAATATACTGAACGGTTTACCCTTGTTTGGCAGAACAACTTTTCGCCGAAAATCACTCCGGCTAATTTTGGTTACTATGAAGTCGTTTAGTAGAATTATTCATTTCACCGAATAATTACTTTTTATATTTTTATTTAGCCTATTTATTTCTTTGAAATAATTTCATTTGACCGAATTATCAAATTCACTAATTTTATTTAAACTAATGTTTCACTAGACTAATAATGATTTAGTCGAAATATCGCATCGAATATTCATTTAATTAATTATTCGTTTCCTTTCATTGTCTGTCAAAAAATCGGGCTCCGCCGAGCTACCTTGGTAGGTGGTAATCAGCAATTTTACCAAGGATGCAAGAGCGAGCGAAGCAAGCTCGGAACCTGGGGCACCCCGACTCGGACAGGTTAGGTTCGAAGGGGATGGCGGGGTCTGAAAGACCCCGCCATCCCCTTCGTGTTAGGTTACTTTAAACCTTGCAAACAAAAACAGGAGCCCCGCGAAGCTCCGTCGAGCTACCTTGGTAGGTAGTAATCGGCAATTTGACTAAGGATGCAAGGGCGAGCGTATATTACTGATGACCACCTATCGAGGTAGCTTGACGGAGCCCCGCTTCGCGGGGCTCCTATTTCTGTTTGCAAGGTTTAAAGTAACCTAACATAAAGGGGATGGCGGGGTCTTTCAGACCCCGCCATCCCCTTCGAACCTAACCTGTCCGAGTCGGGGTGCCCCAAGTCCCGAACTCGCTTCGTTCGCTCTTGCATCCTTAGTTACTGATTACCACCTACCAAGGTAGATCGACGGAACATAAATATTTACAATGTTTTCTTTTCTGCATTACATTACACCAATCGAATATTCGATAAACTAAATGTTATACAACCTGAATATTATATCAAATGAATATTATACCTTTTGATCAATAGTGCAAATGTTGTTATCGCAAATAAATATTCGATAAAATGAAAATTAAGTTAACTGATATTATACAAACTGATTATTTTCTCGAACGTTGTTCGAAATAGTAAAATTATATCAAAAGTTGTTCGACCAAACAAGGGTGAACCATACTGAACAGCTGATTTTTTTTCTCGACACGCCGTCTCCCTGGCATGGTCTATGTTATCATGAGCACAATCACATGTTTAAGTATCGTACACTAATTGCCAGTCACCCTATATATAAAAAATCAATGCCAATTTTCGTTGTAAGTACCTTAAATCCAAACTAAATAGGCTTTGTTCGGACTATTTAGTGGATGGTTTATATGAAGTTTACAATCGCAAACAAAATCAAGTTTGTTCTTCTGGAGCGGGATTTTGCTATCAAAGTTGCGAAGCGCGGACCAAGCCGCTAGATTTTTATACTTTTAAAGGTTTTGTATAAATATTTCTTATTTTCGTACCTATTTAAGTACTTAAGGTGAATGCTCCAACCAGCCCGCGAAATTCAAATCTTACGTTTTTTGCAATTTGCAGGCCAGTGACATGTAGTAAGTTTATCAAAATATGAATTGGAAATATGATTATCAGTTGCATCAGTTACTCCGAAATCTAACTACGATGCACTGCTTTTCTATGTGAGAGCTGATGGAGCGTTGTGTGATAATTTTAGTGTTTAAAATTATACTTGTTATTACCGCAATTCATATTTTAATAAATGATTACAACTGTACTAGCTTGCAAATCAAAGGTCAAAAAAAAAGAAATTTCGCGGGCTACATCGAAGCAATCCCCTTAACAGAATGTTTCAGAAATGAAAACAAAACTTACCAGAAATAGCTGAAGATATTTCAGCATATTTAATAAAAATATTATACTTTTAACTAATAAACCTGTAAGGGGTTGCAGATCAACTGAAAATTCGTACCAGATACGAAAAAGAAATGTCTCAGGAGATTTTAAATTGATCATTACTGCAATTATTATAAAGTTTTTATTGCCTTGTGTGTAATTGGCTGCAATGGTGTGTAGGTTTATTAATATTATGATCTTTTGGCTATGAGCATTTTTAATTGCCCGAAGCAAATCTCGTTGGAAAAAAAAAAAGTAACCGCCTTCAAAAACAACCACAAAAAAGTGTAAAATAACAAACAAAAAAACTTTTCTTTCGGAAGTTGGTGGCTTTGTTTTTTTTTCATGATCTTTTTTTAGTGCCACTAACTTCCGAAAGAAAAGTTATTTTGTCTGTTATAAACACTTTTTTTGTGGTTGAGTTTTTGAAGACGGTTACATTTTTTTTTAATAAGTTTTATTTTACTCTTTTTAGTTTAAGTATTCAACCCGAATTATCATTTTAAATAATTATATTACAATTTATGTAATCCCTCGCACTGGTAATAACATCGTTCTTGTACACAATAAGCTAATAAAATTCCCTATCTCAAAAACTACTGAACCGATTTTGATGAAACTTGTATTATTCCCTAAGTTACATAATATAATAATAATAATAAAATAAAAATAGTTTATTGGGCACAATCAGGATATTGTTACAATTTGTGTTTGAAGCCTCCTTTTAGGCAGATAATGCCTGTGTTAGGAGGCTCCGCTCCTCCATAACAATACAGAATCTTTCTTAAGACTACTTTAAAAATACAAATTAAACTAAGATAAAGATTTTTTTTTTTTTAAATTATGTACATTTTCTTGTAGCGTGACGTGTATTTAGTGTGATGTGTAAGTGTGGTGTGGTGCAGAAGTGTGTGTTGTATTTTGTGAATTTGAAGTAGTGTGTAGTATGTGTTGTCATAGAAATGTGCTGTACGTTCAGTTGTGATGAGAGTGTGATGATTTAATGTGAAGATTATAATAAAGAATGAGGTGTATGAATAATGTGTGATTTGTCTGATTATTCAGTATTTTGCAATAAACCCTCTGTTTCATCATATGAAAGTGTTTTGATCCAATTTAGTAAGCTTTTTTTACAATTGTACCTATTTTTATTGTGCACATACACGTATTTATTTATTTTATTATATAATTCAGCTGAACGTTTCTGTAATTGTCTTCTTGTGAATTTCAATTTAGTTCGGGGAATATCAAATTAAGTCTTTAAAATCTTTTTGTTTGTGTAGTATTGTGATATGGTAGAGACTTATGTTTCCTGAGAATGACCTGCACCACATACAATTTCCTTACAGAGAGTAGATTACTAACCTGGTACAAGCTTTCGGTTGAGAATCTTCTTTTTTTAAAATACATAATTTTAATTAGACTTCGCTGTGCACGTTCAAGTGTTAAAAATTTTGTTTTAGCTGCTCCTCCCCACAGTGGAATACAGTAGGTGAGGACTGATTGCACTAGAGCAATATATACTTCATTGAGAAGATTCCTGGGATGTTTTTTGCCTTCTACAAAGAGTTTAGTTGGAACCACAAATCTAAGTGTCATGAACATCCAGCTAAGTTTCCTTATCCTATTGCTGACTTGTTCAAGCTAATAGCTAGTATAACAAAAAAAGAATTACTTAAATCGCACAAACTAAATCAATTGACGCCTACTCCTTACTTTTAAGGAGTTGTACCTTCCATCATCAGCTCATCCACCTGAGATGATGATTATCAGATGCAAATACTTGAACAGCTTTAGAAAATATATGAAAATTGTACTATGTGCCTATAAAATTTGAAGGTTGCCCTCGATTTCCCTGGGATCCCACCATCAGATCCTGACTTGGTGATCATGGGACCACTTGGGAAGCCTTTATAACAAAAGAAAAAAATTCTAAATCGGTCCAGGCATCTTTGAGAAATCGAGGAAAATACATAAAAAAAAAGATTACGCCGAATTGAAAACCTCCTCCTTTTTTTGAAGTTAGTTAAAAATAGTTGACATTATAAACCTACCTATCCCCAAAACATACCCACCTTTATAAGTCAGAAATAACACTTTACATGTACAGGAGTTACCTACCCTAAAAAAAAATTTTAACGACTTATTATTTTACCACTTTTTCGGCGCAACACATCCGAATATTTACACCAAATTATAGCTTTCTGGTACTGGACGAAACTGTAAGGGTTCTATGTTGATTACGAAACCCTAAAAGCTGTACTTGCTAGTAAAGATTTACCTATTTAAAAAAAACTGGCCAAGTGCGTGTCGGGACACGCACAGTGTAGGGTTCCGTAGTTGCCCATCAAAATACTTATGCGACCTAACTAAACTGATTCGCTGAATTTAATTTTAAAAAGAAGAATTTTCAAAATCGGTTCAGGAGTCTTTGAGAAATCAGGGAAAATACATAAGAAAAAAGATTACGACGAATTTAGAACCTCCTCCTTTTTTTGAAGTTAGTTAAAAATAGTTGACGATAAAAACCTACCTATCCCCAAAAACATACCTATTAAAGCTGTAAAAATAAAGTTGACAAACTTACATTTGCAGTTGAAGAGCATGTTATCTCATATTATTCAAGTACATTTTATAAGTTGGTCGACTATTACTCGTAAAGTTGTAAGTAAAGCCTACTTAGTCGTGATAATTTTCTTTTAACCTTTGTTATATATACTACTATTGTGAATTTTTTCACATCCCCAAACATAACCGTTTAGCTGGTAGAGGGGGGGGGACACTCGAATCGAGCATAATTTAGCACTTTAAAGCTTAATATTTCACAAACGAATTTTTTAATCAAAAAACTGTTAATGGAAACTATCATTATTTTTTGAAGGCCTATTTAATGATACCCCACACTAAGGGGTACGCGAGAAAAAAAAAATCCTCACTTTACGTGTAAGTACAGGAGATACCCTAAAAAAAAAATATTTTACAAGATTTTATTTTACCACTTTTTCGGCACAACAAATCCGTATATTTATGCCAAATTACAGCTCTCTAGTACTGTGCGTCTCTGAGCTAAACTGCGGACAGACGGACGGACGGACATGGCGAAACTATAAGGGTTCCTTGTTGACTACGGAACCCTAAAAAAGTAACTTTTAGGCGCCTGTAACTTTCAAACTATTATAAATTTTGAAAAAAGGAAAACCTATAAACCTGGTTTTTTACTGTGTCAGAAACATTCTAAAAAATCATTAAGATAGGATAACATTTAGGGGCAGGAAAACGTTTTCTCTTTTAGTATCGACGAGCGCTCGGTAGACGATTGTCATAACTTACGTAACAAAAGAAAAATACGTATATATCTAATATTTTTATTTATATAACTGGGACTGATTACCCACATTTCTTTCAGCCAAAACCCTATTGTAAAAATTTACGCCCTATATGGGTGAGGATCGTGTTGGATCACCATAAAATTAGTTCCTCTTTTACCCATATCCTGTCTGTGTCGCTTCAGTATTTACATAGTCTCTTTATCAGAAAAAATCACTAATGACCAATTTTATTTTTTTTGATAGATTTTGCATTCCTTGGCTTGGCTTCTTTACATAGAGTTAATAAAATAAAAATAAAATAATAAAATCATAAAATAATAACATAAAAATCTCACGGGTAAAATGTAATGAGTATTTTAATCTGAGGAACTCTTATGTCAAAATGAATGTCATGTAGTCTATGAAGTAAATCTATGGTTACTGAACTGTCAAAAATAAAAGTCACACCACGTTTATTACGAGAAGAGTTATTTATTAAAAATATCACGAAAATCCACACGATATTCTGAAACTATTGCAAAATTGGTTCGAATCCCGGTATTTCTAAATCGTCGAAGTTGAAAATCAAATCAAGGTCATCAATTTCCTCATTGGAAGATCTTTTCTTTTCGCATCTGTCGCCGACATAATTGTTGATACACTGGCAGAACGGTCTATTCATCTCATTAAAGACACATTTGCCGTTGTTGTGACAATATCCCGCGCATGTACTCGTATTTACTTCACACTTTTGTCCTTCATACCCGGCGATGCATCTGAAATTAATATTTATTAACTAAAGAATCAGGCGTTTCTTTGCGGAAATCCGTGACTTCTAATCTAAGTCATGAAATATCTTTGACTTCATCCTGCATGCAAGCCTGGATTTTTGTCGCGGAATTAGGTACAGCTTGGCCAGAACGGATTGAAATGGAACTAATCTTTTTGTTTCTGGCAACGTTTTAAAATCTTTGATATTTGATGTAAACAAAGGCCACAGGTTTGTTAGATTTATAATTGTGCCATAAAACTAACGTAAAAAGTGAAAAAAAAAATGAAATAAAAACAATCAATGTGCTGGTAGCGAAAAGACAGTGGCGACTTCCGGTTTTCTACAGTTTTTTGCCAGGCTGTATAACTAGATATTGTTCTCATTTTAATTTAAAATTGGGGACCCCTGTTCCTTTGGGGTTACATAAGCAGTTACGCCCCCGTGCAGTAAAGGTAAAAGTGGAAGAAGGTTTACGGTCAACGAAAGAAAAACAATTATTCTAACCTGCATTTAGGAAGTCCATTGCCACCCACGCTACAGTTACCATAAACACAAAAGTTTTCACAAACAGAATATTCACATCGCTCGCCGACGTACCCAGTTGTGCATTTACAAAAAGATTGTCCGTGGACACAAATTGGCTCTGTAACGTGTGCACTTTCTCGAGCAACTTTCAACGAATAATGTGGTACGAGCCTTGTTAGATGTCGACATTCCTGAATTCCTTCAAATTGTTCACTAATTTTGTAGTTTCCAACTATACCGAGCTCTCCTTCAGCATTATTAATGTCAAAATCACTAGGGTATTGATTTTCGGGTTTTAATGTTTTCGGGATTCTCCAAACTGTTCTCGACGTACATTCTGTGCATATGTCCAGAACGATAACTTTTTCTTTTAATAGAGATATTTCTTTTGGACGATTCACGGTCACATTACCGGAATATACGAATTTTTGTACTGAAATCCTATTTTTTCCTTCCAAATCAGCTCTATATAAATGGCTGATTGTGCTATTTTCAGTCGCTATCCAGTATATTTTCCTCGTCTGTTGATCTATTGCCAGGCTGTGTAAGTCTATTTTGTGTGTAGAATTAATAACTACTTCCCGATGTGACCCATCATATTTTACTCTCTCAATTGTAGATGTCGTAATGTTCGTGTTGATCCAGTAAATATACCTGCAATTTAAAATCAATATTATTTAGAACAAACTGTATGAAAACGTTACCTAGTTTTAATGTTGTTGGTTACGTACCCTCTACAGCTATCCACGGCAATGTCGGTGGGGATCCCTTCATCCAACTTGATCAAGAGATTTGTGTGAACGTCGTTTTTAGATCCAGGTTGTAATGATAACCAATTAATACTTTTTTCTTTCATGTCTGTGAAGAACAGGTATTGCGTTATCGGGTCGAAGGCCAGACCATGTATATCTCTGCCACTATTCTTCATATAGCACTCATATTCCACGAAAGACATGTTGTAGAAGCAGATAGCATCGTTGCCGTTCTGTTTGTTGATGTAGTGCAACACGTTGTGAACTTCGTCGTATGCTAACGTTGTGATGTTTTGGGAATCAAAACGTACGGTATCCACTTTCTTATCATTCAAGTAAAAGTCAATTCGATCTCCTATACTCGCGGCGTACTCTGAAATTTAAAAGACATTGTTATCCTAGGGGTGAAAACAAATCCACCATTCTATTCCCAAACCTCTGCAACTCCTGAAAGCCAGAATCAACAGTGGCAAACACCAGAAAAGCGCCGAGACAATGAAGTTCGACGTGTCCCGGAGAATGAATTTACCTGTCTTGGATCCTGCAGCGAAATAAATCAGAAGAAAATGAAAGTGGAGGAGTAGGAAAAAAATGTATGTTTCCACTTCCCTCCATGCAAGCAGGAGACAGAACAAAACAAGGCCAATAGGTACAAAGGGACATTACAACTGGGAAAAGCCCAGTTGCCAAGCACCACGGGTAAAAATGACAACTATGTAATTAATGGCCGATGGAACCTAAACTGTGAGCTGTGATATTTGTTTCCAATAATAGGTAATATGGCAAAAACGCTTGAACGCACGGAAGTTTGTTCGAGTTTCCACAAGTTCCGTATAGTAAATGACTCCAGATGTAGTCTGTACAGTATCCAACATAATATTGCGTTCGTTCTGCTAAAGAATAGGTACACTCCAATAGAATATGATGTGCTGATTGTTCATATTCACAATCTGATGTTGAACATTGACAGAAAGGCGAAGGAACAGGCTTGAAGGAAAATAATTTACTTTTATAGTTACCATGTCGCGTGAGAAATTGATGGGCAAGTGATCCACCTCCAACCTCGTATGGGTGAAAGTAATTTATTGTAGTCCCGAGCGGAGCGAGGGCGCTAATGTTCGAGGGACTAATTGAGTAATTTACCCGAGGTAAATAATGTGCTCTTCATTACGAATACAAGGAATACGTGTGACATTTCGGTTTTAGTAATTATCTCTATTTTTAGTCGTTAGTTTCTCTTTTTTTTGCCCTTAGAGAGCCAAACGCCTGCCGGAGTCGCAGAAATGTCACGTAAGTAACCATTACCCTGGAACGTAAATGGCTGTTGGACAAACACCGTGAATTTGAGTAAGTACTCGTTTACGAGTCCGACAGTCCCTCTGTTCCATCCAGGGCGCGATTCATTTGATGATTTAACACGTTTAAGAAGATAAGTGGTCTATCTAAACTCTGGAGCATAAAATCTGGAGTCATTTACTTGTAACTGGTACGGGATAGCTCCTTTAATAATGGCGTGTATTCATGAATTTGGTATCAATTTATGAATTTATAGTTAACAGTTGAACCTTTAAAATGGTACGGTATGTTTGTTACTCTTTCACGCAAAAACCACTGAACGGATTTGGCTATAATTTGGTACAGAGATAGTTTATAACTTGGATTAACACATAGGATAGTTTTTATCCCGATTTTATGTTATCCTGGGATAATTTTTGAGTTGTAGCGGGTGAAGCCGCTGGCCACAGTTAGTATTCTATACTATAGTATGTACCATTTAACATGGCAATAGAGGTCATTCACTCCCTCCTACCAAGTTTTTCATCACTAAGCGATAATGACACTTATTGTTACCTAAAACCACAAATAATTGACAGTTGCTTCTATCGCTACAGTATCGTGGTACCAGCCTGCTTGACATATAGGGGTTGTGAATCTTGTGTTGCTCTAATTAAAAATTATTATTTTGTATTTCTAGAAATCAAATTGTGTGCTTATAAATTTACGCGGGACGTAAAAAATGTTCCACAGTGTGTGACGGAGTGATAGGCAACGGCCCTTTTTCCGTCATATGTATTTTCGTCCGCGCGCGGATCATAGTAGATTTTCAAAGTCGATTGTATGTTTGTTCACGATTATCTCGCGTTTGTCTGAACCGATTTTCATGCGGTTTACGGAAAAATGTTTATTACAGTCTAGGGAAGGTTTTAATATATAATAATAATGGATGTCTTGTGACGTTGCCCGCATAGATCCGTTTTTGTTGCTCGCTTGGATATAAATTTCTTAAGTTGCCAGCGATATCTACCAGACAATTATGATGGACTTAAAGAACCTTAAAAAAAAATGAGGGTAGACAGTGATGCACATCAAATTATAGATAACCGATAATATAAATTACAATACACACAAACATTAATAATAAAATAAAATACACAAATATAAATATGTATTATTAGAGAAAAAGGAAATGATTTAAGACTAAGCTTTTAAAAGAAACCAGTGACTTGGCTTGTCTTACTGATACAAGCAATGCATTCCACAAACGACAGCCTGGACTGTGAAAGAATCATCATAAAAAAATGTGGAATGCACAGGCATCAAAAGAATCAAATGTATATAATTATGTATATACAACGTGTAACGTTAATAGCGCAAAACCTCTCGTGGAGTAACTCAGCCCATGTTTCTAAACAATGTTTGTTAAAAACTAGTTTTAGTAATTGCCGATTTATCAAAATCATCAACGTTTTTGAGAACGTTTGGTCTACTCCTTTTACCTTCAGGTTGCGTTATTTTATGAGTATTTCTGTATTCACGTAATACCCGATAATTATATCGATCTCTCACTCACCCCACATATTTCTAACGTACGTTTGACAAGATCATGGTTAGTTAAATATTTATCCTCGGGCTTTGTGTTTTGGACATATTTATTTTAAAAATATTAATAATCATGAAGACGTTCTCCGCTGGTGAGAATCGTCTTCTGTCTTTTTGCTGGCGGCGATATGAGCGGTATCGATTCCGAACCTTCTTGAGGTTGGAATACCTATGTTTGGACGACGACGGCGTTTACTGGTTTCACCAGTAGATGTTCCGGCTTCTGGTTCCATGCTACTTTACAAGCAACAAATGAAGTAACAATAACAACACAGAACACAAAAACAAAAAACCTATAGAGCGGGCATTGGGAAAATTTTCATACAAAATTATTGATGCCGTGTGTCAGTAGCACAATCTACCGTTGCATAGCAACGCGACTACCAGACTGAGCGATTTTTACCTAGTGGTAAAAAGTTTTCATGATCACAACTTTCTTCGTGATGTCCTGTCTATTGCTCATATTTAGTTTAATGTCTTTGCACAATCCGAACGCAAGCGAACTTCCACACGGAATGTCAAATCAAAATGGTGGCTGCTGCCGGGGATGCTGCACCCCTGACGCGATGACGTCATCGCGTCAGGGTAAAACAAAAACGACATAAGATCAAAATTTGCATTTTCTGTGATGAAATAGTTTTTGCAATTTATTTTAGGAAAAATAAGGTGTTTTTACCATCCTGATATCAAAAGAATATTAATACACATAAATCCATACAATATGCACTAACTTTATATTTACTCAGTATTGTATTATAGGTTAATGCAAAATTATATGATGCATAATAATTATGTTTACTTTTGTTAAATTGTCTCAGTGTGATAAACTTGTGTAAAAAGGAAAATACAATATTTAAAAAAAATATTTCGTAGGGTACGTTTGCTAGATTTTCTATTATTTTGGGTTGTGCATTGTGTTATGTTTGTGGTAATTTTTTATGTATTATGAGACTAAAGCGATGTCAGTTTTGCGACAGTTTGTGACAGATTTGTACGGGTGAAGAGGAAGTATCGCTAATATTGAGATATCGGGATGAAAGTCGGAGCAATGACCTCTATTGTCATGTTAAATGGCACATACTATAGTTAATACGTACAGCTTGGCCAGAACGGGTTGAAACGGAACTAAAATTTTTATTTCTGACAGCGTTTTAAAATCTTTGATATTTGATGTAAACAAAGACCGCAGGTTTGTTAGATTTATTATTGTGACATAAAACTGACGAAATAAGTGAAAAAAAAAACATTCAAAGTTCTGGTAGCGCGAAGAAAATGGCGACTTCCGGTTTTCTACATTTTTATGTCAAGCTGTACTTAAGATCGCGTGAAAACGGAGTTCGTGATACTCGCGAGTTTATAAAATGACATTCATTTTATAAACTCGCAAAAACAAAAAAAAAACAACATTTTTTTTTCATATTACTCACCCCAGGAGCGAGCCATCCCGGCGAACAGCGCTAGTATCGCCAAGAAACACTGTGTACTACACATTTTAAACTTTTCTAATTACTAAGAAAATTAAACTGTAGCTACTCAAGTTATTTCTAAAGAAATCGCTTGAGGAAGTGATTTCTCCACTACTGGAAGCTCCTTATATACTAGCGTCTAGCCGAAGCATTATTTCCTTATTTAAAAAAATACATTATTGATAATGTCACATGCAGAAGTTATCAAAACATTGATAACTTTGTGACCCTTAAATATTTTTTACGGTTTTTCCCATTTTTTTTTGCACTTTAATGATATGGTCATGTTTGTTTTGTTAATAATTTAAACTAGCTGACCGGGCAAATATCGTACTGGTTCAAAATCGGCTTTTAAACCTTCCTTGGACTTTTAAAAATAATCCAAATCCAAAATAAGCCAAATCGGTTCAGCCTTTCTCGAGATTTATCGAGACTAACAAACAGCAAATGATTTTTATATATTAGAAGAAGACTAGCTGACCGGGCAAACTTTTTACCGCCTCAACCTTCCCTGGACTTAGTGGCGGATTAAGAGTTTCCGAGGCCCTAAACACAGAGCCTATGTAGGCCCTCTATTGCTTAAATTGGGAAGATAGAAAGTATAAAATGAAAGTTTCAACAAAATAGAAAGTGTATTAACTAGTAGTATAATTTAAAACTTAAAACATTACTTTCCTTGCCTTATTCAGAGCAAACGCTCAGGGTTCAGCCGCAAGGCCCTGCAGGGGTATGAAGGGTCACTCCCGGACTGCCACGATTGGATTGGGTGCTAAGTAACATCTCAAATAGTGCTAGATTGCTAGAAAGTTTCAAAAATAGTGCCAAATAATATGAATTTAATAAAAAAGAACACAACAGAATATGTTTTAATTTTCGAATTATTGTTACATTAAAATCTAAAAGTTATATTAAAAACAAAAGATATATTTAAATTGGAATGTTAGACCATTAAATTTTACAAATTAAAAACATACAAATTAAAATACTAAATGAAAATACGATGAATGATAAATAAAAAGGAACGAAAAACAAGCAAGTTTAGACAAAGAAGGAGTTATCTTAGAGAAAAAGACAAACATAGCACTGTTCGCCTTGTCTACCATACGCGCCTTTATTGAATCCCCTACCGAAGTGCCGCAGTTTATAGACTACACTAGTTTGCGTTTTATTACTTCAGACACAGCTGCATTTTGAGAGCGAAGGCTACATCAAAATTTGTGCTAGATTCAGTGCTGGGTGCTGTTTCTTAAATTTCAGTACTAGGCACATGAAAATAGTGCTAAATCTAGCACTCAAAGTGCTGAGTTGGCAACACTGGGGAGTGCTCTCCTAGCGGGCAGTGTTGCCAACTTAGTACTTTCGGCACCAGATCTAGTGCATTTCTTGATGCTTTAGCGCTCAAAATTCCACAACAGTGCCTAGTGACTTAACTAGTGCATTTTTAAAAGTCTGCAATTTATCACGCAATTACGTAAAAACAAAATCGATCAATGGCTCGTTCTGAAAAACACATTTCAGAATGCACCTCTAATTATTATTAGTTATATAAATATGAAGCTGTTTCTGAACTAGGAGAGTTGAACAAAAGACGTCCAATCTGAGTTTTGTTCTCTACTCTTGAGGAATTCCCAAATTGTTACTTCAGTTGATCTTTTATTCTTTATTTGTCTTATTCATTAGCAAACACCAGTCTTTGAGTAATAAAAGTGTCCGTTCATTGTGTGTGTTGTGTAAAATAAACAATAATTTCTTATATACAACATGGAGATGCCATTTTCTAAAAAGAACTTTCAACAAAACTATCGCAAAGAGTGGGACAGTGATCCTGAATTTAAGACGATCGTCTACCGAGCGCTCGTCCATACAAAAAGAGAAAACGTTTTTCTCCCCCTAGATGTTACCCTATCTCAATGATTTTTTAGAATGCATCTGAAACAGTAAAAAACTAGGTTTATAGGTTTTCTTTTTTCCAAAATTTATAAAAGTTTGAAAGTTCCAGGCGCCTAAAAGTTACTATTTTTATGACAAAATCTTCATTGAAGTAAAACCTTTGTATTAAAAAAACAAAGAAGTTTAAGAAAAAAAGCAAAACCTACAAACCTAGAATATAATATGCTGAAACGATTGACACCAGAATCTAAGAGATTGGTCGTGATTTAGTATGTGAAAAACGTTTTCTCCCGAGAGACAAAAATTTCATATAAAAAATACTTACAGTTATTCGCGAGCCGCAACGCTCTCTATCGCACGATCGGGGTTTTTTCAAAGCGTGAGAGGAACAGTAGGAGTTTTTCTAAATACCTATTTTTTGAAATGGCAGCTGCTATTCTATCCTCTTAAGCTTTGGTTACGGCCAGTCAGTGGGAACACGACGATAGCTATGTGTGCTTATTGTAAGGTAGAAATGAGTGCCAGGCTGAATGATAAACGACATTTGAACTCGAAGAAACATATTTTTTTTTAAATAGTTTAATTGATTTAATTTTTTTGGTGCCCTATTATCAAAATTAGCACAAACCTAGTGCATTTTAGGTTTTGTGTAGCGCATTTCTTACAGTAGCAGTTGGCAACACTGCTAGCGGGACCGGCGGGGAATTACCTATTCGCTGGTTGCGTTATCATCATAATTGATAACTTAGTGACCCTTAAATATTTTTTATGTATTTTTGTTTTGCATTCTAAGAATCTAAGGTCACACGAGAGAGAGTCAAATTGGCGTATCTAGCTATGATTGTGTTGTATGGTAGGAAAATTACTTATTTATTTAAAAAACTAAGTTCCTGCTCCCCGCAATGACGGGCACGGCCCCCCTTGGAGGGCCAAGTCTGCCGGGGTCACGGGATTACAGAATACCACGGAACGTAAAGGGTTTTTGAAGGACACCGTGGATTTTAGTCAGTACAAGCCTGAGAGTCCCTCTCACGGAGTTATCACGTATTGAGTCAGATATTTATATGCAAATTAATTCATTTTTTTGTGATCACAGTTTCTTACGGGAAAAATGATGTGCGTCTGTAATTTTACTGATAAATTACGATGAAACTCGAAACTCAAATGAAACTCTAAAGTAAATAGAAGTTGCAGTTTCCTTGCAGTTGCGTTTCACCGTGTGTTTAGGGCCTCAGTGTTGATAAGAGATTACGGATCATGCAATGATGCAAATAAAAGTTTACTTTTACATCAGCTTTTCTAAATACAATATGATTTCCTATGTCTAATTTAAAAATGTCTAGTCTAGAAATTAGAGATGGTCGAATTAATCTAAAATATAAAAATCAATTGTTGTTAGTTAGTCTCGCTAAAACTCGAAAACGGCTGGACTGATTTCGATAAGTTTATTTTGGTTTCAATTTTTTTTTGTCCAGGGAACGTTAAAAGAAAAGTAAATAAAAAAAATTGTGGCGGTTTGTACGAAGTTTGCCGGGTCAGCTAGTTTAAAATAATAAACTGAACTAAAAATAACAAAACAAACTCTTGTTAAAAAAATCGAACTGTTTGTTTAATAAAATTTAAAACCGTTTTTTTTCAACCATGTTTTGGGATGACCAATTATATCATTATACTTAGTGCAAAAAAATGGGAAAATTGATTATGATATTTTATGGGTCACAAAGTAAATCAATTTGTTGATAACTTCTGCATGTGACATTATCAATAATGTATTTTTTTTAAATAAGGAAATAATGCTTCGGCTAGACGTTAGTATATAAGGAGCATACAGTAGCGGAGAAATCACTACCTCAAACGATTTCTTTAGAAATAACATGAGGACCAACAGTTTAATTTTCTTAGTAATTAGAAAAGTTTAAAATGTGTAGTACACAGTGTTTTTTGGCGATACTAGCGCTGTTCGCCGGGATGGCTCGCTCCTGGGGTGAGTATTATGAGAAATGTTTTTTGTAAGTTTTTGACATTTATTTTATAAACTCAAAAAGTATCCACGTGATCTTAAGTATGTATTAACTAGTATAGAATACTAGCTGTCAGCGGGTTCACCCGCTACAACTCGAAAATTATCCCACGGGAACATAAAATCGGGATAAAAACTATCCTATGTATTAATCCAGGTTATAAACTATCTCTGTACCAAATTATAGCCAAATTCGTTCAGTGGTTTTTGCGTGAAAGAGTAACAAACTTACCTAATGCATATATTATATCAAACTAGCTGTTACCAGCGGCTTCACCCGCTACAACTCGAAAATTATCCCACGGGAACATAAAATCGGGATAAAAACTATCCTATGTGTTAATCCAAGTTATAAACTATCTCTGTACCAAATTATAGCCAAATCCGTTCAGTGGTTTTTGCGTGAAAGAGTAACAAACATACCTAATGCATATATTATATCAAACTAGCTGTTGCCAGCGGCTTCACCCGCTACAACTCAAAAATTATCCCAGGATAACATAAAATCGGGATAAAAACTATCCTATGTGTTAATCCAAGTTATAAACTATCTCTGTACCAAATTAAAGCCAAATCCGTTCAGTGGTTTTTGCGTGAAAGAGTAACAAACATACCTATTGCACATATGTGTATTATATCAAATAAATAAAATGCTATATAAAACAAATATACCTACGCATTTATGATATTATTAGGATTAAAAATGGTACCATTTTAAAGGTTCAACTTTTATAAAGGCGAAAGTTTGTAAGTATGTATGTATGGATGTTTGTTACTCTTTCACACAAAAACCACTGAACGGATTTGGCTAAAATTTGGTACAGAGATAGTTTATAACCTGGATTAACATATAGGATAGTTTTTATCCCGATTCTATGTTCCCGTGGGATAATTTTCGAGTTGTAGCGGGTGAAGCCGCTGGCAACAGCTAGTTTAACTATAAATTGATAGCAAATTCATTAAAATCATGCCATTATTAAAGGAGATATCCCGGATCAATTACAAGTATGACTCCAGATTTTTTGTTCCCGACTTTAGATAGACCCCTTATCTTCTTAAAAAACGTGTTAAAATCATCAAATGAATCCCGCCCTGGGGGGGAATTACGTCTTAAAACCAGGTTTGTTCCAGTGAGTGAACGAGATGGCGCTAGACGACTTGTATAGCTCTGTCACTTTCACTCGCCGGAACAACCCCCTGGATGGAACAGAGGGACTGTCGGACTCGTATATTTTATACTAAAGTTCACGGTATTCGTCCAACAGCCATTTAAGTTCCAGGGTAATGGTTTCTTACTTGACATTTCTGAGACTCCGGGAGGCGTTTGGTTTTCTAAGGGCAAAAAAAAACAGAGAAAGAAGATCGGACATTTATTTATGGGCTCTGGCCCAAGTGGCGTTGGAGCATGACTGTTATATTGTTTGAAACTTCATTAACTATAGATCAGTCATGTCAAAGATACGGCCCGCGGGCCGTATCCGGCCCTCGGCCTCGGCCGTATCCCTGCAGTGCTACCCAGTGCTGGGAGAAGCGCAGTGCAACTGCGCTTCTCCCAGTTGTAATGTCCCTTTGTGCCTGTTGGCCTTATTTTGTTCTGTCTCCTGCTTGCGTGGAAGAAAGTGGAAACATATTTTTCCTACTCCTCCACTATTCTTTTCTGATTAATTTCGTTGCAGGATCCAAGACTGGTAAACTCATTCTCCGGGACACGTCGAGCTTTATTGTCTCGGCGCTTTGCTGTTGATCGCCACTGTTGATTCTGGCTTCAGGAGTTGCAATGGTTGGGAATAGCGTGGTGGGTTTGTTTTCACCCCTAGGATAACAATGTTCTTTTAAATTTCAGAGTACGCCGTGGGTATAGGAGATCGAATTGACTTTTACTTGAATGATAAGAAAGTGGATACCGTACGTTTTGATTCCCAAAACATCACAACGTTAGCATACGACGAAGTTCACAACGTGTTGCACTACATCAACAAACAGAACGGCAACAATGCTATCTGCTTCTACAACATGTCTTTCGTGGAATATGAGTGCTATATGAAGAATAGCGGCAGAGATATACATGGCCTGGCCTTCGACCCGATAACACAATACCTGTTCTTCACAGACATGAAAGAAAAAAGTATTAATTGGTTATCATTACAACCTGGATCTAAAAACGACGTTCACACAAATCTCTTGATCAAGTTGGATGAAGGGATCCCAACCGACATTGCCGTGGACAGCTGTAGAGGGTACGTAACCAACAACATTAACTAGGTAACGTTTTCATACAATTTGTTCTAGAAAATGATAAGCAATATTGATTTTAAATTGCAGGTATATTTACTGGATCAACACGAACATTACGACATCCACGATTGAGAGAGTAAAATATGATGGGTCACATCGGGAAGTGGTTATTAATTCTACATACAAAATAGACTTACACAGCCTGGCACTAGATCATCAGACGAGGAAAATATACTGGATAGCGACTGAAAATAACACAATCAGCCATTTATATAGCGCTGATTTGGAAGGAGAAAATAGAATTTCAGTACAAAAATTCATATATTCCGGTAATGTAACCGTGAATCGTCCAAAAGAAATATCTCTATTAAAAGAAAAAGTTATCGTTCTGGACATATGCACAGAATGTACGTCGAGAACAGTTTGGAGAATCCCGAAAACATTAAAACCCGAAAATCAATATCCTAGTGATTTTGAAATTAATAATGCTGAAGGAGAGCTCGCTATAGTTGGAAACTACAAAATTAGTGAACAATTTGAAGGAATTGAGGAATGTCGACATCTAACAAGGCTCGTACCACATTATTCGTTGAAAGTTGCTCGAGAAAGTGCACACGTTACAGAGCCAATTTGTGTCCACGGACAATCTTTTTGTAAATGCACAACTGGGTACGTCGGCGAGCGATGTGAATATTCTGTCTGTGAAAACTTTTGTGTATATGGTAACTGTAGCGTGGATGGCGATGGACTTCCTAAATGCAGGTTAGAATAATTGTTTTTCTTTCGTTGACCGTAAACCTTCTTCCACTTTTGCCTTTACTGCCAGAGGGCGTAACTGTCTAAGTAACCCAAAAGGAACAGGGGTCCCCAATTTTAAATTAAAATGAGAACACTATAACATACCTAATTCCGCGACAAGAATCCAGGCTTGCATGCAGGATGCAGACAAGATATTTCATACCATACCTATATACCATACCTATTATTGGAATCAAATATAGCAGCTCACAATTTAGGACCCATCAGTAGGTATTATTATTATAGTCATTTTCACCCGTGGTGCTAGGCAATTGGGCTTCTCCCAGTTGTAATGTCCCTTTGTGCCTATTGGCCTTGTTTTGTTCTGTCTCCTGCTTGCATGGAAGGAAGTGGAAACATATTTTTCCTACTCCTCCACTATTCTTTTCTGATTAATTTCGTTGTAGGATCCAAGACAGGTAAATTCATTCTCCGGGACACGTCGAGCTTCATTGTCTCGGCGCTTTTCTGGTGGTTGCCACTGTTGATTCTGGCTTTCAGGAGTTGCAGTGGTTTGGGAACAGTGTGGTGGGTTTGTCCCAAATACACCACACTGTTCCCAAACCACTGCAACTCCTATAAAAAAAAAAACGACTGATTCTAAATTTAATATTAATTTATCAAATTTCAGATGCATCGCCGGGTATAAAGGACAAAGGTGTGAAGAAACGAGTACATGCGCTGGATATTGTTATAACCACGGCAAATGTGTCTATAATTATGAGAAGAAAGCGCCGTTCTGCCAGTGTATCAAGAATTATGACGGTGAAAGATGCGAAAAGCTAAGATTTTCCAATGCGGGAGATTTTCTGGACTATATGATATACAATTTTACATCAGAAGAAAACGATGCTGTTTTAAGGGGCGAATTAGAATTACCGAAATTTGAACCAATTTTGCAATAGGGTATTTGATTAAAAAAATGTAATTAGTCCCAGTTAGATAAGTAAAAATGTTACATGATACGTATCTTTTCTTTTGTTAACACGTAAGTTAAGACAATCGTCTACCGAGCGCTCGTCCATACTAAAAGGGAAAACGTTTTCCTGCCCCTAAATGTTATCCTATCTCAATGATCCCATTTCTCAAAATGTTCCTTTCGCAAATAGTACATTTCGCAAAATGTACCCTTTTTCAAACATTCATAGACTTTTTGAATCAGAGAATAAACCGGTCAAGAGCTAGAAGGTGTAGAGCACAAAAACCGGTACTATTGTGATGTTTAATTAGGAAAATGGTAAATTAACTGTTTCAAATAAAAAAAAAATATTTTTACGTGACTACAAATTGTATGAAAAATAGTATGGCACGGTTTTTTTGCGCTACACCTCCTAACTCTTGACCAGAAAATTTACCTTTCGCTGAATGTACCCTACATTCAGTGAAAGGTAAATTTTGCGAAACAGACATTTTGCGAAAGGAAGATTTTGAGAAATGGGACATTCTGCATCTGCGAAAGGTACATTTTGCGAAAAGGACATTCTGCGAAAGGGATATTATTTTGCTACCTGTGGACATTTTACGAACGGGACATTTTGCGGCTGAGCCCTTTTGAGAAAGGGTATGCAAGAGCTAACATTGTGTATACTTATTTTATTATACACCTTTCCTCCTTTAAGCACAATAAAATAGGTTTCTTTTTCTTATTTGTAAGCTTTTTCTTTTTTAATAAAAATACTTATTCCAAAATTTTCTTTTTTTTAATAATCTGTTATGTCCCATTGCTGGGCAAAACGCAATAAACTGACACTACACCGCGGTACCAGCAGTTGCCGGATGCATTTTTAATTTTAATATTTAGTATTCCGTCTGGGACCGATCCTTTATGAATAAAAAAGTCTATTGAACGGTACATTCAAACAAAAAAGTCTATGAAAATAGTCTTATTTATTCAATACTAGCTGTTGCCAGCGGCTTCACCCGCTACAACTCGAAAATTATCCCGCGGGAACATAAAATCGGGATAAAAACTATCCTATATGTTAATCCAGGTTATAAACTATCTGTGTACCAAATTTTAGCTAAATCCGTTCAGTGGTTTTTACGTGAAAGAGTAACATACATCCATACTTACAAACTTTCGCCTTTATAATAGTAGTAGGAAGTAGGATTGAACAACAAAAGTAACAGGCTAGCATAGGTTCAAAGTGGTGTGTATTAAAATAATTATTTTCTATCGACCCAGAAATTAAATACTTGAACTTATAGTAGCCTAGTACTTTTGCTGGTTAGTCAATACGCGTCCACACAGAGCGAGCAGCCTCGCGAGAAATACATACCACTTTAAACTTATTGTAGCCTAGTACTTTTGCTGGTTAGTCAATACGCGTCGACACAGAGCGAGCAGCCTCGCGAGAAATACATACCACTTTAAACTTATTGTAGCCTAGTACTTTTGCTGGTTAGTCAATACGCGTCCACACAGAGCGAGCAGCCTCGCGAGGCATTTGCCGCGCGAGGAAACTGCCTCGCGAGGCTGCTTCCGCTGTGTGGACGCGTCTATTTTGTTAAGCATGACTTCCGGTGCTGCTCACACCAACTCGGTACAACATTAAACCAATAATTTTAATTTTATTTTATTTACTCTTGTTTATTTTTTAAAAGAATGTTCTAGTAATTTTCTAATAGAGAAAGAATAATGTTCTGGTACTTTTTTTTGCTCTGTGTGGGTGGGCGCACCTTATGAAAAAGACAACAGGTAGCTCTCTACTTAGAATTATTTAAATACAGACCCTTGAACTCATACCACAGAGTACATTTTATATAGCTGACTCATAATAGCCTAGTAGTCCTGAGTTAATTTGGTTTTAAAACTTATTGACGGAAGATTTCTTTATAGGTCTCAATCCATTAAGGGTGCTCCCACATCTATCGACGCGGAATCGGCTTTTTCCGTCGTCCTTTCTCTTTCTGTCGCTTAGAACTGCCATTTTCTAGACCGAGAGAGAAAGCATAATTCGATGCCAAGCGGCGGAATCCTCGAGGCGGCCGCGTGCTATCGCATTGTCTCGGTGTAGCAAATGGCAGTTCTAAGCGACAGAAAGAGAGAGGGCGACGGAAAAAGCCGTATCCGCGTCGATAGATGTGGGAGCACCCTAACTTAGTTTGTGGTGTATGATCAGTTTAGTTAGACGTTAGACACTAGAAAAATCTCTAAAGACAATTTGACACAACATTTAACTCGTCATGTTTTCTAAACTCAGGAGATAAGGTGCCACGGCGGAAAAAAAAAAAACAAAAAATTACAGTAGGTGTCACACATATTTATTTTTTAAATAGTAATACAAAAAAATACATTCAAAAATCTTATCAAAAATTTATTATGTACTCAATTTCAGTACATAATATTAAAAAAAAAACTTAACCTAAGATTTATTTTTGTTTGAACTTGAGCTAATTTCAATTTTATCGCCATTTATACAGGGTGCAATTGAAGTCGTGGGCGTTATTTCAAACTAAGGGGTCAATCTTCAATTTTTGGACTTCCGTTTAGGATAATGACGCCCGATACTTTTACTGTTAGTGCAACCATCCATTGACAAAAAACAAACAGCTATTATTTTAATTACGTTTAACTAAAATGAAATTAAAATAATATATATTTTTGTTTTTTTTTTTCAAGGGATGGTTGCACCAGCAGTAAAAGTATCGGGCGTCATTATCCTAAACGGAAGTCCAAAAATTGAAGATTGGCCCTAAGGCACTACTCATGATACTAAATGCCCGTGAATTAAATTGCACCCTGTAAACTACTAACGGCATTAGCATTCATCATTTTACATGCTACAAAATATCAAAGAGTAGGTCTCTGTTTAGAGATAATTGAAGCAGTATTGAACAAGTTTTCAGAGAACCTAAACCACTTTCGAAAAAAATACAGATAATCTCTTCAGTTTTCAGAGCATTGCGACGTTAAAACCTCTATAATACCCCAAATTTTCATCAGGTGGGTTAACTAGTTGTACCCTGGTTAGCAGGGGATCACGCCAGCCATCCAGAAACCCGGGAACTCCTGGTTCTGGAAAGATAAAGACTGTTGAACGTGGAATCTAAGTGATGAAGGCAACCAGGTGTTTTTTTATCGTGGTAAAATCATCAAATGAGTCCTCATCCAGGGCCCCAAGTCTGCTAATTTAGTAATGACTCAATTGAATATCTATTGGATCTCAGTAGCAGTTTTAACTACGAGTACATTTGGTATTCTGCTACTAATTTAAGACCGGATGGTTTTCCAGTGACATTCCATTGAACTGCTATCAGAATATTTGCTAGTCTGTTCTTCAATCGTGTTACAATTGTAAATCGATTGTGGACTTTACCGGTATTTTCTCTCTAATAATTGCAATACTTATACTGTTCAACTGAGAGTCAATTACAATTATAATACGATTCCATTACGACTCTATTGAGCTTGTACAAGTTTTTGCAGAATACCAAAGTTCTAATCGTAATGGAGTCGTGATTGAGTCTCAATTGAATATCAATAGCATGTGAGTTAAATAAAATCAGCAGACATGAGACCCAGGGCAGAGCGGGAGTGACTGTCAGACTTGTACTGACTAAAATCCACGGTGTACTTCAAAAGCTCAACGTTCCAGGATCCGGTAATCCGGTAAGTCCTTTCCCGGCAGGCTTTGGCCCTCTAATGGCGGCCCCGTGATTATGCCAACACTCTTTCAGGCCCTTCCTTCCACTTGACACCACCAAAACGACACCACCGGTGGTGTCGTATGGAATCTCTAGTCCATCTTTGTACCAGTCCGGACCCGACCGTCAGCCGACAGCGTTGCAGACGGTTGGGTACTGTTGACGCGACCAAGGTCACCTATGTCGGCGGTCGGGTCTGATCGTGTAGAAGGGGTTTAAAGGTTCATACTTTTTTTGTTCTCTCCCAGCCCTGGGTTCTTATTAGTCACTTTTCCAGGGTCTTTCTGCTTGTTTTTTGGTGCTCTTGGCAGATGTAATGGTCCACCACATTCTTCGCAGGCTCCATGTCGATCACCTGTGAGATATGTTAATAAATTCAAGATTAAGAGTGTGTTCACTGTTCATAAGTAGGGTTCCCAGATCGAACAATCGAAATTCTGGAGCAAATTACGGACATCGAATGAAACCCAGAAGTAGGAGCACCGCGAAGCGGTTTTAACCTTAGGTGAATTAAACGTAGGTGAATTAACCGTAGGTGAATTAAACGTATGTGAATTATCCATTAGGTATTTCGTACATTAGTTATAACAAACTTATGTGAAACGACCATTAGTTATAGGTACCGAACCGATAGGTCTTTTAACCGCAGTTATATCGGTAGAGTTAAAATGAAAGCCTATGTAGTTAATTTGATACGGAACCATTATAAATCATGTCCTTTTCTTCGTTTTATGATTTGGCTTTTCAAAGAGTTTATTATTAATGGCCATCTAAACTACCGTTTTAAAGCTTACGTAAGCATCCCAATGGCGCAGTTTCATCGGTCGTTAAGGGTGCTCCCACATCTATCTATCGACGCGGAATCGGCTTTTTCCGTCGCCCTTTCTCTTTCTGTCGCTTAGAACTGCCATTTGCTAAACCGAGACAGAAAGCATAATGCGATAGCACGCGGCAGAATCCTCGAGGCGGCCGCGTGCTATCGCACTGTCTAGGTCTAGCAAATGGCAGTTCTAAGCGACAGAAAGAGAAAGGGCGACGGAAAAAGCCGATTCCGCGTCGATAGATGTGGGAGTACCCTTACTTCGTTCGGCATACGGCAGACGGGAGTCCCCGCATGCGAGATAACAACCAATGAAAGTCCCAAGACGTTATCAACATCTGCGGTGGTTCCCCGCTCGCTTTAAACCGATTGTGTTATCGACCAATGAACTTCATCGGTCGATATACAGCATGCGGGTCTGCCATTCTTGTCAATAAATGGCGACGAACATGAAGGTTTTATTTACACCCCGCATGCGGGCTATCGACTTATGAAAATGATTAACCGAATGCGGCCTTGTAGCATGCGTTACAGTAAATCTTTCGCACCCCGTAACCGTATGCGGGCCCTATATCACCTAATGAAAATGCGCATATTTTAAACATATAAATACACACGTTGTTTCGCGAAGTCCACTTGACTATTCTCAAAAATTCGAAGACGTGAACGGCTCCGGTTTCTGATAGGCCCTTTCGAATGACGTCGAGGCCGGCTCCTATCCCGCAGAGCACCTTTTTCAGGCATTAGAACGCTTTGAGCCGCTTTGATGATGGTGTTAACCTGCGCTGTAAAACAAGAGAAGACAATAAACACTCTGGGACAATTAGGCTGACCGCAGACTTGAGTCAAAACAGTTTTAAGACAGACTATTGCTTTATAAAAACCATGAAGATGCGCACACTTAAAACAAAACGTCTCATAGACAATATTGTCTAATAGACACAAGAACTGCACAGCGTGACACAAGTCTGACACTGAACAGTTTTGTTTATGTTTTAAGACAGACTTGTCTATGTGAGACAAGACTGTCTTAAAATAGTTGTAACTCAAGTTTGCGCTCAGCCTTAATTAACAAAATGCAGGCAACGCCACTGCAGGGCATTTTGGGCCTACCACACGCACAAGCTTTGCCACAGTTTTACCTGCGCAAGCTTCTCGAATGAAAAAACAATACACGGTCGCCAACCACAGCGCGTTTCTTTAACATGGGACAAAAGGGAGAAATCCGAATCCATAAGAGATACGGGAAAGGTAGGGAGGGACAGAAGTGGGTCGAATTACTATCTGATAAACTTTATGCTGTTAGAAGAAACTTTACTGTTCTTTTGACCCACTTCTGTTGCCCAGACATTTTCCTTCCCATACAATGAAATGATCCTTAATAACACATAATCATTTTATGGTAGTATTGCGCCGCGATGCCCTACGCTATTTACGGCCGTAGGGGGTTACTCTCTTACTCCGTCAAAGAAGTTTTTTTGTTTGTTTTTTCTAACAGGCCCCCTAAAAAACAACAAGCAGAAAAAAACTCGAATCTTTTAAGTGAACCCCACACCCCACCCCCACAGTTTTGAATTTATAAGTTCTGACAAAGCGTCGGGAGTCAGTACATCTGTCCAATCATGTTGTTATAAATTTTTAGTACATTCCAACTAAGTAATCATACGTCCGTAAGTGATAAAGTGTAGGAAACGTCGAAACTTCGGCTGAAGTTACGGGTTTCGTGCTTAGAAAGTAGTACCCTTGAGTAGTTGCCATAAGCTCATACTTTTTTTTTTAGCGTGGTAAAATCATCAAATAAGTCCTCCCACCCCGGGCAGGGCGGGAGGGACTGTCAGACTTCTACTGACTAAAATCCACGGTGTCCTACAATAGCCCTTTATGTTCCGGGGTCTCGGTGAGGAAGTAATCCTGCGACCCCAGCAGGCTTTGGCCCTCGGAGAGGGGCCCCGTCATTATGCTGACGCTCTTTGAGGCGCGCGTGGGACACAACGCGCAGTCGACCGGGGCATGGTCCTTGGTCGGGCAGCGAGTTGCCCTTTACTCGCTGCCCGCATGCCATCATAAGCTCATACTTAGAGAGTAACTAGTTACCATCGGTTCCCAAATGCTCAATATTAATCTTAGATAATTCCTTCTGTTTCATTTCGTCGCTGGTCGGACGGTTGGTGGTACACCGTTTGGTAAGCTCCCGCGGCATTGCATTCATCAGACATTGGTAATCGCAGGTGGCTCCATAAATATGGCTCAGTGTTTTTACCTGTTTAGTTATCATACTTTTAGAAGAGTGATATACCTGTATATCGGCAACATTCTTACAAAAATTAAATTAAAATATTCAAAGACTGCAATACCTGTATATTGGCAACATTCTTACAAAAAATAAATTAAAATAGGTATTCAAAAACGTTGATAGAAATAATTTGTAAACTTAGGGACTTTAGGCCGAGACTCCACCAAAGCTGTGCAAGTCGAGACGTGTTTTGAACAACCAATAGAATTGCGTTGCGGAGTGGAGCTGTGTCAATAACGCAATTCTATTGGTTGTTCAAAACACGTCTCGACCCCGCACAGCTCGACACAGCTTTGGTGGAGTCTCAGCCTTACTCATGGTGCGATGTGACGCGACGAGATTTGTGCGATATCGAGTCGATTGCCGATTTAAGTCGCACGTATTTACTAATAGAGCGGTGCGAAACAATTCCACTATGAACTATAAAAATCTACCTTCTACTACTACGACATAAAGGCGCTTCAAACCAAAGACAAAAGATGTCGCTCGTAACGAGTAGTTGTGCATTCGAATTTTGTACAGGAATCATGTGCATTCTCATTAGAACGTACATGCAAATCGATATCGAGGAGATCTGTGAGCGATATCGTCAATCCGTGCGACTCCTATAGCAAACACTAGCGATTGGCCCTACAATTTCTTCGGTCGGACGCTTGCGTGATATCTGACCGATATCGTCAATCGATGCAATTAGATATCGCGTTGCGCCATGGAAGAGTCCTTATAGCGTCAGAACTTGCCGCGGTCGCGGGACTTTTTTATAAGGTAACCATGACAATCGAACATAAAAGGCTATTGAAGGACACCTTGTACTTTAGTCAGTACGAGTCTGACAGTCCCTCCCGTCCTGCCCTGAGTGGATGGACTCATTGTGTGACCGTGTCCTCCGGGCGATCTTCGCAGTGGTGACACCCAGGCGTTTTTTCCCTCTTTACCTGACACAGATACCTCCCAAAACATCCGTGTCCGGTGAGGACCTGCGTCACGCGGTAGGTCAGAACGCCGTTACTCCTATCCAGCCACTCCTCAAAGAGGGGTCTTACCGCAGCGATTGCGGCGTGCCCGGCCGTCGGTACGGCGAAGGGCTGGCAAATAATAATTATTAAAAAAAAACATACCCGCTGACAATAAGGTTGGAGTTTTAACCGAAACATTTTCACAAAGTTTTTTGAAAAAACTGTTACTTTATAAGCCAATATTCTTTTTTTAAATTAAATTTGAGGCCACAATGTTTTGTGGCCTCAAATTCATGATGCGATGAAGACAGTATGTCTTGCTGACGTGACGTTTCAAATGACTTAACTTCAAAATTATGATAGCCAGTAATTATATTTTATGTAGAACAAAAAGTTTTACTCAAAAGACGTCTAAACTTCATTGTGGAAGATTTTGCTGCCAGCTATACAACATGTAACATAATTAACGCACATCCTGAAATTACTTTGTTCAGAATCGTTTACTGAATCGAATTCTATCATTTTTATCATATAGGTAATTTTTTATCAAAAATAATTAAACTTTGGAAATTATAGTCACATTACCCCCAGTACAGTCAAAACAAACCAAGGTAGACCGTAAATCAAGGCAACAATTGTGTATTATACAAATTCCGTCATTCAATACAAAATAAAGAAAAATAAAACTTACTGCAAAATAAGTGCGAGTGCTCTTTTCTAGTGCCCGAAGTGGCACTAGAAAAGAGCACTTGAAAGGATAATATGGGGGATGCCTTTGCCCAGCAGTGGGACATAAATGGCTAATAAAAAAAAAAAAAAAAACTGCAAAATAACTTTAGTTAATAACAATGCATTTACTGTTAAATTAAAAATTCAATATTATAATTATGTATTATGATTATCTCATAAAATTCTAATTGAGGTGTCTGAGGGAGTGCGTTAATTACGTTACATGTTGTATTATAGGACGCAATTTCGTTAGTTGTTAGGGCCCGCATGCGGGATGCGAGAGATTTCTGTAACGCATGCCATAGCGCCCGCATTCGGGGAACCGTTTCCATTAGTTGATAGGGCATTTTGATAAGGTTAAAAATCTATTAGTTTAGCACATTGAGGTAGGTTGATGTGCTGGCGTCTGTACAACAAAACGGTGAAGGAAAACATTGTGAGGAAACTAACATGACCTAGAAAATTAAATTCAAAGAAATGTATTTGTCAATTAGCGAAATAATTAATGGTTTTGCCAAACACAGAGCTTGGCGTGGCGCGACATTAGCGTCGGGTGTCCTTAGCGTGCTTTGGAAAATCTAATCCAACAATAATACCTAATAATTATATCAACCCCATAATCAAACCCTTAGGGGTCGAATTTCGGACGGAAGGAATTTTTAGGACGAATTTAGGATTTCGGACGGAGGGAATTTTTAGGACCTAGATGCTCACACAGGTGTGAGCATCTAAGTCCTAAAAATAAACCTCATGCTTTGAGTCTCCTAGCAGTTATAGTGGGGGAGTGTTATACAAACTATTAAGAGGAAACAGCAAGGGCTGGAGAATTGAAAAATAGGTATTTGTAAAATCTATTGCTGTCGCACAGTGCCCACAACAGAGTTACAGAGCGCGAAGGAGACAACTGCAGCTTGGACCGAAAATACCTTAAAAATGGCACAAACTCAACGATTCGTAGTCCCGTGATTACTCCTCCAAAACTTAACCGATTTCACTAGTTTTTCCTTTAAAAAATAAAGAAAGGCATTGGCCGTGTTCCTATGTTTTCCTTTTTTTATATAATCTCGTCAAATTTGTTTACTGATTATTTGAACACAGCGGAAAATCTGGCCATTTTTTTAGGATTTTGAATGTTCATATCTCTTTTCATAGGTAATTAATTTATGGGAAAAAGGAAAACATAGAGACATGCCAATAGTGGTCATAGATTTTTTTTTTAAATTATTGCTCTACCGGCATTATCCAGGGAGAAAACAGGGGACTGAACGACGAGGGGACGGAAAAACGGCCGTGCTGTTTCCTCTTAACACCAAAAACAACCCCATAAGGCTGCCTTTCCACCAGAGATGCGCTGTGCTACGTTGCTAAGGATGCGTTTGATATCCACCAATCATACTCATTATGTGTGTGTGCGTTATGAAAACAAATGAATGTGATTGGTGGATAACAAACATATCCGTAGCAACGTAGCACAGCGCATCTCTGGTGGAAAGGCAGCCTAAGGGTCGAATTTTGCAATAATCACCTACGTCCTATAAAAAACCCTACTGTAACATTTGAAACTCCTAGTACCTACCTGTAGTAACAAAGTTTCATACTATTAACCCAAAAACAAGCCTTTAGGGAAGGAATTTCGCAAAATCCCGTCTTAGTGCGTACCTAGGTCCTAAAAAATCCTATGAAAAGTTTCAAACTCCTAGTAGCTTTTGAAATTTCGTGTCCTATGAGTGAGTGACCTTTCGCTTTTCTAATATATTTTATTTATAATATGAAATATATAAATTTACCACCGCATCAAGGCGTTCGAAGGTGAATTCAAAAATCAATTTTGAAATAACCTTCGACAATTTCAAAAAATACACCAGTAACGTCACAATGGTCAACCATTAATGTCAAGTTTAAAATGGCCGCCACATATAATAAACAAGTTTAGTAATTCGCGCCCAGTCCGCGTTGAGAGCTCGCATCTACGACCTTGTCGGACAAGGAAAATAGCTGAGAAATACAAAACCGGCTTCTAAGAACATATTCTGTGTGTTTTTTTTAATAATATGATACAATAGTGAAACTTTTAGTGTTCAAAACCGATAGCGGACGTAAAGGTGGGTGATAGTTTTTTTTTTTTGTTTTTTTCCGGGATTTCATTTTTTTGGCAACTGTCTTTTTTTTCGTAAAAAGCTTTTGTTTTGCACTTTTTTTTTTGTTGTGATAATTTACCTAATTATTATTCAATAGTAAATTAATATTTAGAAAAAACGACAAAATGCTGAACGGTTCCTAACCATTTTAGAAATTGGCTCATTATCAAAGTAACTTTGAAAAAGTTTTTCAACGATTGTAACTTTTGAAACTACGAATACTTACATTTAATTTTTTGTTCGTTTTGATTATTAGTTCAAAACCTGATTTTTAAGAAAAATACCTACATATTTTAAAAGATGTTTTATCAAAAGTAGGTAGGTAGATAGGTATTATCAATCATAAATTCATTATTGGCTTTTACTTGACTGGCGTACCTATTTACATAATAAACTTTAAACAGATTTATATGTCTACCTATGTATTAAAAAATACACGTCAATAATGTTTTAATGCTTTTAATAAATCACACCGACGCTATGATTCCAGGTCACGCAAGGTTGCTAGACCACAATTTTTATTTTCCCTAAAAAACATTTTTTTTTTTTACATTAAGATGTTTTATTTTTTGTCAAAGAGAATGTTAAACTAATGGAACGATTTTTTTTTTTTTTAATTATTAGGTACTAATACTACTGGCAGCTTTACGCTATAAAACATCACGATACGAATAATAAATAGGAACAGTGCAGCTGTATACCCTATACAGCTAATAAACTATTATCTATTTGCGCTAGATATCCAAATGCCCTTTTATGTTATAACCTCATTTTGATTTTATACCCAACCCCATTTTTTTGTCTTCGAATGTGTCCTCGCACCCAGGGCAGAGCGGGAGGGACTGTCAGACTCGTACTGACTAAAATCCAACCCCATGGAAATGATACCTACATGAAATTATGTATTTTTTTCCTATTTTTTTTACAGTCATCTTGTACATTTTTCCCCAACTTACTTGTTCAAGACTTCCCCTAAAATGTCTTTTTTCCCCAAAAACAGGGAAAAAGTCCCCGATTAACCCACGCTGTAATCACGATTCCACGGTTCAAAAGGCCATCACAATAACTTAATAATACAAACATTCTTTCTATTTTATCACAAAGAAGTCAATTTATACAATAATTCTTTTATGCTGGTTTACTGCATAAATAAATTGAAAGTTTTTTCCGTTAAAATATTGAAAAATAATGGACACGTACGACCTACTTATTATTTTTTGTATAGATGAATATTTTCAATCAATTTAACGTTTCGAAATTCGGGAATGGGGTCTTGTGACGCCATAATGCCTGTAAAATTGTACGATCGAGTGACGTTTTGAGATTTTTATAAGCTTCTTCTTCATCTTCGTCAATTTTAGTTTTCATAAAAAAAGAAAAAAACATGGATCAAATATTTTTTCATAATCTAATTTTTTGACTAATTTAATTCCAAAAGTTAAAATTTGTATTTTCTTTTTGAAAAGTAGCCAATTTCTGTTCGTTCGATAAATAATAAATATCTGGGTGACCGAGCTTCGCTCGGTTTTTAAAATGTCTATATCTTGGGAACCGAGCTTTTATCGAACCTGGGACCTTGATAAATCGATTCCTTGAGCCGAAAAACCCCTAATCTGTAACTTTCATGAAAATCTTTGGAGCCGTTTCCGAGATCCTGATTATATATAAATATACAAGAATTGCTCGTTTAAAGATATTAGATAATATCCTATTTTGTTTCAAATGATTCCTATTAGTTTCTTTTTAAAAAACCTGCCTTTGTAATAAAATACTAGTTTGAAACGATGTTTGACCTCTGGGACCTTTGTTAATGATTAAACTTGAATTTCATGTTGTGGGTTTGTCTTCTGTTTATATTATTTTTTATTTAAATAGGTATGTATAAAAATTTAAACTGACCGACTGATCTATCAACTCGTAGCTGAAACTGCTGGATCTAGAAAAATGTGCACAAACGTTTTGAAACAACGTGTTTGAAAGATGTAAGTGATCACTAAGAAAGGATTTTAGGGAATTCATCCCTTAAGGGGGTTAAAATGGTATGAGAATTAATTAAAAATTATAATTAAGGGGTTTGAAGATTTGTGGCATACCTACCGCCGCCATTTTGATTTTTTTTCAAAATCGCGGCCGGCTATGAAACCTTTTTAGATCGTTAGCTGACATTAATGCCAACAAAAAATATTATGACAACAACCCGTGTAAAGTTCCAGGTTTCCGAGATAATAACTGTAATGGACCGACCGGGATGGCCACAGCCGGTTCACTACAGGCCTTTTATTGTTGTGCACACGTGCCTTACTTTGCTGGTGACGCATGCACCCACGCACCCCTGAATGCGTACCGTTTTTGGAAGGTTACGGAAATAATAGCTAGGGGAACCACGGACAACGGAAATAAGAACACCTTTTTGAAGAGTTAACTTTGAAGGCTTCGGTCTTCCCTTTTGATGTTGCCTCTTCGATGGCTCGGTTGCGACTGAACGAAGTACGGGCGGTCGTACCGCCTTTTATACTGCCCGTCCTTACCTTAGCGAGAACACCCGTGTTTTGAGCCAGTTTTCCTTTTAACTTTCACTAAGACCGAGGCCTTCGTTGCCTTTATTTACATAGAATTTTAATCCTTATATTTACGTATGTTACCTTTTTGGATTCCTTATGAACTCTATTTTTACATGAAACAATAAAAATAAACTTACAACTAAATACAAAAAATTTCCTAGAACAAAAACTTATTAAAATTACGTATGAACAAAGTTTGATTATACAAAAACTCAAATATCTTAAAAACTACTTATCCGATTTGCGTGGAACAACTTGTGCTACTATTTTTATAGTAAAACACACCCCTTTCAAATAGTTTAATTCCAAAATAATCATAAACAAAAAAGTCAGTTTTCAAGTTACGTAATTCTTAAAGAAATCTAAAGTATTTACAATTTTTCCTTATAAAACCTTATCTAATTGGAATCTTATTACTAAAATAGAACACAATCTTACTAGTATTACCTATTTACACTAATTAATCAACAGATTCTAATTAGAAACACTTGTCCGTCACTTTCACTGTAAACACTGCACTGTTCGACGTCAAAAGGCCACCCACTACTTGCACCCCTTGTCATTTCGTGGGGTCCCGTCGCCGACAATAACCGTGAAAGTTAATCACGTGACATTCACAATTCTAAGCTAGTGTATTATGTTCGAATGTATCAAGATGTTAAAAATAATAACTTTTTGTACGTAATATGTATGTTGCATTATATCTGGATGTTACTTAAACATTATACGTCAGATATAATCTACTTTTTGAATTTAATAACTTATTTTTAGACCGTCTACACTTGTTTGAATGTAATATCCTCATATGATTTAACTATCAATACGATAGTTTTACGTTAAATAAAAGTATAAATATGACACAACTCGCCTCACCCGCCTGCATTGTAGGTGTCTCGCTCGCACCTTTGAAATGTATGATGCGTAGAAAGAGAAGAGTATAATTCATCTATGGTATGCTGCATTATATTTTAGTGATAAATATACATAACCATGGTACGCGTATGTCACCTTTACTTTTTGCGATTTTGGTAGGGATGGTTACATTTTGCCACATTTTTAAATATCGAATTTTTTGTTTGTACATGAAGCCATAACTTAGCCGTTACATTGTATCCCTATCATCAACAATTATGACCACTACAGACTTGGATTGGCTTGTACCGGAAGAGTATTAATTTACTTCTCGTGTAAAAAAAGGAGATATTTTGATTTCTTTTAACGAGTCCGTGCTCGAATATTCTCACAATCAGCGTAATACAAAAAGTAAAAAAAATGCCTAATTGTGCCGTATTGAGTTGTAGAAACAATACACAAGAAGTAGGACGACTGTGCCGAAGTTTGTATACTAAATTACAGTTGTACAGTTGTATCATCAAAATATCCATGCAAAATAAATGACACGCTCGTCTCGATACAAATCGAAGAACATATTGCTTCTATCCAGATATTATTGCTGTGATGGCCACAGTAAGCAGAAACATCATGAGGCATGATACTCGTAAGTACCTAGTTTTAATATCATTATCAATTCATCATCATCATCATAACAGCCGTAGAAAGTCCACTACTGGACTAAGACCTCACCCAAGGATTATCCATTTGATGGTTATTGCCATACTCGCCACGCTTGGCCGGCGGATTGACGAGCGCATTTATTTCAGCTTATTAGTCTTCCAACGCTGCTGCCCATTGAAAGAGTTTTAAGTTGAGGTGCTATAGATCTTACATTTTACCCTATCCCGCGATCGACTTTTACCTACGGTCTGCCCGGGAAGAGAGATAACTGGCACATTCTACGTTTTTCTATTTCTCCTAGACCAGGATTATCATTTACTTACTAAAATATTTTATAAAAAAATATTAAGCCTTTGTTATTCTGAATTAATGTGGTCAACTTTAACACTTTATATCTCAGAAACCTGAAACTTTACGAGGGTTGGTGTCTTAATATTTTTTGTTGTTATTGATGTCAGCTATCGATTTATAAAGTTTTCAAGGCTGGCCGCGATTTTGAAAAAAAATCAAAATGGCGGCTGTAGGTATGCCACGCTCCATAGTAAAATCTTCAAACCCCTTTCATTTAAATTACTTCTTCCAGATTACAGATCGGGAAATAAAAAAATAAACAAGTATTTCAAGTATTTTGGAAATTTCAACCCCGTAGGGTATGAAATACAGAGGGCAATTGAAACTAGTATGGGAAAATACTAAATATTCGCAGACAAAGTCACGGGCAGACGCTAGGTAATAAATAAACACGATGAAGTTTTAGTATTCGCGGCAGACGTAACTTTTTGCTTAATTCTACGTATTGCTGACATAAAAAAGTAATTGCATGTATACATTGAATTCGAATCTGCAACAAAAAAAAACACGTTTGGAAAATACTTAGTACTCAACAGTTGGATATTTTCATTCAATATAAACTAGTATCAGTCTTTGGGTTCGCTTGCGTTATTGCGGATTTGGTCAATAAAATTACTTATTCCATTTTTCGGGTTCATGACAACAATTTTTTTACAAGTTATAGCTTTAAATCCTATTACAGCTTTTTTTTTTTAAGGTGGTATAATCATCAAATGAGTCCTCCCGCCCTGGGTGGGGCGGAAGGGACTGTCAGACTCTTACTGACTAAAATCCACCCGTGTGCCTTCCTATGCCCTTTACGTTCTGGGGCCACGGTATCCTGGGTTAAGAAAAAACCCACGACGCCGGCAGGCATTTGGCGCGAAACACGACGCGCCACCGACCCGGGCTTGGTCCTTGGTCGGACGGCGAGCTACCCATCACTCACCGTCCGCAAGCCCGCTCCGCCGCTGTGCCCTCTGCTAATCAGAGGGACACGCGTTGGAGCGTCCACACGACAGGCTATTCGCATACGGGCAAAGAAACTACTTAGGCACACAGTGCTTAAGAAAGAGTTTTTGCCCGCATCTCAGGGTGCACCGGCCCGAAAAACTGGTCTTCCCCCAGACGTATCCGAGAAGGAACTCCAATCCACGGGCGCACGTGGAGGTTTCCTGTCATAGCACCCAATCCCATTACAGCTTGGCAAATTAGAGTAGAAAACCGGAAGTCGCCACTGTGCTCTGGCTACCAGCACTTTGAATTTATTTTTTTATTTTTTTGCTTATTACGGTAGTTTTATGGCACAATAATAAATCTAACAAAACCTGCGTCTTTGTTTACATCAAATATCAAAGATACAAACAGAAACAAAAAGATTAGTTCCGTTTCAAGACGTTCTGGCCAAGCTGTACACCCTTGTAGGGGTAGTTTTAGAAATATATTTTATATACAATATTTTTTTGCATAAATTACTTACCTATATAAGCAATGAGATCTTCCAATTCTTGGCAACGATATATTTTGATAAATAAACATTTCGGCTTGTTTTTTTTTTTGAAGGCGTTGTTTTGTTTTTAGAAATGTTACAATAGCTTTATGTAAATACTATAAATGCTAGTTCTTCATTATTTTAATAAAGTACCTTTTGAAAAAGGTCGTGATAAAAAAAAAACATCAAAACAATTCTGCCGTTTTGACGTGATATCATGTCGTAGTTATACAACTTACATGCAAACATACACACTTCGCATTTACTACCTAGTTACTGTTTAATTTATAATGTTGAATTGAAACTCATTTTGATTGTGACTTACCTATTTTGCGCTCGCGGGGATTCCTTACGTACAGGCTTTTCCATTTAATAAAAGGTCAGATTTGACGCAAAATGTAATGCTTATTTTCAACATTGATTTTGTTGGAAAAATCATACGCCGTGTTATTAAACCATCCCATATTGTCGCAAACAAGGATCAAATTCTACGAAGTAATGACATAAGTACGGCAAAGTTAAGAAAAATGACAAATTGTAAATATGAACTGAGCTGTCTTTCAAGACAGTATATTCGAAACCAATTCTTTACCCATACTTTCCTTTTGAGTATTTTTGCCTTTATTCCTCATAGTTCCAGATTTGGCCATCCACGCCTATTTGGTAAATACATCCTTTATAGAATTATACATAAATATATCATTCTGAAGGTCAAATAAGGCCACTATCTCGAAATCCCTCCCCCCCTTTTTTTTGCTCGTCGTGAGAGCGTTAACAAACATTTAAGGTAAACGCAGACTTAGCCGCACCGCAGTCTCCGCAGTCCCCCGCATTTCGAATTCTTTGTATGAAGTTCTATGAAACCTCGCACACTCACCCGCATCGCAGTAGCCGCAGAAGCGGTAAGAAAACGATGACTGCGGGGACTGCGGAGACTGCGGTGCGGCTAGGTCTGCGTTCACCTTTATACCCACAAGCACTTCGGTCATACAAATATTTGTCCCGTGCGGGATTCAAACCTTGGACATGCAGCGTAGCAGTGAATCGCTGGAATCGCTTAGCCACTGCACGAAATCTGCCGGCAAAATCAATAATCATTACTTTTTATAACAGCTCTTTACTTTAATATTTCTAAATTGGATACCATTATTTCTATCGAGTAGGTATAATGATATGTTATTAGGTAATAAAAAAGCGTTAGCCTGCTTTACCGCTAGTAAGCGACATAATCAGCCTAAATGTTCCCACTGCTGGGACACAGGCCTCCAACGACGAGACGAGAGTTTCAAACCGTGAGTCCCACCAACCCAGTCAGGCGCATTACTTTGTGTAATGTAGTATTTCATCACCATTGCTTTCAAAACAGTGAAGGAAAACGTCTTGAGGAAACCGACATGTCCTAGAACCAAAATTGACCTGTAATAAAAGTCATGTTGGCCCAAAATATGAATGTGACTTCTAAGGTCATGGCACACTATACCGGCGCGGCAACGGCACGGCTACAACCCAGCAGTTACCCTGTCATTCAAATAAGAGCCTTAGATCATGTGTCATATAATATATTTCTTAATGTCAATATGAAAAGGCCAACGGCGGGAAGTCAGCGCGCTTACCGCTAACATACAACTCGCCTCGCAGCCCGTGCGCTGCAAGCGAGCAGACGGCGTGCTTACGGCGCGGCGGCCGACTTCGAGTTGCTAGCGAAACGAATGCCTTATAACAATATGTTCACGGTGACAGCAAGTTGCACCTCGCAGACGGTGCGCGAACTGCGTGCTTACACCTCCTGTACAACGCGCAGTTAACACGCCAACGGCTAGCCGTAGCCCAAATTCAAAGTGACGCCGTGCTGCAGCTGTGCAGTTGCGGTGCTGGTATAATGTGCTATGACCTCTAATCTGGGCAAGACAGACCTGGTTCGCGGGACTTTCTGAATTACCGTGACCCTGGAACGTATAGGGCTATTGAAGGACACTAACTTTAGTCGCTCTGCCCTTGGTGGGAGGACACATTTGATGATATTACCACGATAAAAAAAAGTATAGGCAGACCTACGCGTAATATTATGTCATAATTTATTACGTAAACCATACGCTCAAAACGTTGAAGGAAAACATCGCGAGGTAACCGGCATATCCTTGAACCAATAAAATGAAGACATGTGACATTCTATAAACCTGTACTTTACCTTTTTTGTGCCCAGTACGAGATTCTTGGACTTTCAGAGGGCCAAAGCCTGCCGGGGTCACGGGATTATTTCCTTACCCCGGAACATAACAGGCTACTGAAGGACACCGTGGATTTTAGTCAGTAGAAGTCTGACAGTATGGGGCCGGAGGACTCATTTGATGATTTTACCACGCTAAAAAAAAACTGCATCCTGGACTGGCCAAAATTAAATACGGTCCTGGTCTGTCCATTTCTTGATTTCTGTGACCTCCAGGGCCTGTTCTGTATTCCTGGTACCTTGGTCCCTTTTGGCACTGCCCACCCCTGCAGGGTTATTGGCTAACTTGATAATCACTGACCAGCAGTTGTCAACTGAACTTGGATGGCTTGACACCTCTATATTTTACTATATTTTAGTTTGAGGATAGTTACTAGAATTTGGTTTTTAGGATGTGTTATAAGCGAAATGTGACATTTATATTTCCTTTCTAATATTTCATTTCATTTGCATAATGGAAGCTCTGCGACGTTTTATTACTTACTTAAATAAACGATTCTGTAGAATAATTTGGTAGTTAAATAATTATATTCACGTTATCTTTTGATTTTCGATTTTGAGACACTTTGCGTTCTCATTAAATAAATTAATTTTGCGGTTTTAATAACATGTTTAGGAGATTAACAAACCTGCCCAAATACAATTTTGAATTTAAATTATGAATTTAATAATATTATTGACAAGGATACGGATGTTTTCTAAACAAGATTTTTATAAGATTTTAATCCTCACGAAAAAAACTTAAATTAAGTAAACGTAAGAATTTTAAAGAATTTAATATAAGAACCTATAAAATTAAACCTGTCCAGTTTTCTACTTATTTTTCCTATAAAATGCTTAGTAATTGCCAAACTCCAGAAATACCGAGGACATAATTCAATATGCACACCTGTAGGGAGGAAAATTGACAAAAATTTTTCCAAGGGTCAGTTTTCGTCTCATATTTTAGCGTATTTTTATTATAGTGATAAAAATAAAACTTATAAAAATACAAAAAAAGTTTCTTTAGGAAAGTTGTTTGCAATCATGAATACAATCACGTGTTTAAATATCAGTCACTAATTAGCAGTCACACTATATATTATAATTTTCGTTGTGATCCGTCTTCTATACAAAAATCTTGAAAAAGAATTACTTAGAATTTTGACTAATAAATGCTACTACTCAATAAAAGACTATTTTGACCAGTGTTTCTTTCAGGTACTACTTCGGGGGGGCAAAGCCCCCCCGGAGTAGCCTTACCGCCCCCCCGGGGCACTTGGAACTGTATAGCATTACGTATGTTCACGACGAATTTCCCGACAATTTGGCAAATCATTTAAACCTATAAAGCGAGCTGCTTTCCGTGGACCACGGGAAGCATACAGATACAGTATAACATAATAATATCGACAGTCAGAACAGAACACACGTGGTGTGTAGCAAGGCGAGTCGGCAGGCTTGTTCGAGAGAAAGCGGAGTCCGCATTATTTTAAGAGGTGCAGTCTGTTTAGAAAAAAATAGGGATACTCTTTGTTTAACGGAATGCTAGCCTCATCTAACTTTTCATCGGTGCTAGCTCTGAAATTTGAAAGAAAAAAAAGATAGTAGGTATGCTTGCTACTACAAAACCCTTCACGGGCGAGTCCAACTCGCACTTGGGAAACGTGCACGCGCGGGGCCGGGGAATCCCCAGACGTAAAATAGCTTGATAGCATTTTTCATTCATTAAAATATTAATAATAACTGGAATTAATTTTAAATATTACCTACTTTGTTTTAATTATTTAGTCCGCCCCCCCAGGTCTCTTAATTGCCCCCCTGGAGAATTTTGCCTGAAAGAAACACTGATTTTGACGACAATTAAATTCTATAATTACTGCCTTAACAACACCCTACTTGACCTGTTAATGACCTTTAATTCTGTTCGACATTATGACTACTAATTATTATTATGACATGTAACTAAACCTTTTGACATTTATTTATAAATAGATTGTATTATTCTTTATATTTGATAATTATGCCATGCCTATTTAATTTTATACTTATTTTATTATAATTACTAAATTACTAAACAATTATATTATATTTGTACGCCACTGGGCAAAACATGGAGGATCTACCCATTTATAACAACTCACACTATGTGTAACTTGACCTATGTTTACAAATGAAGCTTTCTGATTTCTGATTTCTGATTTTTGAAATCCCTCTGGTACATAGAAAGCTTGTAGTCTGGAATAAAATATAGGATATCTTTTATCCCCGTCCCAATGGGATTATTTTCGACATAAACGCGCCGCAAGCCTTGGCAACAACCAGTACAAAATATCGCTCTAAAAATTTGTTGCTAAGGACTTAATCAACTTAATTAAAATCTGACCTTTGGTAGATATAAAATATAAAAAAAAACTTGTTTATCAAAACAAAAATGAAGTTTACAAATGGAGATAGTCGAACAACAATAATAAAAATAAAACTTCTCGGGGAATTCCGCTTGATAAAAGAAATAAAATTATGATTGTGTTGTTGGGTGGAATCTTTGGAACTAATCATCATCATCATCATATTAGCTGTAGGACGTCCACTGCTGATGATAGGCCTCACTTGTCGGTTACGCCGCTATCACTGCGTTTAATACCCCTCTTTTAGGAGTGGCTGGGGAGGCGTCCCTGCGCCCTCAACTTCCGATTGAGATAGGTTCTCACCTAACACACAAGTTTCGGGAGGTACCTGTGTCTGATGAGGAAGGAGGAAACGCCTGAGTTTCACCACTGTGAGTATTGCGCGGAGGACACGGTGGAGTATACGGTGCAGGTGCAGGTCTGCCCCGCTTGGGCAGAGCACCGCCGTGTATTCACGGAGACGATAGGCGGCGACCTCTCGCGCCCGGCATTGATCGAGTCAATGCTGCGGGGCGAGACGGAGTGGGAAGCAATCACCTCTTTCTGCGAAGCAGTCGTGTTAGAGAAGGAGGAGGCGGGACGTGTGAGGGAAAGGACATCCTCCACCTTATGTCCCGCGGAAGACGTCCGCTGTGAACGGCGAGTCACTTACTGTTCGATCATGACACATGCTCGGGTCGACGGCGTGTCGCGTTACAAGTGCGCTTCAAAGAGCTGTCAGTAATCTGTTTCCCCTTAAAGGGCCAAAGCCTGCTAGGATCGCGGGTTTGTCTTATCAGGTTAACATGATTCTGGTACGTAAAAAGTTATTGAAGGATCACAGCGGATTTTAGTCGGTACGAGTCTGACAGTCCCTCCCGTCCTGCCCGGGGTGAACGAATTTTCACTCTTTTACTTTACAGCGTCTTTCCAATGTTTACAGCGTTTCTTGTATGAAAAAATGGAACAGCGGCTCTGGTGTGCGAAAAAAGAACCAATTTTTTCCTTGAAAATTGTCAATTTGATATTGTCAAAGTTTCAGTTTACTTTATATACGTCTCAAATATTGAAAAGTCATGCTAAGGGTACTGACTTGATGATTTTACCACAACAAAAAAACAGAAGCTATAAGCCTCTGTTCAGACACGGCGGGAACCGCGCGATTTCAGAATCGCATGGAAATCGCATGAGTCTTATTTGTATGAGTTATTAAGCAATCGTTCAGACATAAACGCGCGATTCCCGCGTGGGAATCGCGCGGTTCCCGCCGTGTCTGAACAGAGGCTAAAAATATAAAATTATGTTTACAAATGGAAACAGTGAGATGAGTCGTAATAATAATACAAACTCACGGGGAAATCCACTTGATTATTCATAAAAGTGATTAATGATTTATGTATTTGCATTTTCCGTTGAATGAGTTAATGATAATAATTATGATGTTTATAGCCGTGCTGCTTTTTTTTTGCTCGACTTTGCTGGTGCAGTGCCGTGCCCCCAGATAACTTTACAGCAATAATAGAATGCAAATCTAAGTAAACTGTCAGTTGAAAAATTGTAAACACGTATTTTTTTCTTTTGTCAAATAAATGAATGTTTACAACGATATAACGCATCAAATATCGACAATGGGATCTCGCTACAAAAACTGTACTTGCTCACGAGCAAGTACAGTTTTTGTATCTTGTGACTTTTAAAATTGACAAAACGTCACGACGTTGGAAGTAGGCCTGTGTCCCAGTGTCCTGCCAAAATTAGGACACCTGACAACGCTAATTAGACCTACGATCGTATAGTTTCAACCCAAAAACCTCAAAATTATAGGTTACAAGAAAAATAACGGCATTTCCCGAAATTGTGACCCTAGTGGCCCTTTTTCACCCACTGAGCGTTTTCGTTTATTATTTTGCTTGTTTTGGAGGGCAAACCATTTATTAAAACAATCTCAGCTGTAACAATATTATGCATAGGTTAAATACCTACTCAATAAATAACAGGAAAACGGTTTATAAAACAATAATGATCTTACATTTGCACAGCTAACGCAAAGCGCGTGAAAAAAAAACCCGGATGTGTTCCGTCACTAAAAAGTTACAATAGTGCATTGAGAATATTTTATACTCTAGGTAAGACCCCTCTTTAAGGAGTGGCTGGCTAGGCGTCACAGCGTCCTGACCTTCCACCTGACGCAGGTCCTCACCGGACACGGAAGTTTCGGGAGGTATCTGTGTCGGATAAAGAGGGAAAAAACGCCTGGGTGTCACCACTGCGAGAATCACCCGGAGGACACGGTGGAGCATGTGGTGCAGGATTGCCCCGCTTGGGCAGAGCACCGTCGTGTCCTCACACGGCACGCCCTTGGTCAAGGGCCATGCTGCGGGGCAAGACGAAATGGGAAGCGGGTCGCCATCACCTTCTGCGACGCAGAGCAGTCATGCTCGCGAAGCAGGATGCGGGGGCATGCGGACGACGAGTAATGGGCGATTCGCTGTCCGACCATGGGCCATGCCCGGGTCGTCGGCGCGTTGTGTTCCACGCGCGCCTCAAGAGTGCCAAATCCTGCCGGGGTGGACTCACGAATTACCGTGACCCAGGAACGGACGGACGGACACCGTGGATTTTAGTCAGAACAAATCTGACAGTCCCTCCCGCTCTGCCCTAGGTTCCCGAGGATTCATTTGTAATTTTATCATGTTGAAAAAAAAAGGAATAGATTTGATGCGTTTTAATCTTTGTAAATATTCATCTGATTAAAAAAGCCAAGAGTATAAATACGTACCTACCCAAAAGAAAAACTGTGACAGACTACCTACTTAATAAGATTTGCAATTACAATGTTTAAATATGAATAAAAATCTAAACGTTAGGGCAAAGACCTTATCTTTAAAAAAATTCCATAAAAGCCAGCTTGCTTATTTATGCATAGCGTGATTCGTGCGATGTAACTTTATAAATGCGAAAGTTTGTGAGGATGTATGTGTGTTAGGTATGTTTGTTACTCTTTCACGCAAAAACCACTTAGTTTATAGCCTGTATTAACACATAGGATAGTTTTTATCCCGATTTTATCTTCCCGTGGGATAATTTTCGAGTTGTAGCGGGTGAAGCCGCGCTCCGAACGTAAAAGGCCACGTTAAAAAAAGGTAGGGCCCAAAACTACACGCGAACGAACTCGCGGCTAATTTCTAGTAAATTCATAAAACTTCGAGAATGTCAACAATCTAATTTAATTTGGACAAGTGAGAATCTAGAATCAATAAATGATTTAATAATAACAATAGTCGTTTTAGTCAAATAAATAATGTGACCTCAACGACCATCGATAATATATTATGATATGATAGCAAACTAATTAAGTATAGGTATTATATTTCTAGTTGAATTTTAATTTAGGGAGGGAAAAGACGTGTTGAGCTCAAGTAAATGATGTAAGTAGAAATTAATCGTAAAAAAATAAAGATTTAATTAAACAGTTCTAAGAACCATCGGATTATATTTAAAAAAAAAAATTACGTCCATTTTTTTTTTTGAGTTATCTCCATTATAGGTCGCAGTCTTTGCTTTTGGACTTGTTTGAGGCGAAAAGCAACCCATTGGTAAAAAAAGCTAGCCAGTTCTTTTTGCCAAGTTGTAGTATTTATAACCTCTTTGTGCCAAGTTAAAGTATGCCACCTGTTTGTGCCAAGTTATAGTATATCATCTCTTTGTGTCAAGTAAAACTATGTCACCTGTTTGTGCCAAGTCATAGTTTATCTCATTGTGCCAAGATAAAGTATGTCACTTTTTTGTGCCAGGTTTTATTATACCATCTCTTTGTGTCAAGTAAAAGTATGCCTCCTTTAGTGCCAAGCAGGGACCGAAACCGGTATGATCAATACGTGTATTTTTTCGGTAACAACCTTATTTTCTTTTACAGGTAACTTTAAAGATTACCTTTATTATTAAAAGTGAATACATAACCAGTATTAATACCGGTTACCAAAATAAAAATTACCCCTATCTTGCACACTTCACACGTGCCGTCGGCAATAGTCACAGGGCGCGCATCGCATGTGTGTGTGACAAAGAGTCGTTATCTTTAGTTAACCGGTATTAAAACGGTAACCTGAATAGAGGTTACATTTTTCTGCGGTCTGGTAACCCAGATAGCGGTTACCTAAATCTGAAAAATAACCAAAATTCTTCAATACCGGTACCGTAATTTATAAAGGTTTTCGGTCCCTGGTGCCAAGTTATAGTATACCACCTGTTTGTGTGTGCCAAGGTGATTTAATATTATTATTCTCTTGCAGATGTACAAACTAATACCAATTCTGGTGCTCGTGGCACTAGCTCACAGTCAAACCAATAAAAATGGAGATCTGGAAGATGTGTTGAGCTCCATCTTTGGACCGCCACCAGGCAGCACCGCCCAGCCAGCGGTAACTGCGAAACCAATTCAAGACAAGGTTCAAGGATCTACCATCGTGCCTCCAATCAACAATGGAGGTAATGGAGGTGAGAAATCTATACTAACATCCTACTAATATTATAAATACGAAAGTTTGTGAGGATGCATGTGTGTATGTAGGTATGTTTGTTACTCTTTCACGCAAAAACCACTGAACGTTCACAATGGGAGCTTGTCAAGTACACAGTACGTTTTTTCAGCCGTGAAGATCTACGGTTAATAGTGTTAATACGCCGTGTATAGGCACGGTCGCATCTACAAGCTCCCATTGTGTTCCATACAAAACTGATGACCGTGCCTAGCGATTTTCACGGCTGAAAACCGTGACGTGTACAAGACGCCTGCAATACCAGAGGTATCTCGCCTGCGCGTTGCCAACCTTTCAACTTTTTGTTTTTCCCCCCTTTCTAAGGGAACGCTGTATTGTCAAGTAGGCCAGTTAAACATGCACTTTTGAATTGTCAAAAAACAAAAGTAAAATAAAATAGTTTAAGAATAATAGATGACCATGTCTCAACTGACAGCGCCCGTTCACGAACATGACACTTTCATCAGCATCACTGAACTCGACCATTTTGAAGGGAACTAAATGATCCGACACACGCGCCACCATACGTACCAAGGGCTAAATAAATGTTATTGTTGAACAGGCGAGCAAGAGGACCTGTCCTGCCGTATGCCTGACGGTCAGGAGGGAGAGTGCGTCAGCTACTACCTTTGCAACGTTGACAACAATACGGTCATCACCGACGGTGTTGGAGTCATAGATATTCGGTACGTACCTACCTATTTTTTTGGCTCACCACATTAATGATGAAATGATTTTCATTTTTGCAAGTTAGGTACACGTCGTCTTTTTAACCGACTTCAAAAAGAAGGAGGTTATCAATTCGACGGTATGTTTTCTTTTTTGTCTGTTTGTTACCCGATTACACCCGATTTAAAAATATTTTTTGTTCGAAAGGAAATACTTCTGGAATGGTCCCATAGTCACCAAGTCAGGATCCTGGAGAAAACCTTCAAATATTGGCTCACACATAGTTTTTCGCAAATCTTACTACAAACCCGCACTGGGCTCGCGTAGTGGATTATGGTCCACTCCCTCTCACAGAGAACATGCCTGTGTCCCAACAGTGGGTACATAAATAAGCTGATGATGAGTCAAATACTTTATTCATTACTATTTTTCTTCCTCAGTGTCCGCGACGGTCCCTGCGCATCCTACATCGATACCTGTTGCCTTGTGCCCGACAAGAGGCCCCCAGACCAGCCTAAGAAGCCCGACCCCAAACCCGATGAGCCTCAGGTACGATAATATTCATAATAAACTTATTACAGTGCCTAAGGGTGCTCCCACATCTATCGACGCGGAATCGGCTTTCTCCGTCGCCCTTTCTCTTTCTGTCGCTTAGAACATTTGCTAGACCGAGACAGAAAGCATAACGCGATAGCACGCGGCGGAATCCTCGAAGCGGCCGCGTGCTATCGAATTGTTTCGGTCTAGCAAATAGCAGTTCTAAGTGACAGAAAGAGAAAGGGCGACAGAAAAAGCCGAATTCGCGTCGATAGATGTGGGAGCACCCTTATAAGTGGCCAGTGCGAGCTACTTTAACTTCGCCATGGTGTGGTCAATTTTGGGCTCTCCAGGGTTTGTGTCCTCTGCATGGGCATCGTTAGCAGGTAAGTGTCAATAATTGGGGTGCTTATATTGACACTGGCCTTTTGCGTAGGCTAGATCCCCATCATCGGTACACAGGCCTCAACGACGATAATTATAATACCAGACTCGGCATGCACGATCTAAGGAACAAAAATTATTCTGTCAACTCGCTGAGGTACTACGTAAGCGAGGGGGACGGGGTACTGCGTTGTGATTGGCTAACTCAAGGCCTGTTCTGTCTCAACGTATGTTTACGGCTCACAGGAGTGGTCGAAATGAGACGAATATAAGACTTTTTTGCCTAATGTGTTGACAGACATCGGTGGCCTGTTATTACGAGTCTAGTATTATATCGTCGTTGACAGGCCTCCTCCCTGTAAGAGGTAGTGGGCCATATTTCACCACGCGGGCCCCAGTGCGTGTTGGGAGATCTCACATGTCTTCGAATTTTTGGTTCTAGGACATGCCGGTTTCCTCACGATGTTTTCCTTCACCGTTTTGAGAGCAGTGGTGATGAAATAAATGACACAAAATCATGCGCTTGGCTGGGATCGAACTCACGACCTACAACTCGTAAATCCCAATACCACTGGGCTAATCGGGCTACCACTGCTCTCAAACAATTATTAACGAGTAAATCGATCACACCGTCTTCAAACAACGCTATATTCTAAATGGCAATAAATTATTGTTTAAACAGTAGATTCTTACGTGTACAAAATTATAAAACTATTTGCGGTTAGTTCATGGTCAAATGATATTAAAAATACTTGAAATAAATGACCTTAGACCAACCACATTCTGCTTTATAATGATTTTGATAGTCTATCTAGGATAATGTACTTTTATACTAACTAATTAATATCATAGAAATATAGAGGTAGTTTTTTTGCCTCTAATGTTCCCATAGGAAATTCGACCGCTTCAATAAAGTGCAAGTCTCATTAATACGCGGTCTTTTAGAGATAAAAAATATGGACTCCACATTTTTCCTTTTGTCTTCTTTTGTTATCTATGGATATTTACAAAGATAATATAACGCAATTGATACACGAGAGAGCCGGCCTCAGACGTCAGAGCTCCGTACAAATTGTGACGCTTTGCCAATTTATAAAATACTAGCAAACCCGGCGAACTCCGTTTCGCGTTTTTGTTGAAATTTTTCCTGAATTTTCTTTTTTTTTTTGCTATAAACCTCACGGAGACCTTTCCAACGAATGCAAAACCGCAGAAATCGGTTCGTGCGTTCTGGAATTATAGTGTCAGGAAAGAAAACCCGACTTATTTTTATATAGTAGATATTATACAGTTTACACTTTCTCTTCCATTTTGACCCCCTTGGAAAATTGAATTTTACAAAATCCGTTCTTAGTTTTTCTTGAATTTCACAAAATCCGTTCTTAGTGCTTAGGGATACCAATTACACTTTTCGCTAAGAATTGGACGACAATACTTGTATTTTCGATAAAAAAATACGTCTACGTCATTTACAAGCGTCTCTGTACGAACGATTGACCGGATTTAATGGCATTTTTTTTCATATGCTTTAACAAAGGAATCTAATTTAACGTGTGCGGAAATCGATAATGATGTATTATGCTACAAAGATCTATATCGTGTAGACGTGTCTGTGACCTCCATTTGTGAACTGTCACTTGAAAATTACGTTTAGCAAAAAAACCCAAATGAATTTTCACTATCTCACAGTTTTACGTTATTATTCCGTTTATTCAATTACAACCATATCGTGAGGAGTACTGCCTTATGAATTTTGGGGTGAAAGTTTCCAAAAAAATTTAAACACTCTTATTTTATCAATTTGGTTGTTTTATCTAGGTACATTAAATTAGAAGTTTTACATAAATCGAATCAATAATATACGGGAAACTAAATAAAATGTTATTAAATTAGTAACCAAAACAGTACAAATAAAATTTAAATGACAGTTTAAAACTCAGTATAAAAATTCTAGGAACATCAGAGTCGCCTCAGTAAATAATCAACATTTTAATGTTATTTTAACAGCCTTGTAGTACCGGTTATTGACAGGGTCAAACCTGATTGAAGATAAACCAGTATTTTATGTTCCTAGCTGATTTTAACTACAATATTTACAAAGTATACAAAAAAGTAGATGTGTTTTTATATGCTTATAACTTCTGAAGGACTGCACCGATTTGGATAATTCTTTTTTTTTGTTGTATTATTTATGGTCAGGTGAATTTTTGTATGTCAGAAAATTTTCGGAAAATCTACCGGGTAGGTAGAGAATTTGAAAACTTGCGAGCCGGGGCGGGCCGCTTATATATTTTAGGATATAGCCATCCACGCCACGTCCCGAAAATCACCTGTAAATTAAAAGATTTGCGCTCAATAAATAGGGCTTCGCAATAGAATTAGTTACGGGCATCGCGCTTGCATAATCCTTGCTATAGTTTCCACCTATCAATCGGAAAAAAACCGTGTAAAGAAATGTATCTTAAATTTTCTTTTGTTATCTTCCAGCGTGTTGGATGCGGCTGGGCCAATCCCAACGGTGCTGATCTGAGAACCACTGGCGAGACCAACGGAGAAACCAAATTCGGAGAGTTCCCCTGGATGTGTGCTATCCTCAAGTGAGTATCTATCACTATTTATGGTTTAAATTCCTTACACTAATGTACGCGTTCGATCGCTTACATTCGGCCGCTTACATTCGGTCGCTTACATTCGGTCGCTAACATTCGGCTGCTCACTTTCGGTCGATTACAGTCGGCTGCTCACTTTCGGTCGCTTATGTTCAGTCGCTTACGTTTGGTCGCGAGGTCGGTCGCGTATTTTAGTGATTAAAGTAACATTGTATGACCGATACTTATTAGCTCAACAGGAATTATAGCCTTATTTTTCTTTTTTGGTTGCAAGAACACCAGAGTTGCGCCTGCGACTTTACCCCGTTTTTAGGGTTCCGTAGCCAAATGGCAAAAAACGGAACCCTTATAGATCCTTCATGTCTGTCTGTCCGTCCGTATGTCACAGCCACTTTTCTTCGAAAGTATAAGAGCTGTCTTGTTGAAACTTGGTAAGTAGATGTATTATGTGAACCGCATAAAGATCCCACTTTGATCTGAAACTCAAAAAAATATTTAAAAAAAAATGATAAATGTGTCCCCCCCGCTGTAAGTACTTTCTAAAATAAGAGAATGATAAAACTAAAAAAATATATATATGACATAGGTACCTACATTACAATGGAAAATGGGTTTGAACGAGATCAAGTACCTAATTAGTTTTATATATATTTTAATACGTCCAAAATCGTAAGCCGCAATTTACCTTTCAAAGTTACAACCAACTACAAGAACTTTTATATTATGTTACTTGCTGCTACGGAACCTTTAATAGACGTGTCCGACACGCACTTGGCCCGTTTTTCTTCCTTTCCACCACTAACGATATCTTTCTAACATGTTTCCAATGTCCAGGATCGAACCAGTCAATGAAAATGAACCGGACGGTCAGAAACTCAACGTGTACGTTGGAGGAGGTTCCCTCATCCACCCGAGTGTCGTTATCACCGCTGCGCATTACGTCGCCACCTCCAAGGCTTTGAAGATCAGAGCTGGTGAATGGGACACCCAGAGCACCAAGGAAATATATCCTTATCAAGATAGGGATGTCGCTTCTGTAATTACTCATGAGGACTTTAATAATAGTAAGTTGTTAATCTAATCTTACTTATATTATACTAGCTGACCCGTGCCCGCTTCGTTGGGCGGTATAATATGCATGGTATCTTTATAATTCATAGCCTATAGCACTCACGAATAATGTAGCTTTCGACCAGTGAAACAATTTTCAAAATCGAATCATAACTTCCGGAGACTACCCCCTACATACAAACTTACAAACAAATACCTCCTTATAATATTAGTATAGATTACAATATATGGTTGACCGAGCTTCGCTCGGTTTTTAAAATGTCTATATCTTGGGAAACGAGCTTTTCTCGAACCTTGATAAATCGATTCCTTGAGCCGAAAAACCCCTAATCTGTAACTTTAATGATAATCCTTGCAGCCTTTTCCGAGATCCTGATTATATATTAAACAAATATACAAGAATTGCTCGTTTAAAGATATTAGATGTGCCCGCAACTTCGTTCGCGTGGATTTCGGAACTCAATAATGCATTCTTTTTCAAACAAAGGATTCTTAACTAAAACAATAATAGCCTAAGGGTGCTTGTACACGGCGCATGTAACTCGCGCAAGTGCCTCAACATGCTCAAGCTACATGCGCCGTGTACAAGCAAAGCACCCCGCGGGTAACTTGATTAAGTAGCTTGCGCATCATGTTACTCGCGCGGGTAAACCGCATGTTTACTTGCACTATTTACATGCGCCGTGTATAAGCACCCTAAGTTACTCCTTATTACGTCAGCGACCTGCCAATAGAAGTCCCGTCAAAATCGGCCCAGCCATTTCATTGATTAGCCATTACAAACAGACAGACAAAAAATGTAACAAAATGTTATTTTGGTATGTATAGGTACCTACCGTATATTATATTGATACTGTTTTTTTTTATTTTTTTCTAGAAAACCTGTTCTACGATATCGCAGTTCTGTTCCTCGCTCAGCCTGTTGACTTGAAGCCACATATCAGAGTGGCGTGTCTACCACAACCGAAGGTGAAGACCCCTGACGGCACCAGATGCTACGCCACTGGTTGGGGAAAAGACAAGTTCGGCAAAGAGGGACGTTACCAAGTTATATTGAAGAAGGTTGGTTGATTTGAAGTTTTGTATTAAACAATAATAATGTTCCACAACTATCACAACAAACACAACGCCACGTTCTGAGTAAATATTCCACAACTATCACACAACGCCATCTAGTCCCAAGCTAAGCAGAGCTTGTGTTATGGGTACTAGACAACTGATAAACATACTTACTTATATATTTCTTAATACATACATATCCTACTACTATTATAAAGGCGAAAGTTTGTAAGTATGGATGTATGAAAGAAAGAAAGAAAGAAGAAAGAAAAAACGTTTATTGGCACATGCCACAAGTACACACAGTATTATGAAAAGACACAAACCAAAGATAACTTAAACCTAAACAATAAAATGAAGCCAAAATAAAAAACAAAAAAAACATGTAGGGTATATTTACACTGTGTGACTCACGGCTGCGCCAATTAGGCCCATTTCAGCATAATGTCGGACAACTAAAGGTGCCCGACGCTGGTTTTCAAATGAACCTAAATGGTGAGTGTCCGAATGTCAAATTAGTTACATAATTAAAATGATAGATATAATGTTAATATGGTGAGAGATAAAAATATATACGTCGAATACTTATGCATAATAAATAAGGATAAAATATTAAAATATAGTAAAATAGTATAGGCGGTACAACAATTACAACACTAGAGATAAAAAAATAAATAAAAAAATTACAAATAAAACAATGGTGTCAACCGGTTTTCGGTACCTAGACCATAATGTCCGAGGCCGGCACAGTGCGCTGCATGCAGCCTCCTGTGACGCACGAACTAGCGGTCTAAGTTGCACATTTTTATGATAATTAATTAATAGTATATTATGTGTGCGGGTATTTTAGTAAAACATTTAAATAATGAGGGATACTATCAGACACAAAAACGAGCAAAGTATATAGTTTTCCCGTATGTTACGCCAATGTGAGTGTTTAAAGGTGTATGGATGTTTGTTACTCTTTCACGCAAAAACCACTGAATGGATTTGGCTAAAATTTGGTACACAGATAGTTTATAACTTGGATTAACACATAGGGTAGTTTTTATCCCGATTTTATGATCCCGTGGGATAATTTTCGAGTTGTAGCGGGTGAAGCCGCGGGCAACAGCTAGTTATAGATAAATTACACCCAGACACAGAACAAATGATCATGCTCATCACACAAACATTTGTTCTGGGTGGGAATCGAACCCACGACCTCCGGCATAACAGTGAGGGTCACTAACCACTAGACCAACAGGTCAGACAAATTCTTTCTGGATTCTTTGTGGATTGTACTTTTGGTGTTTTGTTCCCTCCCGGTCCGAACACCGCGCGACGCTGTAGTGTTTCTCTCTGTAATTTAGAGATATTTCTTTTTTTTTACGCGCACTCCGTTGGATAGGTATTTAAAAAACATTAACAGCCTTACTACAAAGTTAAACATCTAGTTGTTAAACAGTTGTCTAAAAAAGTGTAACTTAAATAAACGTAAAATGCCGAGCCGACACTTTTTTTAGACAAGTGTTAAACATTTTTTTTTGTAGTAAGGCTGTAAGTGTTTGTGAAAGTTGTTATTTTTATGTCAATTTAAAAAGACCAACTTCACGGTGAAGGAAAACATCGTGAGGAAACCGGCATGTCCTAGAACCAAAAATTCGAAGACATGTGACATCCACCAATCCGCACTAGGCCCGCATGGTGGATTATGGCCCACTCCCTCTCACAGAGAGGAGGCCTGTGTCCCAGCAGTAGGAACATTAATAGAATGATGATGAACTTGTTTAAACCCACCCTTTCTTTTGCAGATTGGATTGCCAGTTGTGAAACACGACAAATGTCAAGTTGCTCTTCGTAAGACTCGCTTGGGGAGGTTCTTCCAGCTGCATTCCTCATTCATGTGTGCCGGAGGAGAAGCTGGCAAGGACACCTGTAAGGGAGACGGTGGATCACCTCTTTCCTGCCCCATTGAGGTAAGGAAAAACTAATACAAAACTAAGGAGAGGAATTCCCTGCCAGGAACTGTATTTCCTGATAGCTAGAAGCTTTAAAGTCTGACAAATCAAATCTGGCAGTATCAAATCAGACACTTTTGAATAGTCAAAAGACAAAAAAAAAAAAATGAGCCTGTAGCCAAATGGCAAGCGAAAATCGTTAACGTTCAGCAGTCGCTAATACATTCTCAACTTTATATCCCATCGTTTAAAGTTAAAAATCTAGTAAAGACTGCTGTGTGATAGCGAACGAAACAAACGAAAACGATCACAGTAATCTTTGATAGATTGTCAACTTTATGCAATGGGCTATAAAGTTGAAAATGTATTAGTAACTGCTGAACGTTAGCGATTGTCGCTTGCCGTTTGGTTACAGGCTCATTCAGAAAAAGAGGTTTTACAGTCCCAGTCACAAGGCAACATAATAACAGTGAAAGTACAGTAGATAGATGCCCATGCCAAGTAGTAGATCTCTATGGAGAAGAACGTGCAAGAAACTCCACAAACACGCACAGTCTTACCATGGGGTATCGTATTGCGCAGTTACTGTTGATGTTGTGGAGGTCCGATAGTCAGTCGCTCTATGTAAAATACTGATATTCAGCTGCATCTTGTTCGACTGGAAGCTGACCACAATATAGTTGAAAAAAAGGCTGTGCAGATGATCCGTCAAAACGGAAACTTGACTCATCTCCAAAGCTTAGCACGAATTTTCACTCTTTTACTTTACAGCGTCTTTCCAGTATATTATTATACAGCGTTTCTTGTATGAAAAAATGGAACAGAGCCTCTGGTGTGCGAAAAAAGAACCAATTTTTTCCTTAAATTGTCAATTTGATATTGTCAAAGTTCCAGTTTACTTTACGTCTCAAATACTGAAAACTCGTTCCAAGGGTACAGTTTTTGTGGAATATGTTTTGGTACACACCCATCTTCTTGTCTTTTTACTAATTTTATTTAATTTTCTTTCAACAGTACGAGAAAGACCGTTACGTCCAAGCTGGTATAGTCGCATGGGGCATCGGCTGCGGAGAAGATGGAACCCCAGGTGTTTACGTTGATGTCGCAAACTTGAGGGAATGGATTGACGACAAAGTGGTCGGCAAAGGATATGATCCTCAAACTTACACTTACTAAAAGACAATGGTTAGGAAGACAGTGGTTTAAAACGATGAATTTATCAGCTTTAAGACCACATTCGCACGAGCGCTTTTTTGAGCGTTAAAAAAGCGCTGCTTTTTACTTTTAACAAAAAGGTAAATTGAATTTAAATGTCACCAACCAGCACTTAAAATCAAAAATTCAGTACGTAACTGACGTGTGAACATGGGAATGCATTTCGGCGCTTTTTTAACGCCCAAAAAAAACACTTGTCTGCCTTTTAACGGTGAATTTGTGAATTTTAGTCATGAAAAGCACTATTCAACTCTACAAATTATTAATTTATGGTCTATCGCCGTTAATTTGTTTTTTTTTTTTTACGAATTTCATCTTTATAGTTCTTTTCAAGTTCTCATTTAACTTCAAGTGGGATTCTGACAGACGAGCTCTTAGTAGACACGTGTGTTTAGAGTTTTTCTGTGGATTTTTAGTGATTTCGAGTATTTTTCGAGTTATTGTTGATCCTTTTTTTAATTTGCTAAAGTTCAAGTCAGTTGTCGTTGGTTTTGTAAACAGTCCTGTACTAACCCAACAAGATCTATGTTGTTTTTGACTTTAATATGTTTTTGACTTTAATAATATAAGATTTTAATAAGCAAAATGGCGCCAAAATTAACGAACGCGGCCGAGAGTTATCAAATAAAAAAATTGTAACCACTGTCTGATAGAAACTTTAGAATATGCTCAATTTCTTTTTACTTCTAGCACTGATTTTTTGACATAAATAAATAAAAATGTATTTTAATTTGCTAATGTAATTATTGCGAACCAAAAAAATAATTTTGGCGCGCTTTTCTCCCATATTCTATAAAATAAATGCTATTTCACCTTACTACTAAAACATAAACATCTTTTAAACGCTTGTCTAAAAAAAAGTGTAACTGCAAACGAATAAAGTGAATTGTCGTTTTGACTTTGACAGATTTTTTAGAGAAGTGTTTAAGAGATGTTTATCTTTGTTTTATCAAAATTAGAGATGCCTAAAATTATAATGACAAGTACCTAATGAGATTTTTCACTTACTCAATGTTTTTAAAAAAAATATACTTTAAGAATAAAGAGTTTGTTTTATTCAACCATAATTAGCCCGATATGAGTACGACGATACAAGATGCGAAACATGCGAAATATTGTCAACAAAAGTTCCGTTTCAAGACGTTCTGGCCAAGCTGTAAGTAAATTTTATGTGATATCTTTTAAAAGTTTAAATATGTAGGTAATATTCAAACAACAATGTGCGCAAAAAAAAATGGAAATAAAAAAATGTTAAACTGCTGTTGTACAACAGCAGTTTAATATTTTTTCGAGTACTCGACTACGGCATCTATCGGCGTTAAAACCACCTCGCTGTTTCCTCACACACCTGCGATGAGGTGACGGCGGCTTCTAGTATGACTTCTGCAGACCTGGAGTCAGAGACAGACCTTACCTGTAGGCCTGGGACACAGCCCCATAAAGTCACAGCCAGTCCGCAATTCAGTTTCAAGTTTTTGCATATTGTTATTTGAAAATCTTCAAATTCCTAGATCTTCACGTTCCTAGAGAGAGGACGACACTGCCACTATAGCATTGCTATAATAGCAGCATAAGAACGTGCCCTCGCATAGGAGGCCACTCAGTGGGGAACTGAGGTGTACTTAAGTATTCTATTTTGATTAGAACGTCCAGTGATGATCATAACTTGTCTGCCTTGAAGTTGGCAGTGAAATCTGCAATGTTCCAAATAATTATTGTGTTAATGAATGTAATAATACGAGTAATATATGTGACACTCGCTGTTGCAGTTTTTAGGGTTCCGTAGTCAACAAGGAACCCTTATAGTTTCGCCATGTCCGTCCGTCCGTCCGTCCGTCCGTCCGTCCGTCCGTCCGTCCGTCCGTCCGTCCGTCTGTCCGCAGTTTAGCTCAGAGACGCACAGTACAAGAGAGCTGTAATTTGGTGTAAATATACGGATTCGTTGTGCCGAAAAAGTGGTAAAATAAAATCTCGTAAAATATTTTTTTTTAGGGTACCTCCAGTATACACATAAAGTCAGGATTTTTTTTTTCTCGCGTACCCCTTAGTGTGGGGTATCATTAAATAGGCCTTTAAAAAATAATGATAGTTTCCATTAACAATATTTTGATAAAAAAATTCGTTTGTGAAATATTAAGCTTTAAAGTGCTAAATTTTGCTCGATTCGAGTGTCCCCCCCCTCTACCAGCTAAACGGTTATGTTTGGGGGTGTGAAAAAATTCACAATAGTAGTACATGTAACGAAGTTTAAAAGAAAATTATCATGACTAAGTAGGCTTTACAACTTTACGAGTAATAGTCGACCAACTTATAAAATGTACTTGATATCATATTTTCTTAAACAAAATGTATCGGAGACAACTGCAAATGTAAGTTTGTCAACTTTATTTTTACAGCTTTTATAGGTATGTTTTTTGGGGATAGGTAGGTTTTTATCGTCAACTATTTTTAACTAAATTCAAAAAAAGGAGGAGGTTCTAAATTCCTTGTAATCTTTTTTCTTATGTATTTTCCCCGATTTCTCAAAGACTCCTGGACCGATTTTGAAAATTCTTCTTTTTAAAATTAAATTCAGCGAATCAGTTTAGTTAGTTCGCATAAGTATTTTGATGGGCAACTACGGAACCCTACACTGTGCGTGGCCCGACACGCACTTGGCCGGTTTTTTTTTTAGTCACAGTTCGGTTTGGTTAGAACTGTCGGAGTTCCATGTGTTCGTCGCGGGGGCAGATTTTATTGCTAATTTGAAGGATTCTTCAACTTTATGAGCCAAAGTATAATTAACCTGAGAAAAAAGCATGAGTTTCTTTACACATAGTAACTTTATCGACTCTTCGATCAGAATGTGCACTTTTCGTGTGAGTAAAAAAAGTTGATAGGTACCGGTTTTTGCCAGGAGTCATTTAAAGTCAAACATTTTTAACTTAAAATTTAATTAGTTCCTCTTGAAAATATTATACGCACATTATAAGATCTTGAATGACGCAACATTAAGGTTTTGAATTATGATGCTTTTTATTTCTTTTGATTATATTCTGTTAATGTTTATTTTGATTTTGTTACATTTAATTTTTAACTATTTTGAATTTGTTTAACTTTTAATTTTATTATGATTTTAATTCAATGTTTTCGATTATACCTAATTTTATTTCGTCCTCAACTGTGTTTCTGCCTGTGATTTTGATGTTTTAATTCAATTTTTAGTTTTAATTTGGCCTGAGGAGCCTGATTGTACCTACTATGTGTATCAAATATCCTGTAATTTTAAGTTTTATATATCTAATCAATATTTAGTGCATGTTGTGCTTACCTGTAAGAGATTGATGCACTAGACCCGATTTTATTCAATGTAACACAGAATTGTTTGAGTGTAGAGTGTACTCAATTGTTGGTGAGCCAAATAAATAAATAAATAAACATTATATCAATAAAATCTAAATCATAAAACTAAATCGAGTCAAACTCGTTGGTGGAAGGAAAAAAAACTACCTACTTATTTGTTTTAATGACTCGGTAGCAATATCCATAGGCGTTGTATCTTGATTGTATCCGTGGGGATGGGGTTCAGTTTGGTGATGGGGCACCGCCACCACCACCGCCGCCACCACCGCCACCACTGCCGCCACCACCGCCACCGCCGCCGCCACCACCGGGCGCCGCCGCCGGAGCTATGGCTTCTGAGCCATTAAATATAGCCACTAAGGCACAGAGCAACAAGGCGAAGAATGAGAACTGAAACAAACAAATGATTCATTATTAAGTTGGGCTTCAAGGTTACGACGATTAAAAGGTTATAAGGAATAAGCGACATGGGCGAAAAGTTTCCCTTTCGAATGCGATCTTAATTACACCCAAGAAAAAAACTGCGTTTTCAAAGATTCATTTCGGCAATTTTAAACTTCAAAAAACTTTCCTAAACTTTTAATTTAGTTTTTGAACCTCGTTAAACGTCTGTTAAACATTTGTCTAAAAACTGTCTAAGTAACCGCAAAAGACCCTTAAGGTAATAAATGCTATTTTGAGTAGACAAGATAAGTGTTCAATGAAAGGTTAAAATTTAATTTAAAAATAAAACTTTGGACACTTACGTATTTCATATTGAGGTTTGCACTTTACTATGTGTCCTACTCTAGTACAGCTTTATATACCAAAATCAGATCAATAAAACAGAAAACTAGTTTAGTTTATAATCATCGTTTTTGATATTCCTAATCTGAATTGATTGAGGAAAATGTTTAATTTTTATTTAAATAGTTAAAACTGGATTAGAAATTAGGAAAAAACGTTTTGTAAATTATGTACCTATTTGTTGTTTTGGAGGACACACGACTTTACATGTTGACTACGTCAAGGTATGAGTTCCGTATTCAGGATGACCATTGACGCATTATAGGTAACTTTTTTTTAGCTTTGTCTAAAAGACTGACAGACTCGTTCTGACTAAAATCCACGGTGTCCTTCAATAGCTCTTTAGTTTCGGGGTTACGGTAATGAGATAAGTCCCGCGAGGCCGCGACCTATAGTAGGCATACACCATCCTGCCTATGTGAACGATAGATGTGACGCTTGCAATTGTTTTAAATCGGCAGTTCGTCCATAGACACCATACACCATACTGCCTATCGTAAAGATTGATTTGACACAACGTCAAATCTGCATCAGTGATGCCTACTCATAACGCAACAGTGGCTAATTCTACATATATAAATAAGTGGAATTCTGAAGCAATGGTTCAGTTTTGGGTTGAAGTAAAAAAAATGAAATTCTTCCGGTGGAATAATAAAAAAATTGGAATCGACTTCGTTTTTGATACCGAGTACGCCCACGAAATGCTTGCGGTTCATTTTTTAACACCTTTACCCTTAGCACGAATTATTTTATAAACGCAACCAAGTACTTTCAATGTGTTGAATCTGTGCAAAACTGAATTTAAAACAGGATTTCTACTAACAGAAAACCACCAACTTTATGTATGCCAAGAAGCAAACTACTACAGTTATCAGCTTGGACTTGCTATAGTTATAAGGTAGGAATGACCAAAGATTATTAACCATACCTACTACTACTATAATAAGTTTATGCAGGATGTGATGATACATACGTACATCAACTATTAAATGCAAAACCATCACTAACAAATTCATATAATGTAATCAACAATTGATTACGTTTATTGGTTTAAACTGTCTCACAACCCATTTCTACCCCTTAATAGGTACTGGTAGATTAAAAACATACCTATATAGTGTGTACTTTTGTCCGAATCTGTCACACTAATATAAATTAACTGAACTACAATATTCACAAGCAAGGGCCATCACTGAGCCAGCATCTTCGCTGTATCATTTTAGTTACAAGTTTTTTATACTAGAAAAATGGGTTAATTTAATGGTAATTTCTTCATGTTTACAGATTATTTTATCTTTGGACAGTAACTCTACTGAGAGCAAGGATTGCCTATTCTCAATTTCGCTGCTGCTCTGTGAATCATGCAAGAAAAACACACTGAATTACATGATAAAATATGTGGTAGTTTACCTAATATTATAGGTATATATAGTGTTTTAACCTTTTATTATTAAAATAAATACTTAGGGAAATATTAATAGTTATATTTTTTTACAAATCTTATGATTCGTCGTCTCATCGTTCTCCTGCCCTTATTCTAACTCATCAAATCTTCTATTTTTCTCTACTCATTATGTCAGTACTCACCTTTTTAGTAAAATCATGCAAAAATAATTATATTTTATATATTTGCTCTGTCAGAGCTGCTTAGCTTTGCTTGAAATGCTTTAATTAAAATCATATCAAAATGAAAGTCGTTGGTTTTACTTTACTTACTTTACTTTTACCTATATTATTAACATTCTGTAAGTTATAACAGCATAGGAAAAATACAATTATTGTAATTTAAACACAATCACTAAATAACTATTACTAACAACAATAAGGAATATGATATTTCACTTCACTGAGATGTAAATCCATTGTACATTTTTTGTTAATCGAAGTACCTAAATCCATGATAAAGAATTACACATTGATCCAATGGCTCTCAACTTTCTGTATCAAATTGTTTGCATGAAATAATTAGGAAACATTTTGATCATACTCGTACAATACCTAGCGGTTTCACACTAGGTATATCACTGTGTCAGCTGGTTTTATCTTCCACCTTATTCATGTCTGAAGAATGGCAGGTTCTGCGATTATTTTGTGCTGATCCTCTTAGCATGTCGATGGCAATCAAAATTGAGTCGGGTCAGAATTGGACCACGCGTTTTCCATATAATTTTTCCAGAGCAAAGTCGTCGATGATGATGATGATCTCCCTTAGGTAGGTAGGTATTTTAAACGCTTCTCGATTTTATTGAAACGAACCACAAAATTTAATTTATTGAATTTCCTAACGTATTTTTGTTTGATGTTTGTTACTTAGATACACATCGATTGTTTTATTTGAATATTCGTTGTCATAGTAACCATATTGTCAGCCTCTGATTTCAGTTTTGCCCGTATTTTAATATTACTAAAAAGGTATTAAAATTAAAAATAAAATGATTTTACAATTTTATCCTAACTTATTCGTGTAGTATAAATGCACTTGTTCGTTATGCTTTCACGCCTAAACCGCTGAACTATTTTGATGATATTGGTTCGTAGACCCATCTGAAAAAAAAGTCATAATGACTACTCATTAATCGTAGTAATAGTGCCTGCAGGCAGTTGCTGGTTTTTTTAATCCTACCTAGACTTTTTAAGACGCCATTCGCGCGAAAATTTTTTTTTTCTGCTGGCGTTAAAAAACCGCCGATATAGAACAAATGCATTCCCTTGTATAATAATAATAATATTCCACAACTATCACACAACGCCATTTAGTCCCAAGCTAAGCAGGGCTTGTGTTATGGGTACTAGAAAACTGAAAACATACTTATATATTTTTAAATACATACTTACTATAGATAAATTACACCCAGACACATAACAAATGATCATGCTCATCACACAAAGATTTGTCCTGGGTGGGAATCGAACCCACGACCCCCGGCATAGCAGTCAGGGTCACTAACTACTAGACCAACAGGCCAGTCAAAATCTGTTCACACGTCAGCGCTTTTAAAGTGCCAGCAAAAGAAAACGCTCGTTTGAGTCGGGGCTTACCCGTAAGTATAATAAATACTTAGTTTTAACTTACCTACCTGTTCCGACACCTTTTTTTAACCTACTTCAAAAAAAGGAGGAGGTTCTCAGTTCGGAATATTTTTTATTTTTATGTATGTTCCCCGATTTCTCGAAGACGCCTGGACTGATTTGGAAAAAAAATCTCAGGTCAGGTTCTGGTGATAGGATCCCAGGGAAAGCGAGGGTTCCTTCAAATTTTATAGGCAGATAGTACCAATTATATATATTTTCTAAAGCTGTTCGAGTATTTGCATCTGATAATCATCATTTCAGGTGGATGAGCTGATGATGGAAGGTACAACTCCTTAACAGTAAGGAGTAGGCATCGATTGATTTAGTTTGTGTTCGCATATCTCCGGAATTTGAGTCCGATTTAAGTAATGCTTTTTTTTGGTGTGCGAGGTATCATTTAACTTAGGGAACACTGCAAGTTTCATCAGAATCGGTAGAAATCGGTCAGTAATTTTTGAGATATGGAATTTTATTAGCTTATTGTGTACATGAGCGATGTAATTACCGGTGCGAAGGATTACAAAATTCTAGTGCACATGTAAGAGAATGATGTTCTTGACAAGAATTCGGGTTGAATATTTAAACTAAAAAGAGTTAAAAAAATTTTTTTTCAAAAAACTGTAACCGCCTTCAAAAACAACCACAATCTACAAAATTACTTTTCATTCGGAAGTCGGTGGCTAAAAGACAATGAAAAGAAAAAAAAAACAAAGGCACCGACAACCGAAAAAAGTTATTTTGTAGATTATTTTACAATTTTTTGTGGTTGTTTTAGAAGGCGGTTACATTTTTCTTGAAAAAGTTTTTTTTTTATCACCTTTTCAATACACGATTATTTTGACATTGAAAAATTTTGCCTTTTTTTTAATTGAAGTCGAAAATAAAAATTATAATAATGCAGAGAAGTGTTGCTTTTTATTATTTAGCTATTAGCCTCCTAGAGGGTTACACGAGCACAAAGCATGAAGGTTGGTTTTTGGGTAGTTAATTTCATAAAGACCTTCATATATTTATTTATTTTACAATTTTTTCGCTTAAAAAATGACCAACATTTGAAAGGACCCGAAGGAGGGTAGGGGTACCCTAAATAAAGGGAAAATATTTATAAAGTGGGAACACTGTCTTATATTGCGTACGCATCACAGACTAGATAGGTACGCATGCTAGACGTGGTGCGTTCGAAAACGTTTGTCTAGTAAATTAAATGTAAAATGAAATGCGGAGAATATTTGTTTTTTTTTTTAGTCAATTCTATTATATATTATTAACGTTTTTGTACAATTATTTTCTTATTTAGTCACTGAATTTGGATTAGTACTGGTTATTTTTAAATAAAAATAAATATTTGTCAAAAAGTCGAGTTTCAGAACGATCCCATATGCAGGACTCTGGGCTGCGTTTATATCCTTTATCCAGTTTAAATTTATACTGCCTAAATGTCAAACACCCCGTTTAAGTACACCGCGACGTGAAAAATGAAGCTAACTAAAATTTAATCTGCCCCGTTTACGGTCATTCGCTGGGATAAGTTTTTAAAAATGGAATTTACTGATAAAATATTGCGACCTTTTTACCTCGCAATATTTTATCCTGCTGCCAGACTGACATTACGTTTTGTTGTTTTGCTCGATATCCGCAGTAAAAACGAATATTATTTTTATTTTAGAGAGTAAATATTATTTGTGGATTATGGATTGTATTAAACCGGCAAATTGATTATTTGTTCAATAAACTGAGCTGTCAATTGAATTTGACAACTAACATTGACAGAAACTTATGACTCCGTTCAGCGAACCTTCGCTAGTTTAATTTTTTCCGGCGAAATACCGCCGGAAGATTTAAACGCACCCCAGCCCTGGCCACCACTCCTTGACCTTTAGACATGGCGCTAGTGTCTATTTCATTACATCAAATGCATTAAAAAATTAGTACCTAGAAATTTCCGAAAGTCATGAGTGGTCGGATTTTAGTGACTTCTCAGTGATGTCGGCTGACAATAATCCCTGTATTTGTTACAGAGATTTTGCAGTATTTTACTCTACAGAGTCTGCTTTACTTTCCCAGTTTACTTAAGATTGAAAATTCATATTCAGGGTATCTTGTATATTTAAATATATTTTGCCACCGGAAGAATTTCATTTCTTTTTTTATTTCCACCCGAAACTAAACTATTTCTTTAGAATGCCACTTATTTATATGTAGAATGAGCCACTGTTGCATTATCTTGTCTTTTGACTCGGGACACTACTTGACTAATTTTGAAGTCTCAATGTCATGATGAATTGAAATGGTGTTAGAAAAGTAGCTAAAAAGTTTAGCCACAAGTTACACTTTTTAGCTTTTTTTCTAGCACCTTTATAAAATTAGCTAACTATCTATGAAGTTGCTAAGATGGCATCACTGCTGCCGATTTTACGTTGTGTCAAAAACGATTTGATGACCTATCAAAATTGGCATGTCATGCCATCAAATTGGCATTCCACCCCCATACACGTTCAATTCTATTTGAGCAAATTGGCAGTTTTATGCCGAATTGACAAATAGGCATTATGGTGTATGGCTACCATTAGATTAAAATATCCAGACACAACGTAACGTGTGTCTGAATGTAGTGAAGCCAGTTTGCTATGCTATATGCTCAAAGCTGTCGCATCGAAGAGCACATCGCGCCTAGAGTTCAGCGATGTGATTTCTCATTGAAAATAGCATAGCTAAAGCCCGGTTTCCACCGCGAGCGGAACGGACACATTAATGACTCCTTTAAACTCGCAGGCGCAAACTGCATACTTGTATTTCCACCAACAAATAGTTCTTGCGTTCCCAGAGCGAGCTCATTTTACTCTTTTCACCCGCTGGGTCATTAAGACTATCGTCTACCGAGCGCTCGTCCATACCAAAAGAGGAAACGTTTTTCTCCCCCTAGATGTTATCCTATCTCAATGATTTTTTAGAATGCATCTGACACAGTAAAAAACTAGGTTTATAGGTTTTCTTTTTTTCAAAATTTATAATTGTTTGAAAGTTACAGGCGCCTAAAAGTTACTATTTTTATGACAAAATCTTCATTTAAGTAAAACCTTTGTATTTAAAAAACAAAGAAGTTTAAGAAAAAAAAGCAGAACCTACAAACCTAGAATATAATATGCTGAAACGATTGACACCAGAATCTAAGAGATTGGTCTTGATTTAGTATGTGAAAAACGTTTTCTCCCGAGAGACATATTTCATATAAAAAATACTCACATTCAGTCGCGAACTGCAACGCTCTCTATCGCACGGTCGGGGTTTTTTCAAAGCGTGGGAGGGACAGTAGGAGTTTTTCTAAATACCTATTTTTTGAAATGGCAGCAGCTATTCTATCCTCTTAATGTGTCTGCTCCTTTTGCAGTGGAAACCGGGCTTTAGCCAGCCAATTCCACAGCGATATTGCGATAGATGAACCTAGTAGTTCCCAATTAACTTTTTTAAGGTAGGTAAATAGTGGGTGCACGGCACCCACTATTTTCCAATTTGAACCAGTAGTTCCCGAGATTTGAGCGTTCAACCAAATCAACTCCTCAGCTTATAATATTATTTGGCAAAGGCTAGTGATTTCCTTGTCATAACAAAGATTTGTTTATTTTTCCTTATTACGTCGTTTATAATTTTATTATTTTAGTTGAATTAATAATATCTTTTGTAACGCATCAACTAATCCATAATGAACAGCTTTAAATGTAAATTATGAATTTATAATCATTAAGTTCAGGTTTAGCCAAACTATATCAGATGTACAAGGTTAAAAGAAGGCAATAGAGCCAATGGAATTTTTTTCTGTTTTTTTTTATCGTGGTAAAATCATCAAATGAGTTCTCCCACCCCGGGAAGGGCAGGAGAGACAGTCAGACTCGTACTGACTAAAATCCACGGCGTCCTTCAATAGCACTTTAAGTTCCGGGGTCAGTCACGGTAATTAAACAAGTCCCGCGACCCTGGCAGTCTTTGGACCTCTACTGGCCCGTCATCATGCTGAAGCTCTTTGAGGCGCGCGTGGAACACAACGCGCCGTCGACCCCGCATGGTCCATGGTCGGACAGCGAGTTGCATTTGACGTTGATATAAGGGTCGTTTTGCAGTTACACTTTTTTTAGGCAAGTGTTTAACAGATGTTTAACTATGTGTGGTAATACTGTTTACCGTCGTATTACCTTTTGTAGTAAGACAGGTTATGTTTTCACAGATGATGCATTTCTATTGCCTTGGTCCTGGGCTGATGTTGATTGATAAAATGATTAAAATCATTATAATATTATAAGCTTTATTAACTATATCAATAACCAACATGTTAACTATGACTATAAAATAGTACATTAGGAACAAACATTATTTTGTAGAAAAAAAAAAGGAAATAAATAATAATAAATAAAAAAAAATGTTTTGGTCTCACGATTTAATACTTCGAAACAAACAAATAAAACAAAACTATTTACAAATGAAAATTGAAGAAAAAAAATGTGATTATACTTAGAGCTAAAAAACCATGAATTCAAACTTTTGAAAAAAGAAAATTGTTTTCCACTACAGATATAGAGGGGATGGACTGAGCATTATTTATACGAGAAGAGTTTCATTTGTCCATCTTTCTCGACTGTGACGTAGTACCTCAGCGAGTTGCAGAATAATTTTTGTGTAAAAATTGAGATCGTATCATGACGAGTCTAGTTTATATCGTCGTTGCTCAGTCCATTCTCCATGTCTACGAAAAACACTCTTCTATTTTCAAAATTTAAACGAAAAAAAATTGAAACTAGATTATTGAAATACTTGAACATCACTTAAAAAGAATTTGTAACTCTTATAAATAGGTACATTGTTTTATTCTTTTAGTTATTTATATTATAATTTCTACATAATAACCAACTTTCTGGAATGGACTAACACATTGGCACTAGCATGGAGGGATCTTTTTATCTTTCACACCCTTTTAATTACCAAAAAATTACTGTTTTGAAATCCATTTTTTATCACTGTGGACTTTTGACCCAAGGTCTGAAAGTAGTGGGATCATTGTGAGCTGTAACGAATGACACAGCAAAAGGACTGGACTGCAAAAAATGTAGATTAGAAGCAAACAGTTTTTAAAAAGTACTTAGTGCCTTTAGGCAGTGGGGCCCACTGGTATTAACGGGCCTGGCGAGGCCTTTTATATTTTTTGTGAGGCCCTATGATAGTATTGTTGAGGCCCTTTGGAGGATATATTTTTATAATTAGGTATTATTTATATGCCAGAGATGTTATAACATTATTTTTTTTTTATTATGTTTGGGTCGATATTGAGACAAAAATAAGGGTTTAAAAATTCTAATACTATGCATTTAATACAAGCTCTGGCTATCGTTGTAGTTTTCATTCTGGAAGTATACATTGCGTTTTATTTAAAAGATAAGGCCATGGTTCCTATAATAGGCTATTTTTTACTTGGAGATTGCATATTGAAGTACCTTTTAGGCAGTTTCAAAATAACACTCGTGAGTCCATGGGGCCTTTTTGAGGCCTTATGGTAGTACGGATGTATGTACTGAAATATGCATTCTCCAAGCATATTTATCTATAAATAAATATATTATTCACACCCACATTTTATTAGTTTCTTTTGTTTCGTAGGCACATTATCGGTTCTCAAACATTCTTAAAATTATTATCTACATTAGTAATATATAAGCATTTTTTTTTCGTATAAGCAAATACGCGGTAAGAGTATATAGTTGCGTTTTTCAACATCGAATAAAAACTAGACGAGTTTTTTTTTTAATTTAAATGTGTCAAATGAATATCGATGTCAAAATTCGAATTTAGAAATTGATCGATTTAGTCTTTGTCTGTGGTATTGTCTATGCGTAGAGGCACCGTTTTTACTAATCGTATTAAATATATCGAAAACATTTTTCTTACTAACTGTCTATTATAGATAACAATAAATAGTTTTGGAATCAATTTGAGCTCATTGACGAACTGTCGTGAATTATCTACGGCACCAGTTTTTGACATTTGTTAAACGCCATTTTTTTTCAGAAGTTCACGATGTCTTGGTATGCAAGCGGTTTAGTGAGAGCAAGAGAATATTAAACTATTCATAGAAAAAAATGCAATAACAAGAATAAAATGTTACAAAAAGTAAACAGTTTCAGAAAGAAAAATATTCAAAAAATTATTGCGCTTACTTAAATTATTCTATAGTCATTTCACCTCTGATTTTGCAAAATGTTCTTTATTTCCGTCGCAACAAGGTTGGTAATCAATCGTCACCGTCAGTTCCACAGGTTTTATCACTGCTAAAATCAAACTGACTTTTATTCTCATTATAATACGGTTACTAAAACTATCAGAGGAAAAATTAGCTATAGTACTAGTATTACATTTAAAGATTGCATGAAAAATACATACAAAAATGGTACAACCAAAAAGGCTGATACCCAAAACAGGCTGCATTCTATAGAAAAACGAATATTATTAAAAAAGTTACGATTCCGCTCTCACTCATAGACATACAGCATGGCGTAGAAGAGGAGAAAAAGTATCAAAACTTGCAAAGACACCATCTATCTCTTTCCTATAAAACCTATGTTAATGTAAAAGAAAGAGACAGAAAGTCCTGTGACTTTTCTTCCTTGGTATGCCAACATGATTGACACTTAGCTAAATTCCAAAAAGAACAGTCCATGCTATAAATCTATGCTCTCACTAAATACCAAAACACCGTTATTTTCTTGAAAACTTATTCAGCAGCGCTTATAGTAATGGTCTTTCCTTTGGGATCATCAAACCGGTCCATGGTTCTGATGTCAAGCATCATCATAATGCCGTAAAAGGTGATGGCTAGAAGAATGAAGGTGACGAATAAACAGGCCAGGATTGGTGCGGAGAAGTAGCCCACGCAGTAGAATGGGTGGCCGAACTCTTGGGTAGTGTTGGACTCGAAAAAGGGCTGGACCTGTGGGTAGAAAATGGCAAATCAGTCAATGTTTTTTAACTGCAAAATGGCTGTGGCTTTCAAACTACGTGATTTATTAATCTAAGTGGATGGGGACGGCTATATCTGAAACCTCAGATCAAACAAATAGGCAGATAGAACGCTCAGGACACGCTAGTGTCTCCACCAAAGTTAATACAAAATCAAATAGAATTACATTCCATAATGTTTTCTTTGTTTTTGAGAACAACATTTACGATGTTTAAAGACACAAGACGGCATATTTTGGCAAAAAAACAACAACGACGCGCAGCTTGGTACGATGCGTAGCTTGGTACTGTCGCGACTTTGTATTCGATTTGGTATTAACTTTGGTGGAGACACTCGCGGGTCCTGAGCGCTATCTGCCTATTTCTTTGATCTGAGTTTATAAGATATCTACATTGCCAAAAGGAGTCATGAGGCAAGGGTCGCTGCAATCTGTATTAATATAACACTTGATATAAGTATTGAGAATCTCTTTCTGTTTAAAAACACAATAAAGAATAACATACCTTCATATCAGCGAAGCTCAGAGAGTAAGTAGTGGTCTCATTAATGGTACTAAAGGTGATGTGCTGGGCACAGCGGTAGGAGAAACCCAGAACAGCCAGCACTCCATCTGTGTCATATGCAGGGTACAGAGATTCGTGAACAGCGCCCACGGTGAGGACAACTTCGTCTGTGAAGAGGGTAAAAGATAAACAGTTAAAAGATGTCTGTAATATAAAAATGAATTGCTGAATGTGTTGCTAATTGGAAATTTCGAGAGCAGCTGAACTGAATTTTTTATAATATTCCTTGAAGTACGCACGGCTACAAATCCAACTATACAAAACAACGACGATATAATACTAGACTCCGCATACACGATCTAAAGAATAAAAACTATTCTGCCAACTTGCTGAGGTACTACGTAAGCGAGGGGGAGGGGTACTGCGTTGTGATTGGCTAACTCACAGGTCTGTGCTGTCTGAACGATGTTTGGCTCACAGGATTGATGCTCTTTAAATGAGACGAATATAAGACTTTTATCGCCTAAAGTGTTAGGCAGACATCGAGTCGCCTGTTATTAGGAGTCTAGTACTATATCGTCGTTGATACAAAACCAATGCGTCCACCAAAGTTGACTGTTCAAAATCAAAATCGAATACAAAGTTAGCGACAGTCTAGTTATGGCCATATGTAAGAAATACGCGTCAGTTGTTGTCTTTTGCCAAAATATCCGTCTCGTGTCTTTAACCATCGTAAAAGTTGTTCTCAAAAACAAAAAAAACATTATGGAATGTAATTCTATTTTGATTTTGTATTAACTTTGGTGGAGACACTCGCGTGTTCTGAGCATTCTATCTGCCTATTTCTTTGATCTGAGGGTTTGATGTACAGTTTTTTATTTGGTAAATATTTAGGTTTAATTAATTTATTATTATATTGTTTTTAGTAGTGTTAATAAGTTAGTATTTAGTGTAATGTTAGTTTATTCAAAATAAATAAAACATTAAGGTAAAATTTTGCTTATTCTTTTCTTATAATATTCATTGAAGTTTGAGGATGGCTCCGAGGGAGAAGAAAATGAAAAAAGTGCTTTAAAAATCTAAAAACAACACTTTTTCTCTAACCCATTTAAAAGATTCCTAATAATACTTAAAAGTCAATTTGAACTTTAATACCAAACATTAGAGTTTAAGTATTAGTGGAGGGGACTCGAGAAAGCAAAACAATTGAGTGACATTAGATAAAGGAGGTATTGATTAAAACCTGTACTTCAGATAACTTCTTGGACCAAAGCCAAAGTGTCTGAATTCTTTGCTTCAAGGCAAAGATTTTCAAGGACCTTTTTTTTAATGACATAATAAGTAGGACACAGAGTCTAAAAAGTAAGCAAAGAACATTTGAAACATCTCATTGTTTATAAGGAAAGGTTAAAACCAATCTAACTTAGCAGTAAAAGTTAAATTGGACAAGGTAAATCATTTTGATAAGTTTTTTACTGAAGTTTACCAGATGAAGATTGAAAATGATCCTGAGGGAACATAATACTGTCTAATCGTTATATTCAGCTAGATGTCCACTGCTGAACATAGACCACCTCCTTAGACCATCACAACAGACAACAAGTCTTCACTTGCATCCATCGATTACTTGCAACCGGTGGCGTAACTATACTATCTGAGGCCCGTGGCATTTTTTTTGTGGGGCCCTAAAAGTTAAAATCGTCTCACCATCGTCGTTATTAGATTCTTAACCGACTTCTAGATAAAAAAAACTTAAAAAAAGATAACCGACTTCAAAAGCAACCACAAAAAGGATATAATAACCGACATAATAACTTTTCTTTCGGAAGAATTTAATAAAGGTCTTGAGTAGATCTGATAATGGAGCCGAGAGACAGTCAAGGGAACTCCTCAATGATTTATAGCAGCTATATTTCTGAGCTAGCGGCCTCTTGGGCTGGGGCCCCCTTGGGTTGGGGGCCCGCAAAATTTTGCCAGCCCTGCCACCCTATAGTTATGCCACTGCTTGCAACTCTCAATATGTTGGTTGTTCATCTAGTGGGAGAAATAATTGGAGTAATACCTATGCTGCATCTTAAGGGCTTCACACACAGCAGCTATAATGTAAAGATGTATATCATAGCATGATACATCTCATTACATCTTTCCATAGAAATCGTCAGGAGACCACACGCAGCAGCTATGTATATTTTTACATCTTCGAATCTCTATGGAAAGATGTTATGCAATATATCCTGCTATAATGTACATCTTTACATTATAGCCAGTCCAGTGGTACAGAGCGAGCACCATTAAAGAGGGGCAGAGATTTAGTACAATCCTTATGGTTAATTTTCTTTGTTTCTCTGCCAGCTCGCTCCACATCACTGAATCACCTCTCGAGAATTTTTCTTCCTCATGTTCTAAAAACAAAAAAAAATAAAAAGTGTAAAGAGCTTACCAAAGAACCAGTATCCGCCCCTTGAGTTGAATGTCAGAAGGAGGGTGGTGTTGTCAAACACCAGCGTTGCACTGACATTGCCAGACGTGACCTGGGAGCTGCTGTTTGTAAATCTCCGAGCACTCTCGAGTCATTTCCAGTTTTGAGCAATATTTCCGTAGTGGTCATTCGGAGGCCATCAACTGTGATCATACGAGCATTACGTGATCCTTCAACAGCACGTCGAACTCTTGACTTTGAAGCCGGGATGGTCCATGATGGGTAGTCGGCCGTGTACACAGCAACCACGTTCAACTCTTCTGGCATCTTCGAGATCGTCTCCTGCATAAAAGCGTCATGGCGGCGCAACATATCACTCCTTGATTCACCTTCTTCGGCATCATTCAGATTGATGAACACAAATCTGGCTCCAATTGGGATGTATTCATCAGGGAATATGGTGATAGCGTCCGGACCAGCTGTCCTGTTCAAGGTTGGCACCACATCGTTCACTCTAGGCAGGTAAATAGCCTCGCCTAGATTGTCGTGCAAGTATGGAAAAGATGTCTCACCATCCTCATTTTTCAGTGAAAAATCTTCAACGGATAACGTTTCTTCAACGAAGACGAGAGTTACGAAGTCGTCTTCCAATTGCTGCTTCAGTACTGCCCCAAATTCATCGCTGGAGTAAGTCGTAAGGGGGTTCGATTTCATAGAACTCTTGATCGAATCGCCCCACATGAACACTGGGACTTTTGATGCATAACAACTAATTACACTTAGAATTAACAGCGGGAACACCACACGGCAAAACGCCATTTTTAAGGCTAATTCTATTGGACGCAAAACAGACTAAAAGTTTGTATTTTAGCCCAAAATTGTCATAAAAAGACAAAGCTAGGGCGATGACGACGGACCATGGGTCATGTGAAAAGTGATCATATGATAAGTTTGACGCCTTGTCTATGGTTTGCCATTGTTGTCAGTACAAGTTTTCAAAACTACCAATTTTGAAATTAAAAATTAAATCAATGCTGAACAAAAAATATTATCTTAAATTTTGGGCGTTTCTTTCCCTTGTGATTTATTGGAAATATTTAACGTGATACATAAAATATTAAAAAAAGTAAGAGTGTTAATAAAATATTTTTATAAAGATCGTGTTTGATTTTAATTTCCCTATTTTATGGGTAACCAGAGAAAATGGGTGTACCCGTCGATTAATAGATTTCATAGACAAAATGAAAACCCCTTCTACACGGTGAGACCCGACCGCCTGACAGAGGTGAACTTGGTCGTGTCACCAGTACCCCACCGTCTGGAACGCTGTCGGCTGACGGTCGGGTCCCACCGCGGACGCAGCCTGTCGGGACGGCTAGCGCTCCATTAGACCAAGGTTCGATTGACTCCGCCCACATTGGTCGCGCGACCAACGTCTACACGGTCGATTTTCATTCCCACCGGACCAAGATCACATCTGTCAGGCGGTCGGGTCTCACTGTGTGTGTAGAAGGGGTTTTATTGGAGTATTTAAAAAAAAGTAGTTTCCAAGAACTCTATAGATGGCGTTGAACTGACTGCGTTACTCTAGGAAAAAGATTGTGCCTTCATTTTACACAAACCCACGAGGCACAGACTTCTGGTAAAGTTTTTTTCTTGGGACATTCAACGACACTGGCGGCTCACGCACAGTGTGGTTTTAAAAACGAGACCATAATGAGAATGAGAAGTTTTTTTCTTAATGGTTGTTATTATTTTGAAAATGCCATTTGTAGTTGTCCAAGAACTCTATAGATGGCGTTGAACTGACTGCGTTACTCTAGGAAAAAGATGTATGCCAAGTGCACAAATCCACGAGGCACAGACTTCTCTTCTTTTTCTCTTGGGACATTTTCTTTATGGCGTGGAAAACTCATAAATTAAAAAGACTGAAAATGAATATTTTTTTCTTTTTTCTTGTTGTTATTTATTTTCAAAATGCCATTTGTGTGGTGACTGACAGTGACTGACAATGACATGACATGTACGTTTCGTTTTACAATCTCAAAATTACATCCAAGTGAAAAAAATCTAAAAATGACGTTCCGTTTGTTGCAGTAGCATTTATCAAGTTCAGCGCCATCTATCCATCGACTTGGGAAGAGTATAAAAAAATAAAAATAAAATCCCTTATTAATATCTCCGCCGCCTTATTTATGGAGGTCCTATAATGTAACCGAGACAAAATGTTCTACACCAGCTCAACGATTTTATTGTGTACCTACTGTCAATGTCGTGCAAGGGGCCTAAACATTTCACCAGGATCACTTTCGTAATTCTTTACTTCGGAATCTGTCGAATAGAAGGTTTATCATCCTAAAATTGATAACACACAAAAGTAATCTGAAGAGAGGTTCAATAAAAACAAGAATGATGAATTTGTCCGTTTTAATAGCGTGTCTTTACCAAGTAAGATGTATAATAGCACTTGCAACAGTACCCGTATTAATGTTAGATTACGACCTAGCCATGGTTCATGTTTCAGTTCCACCAAACCCTTTCAAGAAGCTAAATTCTTCATCTTTTAGATTTATTATTCGCGAATCAATCGAACATAGTGCCGCAATCATTATTTTTATTGAAAGAACTTTTTGCATCGAAGATTTAAGTTCAAAAGACAGAGTCTATGGCAGCCCCTTCCAAAATCTGCGAAGCCATCTCCTTGAGGATCAGAACAAAGTGAAATACTTTCCTTCAGTAATCGAACCATACAATGAGTTGCTAAAAGTATTCCCGCCGAAGGAGGATGCTGTCTTTTATTACGATAATAAAGATAAATTACTGCATTTGAAAACTAATTTTCAGTATATGTATCTGTTTTTTGACGATTTTTACAATGAAACGTATACAGATAAGTTAAGAAGACATGATAATCTAATAGAAAGCATTGTGAAGACGGTAAGTCAAAGAAAGTTGGGGCCTGTTGTGGCGTTTTACACGGGAAAAATAAACCCGATTGTTGTGCAATCATTAACTCGGATGAATTATGTATCCAACACTAAGAGTCAAGAAATTTCAATAAATTCTCCTCGAGTTTTATTACAGATCTCTGGTTAGTTGAATTTATCTTTTTTGGGATATCAGCGAGCCACTGCGTTGGTATATGTAAAGTCAGGGGCGGATCTATATAAGGGCTTTTTGGGCTCCAGAGCCCCGTGGATATAAAGGGTCCAAAACCCAACTCTATTTATTGAAATCAATAAATAAGCTTTGTGTTAACACCTTTTTAAGTCGATGAAAATTAGTTGGTTTATTAGTACCACGACTAGTGCTAGCCCTGCAGGGCCACATACTCGTATCTCACAATCCGCCCCTGCGCAAGTTGGTTAGTTACAACATGTCACTGGCCTGCAAATTGCAAAAAAACGTAAAAAAATTGAATTTCGCGGGCTACATCGAAGCAATCAACTTAAATCATTAAATGAGTCCTTCCCACCCAGGGCAGGGCGGCAGGGACTGTCAGACCTGTACTGACTAAAATCCACAGTGTCCTTCAATATCCCTTTACGTTCCAGGGTCACGGTAATTGGAATAATCCCGCGACCATCTACGCTTCTACTACAGAACCTTCATAGCGCCAGTTCAATACGAACAGGTATTTTTTAATTTAATAATACATTTTCGCAGGAGCCATTTTTGGCAAGAAGAAATCAAGGCGTTATTTTCGAAACAACATGAAACCATTGATCACGAATGAGACTTCCACTAAGAGTAAATTCTATGTATCTATAAAATTCGAAATAGAGGATATGGAGATGGAATGGACGTTTGATAAATATGCAACTTACTGGCAATTAGGTAAGGTTTTTTCAAGCCCTCCCGCGCCTGACTGAGCAGCCAATCGACGACTATTCGATACTTTTTTTGCAAAAATTCGGTACCCAAAAATTATCCCAGCTGACTAGGAACCAAGTGGTTTAGCTTGCGACTATGGGATGAGACCAGATGATATGACGATAATGCCATGGAAGCTGGGTAGGCCTCATGGGCGTAGCCACGGTGGGGCAGGGTGGGGTGCTTGCCCCACCCTGACTCCGACTTGTTAGGTGTCTTTTAACCAAAATTAAATACTGTAGGTACTTACCTAATACAATACCTACTTAATGTCAATAAGAAACCCCACACTCAACAATCGTCAGACGACACAAAGAAAATCTAGAATTTTGCCCCACCCTGAGCACAAGACTGGCTACGCCTATGGTAGGCCTTATTTGGTGTGAGATGCAATATGTATCGACCTATCGACCCTTACGCCGTCCTATCCTATCCCATCGTTCCTAGTTAGGCGTGTAGTCTGTAATGGTGCTGAAGGTGCTGAAAACTCCAAGCGGCGCAAGTAAATAGGTTAGCTGATAATCTAGCAACTATGTGTTTGACCCGTTTGGAGTTTAAACTCTAGGGCCTTAGGGTGCGAGAGCTCACAAAGTTTTTAAAGTACTACTTTGGAAGTCGATTCTTCACGTGACCAAAGAACTTGCCTTACCAAACAATCAGTATTGCCTTTTTTTTAGGTGGTAATATTATCAAATGAGTACTCCCGCCCTGGGTGGGGCGGAAGAGACTGTCAGACTCTTACTGACTAAAATCCACTCGAGTTCCTTCCTAAGCCCTTTACGTTCCGGGGCACGGTATCCCGGGTTAAGAAAAAACCCGCGACCCCAGCAGGCATTTGGCGCGAAACACGACGAGCCACCGACCCGGGCTTGGTCCTTGGTCGGACGGCGAGCTACCCATCACTCACCGTCAGCAAGCCTACTCCGCCGCTGTGCCCTCGGCTAATCAGAGGGACACGCGTTGGAGCATCCACACGACAGGCTATTCGCATACGGGCAAGGAGACTTTTTGCCCGCATCCCAGGGCGCACCGGCCCGAAAAACTGGTCTTCCCCCCGGACGTATCTAGTCCACGGGCGCACCTGGAGGTTTCCTGTCATAACACCCCATCAGTATTGCCTTAGAAACTGGTAATGCTGCCAGCGTTGTGAGCACCGTTCTCCTTGAAAACGCTGTGGACGGTTTGAAAAACTAAACCCCACACAAACTGTGACAGTGTTACTACTTTGAAGGACATCATCACCATCAGCCTATAGCATTTCTCTGCTGGACATAGTCCTTGGACTGTAAATAAATCTAACGAAGCCTAATGATGTCAAAACGAGCTAGAAAAAAAACAACATTCTGCCTCTTTTTTATCTCAAAACTCTGGGCCCCAAGCAAATGTTTCGCTTATTGATAAATCCGGCCCTGACTTTATCGTTATTCACTGCACTGGTTTATTTGAATTATTCAAAATTGTATTAAATTCGTCTTTAGTCTTTTTGCCTGCTACATCGTTCGCGCATAATGTATCATCTCGAAATGAATGATGTAACAAAGGTACTGTAACAGTTTTGGCGGTCGAGAAAGAGAGAAGTTGAGAATGGACAATAACTTAACAAAATTCAAACGCAACTTACTTTTAACATGTTTATAAGTGCCGCGACCCCGGCAAAAAAAAGACTCTAGGCCTCAGGAGGGCGCGTCATTATGCTGACAATCTTTGGGGCATGCGTAGAACACAATGCTCCGCCGCCGACCCGGGCATGGTTCATGGTCGCCATGGTCGGACAGTGAGTCGCCCATTACTTGCCGCCCGCATGCCGGCGCGTGTCTGGACATCTACAGAACTTTCACGGTATTATGTCTGGAACTGTAACACTATACTTAATTATTTTAAATTATAGGTCCACTTGAAATAGTAAATGCTTTGATTTTGATTCACAGGGCCGGATCTACCTAAGGGCTACTTGGGTTGGAGCCCAGGGCCCCTTGGTAACAAGGGGCCCCCAGCTCCCACTAAAAACAATAGGCAGGTCAGGTCCGAAAATAGCATTAAATTAATTAAGTATACGTATAGGCAGGGCCTCCAATTAATATTAGCCCAGCGGTGGCTATTGCGTATCTCGTGGTGTCTACGTGGTGATCATCAAATAGGTGTCAAAAGGTAAATTTCGTATTGGCTTTTGCATTTGCGATGAAACTGATTGATGTAAATGTTCCCTAAAATCAACTATTCTCTAACGCTCTTGAGGCACTCAACTCCTCAACTTAACCTCATAACATCAAGTCATCCAAGTGCAGTGGAGAACCGCTGGCCAGTGACTAACAAGTAGGTCGAGAGCCCTGCAGGGCCCCACAAACTCTCGGTCCGCCCCTGTTCATTCAAACGTTTTACTGACAATCAGTGGCGGATTAAGAGTTTCCGAGGCCCTAAGCACAGAGCCTGTGCAGGCTCTCTATTGCTTATATTGGAAAGGTAGAAAGTATAAAATGAAAGTTTCATCAAAATAGAAGTGTAGTAGGTATAATTTAAAACTTAAAACATTGTTTTCCTTGCCTTATTCAGAGCAAACGCTCAGGGGGCAGCCGCAGGGCCCTGCGGGGGTGTATGAAGGGTCACTCCCGGACCGCTTTCGCCTTGTGATTTCGGGAATGTAGATGAATCTCGATAAAATGTAGGTAAAAAATGAAACGCCAGCAGAGGATGGAGGCCCCTGGAGAACAGGGGCCCCAAGCACGTGCTTGTAGTGCTTATACGCTAATCCGCCACTGCTGACAATTAATAACGTGAATGAAGCGTAGGTACTTATCCCCTTTTTTTTCTTTTTTAGTAATGATAGCTTTTTTTGAGGGCCCGGTCAGGGTAGCCGAAGGAAACCTTACAAAACTATCCATGAAGGCGCCATACAATTACTCGTACTATTGTAAAGAGTACATAATCATGCCATCGGAAGACGGGACTTTATACATTATCGATGAAATCCAAGTGAGTTAATAAATTATTGTAAAGTGCTGACCCCCCACCTATTATTGCCCGCCTAACAGTTAATAACAAAACAATATACCTAAATAACTTGCAGTTTTGCATATAAAGTACAAAAAAAAATACAGTAGAATCCGTATATTATGACTTCGCTTATAATGACAAACGAGAAGTTTGGTTTTCATACAAAATTCTTTAACAAAGCCGGATATACATATAATGACGTCGCATTTAGCATTTTGAATGAATCACGTCGGTAACTGCATCAACTGGACACAATTTATTAAAAATGGGTCATAATAAGCGGCATGTCTCTATATGCAAAGTCATTAGGTATATCCGACATTGCATAAAGAATTTTGTATGAAAACCAAACTTCTCTGTGTAACACGTCTTAATAAGCCGAGTCATAATAAACGGATTCTACTGTACATACTTATTAATTGTTTATTTATTCACAGGTGGAACCACTTGATATTTTATCAACACAAATACACTTCAGTCCAGCAGTGAACTGTTCAGTTTACATTACATATCATATATTAATGGGTTTAATAGTTTCTGTTGTGTTGTTAGCTGTTTTAACTTTTGGGATAATGATGTTATATGATTGTTCACCAAATCACCGTTACGATAAAGCACAGGATAAGATAATCTACCACAATTTGATGGTGGAGTATGAAAAAGAATATTTTTATGACAATGTTGTTAGTTATTAATTAGTTTTCTTATTTTAAAAATGCAAACTTATTGTTTAAACTACTGTCTTACTATTAAAAGTTAAACGCCTGTTGAACAGTTGTCTAATGGTGAACGCACACCTAGCCGCACCGCAGTCTCCGCAGTCTGTTTTCTTACCGATTCTGCGGCTACTGCGATGCGGGTAAGTGTGCGAGGTTTCATAGAACTTCATAAAAAGAATTCGTAATGGTGAACGCACACCTAGGCGCACCGCAGTCTCCGCAGTCCCCGCATTTCGAATTCTTTGTATGAAGTTCTATGAAACCTCGCACCCTTACCCGCATCGCAGTAGCCGATGTGCGTTCACCATAATGCGGGGACTGCGGAGACTGCGGTGCGGCTAGATGTGCGTTCACCATAAGAAAAGTGTCAATGACAACGTCACATGCCGTTTTGCAGTTCATAGTTTTTTTAGACAAGTGTTTAAACTTTTAGTAGTAGACGGCTTAGGGTGGTGTAAGAGTCACATTGTACACATTATAATCATGCTAACGCGTTTCAATATTTTAAAACCACAGATGCTTGTAGGTCTGTAGGTACATAACAAAATCATTACCCGAGTCATAAGCATGGACCTAGTCATAAGTTTGTCAAGTTACCTTTTAAGTTGATCTCCTGTGAGGTCCATGGTCATAAGTTTGTCAAGTTACCTTTTAAGTTGATCTCCTGTGATGTATTTTTAATTAAATAACTTAATATAATTATGTATTTTTAAGAAATCTTTGTTTTTGTGAATAAAATGGGTACGTTGCGATCCCGGTTGCTTTTTTTTTGGGTTGGCAACTGGGAAACGAATGGCGCTAGTATACCTAGTTCCAAGCATCGTCATTGGTTCAAATCTTATAGGTTGGTACTTCAAAATAGTACTAAGTCATTGGTCGGATTAGGACTTAACTATAGTGGCGCCATCTACAAGTAGCTTTGACCGGCCTTCCCCACTGTCGTCCGTTGTGCAAAAATTGTTAATAATTATAATTTTACTTTGTGTTTACGCCATTGTGAGTTTTTTTTTTTGTTTTGCGAAGTAAATACTATGGGTACGGTTAGCCGATACAAAATCTGCCCCCCTAGACAAGTCGCAAACGATAATCGTTAACGCTCGGTTCTCCCCAATAGATTTTCAGCCTTATTCCTTCGAGTATTTAGTTGAAAACCTATTTAGGATTTCTAAGCGTTAGCGATTGGAACGAACGACAACGCCATGAAATCTTCAATAGATTTTCAACTAAAGGCTCGCAGGAATAAGGTTGAAAATCTATTGGGGAGAACCGAGCGTTAACGATTATCGTTTGCAACTTGTCTAGGGGGGCAGGTCAGAAAATGCTGAACAGTCAGCTATCTCGCTCTGTCGCTCTCATCTGAACTCAGCATCATAGCTGACTGTTCAGCATTTTCTGTCCAGATTTTGAATCGGCTAGCCGTACCCTATGTTTTTTTTTGTTTCTTCTAAGTAGATTTTAAGTATAAAGTGCTAAATTTTTGCTTAACTCATCTATGATCTTCAAAAATAAATTACAATGAAAAAAATAAGGCTGAGATGTTAAATAAAGCTGAAACGTACCACTAAATAATTTATTGTTTTTTTTTTTTATTTAAATATAATTTCTTGTTTCTAATCAGGCATGGCATTCCTACATTTGCAATTGCATGTGCGCACACTGTCAGAAACGATGTTTTGGCATGCTGCCATGGGCGTAGCCACGGTGGGGCAAGGTGGGGTGCTTGCCCCACCCTGACTCCGACTTGTTAGGTGTCTTTTAACCAAAATTAAATAATGTAGGTGCTTACCTAATACAATACCTACTTAATATCCGTAAGAAACCTCACTCACCAATCATCAGACGACACAAAAAAAAACGAGAGTTTTGCCCCACCCTGAGCACATATCTAGAATTTTGCCCCACGTTGTGCACATGGCTGGCTACGCCCATGCATGCTGCAACATTACTAGGGATGACGAGGCGTTCATAAACATGCCGCACCGTCCTCAAGCTTGACGAAGCGTCTCAACATCGTATTATTTCTCTTCAAAACAGTCTCAGGGCTGTTACAAGGGGTGCTATGACAGGAAACCTCCACGTGCGCCCGTGGACTGGACTTCACGCCACCATGAAATTGACTGTAGTCAGTAAGTATCAAAACATTCGGCTATCACACGGACTGCACCACAATAACCACACGCAGTTCCTATATTCAACTGCAGGCAGTTGTCTGGGGTGCTATGACAGGAAACCTCCACGTGCGCCCGTGGCCTGGAGTGGCTCGGATACGGCCAGGGGGAAGACCAGTTTTTCGGGCCGGTGCACCCTGGGATGCGGGCAAAAACTCTTCCTTAGGCACTGTGACGACACCGACCAAGGACCAGGCCAGGGTCGGTGGCGCGTCGTTTCGCGCCAAATGCCTGCTGAGGTCGCGGGTTTTTTCTTCACCCAGGTTACCGTGGCCCCGGAACGTAAAGGGCATAGGAAGGAACACGGGTGGATTTTAGTCAGTAAGAGTCTGAGACAGTCCCTTCCGCCCCACCCAGGGCGGGAGGACAGGACTCATTTTATGATTTTACCACCTAAAAAAAAAGGGTTTTTACAAGCTTGTTGCCTGAGTTGTATTGGTTAACCCCGAGTGTTTGCCTTGGCGACGGGCGGGTGACTGTGTACCGAAGGATCCCGAAGTATACCGAAGCTGCCGATGCAGTAGCCTCAAGCCAACGACGATATAATACTAGACTCCGCATGCACGATCTAAAGAACACAAACTATTCTGACAAGTTGCTGAGGTACTACGTAAGCGAGGGGGACGGGGTACTGCGTTGTGATTCTACTCAATGTCTGTTCTGTCTCAACGTATGTTTACGACTCACAGGATTGGTCGAAATGAGACGAATATAAGACTTTTTTGCCTAATGTGTTGGCAGACATCGGTCGCCTGTTATTACGAGTCTAGTATTAATCGTCGTTGCCTCAAGCGTACCGAAGTGGTATTTTTGATACTTCGACCATATATCGTGGTGCCTAGAAATAATGTGCATCTGGACTGAGAGCCCGTTTTTTTTTTATTGTTGAATCAACTTGAAACTTACAGGGGTTTTAATTAAAAATAGTAAAAATTAGTTGCCGCAAAGCATAAATTTCTTAAACGTGAAACAAAGCTGTTATAGGCAAATATCTATGGCCCTCAGTTCAGACGCTCGCTAAAAACGGCTTAACATAAATCGCAGAAAGTACTACCTCTGTGACAATAATTTTTATTTTATATTTTACTAAAGAATTTCTTAAAGATTTTAAGAAATTTTCAAATTCCTAGAATATAGCATTACTGATTTATAGCACTTTTACTTAGGGCTCTCAGTCCAGACGTTTATGAACTGAGAGCCCCACTGAAACATAGCTTTAAATGAAGAAATACATACATTTGCTTCTTTTACCATAAAGTTAAACACCCCAATGAATGTCTTAAAAAGAAATAACGACCTAAGAAGTAACTGTTGAAAAGTAAATTGCAATTGAATTTTCGGTTAACGTCTGAACTGAGTGCCCTTATATTTTCGGTTTTATCAGCTATTTGCGGGTATCCGAGTTTGAAATAAATTAGCTGAAAAGTTTTAAGAAATTTTTAAGTAAAACTTAACATACGGTTTTTTCTTCAAAATGCTGTACTTTATGAGAAAAACCATTTTTTAGTTTTTCATGGGAACAAGTTTTGTAGGGTAACCATGATTTAAAAATCTCAAAAGTCTGTTTCAGACTTGTACTAAAATATCAGATCAAAGAAATGGCAGATAGAACGCTCAGAACACGCGAGTGTCTCCACCAAAGTTAATCCAAAATCAAATTGAATTACACTCCATAATGTTTTCTTTGTTTTTTGAGAACAACTTTTACAATGGTTAAAGACACGAGACGGCATATTTTGGCAAAAAACAACAACGACACGCAGCTTGGTACGACGCGTAGCTTGGTACTGTCGCGACTTTGTATTAACTTTGGTGGACCAACTCGCGTGTTCTGAGCGCTCTATCTGCCTATTTCTTTGATCTGAGTTTATTGCCATGAATTACCCCATGGGACCACGTAGTACGAAAATAAAACACCAAAGAAACTCTTAGCTGTGTATTTGGTTAAGCTGAGCTACCTACCCTACATATCAGTAAACTATTTAGAAATTAAAAATAAAAATAGTAACTAAAAACAAAATTGGCCCGAATATTACAACTCTGGCGAGAATACCAAGTTATATACAATGTTAAATACATATTCGAATACAACAGAAAATTGGCCACACTTAAAATAACTTAAATGCATAACGCCTTACCACAAAAAGTTAAACAAATGTTGGACACATGTTGGACATTTTTTTTTTTTAAAGTTTAACTGCCAAACGACTTTTATTTCGAAGTGAAATGTTGTTTTGACGTTGACAGTTATTTTGACAAGTGTTTAACAGATGTTTATTTTTCTTGCGGTAAGACAACTCATATCCAGATGTTACGGATTTCTCTTCAAAATGTGCGCTGAAGTTTGAAAAATACTATACCTACATATTTCAGCGTATCAGACTTGAATTCCTGCTACGATGACGCAACGCTGACGTTAGCGACGCACTATGACGTTGAGAACATAATGTCATGTTAATAAAACATCAGCGTAACTGGATTCAAGTCTAAGGCTGAGCGCAGACTTGAGTCACAACTGTTTTAAGACAGTCTTGTCTCACAAAGACAAGTCGTCTTAAAACATAAACAAAACTGTTTTGTCTACGACACGCCGCTCACCTGAAACAAAACTGTTCAGTGTCAGACTTGTTGTGCAGTTCTTGTGTCTATTAGACAATATTGTCTATGAGACGTTTTGTTTTAAGTGTGCGCATCTTCATGGTTTTTGTAAAGCAATAGTCTGTTTTGACTCAAGTCTGCGGTCAGCCTAAACAGCCCGTCCATGACTTAGAACTAAGCGTAGGTTGCGCGGCGAATAGTGCCGCGTAGCTTGATTCACGCCAAGTAGCGGTTGGCGGACATACGTCCAACCGCTCTATTACATAGCTTCACACTCGTAAGTAGGTACTGGCCCTATAACCAAATGGCAAGCGACATCCGCTAACGTTCAGCAGTCGCTAATACATTTTCAACTTTATACTCCATTGCACAAAGTTGAAAATCTATCGAAGATTACAGTTAGTTTACGTTTGTTTCGTTCGCTATCGCTCAGCAGTCTTTACTAGATTTTCAACTTTATGTGATGAGGTATAAAGTTGAAAATGTATTAGTGACTGCTGAACGTTAACGATTGTCGTTTGTCGTTTGGCTACGGGCTCTGCTGTAGCGATACGTTGGGAGAGAACTGCGGTTTCGCTACTAGAGGCACCTCATGACGTGTTTCAAACAATTTTATCTTTCCGCTCGTCTATTAGCGCTAGTCAAATAACGGCAAGGTCGTAACCGATGGTAGAATTAGATCGCGTGGCTGGCATTACCACAGTATAGAAATCATACAGTAGGACGACGCCTTTGATCTCGGGTAAAATGCCGACGTCGTCTAGACAGTTATGCATCGGCCAGGGTTGTCACAAGTAAAGAATATTTATGAAATTATTTATTTATTGCAGATCAACATGGATGGCAGAATTATAATGAAAACAATATTAAACACTTATATAATAATGAAAACAAGTTTTTTTTCTTTACTGCATGTATTATTAAGAAGTAGAATGAAAATAAAAAATGCAGATAAGACGTATACTAAGAGATTTAAAAATTGAACTGATGCATTTGATAAATAGTTACTATGTGACACTGACGACGTGGACTGCGATTTTTTTTTTATTTTAACTTCCAAATAAATAATTAATATCATAAATACAATACAAATTAATAAATAATAAGTATATTCTAACCGAAAGGGTACTTAATACATGTGAAAAAAAAATTGCTACAGACTACCAAAATGAACAACTTTTACTATAGGACCAACTCGAGACAGATTTAAGTTATTTAGATGGCATTTCGTAACCAGCACCCCAATTTATCACGGAATTGGCGTAATACATTTAAATTGACGCCCGCCATCTTCGATTTCAAAAAGAATGACTTTTTCGTTACAAGCACCCCAATTAACCTCGAAATTGACACCCATATCAAATTCTAAAGAAAAAATGACGTCCGCCATCTTGGATTTCAAAAAGAATGGCTTTTTCGTTACAAGCACCCCAATTAACCTCGAAATTGACACCCATATCAAATTCTAAGGAAAAAATGACGTCCGCCATCTTGGATTACAAAAAGAATGGCTTTTTCGTAACAAGCACCCCGATTAACCTCGAAATTGACACCCATATCAAATTCTAAGAAAAAAAACGGCGTCCGCCATCTTGGATTTCAAAAAGAATGGCTTTTTCGTTACAAGCACCCCAATTAACCTCGAAATTGACACCCATATCAAATTCTAAGAAAAAAACGGCGTCCGCCATCTTGGATTTCAAAAAGAATGGCTTTTTGCGTTACAAGCACCCCAATTAACCTCGAAATTGACACCCATATCAAGCATTCTAAGGAAAAAATGACGTCCGCCATCTTGGATTACAAAATAATGGCTTTTTCGTAACAAGCACCCCAAATAACCTCGAAATTGACACACATATCAAATTATAAGAAAATGACCTCCGCCATCTTGGATTTCAAAAAGGATGGCTTTTTTGTAACAAGGACCCCTAATAAACTCAAAATTGATACCCGTATTTGGTAAATTAAAATACGTGCGCCATCTCGAAATTCACCCTTGGTAATTAATAAAAAAAGTCCACCATCTTGTCATGGGACATACAAATTATAACACAGGCATATAAATATAATATTAGTAGAATTTCCAAACAGATGCCCTGTGCAATAACCTATTAAAAAAAAAGGCGTGCGCGGGTCGGCCATTTTAAATGAACTAATAAAAATAAATACCTACGCACGTCACACGCGATAGCCCTGAATGATAGAGCCCAACATAGTAACATCGTTTTGTTCCCAAGTTGGGCTCGGCTTACCCGCGTCTCACCTCTCACACCCCGCACGATTGCCCTGTCTAGACGTCTTCGTCGGACGACTGTAGGATTATTAGACTGTGGCATTACATTGCTGTAATCCAATCACTATTTTACTTTCAACAGTCTAAATTCAAGAGACCTGCAGACTTTATTTGGGATGAAACAGGAGGGGAAATTGCAATTAATTTTAAATAATAATAGGATTAAAATAGGCGGATTTATACACGTCTTGCTACAAGAGTTAAACATTTGTTGAACACTCGTCTAAAAAACTGTCAATACTTCAAACGGCATGATGTCAAATTGACATAAGAGTCGTTTTGCAGTTACACTTTTTTGACAAGTGTTCAACAAATGTTTAACTACTTGTGGTGCGACGGCAAAGGTTTTAAGTAATTCCTTACATTAAATGTTAATTCGAAAGTTATTTCAAGAATCATTTTAGAAGCTGGAAACATGTTAGGGTCCGTGGGGAGCCATTTTTATGAACGGGTTGAGGAAAATAAAAAAAAATTTAAATTATAAATATAATTTAATAAAAATAAAGGCTGCAAGTCTCATTTTCACTACAAAGAATCCACGAGCCCATTTACACTAAATAACAATTTAATTATTAATTCTAATGTCTAAATTTAAAAATGGCGACTACTACATGTGATGAGGAAAATGACAAATATTGTACTACTGGAATTTATGTAGATTCAATATTATACATTTTCGTTAAAAAAATACGTGTTGTTTCGACGCAACGGTATTATAAAATAATATATTTTATGATACCTAAGGGTCATAATCTGGCTCTATGCACAGTAGGTACCTAAATTTTGGCAAAATTTTTAGTAAAAAAAAAATGTTACATTACAGGTTGTCTATAGGATTAGGCGTTGCACAAACGACCCCTTCAAACGCCATTTGAGGCCTTTAGTTCCCAAACGAAATCATTGCGAAAATGTTGCATAAAAAAGCAAGTTATTTAGATCTTTTGTTCTAACAGTATTTTTACTGTTCAATTAGCATGCGTAGTTTGAAGAAGCTAGACAATTTAAATTAAAATTTGACAGCTGTCATATTTGACATTGACATGACAGATCATGATCACAGGGAACCCTACGGTTCCCTGTGATCATGAATATAGGTCAGGTAAGCAACTGTATACAAAAGAAATGGGCAGGAAGCGGATGATTTTCATACTAATTCTCTATAGAACCGATACCGATGAATATTTTTTGATTTCTATAAAACAAAAAATTCATCGCTAGCCTCTATCTGATTCCAGATATAAAAGTGTTCAACGGCCTGCTTAAGCTATGTCTTTTTTTTTTGAAGGTTTTCAAGCAATATATTGCCAAAATATTAGGTCACCGTGCTTAGAGTTTGACGATGAAAACACCAGTGTACAATTAGATGATAGTACCTGCCTACCTCATAATGAAATAAAAAGATGAATCGATCACGCACACAATGTAATTTCATAACAATTGAAGCTAAAATTAGTAAGTTTCTAAACGAGGAAAAAGGGGAGGGTAGTAAAAAAAAAAAGTGATAAAAATACAATAGTAATTTAAGAATCGTTTCATGCAAAGACATTAAACTATATACGAGCAATAGACGGGACATCACGAAGAAAGTTGTGATCCAAAACTTATTACCAATAGGTAAAAAGTCGCTCAGTCTAGTAGTCACGTTGCTATGCAACGCTTAGATAGTGCTACTGACGCACGGCATCAACAATTTTGTATGACAATTTTCCCAATGCCCGCTCTATAGGTTCTTTTAAATCTCTTTGCGTGTAATGTAACGTTACAGATTCGAACATTCGTTGCACAGTTTTATGTTACATTTCAGGTGAATGCTCGCGGTGAGGGAGCGACTTTAAAGATTCGTTTCATATAAAATACTGATATTCAGCTGGGTCTTGTTATACTGGTAGCCAACCCCATATAGTTGGGAGAAGGCAAATTCCTCATCCCGAATATAACACATACGTTCACGATTATGGTGTGAGGTAGTAAACGAAGTGGTTAGCGGTGCGTATAGGACAAAACCTACTAATATGCTATGTGTATGTAGGTATGTTTGTTACACTTTCACGCAAAAACCACTGAACGGATTTGGATAAAATTTGGTACACAGATAGTTTATAACCTGGATTAATACATAGGATAGTTTTTATCCCGATTTTTTGTTCCCGTGGGGTAATTTTCGAGATGTAGCGGGTGAAGCTGGCAACAGCTAGTTCTACGAAGTTAGTTACTGGCGGCGCTTCGTGACGTGTTTTAAACATTTGATCTTACCGCTTTCCGCCCCTCACTAATTCACCGTTCACAGCGACGAAATCGTACCGACAAAAATGCCGAACCGAATGATGTGTAGACACGAATGAACAACTCAATCAGAACACGTCAAATGCTTCAGGTCGGCTTTTTTCTCGACATAAATATTACCCAACCGACAATGCCGACCCGTTACGGTCACCAATAATCCTAACACCTCGTTTAAAAACCTACCAACTTACAACTGAAGTTTCTACCGAAAAAGTACATTTTTATTACATACCTTATAGTATAAGTATGGAGTGAAATCGTCCAATCAAATGCAAGGTTTATGACGCGACTCTGGCACACGGCCAATGACAAACGTCCATTTAAAACGTCACTCGATACTAAATACTTATTACATACATTCCCTATGTGTTGAATTATTGAATTTGTGGATACTTTGAAGAGGAATATAATAATATTTAAAACTTAGTCATCATCGTAAGCCTGTAATTGTTCCCACTGCTGGGACACAGGCCTCCTCTCTGAGAGGGTGGGTCATAATCCACCACGCGAGCCTATTGCGAGTTGGTGGATGTCACATGTCTTCGAATTTTTGGTTCTAGGACATGCCGGTTTCCTCGCGATGTGTTCTTTCACAGTTTTGAGAGCAGTGGTGATGAAATAAATTACTCAAAGTAATGTGCCTGGCTGGGTTTGAACCCACGACCTACGATCGTAAGTCGGGACCTATACCACTGCTCACAAAGTAAAGTTGAAGTTAGTAAAGATTGTCAATCTTAGTCTTGAATAGAATAATTATATTTTTATTTATTGTAATTTTTTGACAAAATCGTGACCATTGTACCGCCATATTTTATTTGATATTGCACATATTTTCTTGACCATTCTTCTCCATACACACTAAAAATCAAATGCTGTTCGATGGTCTTGACAAAATTAAAAAAATCTACTGAATTGTAAGAAAATGTAGAAACCTATATGCAAAAAATAACAAACTTAAAAAAAAATAGACGGAAATAACTCCAAAGTACCACCAACTTAATAAATCAGCACATAATTAAAAAAAAATCCGCCATCATTCCTGTACACTCAAGAGTACATAACTTAGTGACGCTAAACGCCACTGAGTTGAGTACAACATCACTGAGTGACAATGAGCGTCACTGAGTTGAGTACGACAACACAACTCAGTGCCTCTGAGCGTCACTGAGTGACACTGAGCGACACTGAGTTGAGTACAACAACACAACTCAGTGACTGTGAGCGCCACTGAGTTGAGTACAACACCACTGAGTAGTTAGTTGTTTAGTTCTTCTCTTCTTTCTTCTCTTGGCTCTGTTGTTCGGTAGATTGGGTGGTCTGCTGCTGTTGGCCTTCGCGTTCGGCTGCCATCTGTGGGTAAGAGATGAAAATTAAATAGAAATTAGGTTTTTTGGTAATATTCGTTTTTCTGAATTATCACGAACGCGCAACACAATGTATGATAGATAATGACATCTTCTACAATCTACTATATAAAAATACGTCGGGTTTTCCTTCCTGACGCTATAACTCCAGAACGCACGAACCGAATTCCACGGTTTTACATTCGTTGGAAAGGTCTCGGGCTCGCTCGTGAGGTCTATAGCAAAGAAAACGAAGCCATCTGGTGGCGAAACAGAGTTCGCCGGGTTTGCTAGTATTATATATATATTATATACATTTGATGAGACATTTCTCGTCAAATGTATAGTGCGGTCCAACCAAGGGACTTTACTCTGGCGCGATCCGACGCAATTCAAACGAATTCCAACTACAAGTGAAAATCAACCTTACCACTATGACATAACACATAAAACACGTTGTCATCTATGAATAGATGAAAAATGAAACACGACGGTCATGACAACGTCAAGTCAATCGAATCGCATCTTTATTTCTTAGTGGCAAGGTTCATTTTCACTTGAGTAAAGTCCCTAAGGAGAGCTTCAAAAAAAGTTTCTATGCCCAATCTTTTATTTGAATTGATTATTATTATCAGGCGTTAATGAAAAGAAAGAGTTTATAACAGGATTAATGAAAAATGTAGTAGCCACCAATCGTTCAGTGAGCTAAATTATAAGCTATACTGTTTGATATAGAGGCCACATTACTCTAGCACATTTGCTTGACCAACCGGCTTTTGAGAAGGCAAGTAGGCTCAAATATGTGCATAATATTGAGTTCGCGAAAGAATTTTTTTTCAACTATCACACAACGCCGTCTAGTCCCAAGCTAAGCAGAGCTTGTGTTATGGGTACTAGACAACTGATAAACATACCTATATATTTCTAAATACATACATATTAATCTATCACACCCAGACACAGAACAAAATGATCGTGCTCATCACACAAACATTTTGTCCTGGGTGGGAATCGAACCCACGACCTCCGGCATAGCAGTCAGGGTCACTAACCACTAAACCAACAGGCCTGGCGAATTTCACAGTTCACATCCAAGACTAACTGCATGCAGTCGGCGGTGGATAGCATGTGGCAACACTACACAACTGTAGCCGAACGTGAAGGCTATTGATTTGGAGTCAAAAACCTGTAACCTTCGTACGAATTTTCACTCTTTTACTTTACATTGTCTAAATAATCACAGCCGCACAGGCCGATCTTCCGGGTTAAGCCGCGCTTGCCGAGGTTGGTCTGTGGATGGGTGACCATCCATAATAGCGAGTTTCCTCCGTGCCTCGGAAAGCACGTAAAGCCGTTGGTCCCGGCTGTCATTAGTAGATCTTTGACAGTCGTTACTGTTAGTCAGAAGCTCTAAAGTCTGACAACCAGTCTTACCATGGGGTATCGTATTACCCAGTTACTGGGTTGTGGAGGTCCGACAGGCAGTCGCTCCATATAAAATACTGATATCCGGCTGAATCTGGTTCGACTGGAAGCCGACCCCAATATAGTTGGGAAAAGGCAGGCAGATGATGATGTTCAGTATTTACAGCGTTATTGTATGAAAAAATGGAACAGCGCCTCTGGTGTGCGAAGAAAGAACTAATTTTTTGAAAATTGTCAAAGTTCCAGTTTTCTTTACGTTTAAAATACTGAAAATTCGTGCTAAGGGTACTGAAATGTTTACATTAATATGGACATGCTTCCGGGATTTTAAAATTGTTAAGAACATACGTAGGATGAATGAAGACATAGGGTTTAAGCAATCTTTATTTATAATTTCAGCTAAATCGGTTAAAAATCCTGTAACGAACTGAAATCCCGGGAAAAAGGCTTATCCATGTAATGATTTCTATGCCAGTTCGCGATACTAGTACAAAAAATCAATTTATCTACGCCAGGCTATGGCCATTAGTGTTGTTTGTTTTTCTTACAGAGTTTCTTGCCCATTCTTCTTCATACAACCTACCTTTGCGAATGGGTGTAGAATCAATCTCATCCCATCCCATCCTATTTCCTTAATTTTAAAAATCGACGTTTAAAAGTGCCTTTTTGATGGCCTATTTGAAATAAATGATTTGACTTAGATTTACCTTCTTGTAAGCTTGCTCGAACAGCTTGAGGCTGGCCTGCTGCAGCGTGCTGGTGGCTGTGCGGATTTCCTCCGGGTCCGCGGTTTCCTTCTTCGCCAGGAGCTCGCGGAGCTTCGCGATGTCCTCACGGAGTTTGTCGCACTGTATGTACAAAAGCATAATATTTAAAAAAAAAATAAGAATTTTTTACATTGCAAAATCATCCAATGCGTCGGAGCTAAAGGGACTGTCAATCTTCATCATCATCAGCTTATAATGTTCCCACTGCTGGGACACAGGCCTCCTCTCAGTGAGAGGGAGTGGGCCATAATCCACCACGCGGGCACAGTGCGGGTTGGTAGATGTTACATGTCTTGTAATTTTTGGTTCTAGGACATGCCGGTTTCCTCACGATGTTTTCCTTCACCGTTTTGAGAGCAGTGGTGATGAAATAAATTACACAAAGTAACGCGCCTGGCAGGGTACGGACCCACGACCTACAACTCGTAAGTCGGGATCGATACCACTGGGCCACCACTTTTCCATGTGCTGTCAGTCTTGTACTGACTAAAATACATGGTGATGTTTCAATAGCTTTACGTTACAGGGCCACGGTTACTTCTCAAATCAGTCCCGCGACCCCGGCAGTCTTTAGGCCTCTAGAGGGGGTCCAGTCATAATGCTGACGCTATATGAGGCGCGCGAGGAACACAACACGCCGTCGACCCGGGCTTGGTCCATAGTCGGACAGCGAGCTGCCCTTTACTCGCAGCCCGCTCCTGCAGGTGCTAGAGATGGCGTTTACCACTGCGGCTGGGGTTTGAGGTGGACGCTGTCCTCTCCCTCACGCAGCCCGCCTCCTCCTTCGCTAGCATGACTGCTTGGCAGGAGGCGACCGCTTCTTATTCCGTCTCACCCCGCAGCATGACCTCGACCCGGGCACAGATTACCAGATACTGCACTCCATGTACTTACACGCGCTAACTACCTACCGGCCGCCGGTCCGTAGAAAGACCTTAGTGCAGCGGGTTGCCAATAGCCGCGCGACGCGCACGTACGCATATTTCGGTCGAATTGATGTTAGTTTTGAAATACTAAGATATGGTTGAAGAGATAAAAACTATTTTTACGGTTTTCCTCGTGGAGGTTTTTTTTTGTTGAAATCTAATGTAACGACAACATTAATTATTTAATACTGTCGTTTATTATAAAGTTGTAGCAGGCCTGGCTCACTCCGCAGTGTAGGTATAAAACTGCAAGCATTGGCGGGGACCACTTCGGAGTGGACATTTAGTCATAGTCGGTTGCCGCGCGCCGCCCACTACGCACGCGCTTACTTATATAATATTTAAGTTTGGTGTTTGGTTGAATTTACGCATGAGTTAAAAAAAAAAAATATGATGAGGAAAAAAAAATACTGCATAACGTTTGGTTGTTTAAATAATGATAGTGATAGGAGCCTCACGTTTCACACACTACCGCGTGATTTCGAAAGGTAAGAAAAAAAGTGAATGTTATCTATGTAGTACATATTTAATAATGATCAAAAAACTATCTACCTGCTTGTAGCGTGCTTATTAATGTCATTCAAGTACCGGCTAGTAATCATGATCAGTTAAGCATGATTAGGTAGGTTACAAATTTGGCCTACAAGACGACCAAGATAAATAAAATAGACGATTATCAAACCTGACATCACTCTCACTCACCTAAGCTGAATACGGGTAGGTCGAATTATGATCGGTAGAAAGTAGGAAGATGTTTACGTTATTGTTTAGACACGTCCAAACTCAGAAAATGGCTACACTACGCATTCAAGGTCAGCGATCGTAATTCTCTTCGCGACTTTTTTATGCGTCATAATAACGAATTAAAATTTTATTTTTAAATTTTGAAATCTCTTAAATACATATTTTATATTATAAACGTGTTTTAGTCATTGGATACATAAACTGGGCTGCCGTTGTAAGGCGACTAAAAAGTCACGGTGTATATATCATTCCTCACGTAAGGTACCGTAGGTACCTACTGTTAACATTCTGTGCTACCAATCGATATGAATATGAAGTAATCGATGACGAAACAGAAAAAGATATAGGCTGATAATAAAAACAAAATTCCTTGAGGGACTTAAGGAGGTAATGAGGAGTGATATATATTTATGTTAATATTAATTAATTACATATATTATATATATTTATGTTAATATTAATTAACATAAAATATGTAATTAAACAATGCATAAAATACGTATTCCTACCTAACTGTGCCCAAACTCGCGAGTCGCAACCCTATTGAGCTTGACCGACAGTAACCTTTTAATGTCGTTGGCGTCAGATAAACTAAAATGAACTCTCGCGCGTCACTATTCAGTTCATTTTTGCTTGCGCACGGGAAGTTTAGGCTATTATAAAAGTAGGTGGGTGATGCGGGTGCAAGTAAAAATGGACTCTATTCTTTCGAGCATAGATTTTACATTTGTTTGTTTTCTTTTTGGGAGTAAGCCTTCTGTGCCTTTAGGTACTATTATATATTCTGTGGTTGTAGGTAGGTACATTTTTCATCGACGATCTTACGTTTCGATATTTTTAACGTACCCACGACACAGGAGAAATTTCTGGTGTTAGACAATTAAAAAAAAACATTTTATGTCTTTTCACAAGTGTATATTTTTAATCTACACTTGTTCCGTTGGCGGTCTGTAATAAAATCTTGATAAGTTGATAATTATATTTTACTTACTTCCCGGCTTCCGATTGAGCAGATGAACTCGTAATAATAGGTACAGACGAGTTTCACTAACTCTAGCTATTACGAATTGTCGAATGTTTAATATCAAAAGGAAAAAAAATAAGATAAAAAAACTGAATTAATATGAAATTATTATAAACAAACAAATTTGTACAAAAGTACATAAGTGTACTGTGTCAAAAAAAAACCCTAGGTACTAACATCATTGTCGACAGAGGCAGCCCTCGTATTTAGAATATCCACGCGGCGCCGCGCATCTTCAAAGCGAAATTTACTTTACGTTTGTATGGATAAGGCACATTTTCGTTCGCAGCGTCTATCGACTTGAAAGTGTAGGCTATTAAAGCGGTAGGTATTGAACATTTTGTATGGAGTGCGTTATATGTAATATGTGACCCGGGCGTAGTCCATGCTCGGACAGCGAGTAATAGGTGACGTGCATGCCCTTCTCTCCACAGTCCATTCTCTATGTCTATGGTCCCTTCAAAATGTATTTGTGGAAACAATGTCCCGCGGTTTCTAGGAAAGCAGCGTGCAAGTATCACGCTACTAGCTGGTACCGCGACTACTGTCGCACCGCTGCAAAAGTGTACCGCGTACTGACGCGGACACCGATCGGCGGTGCTTTAAAAATATGGGTAATTTGTTTTATATTCACATGTATAGAAATGTTTGTAGCACGCTACGATATTCCGCTCATATCTAAAACACCGAATAATTTTTTTTGTATGGAGTTGACCACTGTCTTACATTTTTTTTTTGTATTTCTTAAGTAAAACTATATAATTAACCAACAAACTCCACGCTAAGGCTGCTTTTCCACAAGAGACGCGCTATGTAGCTGTGCTGCGAGGATGTAAAAGCTGAGCTACGAAACTGTGTGACCGTTTCCACCGATGCTACGCTATGTAGCTGTGCGAGTAAGATGTGCTATGAAGATGGGTAGCTGCGCTACGAAGATGTGCTGTCACAAGGTAGCTGCGCTATGAAGATGCGTAGCTGCGCTACGAAGATGCGCTATCACAAGGTAGCTGCGCTTTGAAGATGCGTTGCTGCGCTACGAAGATGCGCTATCACAAGGTAGCTGCGCTATGAAGATGCGTAGCTGCGCTACGAAGATGTGCTGTCACAAGGTAGCTGCGCTATGAAGATGCGTAGCTGCGCCACAAAGATGTGCTGTCAAAAGGTAGCTGCGCTATGAAGATGCGTAGCTGCGCTACGAAGATGCGCTGTCACAAGGTAGCTGCGCTATGAAGATGCGTAGCTGCGCTACGAAGATGCGCTATCACAAGGTAGCTGCGCTATGAAGATGCGTAGCTGCGCTACGAAGATGTGCTGTCAAAAGGTAGCTGCGCTATGAAGATGCGTAGCTGCGCCACAAAGATGTGCTGTCAAAAGGTAGCTGCGCTATGAAGATGCGTAGCTGCGCTACGAAGATGCGCTATCACAAGGTAGCTGCGCTATGAAGATGCGTAGCTGCGCTACGAAGATGCGCTATCACAAGGTAGCTGCGCTATGAAGATGCGTAGCTGCGCCACAAAGATGTGCTGTCAAAAGGTAGCTGCGCTATGAAGATGCGTAGCTGCGCTACGAAGATGTGCTGTCAAAAGGTAGCTGCGCTATGAAGATGCGTAGCTGCGCTACGAAGATGCGCTATCACAAGGTAGCTGCGCTATGAAGATGCGTAGCTGCGCTACGAAGATGTGCTGTCAAAAGGTAGCTGCGCTATGAAGATGCGTAGCTGCGCTACGAAGATGCGCTATCACAAGGTAGCTGCGCTATGAAGATGCGTAGCTGCGCTACGAAGATGTGCTGTCAAAAGGTAGCTGCGCTATGAAGATGCGTAGCTGCGCCACAAAGATGTGCTGTCAAAAGGTAGCTGCGCTATGAAGATGCGTAGCTGCGCTACGAAGATGCGCTATCACAAGGTAGCTGCGCTATGAAGATGCGTAGCTGCGCTACGAAGATGCGCTATCACAAGGTAGCTGCGCTATGAAGATGCGTAGCTGCGCCACAAAGATGCGCTGTCACAAGGTAGCTGCGCTACGAAGATGCGCAGCTCGAGCTATGCGATGTATCGATTGTAAGGAAAACGACCCATAGCACGCATCCATAGCACGCAGCTATAGCATGCATCTTTTCATATAAAAAACACATCTTAGTTGAATCCGTTTCCACCAGTGCTGTGCTATGTGAACAATGAATACGATTGGTGGATAAAGGGCTTCACACACAGCAGCTATAATGTAAAGATGTACATTATATTTATTTATTTATTTATTACATGGAGGACTTACAGCTAACAAAAACATAACAAAAAGGGGTAATTATAGGCAGCACAATACATTGACACACACAAGATGTAATGATATGTATCGTGCTATAATGTACATCTTTACATTATGGCTGCTGTGTGTGTCCCCTTAACGCATCCGCAGCAACGTAGCACAGCGCATCTCTGGTGGAAAAGCAGCCCGAGTGCTTGCTGACAGTGGCTGTACTGACCTCATCCTGCGGCAGCTGACTCTTGTACTCATCCATCTTGGTCTCGGTGTCGTGCAGCACTCCCTCCGCCTGGTTGGACACCTCCACTCGCTCACGTCTCTGTTTGTCGGTCGCCGCGAACTGTTCCGCTGCCTTCACCATGTTCTCGATCTCGTCTTTAGATAGACCGCCTGAAGACTGGATCACGACTGTTGGACAAGTTTTTAGGCTATAGATATTGCTTCTTAAACACAATATAATAATAATAATACAATAATAATATTCCACAACTATCACACAACGCCATCTAGTCACAAGCTAAGCAGAGCTTGTGTTATGGGTACTAGACAACTGATAAACATACTTATATATTTCTAAATACATACATAACATACATAAATTACACCCAGACACAGAACAAATGATCGTGCTCATCACACAAACATTTGTCCTGGGTGGGAATCGAACCCACGACCTCCGGCATAGCAGTCAGGGTCACTAACCACTAGACCAACAGGCCAGTCATGAATAATGAATGAGAAGTTTTCTTTTTGGAGTTTAAAAAAAAAAGTAGTTTCTAAGAACTCTATAGATGGCGTTGAACTGACGATGTTACTCTAGGTAAAAGATGTATGCCTTCATTTTTTCACAAATCCACGAGGCACAGACTTCATTTCTTTTTCTCTTGGGACATTTTCTTTCTGGTGTGGAAAACTCATAAATTAAAAAGACTGGTAAATGAATATTTTTTTCTTTTTCCTTGTTGTTATTTATTTTCAAAATGCCATTTGTGTGATGAGATGTGATGTGACTGACAATGACATGACATGTACGTTTTGTTTTACGATCTCAAAATTACATCCAAGTGAAAAAAATAAAAAAATGACGTAACATTCCGTTCATTGCAGTAACATATCAAGTTCAGCGCCATCTATCCATCGACTAGGGAAGAGTTTAAAAAAAATAAAAATAAAATCCCTTATTGTACTCACTCTGTTGTTCCTTTCCGGTTCCCTTATCCCTAGCAGACACATGCACGATACCGTTGGCGTCGATATCGAATGTGACCTCAATCTGTGGCACTCCTCGTGGCGCGGGCGGGATGCCCACCAGTGAGAACTGTCCCAGCAACTTGTTGTCCGCGGCCATCTCTCGCTCGCCCTGGTGGACTTTGATCTCGACTTGGGTTTGGCCGTCGGCAGCTGAAAGGAAGGCATTTTTTAGGTATTGCATAGCTTTTATCGCGGGCTCTAAGCGCGGCGACAGAGTCTAGAAATTCCCTAACGAAAATAACCTAACACTCCTCTAAGGTCGTTTCAATTCGGGACACTTCGGCAATCATAAAAACATCCGTCATAAAGACAATTTACTTTTTCTTACTGATTCTAAACGACCAAAAGGAGGTTTTCACAATGAAACCTACTTATAAAATTCTCCTACAATAAAACAGAGTGCCCGCAGTGGAAGCGTACTGGGCCCATAACCACATAACAAAGACCTTAAAAAAAAAAATGCTTTGAGGCCCGTGTTTCGTACCTGACTACTCTGAGAATAAACATCCGAAACAAACTCAGAGGTCACAGTCTCTTTTAAAGTCCAGACATTGTTTTGCTCAGTTCATACGAGGACCATGTAGGTGTCTGAGATGGTCTTTTGAAGAAATAACCACACAGATTTGAGTGGACCTGTCCAGTCAGTGCAAGCATTTGTCAGTTATCGTTTAGCTCAACTCAGCACTCAACAGTAGATCTTTGACAGTCGTTACTGTTAGTCAGATGCTCATAAATCTGACAACCAGTCTTACTATGGGGTATCGTATTACCTAGTTAATAGTTTGTAGAGGTCCCGTAAGCAGTCGCTCCATGTAAAATACTGATATTCAGCTGCATCTGGTTCGACTGGAAGCCGACCCAAATAAAGTTGGGAAAAGGCTAGCCCAATGCCGATATAATACTAGACTCGTAATAACAGGCGACCGATGTCTGTCAACACATTAGGCAAAAAAGTCTTATATTCGTCTCATTTCGACCAATCCTGTGAGCCGTAAACATACGTTGAGAAAACAGACCTTGAGTTAACCAATCACAACGCAGTACCCCTTCCCCCTCGCTTACGTAGTACCTCAGCGAGTTGACAGAATAGTTTTTGTTCTTTAGATCGTGCATGCGGAGTCTAGTATTATATCGTCGTTGGGCTAGCAAGATGATGAATTTACAGGCTATTATTTCTAAGCAACTCACCGGTTGAGAACACCTGACTCTTCTTAGTTGGAATGGTAGTATTCCTGGTGATCAGCTTGGTGAACACTCCTCCGAGGGTCTCGATACCCAGGGACAGTGGAGTTACGTCCAGGAGGAGGATGTCTGTGACGTCACCGGCTAGGACTCCGCCCTGCACGGCCGCGCCCACCGCCACGGCCTCATCAGGGTTGACGGCGCGGGACGGAGCGCGACCGAAGATCTCTTGGACTGTGGTTTGTACCTGAAGAAGATAGGTTGCTTATAATAGGGTATTTGATTGAAATAGCAGTTTATGTAACTGGTACATAATGAGGGGTATTATACACGAGTGGTATAATACCTAGTTATGTACAGTTTCATACACTACTTTATCTACTCTCATTGAACACGAACATATCAAATAAAAGATAAAAAATAATAAACACTAATAAAATCATCCACCGAAACACAAACGTTTAAATTCCAACATTCCCATATATAGAGCGCGCAGCCATAAATAAAAAAAATGAAATACATGTATCTATGATCTGTAATCAGTATCATAATGAAAAAAAAAATCATAACATTATTTTGTTAAAGAAATAGTGTTATAATTTAACTTTTTAATTTCATTACGATACTCTATGGAATAAAGTATGTCATTATAAACTCGTTTTGAGTTTTGTATTTCGAATTTTACGATATGAGAGTAGATAAAAAATCTTATAAGTCCGTCATTTATCAGCCGGAAGACGTCCACTGCTGAACATAGGCCTCCGCTTTAGGGTTGAACTACATCCGGCAGCACGGAATCTCCTTTTTCCGTCACCCTTTCTCTTTCTGTCGCTTAGAACTGCCATTTGCTAGACCGAGACAATGCGATAGCACGCTTAGACCGCCACGGTGAACGACAATTCGCCACTTGCATCCATCGGTTCCCCGCGACTCTCTCTGTGTGATCCACCTAGTGGGAGGTCTTCGTTTGCAACCAACTGCGATTATTGTAAGTAAAATGTATGTGAGCGTATAACCCGACCATGTACAGACACGGCCGGGGAATATAACCCCAGATCAATCTGGCACCCGTCTGATAGACCGCCTAGACAGCCATGAGGACTGACATCAGCTTGTGCTAGTAAGGTGCTTGAACTGCTACTGAGGCAACGACGATATAATACTAGACTCGTAATAACAGGCGACCGATGTCTGTCAACACATTAGGCAAAAAAAAACATTTAAAGAAAAACAAAAAACCCGACTGCGTTAAAAAAACTAAAAATAAAGAAACAAGCCCAGTAGATAAGAATTCACTCATTCACACTCACAGTCGGGGCCCATTCAAATGATACCAATCAAATCTTCCCAACGGGCCCCGACTGTGAGTGTGAATGAGTGAATTCTTATCTACTGGGCTTGTTTCTTTATTTTTAGTTTTTTTAACGCAGTCGGGTTTTTTGTTTTTCTTTAAATGTTTTTTTTATTTCATACTTTTTAGTTACTATTCAGAGAATTTTATTATTGTTTTGCTAAACAACTTTAAATCCTTATATATCCTAAACTATTATTTAAATTGAAAAATGATAAAGGGAACCTAAAGATGATTTTAAAATACCTATTCAACGATACCCCACATGACATAGTTCAGCCACATTTTTTTTTTCATTTTGACAATATGGCGTCTGGTTGTCGCTGTGGTGAATTTTGATAACTTTTATGTCTTTAGTGACACTCGCCAAGTTAAGACGAATCGATTGACGTAAAAATTATCAAAATCGGCCTACGCAAATGCGTAGGCCGATTTTGATAATTTTTGATTTTTGAAATTTTTGATTTTTGTCTCTAGAACGCCACATAGAAACAAACATACATACATACATACATAGACTGATAAACACATAACCCTCCTTTGCGTCGCGCAGTCGGGTAAAAAGTCTTACATTCGTCTCATTTCGACCAATCCTGTGAGCCGTAAACATACGTTGAGACAGAACAGACCTTGAGTTAGCCAATCACAACGCAGTACCCCGTCCCCCTCGCTTACGTAGTACCTCAGCGAGTTGACAGAATAATTTTCGTTCCTTAGATCGTGCATGCGGAGTCTAGTATTATATCGTCGTTGGTTATCGGACTTCAGGGTTTTTGTAAAAAAATAATAACTATTCATGAAGGGAAAGTTCTAATAACCCGGTTTATTGAAGAAAGGAATCTTAAATGGCGGTGCTTATCGTGTTCTCTCGCTCGCACGCTAGTGCCGTCTATACTCACTCCCGCGCGTAGCGTAAGCAGAAAAAAATTAGTCTTGATGCGCTCAGTGATCTTTTTAAAGAATATTTACTATAGTTTTCTGTTATTTTTCCGTTGTTACCTGTTGATTACTATTGTTGAATTTTGTTTTATTGTTAGGTTAAGTTAGAGAAATTATTGTGATCCAGTCTTGTTTTTATTATTTTTAAATAGAAAAACACTTAAATCTTATTATGCTGAGTGTACTATCTGTCAACGCAAGTACAAGCCGCCATTGAAGGCTGTGTGCTGCGTTAGGGTGCTCCCATATCTATTGACGCGGAATCGACTTTTTCCGTCGTCATTTCTCTTTCTGTCGCTTAGAACTGCCATTTGCTAGAACGAGACAATGCGATAGCACGCGGCCGCCTCGAGGATTCCGCCGCGTGCTATCGCATTATGCTTTCTGTCGGCGCGGGCTCCCGCGTGGTGTGCTGTTTCAATGTAATCTCACCCTTCTAAAGGTGCGTTTCCACTGAAGCGGAGCGGAGCAGAATGGAGTGGAAACGCAGCCTAAAGCCCGGTATCCACCAAAGCGGAGATGTGTTTGAATAAACAATTAGATGTCCACATCTCCTCTCCGCTTAGCTTCAATTTACATCTGATTGGTTATTTAAACACATCTTCTCTCCTCTCCGCTTTGGCGCTAATGTCTAAGTCATTACATCAAATTCCATTAAAAAAAAATGTAGCACCACAAATTTTCCGTCCGACACGGAATCTTCGGCGGGACGTTGATTCCCAGCAGTGGGAACACTTACCTTGGGCATACGGGTCATGCCGCCGACCAGTAACACCTCCCCGATGTCCGTGCGCTGTACCTCGGCGTCCTGCAGCGCACGCTGGCACGGAGCCACTGTGCGCTTGATCAGGTCACCCACCAGGGATTCCAACTTGGAACGGGTCATCTGTTGAAGAGAGACTTTATTAAAGTTTTTTTTTTTTACTAGCTGTGCCCGCACTGCCGCATGCCCAATGAGCTGTCGGTCAAAATAACCACTTTGTGGAGCCCTGACACAGCCAGAAGGCGTCGCGGCAGACCTCGTAGAAGATGGCGGGATGAGCTTGATAAAACCGATGACCAGTGGTCCACTTTGGCCCTGGATCGTGAAAACTGGAAGTCATGGGGAGAGGCCTTTGCCCAGCAGTGGGATGATGTAGGCTAGCAGTAACAGTAACAGCTGTGCCCGCGGGTCGCAGGATTATTTCCTTACCGTGACCCCGGAACATAAAGGGCTATTGAAGGACACCGTGGATTTTAGTCAGTACAAGTCTGACAGTCCCTCCCACCCTGCCCGGGGTGGGAGGACTCATTTGATGACTTTAACACGCTAAAAAAAAAACTGTAACCGCGACTTCGTTCGCGTGGATGTGCGTTGTTTTTCTATAATTAATTAAAGTAGCCTAAGTTACCCCTTAATACATCAACTACCTGCCAATAGAAGTCCCGTCAAAATCAGACATTACAAACAGACAAATTGTAAAAAAAATCTATTTTGGTGTATTTACCGGATATAATTGTATATTGCGTACGTATGCATGTAGTAAAAACGGTTTTTTCAATATAACAGACACTCTAATTTTATTTATATATATATATAGGGTATAGATTTAACTAAGATGCGCTGCCCCGCTTGCTTAGGCTGAAGCTAAATGAGGATAATTTTTGAGTCGTGTGACTCATATCAAAGAAATAAGCAGATAGAGCGCTCAGAACACGCGAGTGGTTCCACCAAAGTTAATACAAAATCAAAATCGAATAGAAAGTCGCGACAGTACCAAGCTACACGTCGTACCAAGCTGCGCGTCGTTACTGTTTTTTGCCAAAATATGCCGTCACGTGTCTTTAACCATTGTAAAAGTTGTTCTCAAAAACAAAGAAAACATGGAATGTAATTCGATTTGCTTTTGTATTAACTTTGGTGGACACACTCGCGTGTTCTGAGCGTTCTATCTGCCTATTTCTTTGATCTGAGTGTGTGTAGCAGAATTTCTGTCACTTTCATAGTCGATTTTGAGTCGCAAAAGACTTTTTCTATGAAAGCGTATAAATGTATGTGAGCGTATAACCCGACCATGTACAGACACGGCCGGGGAATATAACCCCAGGTCAATCTGGCACCCGTCTGATAGACCGCCTAGACAGCCATGAGGACTGACATCAGCTTGTGCTAGTAAGGTGCTTAAAACCTGGGCCTCAAGTCTGCTAATTTTATTTAACTCACATGCTATTGATATTCAATTGAGACTCAATCACGACTCCATTACGATTAGGACAAATTTGGTATTCTGCAAAAACTTGTATAAGCTCAATAGAGTCGTGATGGAATCATAGTGTAATAGGGTAGTTTCCAGGGTCAAAATAATTACATTCTATTTAGTCCGTATTTTAGATTATAAAAAAATATTGGACACGTTATTTTTTCTTTTTTCGATTAAACAAAAAATAACAAAGATAATAGCCTATTTAAGTTACCTGTGACGTCAGACTGCGCGAAAAATGCCACGCATCGTGACGTCACACGTAACTTTAATAGGCTATATCTTTGTCATTTTTGGTCTAATTTACAAATAAAAAAATACGTGTCCCTTATTTTTGAATGATCTAAAAGACGGACTTATTTTATTATTTTGGGCAACTAGCCTATTGTTATTGACTCTCAGTTGAACAGTTATATGTATTGCCATTAGAGAGTAGAATACCGATTAAAGTCCACAATCGATTTACAATTGTAAAACGATTGAAGAGCAGACTAGCAAATATTCTAATAGCAGTTCAATGGAATGTCACTGGAAAACCATTGGTCTTAAATTAGTAGCAGAATACCAAATGTAGTTAAAACTGCTACTGAGATCCAATTGATATTCAATTGAGTCATTACTAAATTAGCAGACTTGGGGCCCTGGTTAAAATGTCGATTTGCAATGGGGATGGCAACTGGGGAACTAATGGCGTTAGTATAGCTTGTTCCAAGCATCGTCATTGGTTCAAATGTTATAGGTACTCCATAATAATACTAGCTCATTGGTTGGATTAGGACCTAGCTATGGTGGCGCCATCTACAATTAGCTTTGACTTGGCTTCCCCATTTCTACTAAATAAAAAGTCCTTGCTACTACGATATAAAGATGAAATTCGACTGACTTACGTCGTCGTGGTGAGCGTGTTTTGTTTTTTTATACCCGTAGATAACCGCACGTTTTATGTCAAATGTCGTAGTGGTAAGGTTGATTTTCACTTGTAATTGGAATCAGTTGAATTGCGTCGCATCGCGCCATGGGGAAGCTCCCTTACTTGATTGATAGATTTTTGCTGCAATTGACTTATGAATGATCAAATGGCGGGCGGGAGAGTGGGTGATTTAAGCCGTTTTTGATACTAGAGACATCTACGGCTAAAAACAATGCAAGACCGAGCGAAGCGAGCTCGAATTTTTTGGCCTTTCTGTGACATTACATATTTTCGTTCGTAAGCAAGCAATGACTTTGGCGCCTTCGAAAGCTGGCACTAAGGGTATTTGCCCCACTTAATGTCCCTTAGATCTGCCCGTAATAATGACTCTGCCAATCTAACCTACATAACACATCTTAGTCACGTGAAAATCTGAAATGTTTTCAATGATAGGAATCGTGAAAGTAAGAGCGATATTTACTGCCAAAATTGTTGTCTTAAAAATAGATTGGCAATTAGCCATATTGGTATATTTAATATTAGAAAGTCATGCTTGGAATTCTTAAGCACTCTCATCCAAACTAATTATACAAGTAGATTTAAAAAACTCCTACTATTTATCGTGGTTGCTTAACTAATGCTTATTCCTTATTTTTTTTATATCGTAGTAAAATCATGGAACGAGTCCTCCCACCCCGGGCAGGACAGGAGGGACTGTCAGACTTGTACTGACTAAAATCCACGGTGTCCATCGAAGCCTTTTATGTTTCAGGGTCGCGGTTACCTGATGAGACAGTCCCGCGATCCGAAAAACTGTACAGTTTGTTCGATTTTCCTCATACACACTTGTTGATTTATCTTTGCAGTTTGGACTGTACCGACTAATTGTAACGATTTATCGTTAGGTGTGTAGCAGCCATAAGAGTCGCACGTGGAACACGATGTCGACTCGGCTATGATCGTTGTTTGGTCGGCGAGTAAACCATTAGTGCCGGAGCACACGAAGCGTTGCGGCGCCGCACCGTAAATATTTTATCTCACAAATATTTGTCACGTGTGTCTGCCAGTAGGACAAAATTATTGCAGTGCGGAGCCGCAACGCGCCGTGTGCTTCGGCACTTACTCGCCAGCTGCATAACTACGATTACGGTGGCCAGAATTCCGATTTTGTGGCGTCTCCTGGATCCTGTCATCCTAAATGCCGGGTTGTGAGTATGAGGCTGTCCTCTCCGTCACGGGGCCCGCCTCCTCCTTCGCTAGCATAACAGCTTCCCATTCCGTCTCACCCCGCAGCGTGGCCTTGTCCAGTGCCACAGAATACTTAAAAGTACTACGTACAGAAGTGACACTTCCCGAAAACAAGCAAATGTAAAATCTTTGCTCGTGAGAATAAAGTAAAAATATGTACGAAAAGCGTGAGAAATGGGCGGCGGGCGGCAACCGACTGTGAAACCCGTCCACGGTGCGCCCGCGTGTTATGTAGTTTCATACTACAAGCACACGCGGGGGCCACGTTGACGTGGCTACACCGCGGAGTGCCACGAGTTAACGTGTTATTGGAGGCTATTTGCCTCCGTGAGGACACTGCGCCAATATGCTAATTCTTACCTTGAGGTTCATGTGTTTAGGTCCGGAAGCGTCCATGGTCAGGTATGGCAGGTTGATGTCCGTCTGAAGTGACCCGGAGAGCTCGATCTTAGCCTTTTCAGCGGCTTCTTTCAGACGCTGCATGGCCATCGCATCTTTACGAATGTCGATACCTTGCTGTGAATTGAAAATGTAGTTTAGAAATAGTATAGGTGTCATGCAAAGTTTGCTGTTCAGAAAAATTTCGGGTATTAAGCTTTGTTTAAAATACAATGTCCCGCGGTTTCTAGGAAAGCAGCGTGCAAGTATCACGCTACTAGCTGGTACCGCGACTACTGTCGCACCGCTGCAAAAGTGTACCGCGCACTGACGCGGACACCGATCGGTGGTGCTTACAATTTTTATATGAAATACGGACTATGTCGACGTAATTAAAAGAATTTATGGTTCCCTAATCTTTTTTCGGCTTTTAAGAGCGTATATTCCGAAAGTTGGCAACGTCGCAAATGGTTGTCAAATATTAACTATACACATACAATATTATTGGTACTGAATGAAAATAAGAAATATGGCTCTGTATTGCACTAAAAAATTTATAAGGGAATGCAATAATTAATATCATAACACCAAATATACAGTTTTAGATGTAAAAAAAGCATTTGGAAGCTTTTCAAATGCCTTTTATACACCTGAAACGGTTACAGCATCAAATTCAGTGTTTTAATTGCATTTCTATATCATTTTTTAGTGCACTACAGAGCGATATTTCTTGTTTTCATACAAAAAAATTGCCAAATTAATTAAAACTTGTAAATATTTCTAATATTTTCCTAGTATAACTTTAGAGTAAAAGTTACTCACGTCACGTTTGAACTCGTCGACCAAGAAGTTGACGATGACATTGTCGAAGTCTTCTCCTCCGAGCAAGGTGTCTCCGTTGGTACTCTTCACCTCGAACACTCCCTTCTGGATCTCCAGCACTGAGATATCGAAGGTACCGCCACCCAAGTCGTATACGGCGATGCTGGGAACAAATTTTGGCATTATTTTATGTGGTAGAAAGTTTCAGGACAGAGCTCATGGAACTACGTGGCTAAATAATAACAGACGAACAGGCCGATCTTCCGGGATAAACCGCGCTTGCTGAGGTTGGTCTGTGGATGGGTGACCATCTGTCAAAGCGCTTTCTCCGTGCCTCGGAAAGCAAATAAAGCCGTTGGTCTAAACTGTAATTTGTAGATCTTTGACAGTCGTTACTGTTAGTCAGAAGCTCTAAAGTCTGACAACTAGTCTTACCATGGGGTATCGTATTACCCAGTTACTGGGTAAGGCAGTCGCTCCACGTAAAATATAATCAACAATCAAACGAAAAACAAAGAATTCTGAAGAATGCGCGCAACTTTTTTAAATCTTAGAGGTAATGTGTGCTGTGGAGTTAAGGTTGAAACTGTTATGTTCAGTTTTAGAAAGACGCTTCGATGCGCTTCGACTCTGCCCTAGTATAAATTGACCCTAATAGACGGTGGTGTCATATGAACTAGAGATTCCATACGACACCACCGGTGGTGTCGTTTTGGTGGTGTCAAGTGGAAGGAAGGCAATGATTAATACTCACATTTTGTCGTCAGTCTTATCCATGCCGTAAGCGAGGGCCGCCGCGGTCGGTTCGTTGATCACTCTCAGCACGTTCAAGCCTGAGATTTGACCTGTTGACAAAATACAGTACATTATAATACATTATAGGTGCTGGTAATACATTATTCGCAAAGACTTTGTTGTTTATTTTATGTTATAATAATGAGTAGATTGTTTTTTTATTTTTGTATTGTTGTTATATTGTTTTGTAAATTGTAACTTGTGTTTTATAGGTATGTCCTATTAGTGTTAAACTTATGGTAAAGTTCCTGTTGTTATGTTTTTTATATTGTTTATTTTCTGGTATTTTACTGTAATTAATTTAAGAATAAGTAGATATAAGCCTCACTATCGAATTAGGTACCTAACGAACCTGTAATGATAGTGGTAAGGAAGATTTTAAATAAATAAATAAATAAATTATAATGGGTTGGTTGGTTGAGAAACATAGTTTTATCGACCCCGCTTGAGTTGGTATTGCTACTTAAAGGGGTGGAAGGCACAAGGATAAAGTACTCAGTATGCAAGCTCTAGCGCGCTGCAAGCTAAATGGTGAAATGTATATTTCACCTCACACGCTCGGAAAGATTCTATTTCTCATTCAAAATCTGAGCTCAAAAAGTGTGGTGAAAAGTTGTGTGTTGTATTCGGCAGCAGAGCTTTTCTGTGTCTCGTACCGTTGAAAACTTCGCATCGCTCAGGATTCTATATTTGAACAGCTCGTTTCTCTCGCGGTTCAATCTTAGAATTTTGAATTATTTTTAGTTACGTAACTAAAATTGACGAAGAAACGGCACTTTTAAAATTGCCAAAACGTCACTAGCAAGTACAGTCTTTACTTGTATTTATATCTTAGTAAATATGCATTGGTGAAAGTAAAATACGTGTCCATTATTTTTCAAAACAATAGCCTATTAACTTTAGAATAAAAAATACAATGTCCCGCGGTTTCTAGGAAAGCAGCGTGCAAGTATCACGCTACTAGCTGGTACCGCGACTACTGTCGCACCGCTGCAAAAGTGTACCGCGTACTGACGCGGACACCGATCGGCGGTGCATAAAAGGACCAAAATTGGCAACCAAGTGGCGAAATTCTCAAAACTTCTAAGACTAGAATGACGTAAACTTAAATAAAAATATTTGTATGGCCTACACGTACTTGTTATGGGTCTGGGTGTTTGTGTGAGTTTCTATGTTTGTAATCAGAAGTTTCTTGGGCACCCCCACGACACAGGAAAACATTTTAAAGTGGGGCAACGTTTCTTATAAAAAAGGCAGTTAAAAATGGTTAAAAATATGCACTCAATGGCTGCTTGAGAATAGACGACGCAGCCGAGGCCGGCCCAAAAAGAGCTGGCAGGACGATCTAGAGGCGTACATTTTTTTTCGTGGTAAAATCATCAAATGAGTCCTCCCACCCCGGGCAGGGCCGGAGGGACTGTCAGACTTGTACTGACTAAAATCCACGGTGTCCTTCTGTAGCCCTTTATGTACCGGCGTCGCGGTATACGTATACGCATGTCCCGCAACCCTAGATGCGTACCTTGGTGGCATTAGAAAAGAGTCCTTTGAAGGTTTTTTGAATTTAAAGATAGGTTCGCGTTTGACCACTATATCGCCTGATGGTAAGTAAAGATGTGGTCGACAATGAAGCACGCTTGTCTAGAAGTAACCTGTTCATTCTTGACTTGAAGACCACAAGGTTATAGCTATCGGGAAATACCGATGCCAGCTGGGAATTCCACTCCTTAGCTGTGCGTACAATAAAGGTATTGGCAAAACGCTTTGTACATACCAGAGGGATCAGCATCATCATCTCAGCCATAGGACGTCCACTGCTGAACATAGGCCTCCCCTTTAGATCTCCACATACACCGGTTGGAAGCGACCTGCATCCAGCGTCTTCCGGAGGGATATCCACCATATATCGATGGCGCATTGCCGTACGTCTTGTAGTCCGATGTTGGAAAGGATATGGGGGAAGCCTTTGCCCAGCAGTGGGAAATCCTACTACTATTATAAACGCGAAAGTTTGTAAGTATGGATGTATGGATGTTTGTTACTCTTTCACGCAAAAACCACTGAACGGATTTGGCTAAAATTTGGTACACAGATAGTTTATAACCTGGATTAACACATAGGATAGTTTTTATCCCGATTTTATGTTCCCGTGGGATAATTTTCGAGTTGTAGCGGGTGAAACCGCTGGCAACAGCTAGTGGGTAATAAAAAAGAAATGTTACTTACCAGCATCTTTAGTCGCCTGCCTCTGAGAGTCGTTGAAGTAAGCTGGCACGGTGATGACTGCGTTCTTCACCGTTGTGTTCAGGTAAGCCTCGGCTGTCTCCTTCATCTTCACCAGGACAAACGCTCCGATTTGAGACGGAGAATAGACTTTACCGTCACTACCTGTTGGAGAATATTGGAGAATTGAGTTTATTTGATCGAAAAAATTGTGTTAGGGTGCTCCCACATCTATCGACGCGGAATCGGCTTTTTGCGTCGCCCTTTCTCTTTCTGTCGCTTAGAACTGCCATTTGTTAGACCGAGACAATGCGATAGCACGCAGGGCGACGGAAAAATCCGATTCCGCGTCGATAGATGTGTGAGCACCCTTAAAGTGAATGCTCCAACCAGCCCGCGAAATTCAAATTTTCTTACATTTTTTGCAATTTGCAGGCCAGTGACATGTTGTAACTTTATCAAAATATGAATTGCGGTAATAACAAGTATAATTTTAAATACAAAAATTATCAAAATATTCGGTCCATCAGCTCTCACATAGAAAAGTTGCATCGTAGTTAGATTTCGGAGATTTTAACATGATGCACCTTTTCTATGTGAGAGCTGATGGAGCGAATGTAAAAATTTTGATAGACTTGTAGATAATGGGGTGCTATGACAGGTAACCTCCACGTAAGCGCCCGTTTTGACTGGAGTTCGTCTCGGATACGTCCGGGGTAGAAGACTTTGGGCTGCACAACGGGAATTGGGATGCGGGCAAAATCTTCCTTAGACTCTGTAATAACTAAGGCGACTCGATGTCTGTCATGCGACATTAGGCAAGTCGTTATGGATTCGTCTCACAAAGCGTGTCCCTCTGATTAGCAGAGGGCACAGCGGCGGAGCGGGCTTGCGGACGGTGAGTGATGGGTAGCTCGCCGTCCGACTAACGACCAAGCCCGGGTCGGTGGCGCGTCGTGTTACGCGCCAAATACCTGCAGCGAGTCGACAGAATAATTTTCTTAACCTTAGGATACCGTGGCCCCGGAACGTAAAGGGCATAGGAAGGAAAACGGGTGGATTTTAGTCAGTAAGAGTCTGACAGACCCACCCAGACTTGTAGATAATAATAACATTATAATATAAGCACATTTTTATAAAAAAAATGTAGATCTACTTTGCTGCCATCGAATATAACTGAGTCCGTTAAAAAAAAACTATGTCAGAAAAGCTCAGTCTGTCAAACTGCTATTTAGCCTGATCTGAAAAGTCCTACCTTGAACCCAAGCATCGCCATTAGAAGCCCGGACAACCTTGTAAGAGAGATTCTTCATATCTTTCTGGACTTCCGGATCATCGAATCTCCTGCCGATCAGTCGTTTGGTGGCGTAGAAAGTGTTGCCACTGTTGGTGACGGCCTGGCGCTTCGCTGGCATGCCCACGAGGCGCTCGCCCTCCTTGCTGAAGGCCACATGGGAGGGGGTCGTGCGGGAACCTTCGCTGTTTTCAACGACCTAGGAAACAAGATAAAAATTGATAAACAGGTAATAGAAAGGAGAGGAGTATGGAGAGAGCTATGCTCGGAGTCTCTGTGCGTGTGAATCAGAAACGTAGACATATTAAAGTTGCCAATATACCAAGTTGAAGTGGCAGTGGGCAGGCCACATAGGACGCAGAACTGATGGCCGATAGGGCCGTTAAATTCTCGAATGGTATCCACGCTCCGGCAACACAGCGTGACACCCACCCACAAGGTGGACAGACGATCTCATGAAGACCACAGGATCACGCTGGGTGCAGGCCGCTTCCAACTGGTCCTATTGGAAATCTATGGGGGAGACCTATGTTCAACAGTGGACGTCCTACGACTGATATAATGATGATGAAACAAACAAAGCGAAAAATGCTCATAAAATAAAAACCACTGAACCTAACTGAAAGATTTTTTATGGGTCCGAATGACAGACATCATTAATTCATCAGGTTAGATTTCATCCAAATTTTTTCAGTAATTTTTGTGTTAAGAGTAACAAAGATCCATCCATCTTTCCATTCCTTCAAATCTTTTTTTCATTTATAATACTAGTAAGCTGTCAAAGTGCCAACTTTCTACAATAATACAAAGCCATGTGTTTCAAAAGTATGAATACGACTCGAGTATAATACTATCTTGACCCTAATCTGTGACAACAGTAATAATGCATGAATTTCTTTATTTTTTTTTCCCCACACTAGGATTCCTTTATCGTGGATGCGTTTTCTAACATAGAAACTCACATACATAACCACCCAGACCATTAGGAATCTATTGAGAAAGTTGTCATAAAACATCTAGGTATACTTTTTGGGAGAAATGATTCTGTTTGATATGTGCGAAATCGATTGGGGGAACGATTAAATTGATTGCAGAGCACTATGAGGCAGAGATGGGTCATTTCACGCAGGCATTTCCTTTACTAATTTCGGTGGGATGGCAATTTCGGTGACTGTCTTATTTTCAAAACAACTACAGTTGTTTATTTCATACTAAGAATACTAATGTGTTCCAGAATAAAACAAGTTTATTTTTTCATCCAAAAACCTACAAATAAAAAAATACACCGAAATTAGTAAAAATTGAGCTTGCGTGAAATGACCCAGATGTGAAATAACTCGGGACTCTCGAGAGTGCCTTGAGTCAAGTTTAATATGCACTACACTACAACACTTGCAGGGGGCCGTCCCGCCCTATGCTTACCTACACGCGGTCTCCATTCGAGAACCTTCCTACTCCACCTATCGTCGGTTCTATGGCAGACATGACCAGCCCTCTGCCACTTCAGCTTGCTGCAGATTGGGACAACATTTGTAACTTTGGTTTTATGCCGTAAGACCTCATTCCTGATTTTATCCCATAGTGAGTCCCCAAGCATAGACCTTTCTATAGCATGCTGCGTGACATGAAGTCGGTGGTCCACCTTGACTGACATGTTCCACGTTTCGGCTCCGTAGGTTAGGAATAATTAAGCTTAACAATTATTATAGTCACAATATGGCGGCGATTTATACTATTCTTATTTCAAACGCATGTAACGAACATTTAGCCATCCTCATTTTATAATAGTAATAGAAAAGATATGAACAAGATTTAATATGACGCTCTGACGTACCTAGCCGTTATCTTTCATAGTGATAACCGAAAAATTATCAAAATAGGAAGAAAGAAGATAAAAATTACGTAACACAAAAATGTCCCGCGGTTTCTAGGAAAGCGGCGTGCAAGTATCACGCTACTAGCTGGTACCGCGACTACTGTCGCACCGCTGCAAAAGTGTACCGCGTACTGACGCGGACACCGATCGGCGGTGCTTATACGAAGGCCCGGTATCCACCAAAGAGGAGAGGAGATGTGTTTGAATAACGAATCGGATGCCAACTGCAGCTAAGCGGGGAGGAGATCTGGACCTCTGATTGGTTATTCCTCAGATCAAAGAAATAGGCAGATAGAACGCTCAGAACACGCGAGTGGGTCCACCAAAGTTAATACAAAATCAAATCGAATTACATTCCATAATGTTTTCTCTGTTTTTGAGAACAACTTTTACAATGGTTGAAGACACGTGACGACATATTATTTTGGCAAACAACAACAACGACGCGCAGCTTGGTACGACGCGTAGCTTGGTACTGTCGTGACTTTGTATTCGATTTTGATTTTGTATTAACTTTGGTGGAGACACTCGCGTGTTCTGAGCGCTCTATCTGCCTATTTCTTTGATCTGAGGGTTATTCAAACACATCTCTCCTCTCCGCTTTGGTGGAATCCGGGCCTTAGACATTAGATGTGGTATTTATTCGTGCTTTACTCCTACAAACAATCAAATACATCATAATCTTCGCTTACTATCAGGCGAGATAGTGGTCAAACACGACATATAAAAAATTTAAAAATAATTTTGATAGCACAGAACTTTTAACGCACCAGTCCGACTCAAAATTGGCCAGTTTTTGCCTCTGTTCAGACACGGCGGGAACCGCGCGATTTCAGAATCGCATGGAAATCGCGTGAGTCTTATTTGTATGAGTCATTAAGTAATCGTTCAGACATAACCGCGCGATTCCCGCGCGGGAATCGCGCGGTTTCCGCCGTGTCTGAACAGAGGCTTTATCTACTTTTAAGCCTGCTCTACACGACTCGCGAAGTTGCCTCGACGAAGTAATCGTCGAAGTTGGTCGAAGTCCCGAAGTATGTGACTACACTACTCGCGAAGTTGCCTGTGTCATCATAGTGCCCTTTGTCTCGGTCGCAAAAACCGACAATAAATGGAAGTCGCCCGAAGTGAGTCGAAGTTTGCTTTTTTTATTTCTTATTTTATTTTTAGTCTAGATTTTCAAGGTACATTGCTTTGACATTAATTATTTAAAACGCTGTTAAAAAATATTTTTTTAAAAGAGTAAGTATGGAGTTTCTTGCCCATTCTTCTCCATACAACCTACCTTAGCGAATGGGTGTAGAATGAATCCTTTCCCTTCCTATTCCCTTTAAATTTAAATATCGACGTTCAAAAGTGCCTCTTTGATGGCCTAATTGGAATAAATGATTTGACTTTGAAGTTGCACGAAGTGCACTACACTATCGTATTCGGTCAACTTCGACCAACTTCGCGAGTAGTGTAGAGCAGGCTTTAGATGTATATCAGAAATCATCTCTATAGGCATGCTTTAGCACAACGGGAAAACCTAGGAATGGAGTTCATTCATGCTATTGGACTTGTTTGAGGAGCAGTGGTGGCCCAGTGGTATTAGTCCCGACTTACGAGTCTGTCGTGGGTTCGAACCCCACCAGGCGCATTACTTTGTGTAATTTATTTCATCCCCACTGCTCTCAAAATGGTAAAGGAAAACATCGTGAGGAAACCGGCATGTCCTAGAACCAAAATGTGATGACATGTGACATCTACCAACCCGCACTTGGCCCGCGTGATGGATTATGGCACTCTCCCTCTCACAGAGAGGAGGCCTGTGTCCCAGCAGTGGGAACATTATAGGATGATGATGATGATTGGACTTGTTTAGTTGCTTACCTTGGGTGTCTTGCCTTCCATGACGGCGACGCAAGAGTTGGTGGTACCCAAGTCAATACCGATGACAGCTCCGCGCACGCCCTCCGACCTAAGCAAAAAATAAAGCATTGAAAATGGCTTATGTTTAACTTACCACCAGATATAGTAACATATAACAGACAAAAATAGTAAATGATCACAAAATGAAACCCGCATTTTAATGTAAAATTATAACCAGTTTTAACATTTCGCTATCCTATTTAATCAAAATGACTCCAAATAAATCATTGTCAACCCAAAAGTAGTAAATGATCACCAAAATATATGTTCATTAAAATATGTCATAACGAGGTGTAATAAAAAAAATCTACCTAAGCGTCTAAGGGTCGACGAAGCCCCGCTTCCCGGGGATTCTATTTCTGTGTACAAGGTTTAAAGGAACCTAACCAAACCGAACTTCAGGGTGTCCCTGAAATCTTGCTAAAGCGAGTTTTAGATTTGGTACACATTCAGTATAGATTTGGTGATCATTTACTATATTTGGTGTTCGAATACAATTTGAAGTGTAGTAGCTAAGGGTATCAAAGCATTTTATGGTGGTCATTATATTTAATCCCATTGAAAATTTATCAAAATGTTTTCTACAAAACTTTTAAACTGCTTTGTCATAAGATAATGAGATATAAACTCCAACTAGCTGTGCCCGCGATTTCGTTCACGTGGAAGTCGGAACTTAAATTTTTTTTTTTTTATAAAATTGACAAAGTTTCATACAAACTTTCATCCCCTATTTTATTCCCTTGGGGGTAGAATTGATCAAAATCCTTTCTTAGCGGATGCCTACGTCATAACATCTACCTGCATGCCAAATTTCAGCCCGATCCGTCCAGTGGTTTGGGCTGTACGTTGATAGATCACTATGTCAGTCAGTCACAGAGTTATAATATTTAAATGAGGCATAACACCTCATTCCTCATAAAGACTGGTCTTAGGATGCATAAAAGTTAGTAAAATGCAATGTCCCGCGGTTTCTAGGAAAGCAGCGTGCAAGTATCACGCTACTAGCTGGTACCGCGACTACTGTCGCACCGCTGCAAAAGTGTACCGCGTACTGACGCGGACACCGATCGGCGGTGCTTACAATTATGAATTATTAAGGTATTGAACAATTGAGATGATTCAAAGGTTAAAACTTTGCCTCTTATGTATGACATTTTGGTTTTAAACCTGGGCAAGAAATTATGTCTGCTTCAATAAGTAAAAAAATGTTATTTAGGGTTAATCAGGTGTGGTCAGCAGAAATTAAAAATTGTCAATTTTCCTGTATACGTATTCAATTTTTGGCTGTACACTAGATGCAGCTAAAGAGTTTGGTACAATGGTAAAAATAGAAGAAAAATGAACCACTTCATTTGAATGCTACGTAAAACATGTAACCATGACTAAGGAAAACATTTAATCTATTTAAATAAAAACCAATGCCACCTTTCGTTGTAATTTTATAACTCCAGAATGGGCTCACCTATCCAAACCAAAAGTTTAGGCTTTGTTTGGACTATTTAGTAGATTGTTTGTACAAAATCAGTTGGGCGGTTCTTCATTTATCACATTTTAATTTGTAGATTGTTTTGTTAATGGGGATTTTGCTGTCAAAGTAGCGAAGCATGTACCGGGCAGCTAGTTGTGTAAAATCGACAACGTGGAATAATGACCCACCACAAGCTTATTTTCTTACAGACATTCAAATACAGGCCAAATTCAAGAAAACACACATACATATGGTAATGACTTAGATCTTTGTCAATTTGATGGATTCAAATGAATTATTGTCAAAATGGGTCATGATTCAACTTTGTCGATTGTATAATGCTAACCCCATTTATGAAAAAGTGGCTTCCTTAAAAACATAATGCCGGTTCCACATGCTTGCTGTGTTTGTCAAACTAAAGGTCACGGCGCTATACCAGAAAGCAAGACAAATAATTCTATCTCGTTTCTTAGTATAGCGCCGTCTCCTTTTGTTTGGCAAACACAGCAAGTGTGTGGATCCGGCATAACATTTTGTTTACAAAATGGAATTTGGACATTTTACAAATAAGCCTATGAATTTGTGAATGATGAAATTGTAAATATAAATTTGAAATAACTTTTCATGAAACTCCTTACAAATACTGTAAGATTGTTATTCAAATGAGATATTATAATTTTATTCAAATATTTCAGTTCAAAGTTCAAGTTTGAGGTTATGACTTAATATTCACCATTTCTGCTTGATATTTTGTTATCCTAACATTCTACAAGTTACTTATGTTACTTATGTTAGTTACTTATGGCAAATATGCTATAAGTAGTTTAAGAAAAACTATTTATATATTTTTAAGGAAGCTAAATTAACCAATCAGCTGATCGATACCTTTGAAATTAAAATATATATTTTAGATATTAGCGCAGAAATGTTAAAGAGATTGAAATGATAGTGCATTTCACTGCATTATATTCTTTTACAAATGTATGTTATGAATGCACTATCAGCAACCATTATGGGATTTGGTCCATGGGGCATCATATGGGATCTTAACTCCTCTGATCTTGAAATTTTTCTTACTTATCGTCTTTCACCAACAGATAAATATATTTATAAAGCTGGAGGATGCCATTTTCTATTTTAAAACGCATCATAAAGTTAAGTTTAAGGAATTCTAGCATGGGGTTGGGGGGCATCAAAATTCTACCTCAAACAATTTAGGTCAATGAACTAAGCTTTCACAAATGAAGTCAGGGACGTTTGAAACGTTCTTTGAGCATGGAGGTGAAGCCCTATCAACCAAACTCCTTAATTTATGATGCATTCAAAGGTCACATCAAGATATGCAATAAGTTAGGTTATGATGAAATCTTAGAAAAAAAATATATTTTAACACTTACTTGTGCCTGTACTGGACAGCATGTTGCTGGTAAATGGGCACTGTAGGGGCTGCGGTCTGAAAAGCATGATATAAAAAGGAATTTTTAACCTAGACATTTTTGATGTCGGGTCCATGCGTCTTCAAAACCGGCATGATTAATCGAAAGAAACACAAAGAATTAACTTAAATAGCTACTGGGAAGGAGAAATTATTAAGTTTCTGACATTTTCTGACAATTTGACATACGATTTTCATTCGTTTTCCGAAATAAAATGGTCACTCACGTTTCTGATAATTGACGAGAAATTCCTTTGTGTGTACAGGTCTGTACTTAATCCGGAGCACTCCAGAGCCTTGCGGCCGATCACCCGCGTAGCGGTCAACATTTTTTCGACAATATTATCAACTATTTAATTTATTTGCTAGCTTTATTTCACTTCAAACAGAACATGTGGGTGACGCAACTTCATGAAAGAACGATTTTTACTTTTTTTTCTAGCACACCTCGAAGATTAAAACTTGCCAATGCAAAAAAAAAACCACCGGTCGCCCTAGAATGTTCTCCTCTTTTCATTACAACCTGAACGTTTTCATTGGCGCAGTTGAATGTCTACTACTTGTTTATTGGTCGATTTTGGATGACAGTAGTAGGACTACCAATGAAAAAATTAGGATTATTTACTTTTTAGAGTTGCTGACAGTGAAAACTAGCCCATTATGTAATCACAAATAAATAGGAAAGTCGTTTAATTTTCGTCTTTCGCGAAAAAATGATCAAATATCTTCAAAAATAATATTATTATTGCTTTATATGTTTTAAAAATAAAAATTAAGAAAGGTAGCTTTTGGATTTCGCACTTATAGTGCCACCTTTTGACTGAAAATAACACTACGTTTTACAAATTTTGTTGTAAGATGGCGCTATGAGGCCATCTTCCCCTTTGGCTTCGGCGCAATACGTTTTATTTTTCTTCAAATCTCTCCATTTTTACCAGCTAGAATCATCCAAGACAGATTTCATTCTCCGGATACGTAGAGTTTTATTGTCTTGGCACTTTTCTGGTGGTTGCCACTTTTGATTCTGGCCTTAGTAGGTTTGTCCCCTACAAAAGAAATATAATAGGTAAGGCCTTCCCCTAAGACCACCACACCGAACAACAATACGCCACTTACATCTATCTCGGTTAGGGTTGCCATCCGTCCGGGTTTAAAAAATTAAAGTTTAAAGTTGGGCCGCCCGCGATAACTGCACACGCACACTTCACCGGCCTAGAGATGGCAACCCTAATCTCAGTACCCGCGCCTCTCACGATGTCGATCGTCTGTCCATCCATATTATAAGAATTTGTATGGTTTAACGCGCTATTCTCGGGAACTGTTAGTTCGAATTGAGAAATTCTTTTTGTGTTGGATAGCTCATTTATTGAGAAAGGACAAGGAAGGCTATATAACATATTATCACGCTACGACCAGTAGGAGTTGAGCAGCGGTGGTGGAAACGTGAGGAAAAGCTAGTTAGTTTTAAGATAAAGTTACGAAGCAGAAACGGGATCAATATTACCTTTTTTTCGTGGTAAAATCATCAAATGAGTCCTCCTAACCAGGGCCGGGCGGGGGGGACTGTCAGACTCGTACTGACTAAAATCCACGGTGTCCTTCAATAGCCCTTTACGTTCAGGGGTCACGGTAATTCGATAAGTACCGCGAAAAAGAAATTGACTTTCGAAAAATAATGATTTATTGACGAAGTTTGTATTTCATTGTAACATTTTATTCATTCTTAGATTAAAACTAGTAATTACACAATAATTAATGACTTACATTGATGTGCATAAATATTAAATTTGTGTACAGATACACATTTTTTTTTTTTTTTTTGGCATGGTAAAATCATCAAATGAGTCCTCCAACCCCGGGCAGGGCGGGAGGGACTGTCAGACTTCTACTGACTAAAATCCAAGGTGTCCTTCATAGCCTGTTACGTTCCGGGGTTACGGTAAGAGAATAATCCCGCGACCCCGGCAGGCTTTGGCCCTCTGAGAGGGGGGCCCCGTCATTATGCTGACGCTCTTTGAGGCGCGCGTGGGACACAACGCGCCGATGTACAGATACACATGGCGAATACTTTCAAAAGCATCGCAAGTTAATTATTTGACTGAAAAAAAATCTAATGGGGAAGGCAAGTCAAAGCTAATTGTAGATGGCGCCACCAATTGGATGATAATAATGATGGCTGTAATTAATTTTAACTTACTCTAAATTTATTTATTTTATATTAAAACTAGACAATTGCACTTCTTTGAGATCATTCTTATTGCTACACTTATGCAAATATTTATTATTTTTAATCACAAAATGGACGGTATCGTTGCAAATGATAATATTGTAATATATAATAACTTACTTATAATATTTTTACACAGTTAACATTAATATAATGTTTATTCTACTGGCAACATACTTAATATACAGGGTGTTTTTTTTTTAAACGTATCGTTGCCTAATGGACGCCTGCTACATTAGAGGCAGAGTCTGCGGCCAACGAAAGCTGTCCAATAAAAACTTTTAGGCAATTTAAAAAAATCAAGGGCTGACAACCCCGGGTACACGCGGTTCAAACGGAGTTGATACTCATTATTATTCAAGACCAATAAAGGATATTTATATTAGTATTTCATATTGTTAGATTATGACCAATTAAGTTATCAAATAATGGTCTAGAATAGCCAGGCATGGTACAAATAAATCGCCACAACACAGGGGTTAGGAGTCATTAAACGAAATCGGGTTCCAAGTACTCTACACCTGATACTGTAAAGTTTTTTTGTCTTCGTATTCGCCGTTAATATTACTTGAAAAATAAAAACATAGTCAAAAAAAAGAGTATTATGTAAATCATTGAAAAAGTATCAAGATGTTTCAATTATCTAAGGGACTTTACTCATGGCGCGATGCGACACAATGCGACAGGATTCGAGTTCTGTGGGTAGATGAAAGACAAAACATGATGGCTATGACAACGTCAAGTCAATCTAATTGCAACTTTATTTCTTAGTGGCAAGGTTTATTTTCGCTTGTAGTTGTTGCGTCGCATCGCGCCATGAGTAAAGTCCCTAAACGTTCAACGATTTGACAATTTTGACAGTCCAAAAATATTGCCATATCAAATATTTAGAAATTATGTCGTGGACAGCTTTGATTGGCCAAACTGTACCGCCAAGCGTAGCAGTTCTTAATCTGGAGTGGTAGAAGACGGCGCGGGGGCTGGAGGTTCATCCCTCGCTGCCAGGAGTGACCGGAGGGCCAGGGCCTCTTGACGGAGGGCAGCCACGTGTGCTCGGAGGGACGCGTTCTCTTGTTCTAAGAGACATGCTCTCCAGGCTATCTGGTGGCGAAGAGAAAGAAAAGGGTAGTTTCCAGGGTCAAAATAATAACATTCTATTTAGTCCGTATTTTAGATTATAAAAAAATATTGGACACGTATTTTTTCTTTTTTTGATTAAACAAAAAAGAACAAAGATAATAGCCTATTTAAGTTACCTGTGACGTCACTCTGCGCGAAATGCCACGCATCGTGACGTCACACGTAACTTTAACAGGCTATATCTTTGTCATTTTTGGTCTAATTTACAAATAAAAAAATACGTGTCCCTTATTTTTGAATAATCTAAAAGACGGACTAATTACATTTTTTTAGGCAACTAGCCTATTATACTTAGATAAATTTTTCCGTTAAAATTCACACTATGTAGAAATAGTTATTTGTGCAACAAGAGAGCAAAGTCGTTTTTTGCTGCGAGTGCTGATTTTGAATCTTGAGCAAGCGAAGGATTCAAGGATTGAATCACGAGCGTAGCGAGTGATTCTAAAGTTGAATCCTGAGTGTAGCGAGAGATTCAAAGGCACGAGATGCAAAAAACTTTGCTCTCGTGTAACACACATAACTTTTCACTTCAGCAGCGAGAACACTTTAGGAGATAAAATAATAAATAGGAATAGATTAAAATAACTTTTTTTTTAAAGTAGCTTTCAACAATAAGTAAATACTCCGCATTGTAGATAATCGTCTCGTCTGTGATAAATCTAAAAAAAAGATAGCAACACCGTCTCCGAAAAACTGCTTGCGCCCTTTGTTAAGTCTCCATTCATTGAAGACATGGTATGGTTTCAGATATTTAGTTAGAGTTAGGAAATTTAATTCTGCATTAATAATTTGTTGTTTTAAATGGTTATGTTAAAATAAGTACTGTTCTCATCGCTAGTTTTACGCATATTTTTTTTTTTTTTTTGCTTATTCAACTCTTTACGCCAGCCATGAAATTTTATACCCGCTCTTTTATTTTTAAATTAAGGCGTGTTCGGAAATAGCACCCATAATATTTTATTATTCAAAATATTTATTAACATAAATTGAAACTAGAAATAAATATTTACAGTAAATGCTTATTTTCATTTAAATACATACAGCAATAAGTTAAAAATTCAATAAAATACATTCGAAGACATTATTATCGTTTTGCATTTCTTTGGTTGGTACAAATTTCCGAACGTGTTTGTCTTTGAGACCAAATTCAAAATCGGAACTTCGAAAGGGCTGGTGTTTGTCTCTCTCTCTTTCTATTGGCGGGAAAGAGATAGAGTGTTAATGTTTCGAATTGTATGATTAACTCAAGGCTGAATATGATATTCGCGGCTTTTTTTAAAACAAAAATTAAAAAGCTACTTTGTCTCACTAGTGAGCAAAATCGCATTTTGCTCACTGATTTCAGGCAGCAAAACTAACATGTTTGAGCTACTGAAGTGAAAATAAAATTGCCATATTGTCGAGAAAAAGAGAAACACATTTTTACGACCAATTCTATCCTGTACAACCACCAACTTATATAAAATAAAGGACAGAGATAGATAGCCCTACAATAGCTTTTCTCTCTTTCTAGACAGTTTGCCAATTTTATGTAGATAATACTTAATCCATGTCATAAGTCTACGACTGTAGGTACCTAGGTTACACCCATATCAAAAAGCAAATTAAATATAAAAAAAACGTAACCAAGTGAATTTCTCGCACAAGAAAACTTGGCATCATAATATCAACAGTAGGACGTGCATCGCTGATAAAGGGGCGCCCTTTGTGCGAAGTATCAGGAACAAGAAGGTAATGAATATACCTCATCATCATCATTTCAGCCTATTTCAGTCCACTGCTGGACATAGGCCTCTCCCAGGGAGCGCCACAGCGCACGATCTCCCGCTTTTTTCATCCAGCCACTGCCAGCCACCTTCTTCAAGTCATACGACCATCTTGCCGGGGGGCGTCCCACCCTATGCTTACCTACACGCGGTCTCCATTCGAGAACCTTCCTACTCCACCTATCGTGGGGTGCTATGACAGGAAACCTCCACGTGCGCCCGTGGACTGGAGTTCCCTCTCGGATACGTCCGGGGGGAAGACCAGTTTTTCGGGCCGGTGCACCCTGGGATGCGGGCAAAAACTCTTCCTTAGGCACTGTGTGCCTAAGTGGTCTCTTTGCCCGTATGCGAATAGCCTGTCGTGTGGATGCTCCAACGCGTGTCCCTCTGATCAGCAGAGGGCACAGCGGCTGAGCGGGCTTTCAGTGAGTGATGGTTAGCTCGCCGTCCGACCAAGGACCAAGCCCGGGTCGGTGGCGCGTCGTGTTTCGCGCCAAATGCCTGCTGGGGTCGCGGGTTTTTTCTTAACCCAGGTTACCGTGGCCCCGGAACGTAAAGGGCATAGGAAGGAACACGGGTGGATTTTAGTCAGTAAGAGTCTGACAGTCCCTTCCGCCCCACCCAGGGCGGGGGGAGTTTTTTGTGTGGTAAAATCATCAAATGAGTCCATTTGATGATTTTACCACACAAAAAAAAAAAAACTCCACCTATCGTCGGCTCTGCGGCAGACATGAACAGCCCATTGCCACTTCAGCTTGCTACAGATTTACCTGGTCTTCTCTAATTCTTCTCGCGTCCCGTGACTTCTTGGCAGCTTGGTTGTTTCTCCGCCGTCTTTCGAAGTATTTCTCATCTTTTAATTCTGGCGGTATCGGTCTCTTCTCGCCGCGGCGGCGGATATCCAACTCACTTGTTGGTGATGGAAGCACTGAGGATCAGAAAAGAGGTTGCTTAACTAACCTATAGCCACGTTGCCTTACTTACTAACTACAGACCTATTATTGGAATCAAATATACGAGTACTACTACTAGCCTAGCTGTTTTTTGGGTGGATAAATCATTTTAAATGAGTACTCCGACCGTTAGTGGAACCGAAGGGCATATCAGATTCCTACTGACTAAAATTCACGCTGCTCCTTCACTTGACCTTTGTATTCCAGGGCTACGGTGTCATTTTAAGACAGTCCCGCGACCCTGGCAGACGCTTGGCTCTCTATGGGAGCCCCGACAAACTGTTTCATCAATCATCAATCAGTCAGTACGAGTTTGACATCTTTCCGCTTCACCCAGTGCGGGATGACACATCTGATTATTAGACGACTTAAAAATAATACTTCTGTGACAGAGACAACGCTCTACGAAGCCGAGGCTAGCTGATTGTCTCTTTCTGAAGGCCAAAGTGCAGTATATATAGGGCGGCGAATACATCAGTTTTCCTGATCAGGAAAATTCTGTACAACTACCACACACTTTCGTTTTTTTTCGTTCGGAATACTACCTAGATCATTATGGGCTTACATTCGGAAAGTCGGGACGGAAAAAAAAAACCGCACGGGAAGTTATCGAATGTGTTTGACTGTTTGGCATGCTGTTACTTTTGCAAAAATTCTCTGCGTTCGGAGGCTCCGTTTCGGTAAACTTCAGGAAATCAAATCAGGAAAACTGATGTATGTGGCTGACCGTAACGTAAGTAGAATAGAGATACGTTACGTGTAGTATTTCGGGGTGGTAAATGATGACAATATGGCGGGATGCAGTGCAGCTGTGGAGGTAATGCTGCGAGCAATGGATTCACCACGCTGTGTACATCTGAAAGTAAAGAATTACTTTAGAAGTTTAGATAAAGCAGATTGTAAACTTGTGAGCTCATGAAGGGCAAATGGTTTGATAATAATTGGCACTTGCAACAAGTTAACTAACATAAATAAATAAATATTAATGGGAGGTTTTCTTTTTGGAGTTTAAAAAAAAAAAAAGTAGTTTCGAAGGACTCTATAGATGGCGTTGAACTGACGATGTTACTATAAGAAAAAGATGTATGCCTTCATTTTTGCACAAATCAAAGAGGCACAGACTTCTCTTCTTTTTCTTTTGGGACATTTTCTTTCTGGCGTGGAAAACTCATAAATTAAAAAGACTGGTAAATGAATATTTTTTTCTTTTTAATTGTTGTTAAAATGCCATTTGTGTGATGTGATGTGACTGACAATGACATGACATGTACTTTTTGTTTTACGATCTCAAAATTACATACAAGTGAAAAAAATAAAAAAATGACGTGACGTTCGTTCATTGCAGTCACATATCAAGTTCAGCGCCATCTATCCATTGACTAGGGAAAACATAAAAAGAAAATCCCTCATTAAACTATAGCCGCCTTATTAATAAACGCGTGGACTAAAGTTACAACCAGGATAATTCTCGGATTAACCATACACTTATTATGGATTAAATAAAGCTTGGCGTAACTTTATTAGGGGGTAAAAATATAAAATTCATTTAAACTAAACTATTAATGGAGCATCGTAACATTCATCCTCAACGCTGTCAGCTGGTAAATGCCCAAGATACTGGTGGCGTTGCCTCTTTGAACCGAGCCAGCTCTTGGGTCACGGGAAGCGAAAAGTCCGAGAGTCTTTTCGCTTGACGATTGCAAGACGAATGTTTTGCATCTTGCGTAGAAAAACTTAAATCTGTGTCCACGAAGCGGCAACATCGCGTCGACCGCTCGTGCGTCCTTTCTCGATGCTAGTTGAAAGAAAACTGACACCTTTTGTAGCGTGACTGACTATTGCATGAAGCAGTGTGGACACAACAAACATGCAAAATACGGCTATCTTCATTTGTAGGTTAAAATGCATCCTACGAAAGACGACTTAGTTGTAAATATTTGCCGTACATTTAACCTCTGATCCTCTTGTCAACATGGTGCCTACTAAATTATTGACACATAATTATACATGCATGCCCCCTTGCTTCCCTCGTCCACCGTTAGTAATGACGTGTTACATTTGAACGAAGCCACGCGACCCTAAACGTTCATGTACGCAACGATTATTGGTCAAATAGTTTGATCAAATATTGTTTTGTTTATATAGAATGAGATTGGTTTATGAGTGTGTAAAATATCACTGTTGTTTGTTGGATGGAGAGGAAGAAAAAGGCCACAGGAAAGATGGCTAAGCTTCTAAGGAATATAATATAGGCGTGGACCTTTTTCGCCCGGCATTGGTTGAGGCCATGCTGCGGGGCGAGACGGAGTGGGAAGCGGACGCCTCCTTCTGCGAAGCAGTAATGTTCGTGAAGGAGGACAGCGTCCTCCCTCCACCCCAACCGCAGTGGTAGACGCCCGCGGCGTCGGACGTCGGAAGACAATCTCCGGCCACCGTAGGCGCGGGCAGCGAGTAAAGGTCAACTCGCTGTCCGACTATGGACGACGGCGCGTCGTGTTCCACGCGCCTCAAAGAGCTTCAGCAAATGAAGGGGCCTTTTTTATAAATTACACCTTCCTAAAAATCCAAAAATTCCATTCAAAACCACAACTAATGACCTAGGTCATGATGACGTAGAATTAGTTAAACACACAGTTGCACCTGCGGCCGTGGGGACGGACACACCTGTGCACCCCCCAGCGGCGTTGTCGTAATGATAGGCGCTAATTATTGAAGGGTTTTGAGGGAGACGATGTGCCGATGATACGAGGAAATTATGTATTGAACTAACATTAAAAGCTCTCACGCCTTGACGTTAGAAGATAGAAAAACGTATAATAATAATTATAATAAAAGCAAAGTAGCGACTGGATTTCAAATGTAGGTACTCATTTCACATTTTCATTTGATACCCATCTTTTTAACACTGTTAACTGTTAAACTATACCGACTTATATGCATTCTTTATTGTAATAAAAGTTATGATAATTACAAGCCTATTTAATAACGCGAACCGCAATCAGAATTAACCCCAAAAGGAACATCGGGGGTTAAATTCGTGCAGTTCGCAAGAGGAGGGGTGTGTTCAACTAATTAAGTGTTATTATTGGCATTATAGGGTTGCCTGAGGCTTGATGATAATAATAATAATAATATTCCACAACTATCACACAACGCCATCTAGTCCCAAGCTAAGCAGAGCTTGTGTTATGGGTACTAGACAACTGATAAACATACTTAATATATATTTCTAAATACATACATTTATTATAGATAAATTACACCCAGACACAGAACAAATGATCGTGCTCATCACACAAACATTTGTCCTGGGTAGGAATCGAACCCACAAGGCCACAACCTCCGGCATAGCAGTCAGGGTCACTAACCACTAGACCAACAGGCCAGTTACTCTGATGTTAGTGAGCAATGTAGTAAAGAAAGCTGTCGTCAGGGTCGCATTATGGAGCAGGGTGTTATTTTGAACACAATTATTATGATAATGATACACAGTCTGGCGTAAGCAACGCCGGTATAAGCGTAACAACAAATCAAGCCTTACTTCGGGCACGTAGTGGGAACCGGTCGCCTCCTTCTGCGAAGCAGTCATGCTCGCGAAGGAGGAGGCGGGCCGCGTGAGAGAGAGGACAATGTCCTTTCTCCGCCCCACCCGCGGTGGTGACGCCCACAGCGACGGACGTCGCAAGATGATCTCCGGCCACCGTAGGCATGTAACTCGCGCAAGTAAAGGAGCGGGTTTGCGTTTTACCTGCGCGAGTAACATGCGCAAGCTACTTGATCAAGCTACCCGCGTGGAGCGTGTACACGGCGCATGTAGCTTCAGCATGTTGAGGCACTTACGCGGGTTACATGCGTCGTGTACAAGCACCCTTAGCTCGCTATCTCGGATGCTAAGCTTGTGACAGTCGTTATGGCATGTGAATTTTTTCGTTAATATTTAGCGATTGCTACGTATCGATTGAATTAGTTCTGCAAATTGTCGAGCAGGTAGTGCTCGACGCTGGTTTTCAACTAGACTGTGTGTTGCAGATTTATTTGAATTCTTGTTGTTGCCACCCCTATTCAGACCCCATTTGGTGCCATCCCATCGTAATACTAGGATCATTACGCGGTCGTGTGATATTTGATGCTAAATGTTTGCCTACCTTATTAAATTTTGGGGTGAACGGGTAATAATTATGCGGTTTTTCAAACTATGCGGCGTGGCAGTCGACAAAATTTTGAACTGTTTGATTTTGCTTCATTTAATACACAATCTAGTGGTATCGCACATGACTTACGAGTTGGAAGGTTGTGGTTTCAAAACGCATTATTTTTGATAAAATAATGCGTTTTGAAACCGTTTTGAGAGTAGTGGTGATCCACTACTCTCAAAACGGTGAAGGAAAACATATTTATGAGACTCAATAAACAATTTATTTATTTATAATTTATTTAAAACATCGTGAGGAAACCGGCATGTCCAAAAATTCGAAGGCATGCCAGCAGCTTAGAGAAAATAGAATTATCTGACGAACTAACTAAATATTTACAGATAAACTGTCTTTTTTCTTTTTTGTATACGAATCATCATCATCTGCCTGCCTTTACCCAACTACGTTGAGGTCGGTTTCCGGTCGAACCAGATGCAGCTGAATTTGTAATATAAAATACTAGCTGTTGCCAGCGGCTTCACCCGCTACAACTCGAAAATTATCCCACGGGTACATAAAATCGGGATAAAAGCTATCCTATGTGTTAATCCAGGTTATAAACTATCTGTGTACCAAATTTTAGCCAAATCCGTTCAGTGGTTTTTGCGTGAAAGAGTAACAAACATCCTTACATCCATACTTACAAACTTTCGCCTTTATAATAGTAGTAGGATACTAATCTATATATGGGTAGTTCTTCAGAGACAAAATTTTCGATGTCTGTGGGTATATTTCTGTAACCAACTAACAAAATGGCATGTAATATTTTTTTCTGTACAGTTTAACTTTAGCTCTACCTGGGACAAATTATATTTTTTTAATAGTAGCTATCCAGATACAAAATAAAAAATTTTCGAGTCTGTTCTCCTGATTCATATAGGGCGTCCGTTTCCCATTTTCCGGAACAAAATGGTCGATGTCGCATTTTCCTTTTGATTCATCAATTTATATTATAGTTATATCGAAAGGTAATTAATTGACCTCTTACAAAAAAAATACATATTAGATATAACTACGTTAGTGTATTTTTAATTAAGTAAATAAGAAGTGTCCGGCGTATAATACTGATTCATGTGGAGTAAGCTTTGCTTGACTGTACTTGGTCGAGCAATAATGATGAGAGTCTGGGATCCCACGTGGGGGGAAACCTGTCGTACAACAGACGTGCTAGAAGGCGGACATGAGGCTGGTTGGCTTAGAACCTGGTGAAACAGAGGTAAATGTCTGATTCATCTGTGCTTGGTTTAGGTACCTTGCTGATTACAATGCCTAATTTATTAATTTTATTTTGCTGTTTTAAGACTTTAATCTGAGTTTCGTGTGATGCTTTTGGGTTACAGATTCGTGTAGAAAAATGATAATACTGAAGTCTGTGTGAATGATGAATTAAGCATGATTTTAGGCAAAATCATGATTCATCTGTGCCTGATTCATATGTTCAAAAACCCATATGAATCTGAAAATAAATTAGTTTTCCTCTTTTCCAGCCAGAAAGGAGCACTTTTGTTACGTTATTTTACTTTTTCATGTCAGTAGAGTGTGTGTGACATAATTTTGACATTATTCTTCGGTTTTTATTCATTTATAAGTCAAACTCTATCTATTTTATTTTATATTGCTGTTTACAACAATGCCACTATCAATAGTAGAAAAGATGGAAAAAAAATATATCTATGAGAAAAAGAGACTCACAGAACGTACGAATTTTTCATCCTTCTAAGATAGAAAATAAGAAAAGTTCCAGGTAAGTATGCTGCGTGGAAATTAGAAATGAAAGAATTATATTTGAAAAAATAGAGAGAAAAACAAAAGTAAACAGATAGAATATTATAACGTATCATTAAAATAACTATCTAGTACCTATTTATAACAAAATTCTCGCTTTTCTGTAAGTATTTATTTCTATAATTGTTAGTTTAAAAACAAGAATTTTATTGTTGAATTGACCAGATTTTTTCCTTGATAATATGATCACTGTTAATAAATTAATTGTTTTATAAAAAAATAATATTGTTGTTATAATATTATGATTATTTTCTTATTACAAAGCCCATTTTTATTTACATCTGTAAAAAAATCTGATTCATCTGGGCACAAAATTTTTAAACGTCGATTTCTTAAAAACTACTTTGTAAAAAGAAGTCCCTCCAACAAATAAATGTTATTTGGAATATCTATTTTCATATGAATATGTGTTACTGAGCTGAAAGTGAAATTAAAATTTGACCATATGAATCAGTCAAAGAATCAAATTTCGAAGAACTACCCATATAGGTACTTGAGGAAAACTTTGTTTGTTTGTAATGAATAGTCTCAAAAACTACTGGTCATCATCATCTGCCTGCCCTTTCCCAACTATATTGTGGTCGGCTTCCAGTCAAACCAGATTCAGCTGGATATCAGTGTTTTACATGGAGCGTCTGCCTGTCGGACCTCCACAACCCAGTAACTGGGTAATACGATACCCCATGGAAAGACTCTCAAAAACTTTCCGACTAAAAAAATTCTTTCTCCATTCGAAAGCTACATTATCCAAGAGTAACATAGGCAACATTTCATTTAGGAAAAAAATAGGGTTCCGTAAGATATTTGGGTTTCTCCGAAATCTACGCGGACGAAGTCGCGCGCAGAAGTTAGTTGAGTTCTGTATTTTACATGGAGCGACTGCCTATCGGACCTCCTCAATCCAGTAACTAGGTAATACCCCACGGTAAGACTGGTTGACTTACTTCTGACTAATAATAACGACCGTCAAAGATCTTCAAATGGCATCGGGCTGGGACCAACGGCATTTACGTGCTTTTCAAGGCACGGAGGAAACTCTCTATGACAGATGGTCTCCCATCCGCAGACTAACATCGTCAAGCTCGGCTTTAAACTGAAAATCGGCTTGTGCGGCTGTAATTATTTAGCCATGAGCAGTCGAGCATACTCGACATGAATCTACCAATAACTTACAATGTTGATACAACAGTAAATATTGATTTATAAAGGCAATTAGCCTCTGACCTTACGACCCTTACACCTGCTTGATCACATAACTGATGGATAATCAACCCCTCATTTGAAATAACACTTTATATGCAACTTTATAGAGTAGGAATTTATTTGAAGCTCTTCAGTCTGATGGCTCCACTGAATTGTTAGTGAACAATTTATTATTTATTTGTTAATGTGTTGGTGTTATATCTATGTGTGTGTTTTTTATTAATATCGGGGACTTTGTTTGTTTTATAGGTATCCAGGTGTACTTGAAAGTTTTCAGAAGCAATTGTTTTGGATTAAACCCACCACATTTTTCCCAAACCACTGCAACTCCTGAAAGCTAGAATCAACAGTGGCAACCATCAGATTTCCGAGACAATGTACGGTGTTGGTATTGTCACAAAAAAAAAACTCAGCAGTGGGTGGAACTAGATTGATGATGATTTCTCAAATAGTTAATAGTCTATTGTTATTCACCGACGGCCGTCCACATGAATATAAAGCTTGACAAAAAACTGTAGAAAACCGGAAGTCGCCACTGTCTTCGCGATACTAGCACTTTGAATGATTTTATTTTATTTCACTTATTACGTTAGTTTTATGGCACAGTAATAAATCTAACAAACCTGCGGTCTTTGTTTACATCAATATTAAAGATTTTAAAACGTTGTCAGAAACAAAAAGATTCGTTCCGTTTCAATCCGTTCTGGCCAAGCTGTTATGTAGATATTTACGGAACTACAGATGCGGCGGCTGCACAAACGTTCATGGTGTTTGATAAGATAATAAAGTGTTAATAATTAGCACTAAATATTTAGGTTGAAATGAATGAATGGAAAACGCTATGCTCGGAGTTTCTTTGTGGGATAAAATCTGGAACATGGATATTGGGCAAAAAACCAGAGTCACCGACATAGCTCATAAAATTTGCAAGTTGAAGTGGCAATGGCCAGGTCACATCGCTCGTAGAACTGACAACCGATGGGGAAGAAAAGTTCTCGAGTGGCGACCACGGACCGGAAAACGCAGCGTATGCAGGCCTCCCTCTAGGTGGACTGACGACATCGTGAGGGTCGCAGGCAGCCGATGGATGCAAGTGGCGAATTGTCGTTCGGCGTGGCGGTCTAAGGGACAGGCCTATGTTCAGCAGTGGACGTCCTATGGTATTGAACGAAACCAGATAACCCCGGAGGCGTGGAACTAGGGCGTGGTGACATTGTTTTTCAAGAAAGGAGACAAAAATCTCCACAAAAACTACAGACCAATCCCGTTCCTGTGTCACGTCTACAAGCTATTTTCGAGGGTCCTTTGGATTTGACGCTTTCCAGCAGCCGGAGCAGGCTGGCTTTCGCAAAGGCCATACCACTTAAAAGCAGTGGTGGCCTAGTGGTATCGGTAAGAGCAGTGGTGGCCCAGTGGTATCGGTCCCGACTTACGGGTTTACAGGTCGTGGGTTCGAACCCCGCCAGGCGCTTTTCTTTGTGTAATTTATTTCATCACCACTGCTCTCAAAACGGTAAAGGAAAACATCGTGAGGAAACCGGCGTGTCCTAGAACCAAAAATTCGAAGACATGTGACATCTACCAACCCGCACTGGGCCCGCGTGGTGGATTATGGCCCACTCCCTCTCACAAAGAAGAGGCCTGTGTCCCAGCAGTGGGAACATTATAGGCTGATGATGATGATACCACCTTAGACCATATACATACAGTGCGACAGGTTATACAGAAGACAGAGGAGTAGTATAACCGGCCGCTGTGTCTAGCCTTTGTGGACTACAAAAAAGCCTTCGATTCCGTTGAAACCTGGGCTGTTCTGGAATCCTTGCAGCGATGCCGAATCGATTGGCGGTACATAAAGGTGCTAAGGAGCCTCTATAGCATGGCGTCGATGTCGGTCCAAGTACAAAACCCATCTAGCTGCTAAGAGGTGTGAGACAGGGAGATGTTATGTCCCCTAAACTGTTTACGAATGCGCTGGAGTAGTTGTTTAAGACGCTGGACTGGAACGGACTGGGCATCAATGTCAACGCACCTTCGTTTTGTCGACGGCATAGTTATTATGGCGGAATCGCTGCAATGAAGGGGTAGCCAGTCATCGTGCTGACATGCTCTTTGAGGCGCGCGTGGAAGTCGTGGAACACAACGCGCCGTCCGCGTCGGTCGGCCCGAGCACGTTGGTGGTCCCATGATTGGATAGGCAGTCGCTCCATGTAAAATACTAATTTCCAGTTGCATCTGGTTCGGCTAGAAACCGACCTCAAATTATTTGGGAAAAGGCAGGCAGATGATGAGTAGAGGTACCTACGTATTTGGCAGAAATGGCCAAATGGGTACTAAAGGATCAAACAAGTTTGATAATAATAATAGATGAAGATGTCCATATTAATATCCTTTTCGTACCACTTGCTCAAAAAAGTGACATTCTATGCCACCAAAACCGAACATAACTAATCATTTTTAGGGTTCCGTAGTCAACAAGGAACCCTTATAGTTTCGCCATGTCCGTCCGTCCGTCCGTCCGTCCGTCCGTCTGTCCGTCCGTCTGTCCGTCCGTCTGTCCGCAGTTTAGCTCCGAGACGTACAGTACTAGAGAGCTGTAATTTGGTGTAAATATACGGATTTGTTGTGCCGAAAAAGTGGTAAAATAAAATCTCGTAAAATAATTTTTTTTTAGGGTACCTCCAGTACTTACATGTAAAGTGAGGATTTTTTTTTCTCGCGTACCCCTTAGTGTGGGGTATCATTAAATAGGCCTTTAAAAAATAATGATAGTTTCGATTAACAGTTTTTTGATAAAAAAATTCGTTTGTGAAATATTAAGCTTTAAAGTGCTAAATTTTGCTCGATTCGAGTCCCCCCCCCCCTCTACCAGCTAAACGGTTATGTTTGGGGGTGTGAAAAAATTCACCTTAGTAGGATATATAACAAAGATTAAAAGAAAATTATCATGACTAATTAGGCTTTACAAATTTACGAGTAAAAGTCGACCAACTTATAAAATGTACTTGGAAAATATGTTTTCTTAAACAAAATGTATCGGAAAACATGCTCTTCAACTGCAAATGTAAGTTTGTCAACTTTATTTTTACAGCTTTAATAGGTATGTTTTTTGGGGATAGGTAGGTTTTTATCGTCAACTATTTTTAACTAACTTCAAAAAAAGGAGGAAGTTCTAAATTCGTCGTAATTGTATTTTCCCAGATTTCTCAAAGACTCCTGTACCGATTTTGAAAATTCTTCTTTTTAAAATTAAATTCAGCGAATCAGTTTAGTTAGTTCGTAGTTAGTTCGTAAGTATTTTGATGGGCAACTACGGAACCCTACACTGTGCGTGGCCCGACACGCACTTGGCCGGTTTTTAATCTTCAACAAGTCCAGTCAACGAGGCATATGTGATCCGAAAAAAGATGCACAATAAAGTAAGATTACCATTAATTTGCAAACAACATAAGGTCGTCTGTCCAAGACGACCTTATAAAGGTCGCCGGAAGACGCTGGATGCAGGTCGCATCCAACAGGTATATGTGGAGATCGAAAGGGGAGGCCTATGTCCAGCAGTGGACGTCCTACGGCTGAGATGATGATGATGATGATGATAAGGGACACGTCACGTCGCTACGTGTCGCGGAATGCCGACGGAGATAACTTTACTTTGCAAGCAAACATGAACTGTATTTACTGTTGATAGATTTCAATGTTCTTTACCGCATTGTAAAATGCCGCCGATTCCGGCCGGTTGGTGGGAATCTTACCTAATACGACTTTTTTCTTCGAGATGGCAAATGCTAATGTAGTTTTGCGCTCAGGCTTCGAATAACAAATCAAATCTTTCCGAGCCTGTGTCGTGAAAAGAAGCTTTTATTGCATCTTACTTACCTTACTTACTTACCTGACTTACCAGGTGTGGGAGCAGGCGCTGTCGGAGCCAGCAAGTGGTTGTAGCTTCGCAGAAGACAGGCTACTGACTCCAGAGAGTACAGCGGCATTCCAGGTTCCATCCTCAAATTGATGCACTGGTTCTTCTCTTTTTAAACTTCCTCTATAAAAGAGGTTGGTAATCTTTGCATGATAACTTTTTTTAACAGCTAATAAAGCAAATGGCGCCAAAGTCGTCTAGTCCAGTTCTGGGCTGTATTAGTATATATTACAATAGACTTTTTTTTGGTTTTTAGTTTTATATTAACACTTTTTCACTGACTTTTGTATTAGTCCTTTTCGTTGGTTTTTCGCGGTAACTTTTTTTTATCTTATTTAGAACGTTTTAATCTCTTCGTACTTTTCACATTCAGTTTAGTTCATTCAATTTTTATATTTGACGGTAGTTTTTGTTTAAGAACGGCTTCTTTTTTATTTAGATAAAATCGAGTTTTATCTGTAGTTGTTTTATTTATAAATGCTAGATGATTTTTTGACTTATTTTTGAGTTACAATAACAGTCCTGAAGAAACCGTTGTTTCGTCTATTAGATTTTTTTTCTTGATTTTATTTAGACCGACCGACGGCAAATGTAGAAACATTAATTAAAAAGAATCCTTACACAATTAATTAAAGTATCTTTTTTATTATTTGATTCGTCCTCATAAAATACTATATAGTTTTAGAGCAAGTGGTACCAACTAAACAAAAAAAAAACAACTTTTTTCTTTTTTTTTTCTATTCAAACACTAATAAATTCCACCACCATTCCTAATTCAAACAAACCGTTAGACTAACTAAAATAAAACATAACATTACACCACTATGGAAAATGCTACATCACCACAAGTAATTTCGCGCGCTTTCTTCCATTGGGGCTTACACGTCAACATCCTTGGTTCCTATTGGTCGAATGAGTAATTATCGGTTAGTTTGCTGGCCGTTGATTGGCTGGGAGGGAAGCCACGCCTACTATTTTCCCGCGGTAACATGGCCTAACATATGACACGGGTTGTAACGTGCTATGTTGAATAGTTGATGAAGTAGCAGGCGATTTAGAATAGCTTTTTGAGAGGTCGCCTTTGTATTTTAGACTACTTTTTAACCGACTTCTAAAAGAAGGAGGTTATTAGTATTTTAGTAGTTTATTTGATCTGTACAACTTCAAATTAGCATAGGTAATAGCAGCAAAAATCCCGAGCGTAAGCGAGCGAGTCTTACTTAAAAGCTTGCACGACGATTGCATGTAATTGAAACTTTCAAATGCTTATTTCTAGTAGAACCGATTTTTACACTTCAAAAAGTTATCAAAGAACATATTCGACTACCACAAGTGTGAAGCCGCGAGCAAAGTCTAGTCAATGTTATGGCACGTACGTAGTTCTATACGGTATTCTATGGTTATGTTATGGCTAGCCTTTCGCTTTGAGTTTGTACACAAACCACTACTAATAACTCGAGTTTTCCTTCCTGACGCTATAACTCCAGAACCCACGAACCGATTTCCACGGTTTTTCATGCGTTGGAAAGGTCTCGGGCTCCGTGAGGTTTATAGCAAAGAACACGGAGTTCGCCGGGTTTGCTAGTAACTTATAAATCTAAGTTTTGATGACAAGTTAAGCGCTTTTTACTAATACTCCTGTGCAATTTCTTGTCCATTCTTCTCCATAGAGTTATAAATTTTAGAATGACCATCTACAGTAGGTACTTTCACAATTATTATATGTCTTGAGACTGGGGCTGTAGCACCTTAATTTTAGTAGTATTTTTTTCTTTATTTCACAATTCAAAAGTGCCTGTAACTGGACTACCTACTTGAAAAAACACTTGGTTTTGCGCTATACAAATACAGTGGAGCGTCGATTATCCGAACGTCGGTTAACCGAACGACCGCTTATCCGAACTGCTAGGCCCGCCCGACGCCCGATACTATGACCAGTATTACAGAACGTCACTCAATACTCAAGCGTTACTTAAAACTAGATTCAAGGCATTTATTTGATTGTTTGAAACTAGTTTTGAGAGTTTGAGGTGCGTTCTGTATCATAGGGTCGATTTATACTAGCGCAGAGTCGAAGCGTATTTCTAAAACTGAACATAACAATTTCAACCTTAACTCCACAGCGTAACGCACAAATTACTTATAAGATTTTCACGATTCACGATCGGCGTTGTTCACGAGCAGACGCGCGAATTCTGAAGAATGCACGCGTCTTTTTAAAATCTTAGAAGTAATATGTGCGTTACGCTGTGGAGTTAAGGTAAAAATTGTTACGTTCAGTTTTAGAAATTCGCTTCGATTCGCTTCGACTCTGCGCTAGTATAAATCGACCCATAGGCTGTCTGCACTCTTTTTGATTAATTACTATTTTTCTATAAATAAAAGTTTATGTAAAACTGGTGGATGCTAAGCATCACTGCCTGAATCATTGCCGCAAGGTTGCATGATTGTCGGTCTTATAAAGACTTTACTTCGGCTCCCTTTTACCATCAGAGACTTGAGTCAAGAGCAAACCCATCTCAAAGAAAAAAACATATAGGTAGTTCGATTATCCGAAAAAACCGGTTTTATGAACACCCATGTCCCCCAATTAGTTCGGATAATCGACGCTCTACTGTACCTATATTGTCTCGTGCGGGAATCAAACCCTCGCCACGGAGCGTAACAGTCGATCACTCGGCGATTGCGTCTTGACATCAATACAATATACTGAAAAACTTAACAAAATGAAGTAGACGACACTATAAAGAGCCTTCTAAAAGCAATATGGCGTCGCGTGGCGTTATAATTGCCGCTTACGGCGTCGCCACCGTACGCGTTATGAGCGACCGAGTAACTCGCACAGAAGTGGCTATGGAGACTTCCTTCATATTGCATTTTTTTGTCTTTCTGAAATTACTTGAATTAGATAATTGAGTAGTCAGAATATCAAAGTTGCTGCCATAGCAGAAGGCCCTTGGTAGGGGAACTCATTTGATGATTTTTACACGTTAAAAAAGGTACAGGCAAGGCTTTGGTCTGCGGCCTAATACTGAAAAAAACTGGTATGAAGCAATTCCGGTTCCTTAACAAAGTATTTACAATCACTTTAACTAGTTTCGTTAGAGCTACGGTTGACTCACATAAGTTCAAACATCTTGGACTACCTCAACTACTACGACATCATGCCTAATATTAATAGCAGAGCTATGGGTCGGCGGCAAAATTGCACGATAATGTTAAAAAAATTCGACTACTTTCTTTGATTGAAAAACACAGGATTCTCCGCATACACTAATAAAACCTTTATAGTAGTGGTCAAAAGGTTAAACAGTGGCCCTCTCCACAGTTTTCTCTGTTCGTTGAAGGTCTAACATCAAATAACCGACTAGGCGACTAATAACTATTGGAACGAAGGTAATGTTACTTGATCGCTTCAGTTTGAACGCTAGGGCTCTACTATTTTTTGTTTTGGTTTTAACAGCTAACGGCATTCTTGTTAATTTCTGAGACACAGGCTTCTGCTTGTGTCTCAGAAATTATTGTAACTCAGGCTTCTTCTAAATGAGAGGTCTCGCCATAATGGAGCGGAAGGGACTGGCAGACTCTTAGAGTGCTTTCCCACACAATGGGTGCCTCGCCGTCCGATCGACGACATCGACCATGCCCGGGTCGACGGAACGTCGTGTTCCACGTGCGCCTCAAAGAGCTGTCATCAATCTAACGGTGCCCCGAACTGACCCGGAAAATTTCGTGCCGCCTCAAAATCACTTTTTAAACCTTCCCTGGACTTCCAAAAATAATTCAAAACAAAATAAGCAAAATCGGTCCAGCCGTTTTCGAGTTTTAGCGAGACAAAGGCTACGAGTACCTGTCCATTGATGCGGAGCGAGCTGGTGGAGCGGAGAAACGAGGAAATATTAACCAATAGGATTGTATTAAATCTCCGAATATTAATCTAGAATTGTAATTAATTGACATTTATTTACTTACTTATTTATTGATCTAGATTGTAATAATTTAATAAACCCTTGACTGTATTTTACCATAACTTAATAGATTATTTTTTTCTTTTATAAATATTAAAATTGACATTTATCTTCTTAATAATTTATTGACATATTATATTGATTGTGCTAACTTAATAACGCTAGACTATATTTTATTTTATTTTAATTTATTATGATTGATTTGTAATATTATTAATTGACATTTATTCTTTTAATTTCATTGACATGATTGTAATAATTGTAATATCAATAAATCCTCAACATTTCCGTGATGCATGTCAGTAATTTAAATAATTTAAATATTTGCACGACTTGTAAGTCGAATGTAGTGAGTTTACCATGTAATTGTACACCTAGGTATATTCTAGCAAATAAATCATTCATTCATTCAATCATTCGCTCATCTTCAATGGTGCAATCCTATTGGATACTAATCCTCGTTTCTTCGCTCCATCAGCTCGCTCCGCATCAATGGATTAATAAAAGAAGATATATATTATTTGGTTGAAATATTGTACGAGTACTCAGATACTTTATAACCTGGATTAATATGTAGGATAGTTTTCAACCCGATTTGATGTTCCAGTAGGATAAATTTTTACTAAAACGAGTGCCGCTAGTCGTAATTAGTAAACTTATACCAGAATTTTAACGATTGCTGTGAGAACTTGCGCGTTGTGCCGACAATTAACCCTTTTACCCCACGCTTTATATAAACGCGCTGTCAGCGTCAGGTCAGGACATCAATGAATAGGTAATATATCATCAAAGTTACAGGCTGTGTTTTTTTTGTTGTGGTAAAGTCATCAAATGAGTTCTCCCACCCAGGGCAGGGCAGGACTGCCGGGGTTGCGGGACATACGTATACCGCGACTCCGGCATACAAAGGGCTACCGAAGGACACCGTGGATTTTAGTCAGTACAAGTCTGGCAGTCCCTCCCGCCCTGCCCGGGATGGGGGAGGACTCATTTGATGAATTTGCCCAAAAAAAGGGCAGGGCAAGAGGGTCTGTCAGACTTGTACTGCCTAGTCCACGGTGATCTTTCATTGCCCTTTACGTTCCAGGGTCACGGTAATTTTGATATGGTTACTTTGAATCGTAATGCTACTGCTGTACTCTAGGTTCGATTTCTAGGTCCGACATCTGTTCTGAGTTTCTTGAATTCTTTGTAATATTTCAGAGAGTGAACTTCTGTTCACGTAGGTACTATACGAACTACGATGCTACGCGTAGCGGGCGCTACAAAAGTACTACGATGTTTCACGTATTTGCTACGAACGTGCTACGCGTAGCGGTTGCTACGAAAGAAGTCTAAAGTTTCGAGTATTTGCTACGAACTTGTTACGATACTTCGCGTAGCTTTTGCTACGAAAGTGCTACGAGGGCTACGAATCCTCGTAGCACTTTCGCTATTCTTTTGTAAACCAAAATTGACGAAGATATAACGGTTTTTAGGGTTCCGTAGCCAGATGGCAAAAATCGGAACCCTTATAGATTCGTCATGTCTGTCTGTCTGTCTGTTCGTCCCATGTCACGGCCCTTTTTCGTTGGCCCTTTTTGACGAAAGTATAAGAGCTATCCTGTTGAAACTTGAAAAGTAGATGTATTATGTCAACCGCATTAGGATTTTTACACACCGTACTTAGAATTGAAACTCAAAACATTTTCTTTCGCCTGACCCATACGTGTGGGGTATTTATGAATAGGTCTTGAAAAATGATATTGAGGTTACTAACATCGTTTTTTTTCTAAACTGAACGGTTTGCGCGAGAAACGCTTCCAAAGTGGTAAAATGTGTGCCTTTCACTGGGTTTATATGAGAAACAGATTTGCCCTCGAGCATGTCCGACAAGTGAATCCGCTTTAAAGGGGTATTAAGGGGCAATTACATTGTCCTGAATTCAGGATCCGATATTTAGGATAAGAAATTTAGTCCCCGAAGCTCGCGATTACACATACTAAACCGTGTCCTTACTAGGATGCTATAGGTACTCATCGTAAATACGATTCTGAACGACAGTAAATATCTGCTCTAAAGGAAGGTGTAATAGTTATTATGAATCTTTTTCAAATAAATACTACGCCTATAGCCTTAAAACATACAAAAAAAAAACAACTAACAGTTGAAGTTGTCACTCAATTCGAATTTTTAGACGTCTATACGTATCGTTTATGTTCACAAAAAGATAATTTTTCAGTTATGGATAAAAAAATACTGTTGAAAATGAAGACGTTTACAAAACTGCCTTCCGATATTAGTAGAATATGCTGTAACGCCTGTGAGTATTATAATTATTAATAAGAGGTATAATTTCAACTTCAAACTGGTTTGTGGGGATCTGTCTCTCTGTCTGGCGTGCCGTGGCATGCCATGGCATCCACATTTGCATCGTCTTCTCCCTCCTTAGCCCCTGCGCACCGACCGGACTGCGTCCTATTAATCGAAATGACCATTGGACAAGTTACAACCTTATTTCACCTAGCTTAGCAATCATAACTCCTTGACACAACAGCACATTAACACTGCCACTTTGCTTAGAATCAGCGTGGCAGGCAGAACTGTTCCGCAGTATCTCGGTGGCAGCAATGCTGTGTGCCGTCGATATCTAAATCATTTCTTCATCATTCATCATTATCATGTTCCCACTGCAGTGACACAGGCCTCCTCTCTGTGAGAGGGAGTGGGCCATAATCCACCACGCCTGTCTAGTGCGAGTTGGTCGATGTCAGAAAGTCTTCGAAATTTTTGGTTCTAGGACATGCCGGTTTCCTCACGATGTTTTTTTTTACCGTTTTAAGAGCAGTGGTGTTGAAATAAATTGCGCATAAGACGTAAATCGGGGCCAATAATACGAGTAATAGGCCATTGCTCTTCATAAGAATCATATCTTAAGGCCGCATGTCTGAAAGTTGGCAACGTCGCAAAAAGCTGTCAAATATTTACAAGTTTTAATTAATTTGGCAATTTTTCTGTATGAAAACAAGAAATATCGCTCTGTAGTGCACAAAAAAATGATATAAGAATGCAATTAAAACACTGAATTTGATGTTGTAATCGTTTCAGGTATATAAAAGGCATTTGGAAAGCTTCCAAATGCTTTTTGAAGTGAAAACTTCTTTAGCGGCGTTGTACACTTTTTCTGTAATGGGTAAAAAATTTAAAACTCGCGTCAGGGTCACGTGACCAAAACTCGCGTCAGGGTCACGTGACCCTGATCGAAAATGAGTAAGACGTCATTCAAATTAAAAATAAAACATAGTAACAAAAAAGTTTTCACTTCTACCGGCACTCCTGGAGTGCAACCTTTTTTTTTACATCTAAAACTATATATTCGGTGTTACGATATTAATTATTGCATTCCCTAATCAATTTTTTAGTACACTACAGAGCCATATTTCTTATTTTCATCAATGCTAAATTAATTAAAACTTGTTAATATTTGACAACCATTTGCGACGTTGCCAACTTTCAGAATATACGCTCTTAAGACAGATGAAACAATTTTTGACATCAAAGTTGCAGTAAGATCGAACCTATCATCCACGCCAAATTTGGACCACCTCAAGAATTCACCATCCAGGAAGAAAGACGGCCAGCGTACACCGGGTTCTAAGAGCTTCTCAGTACTCAAGAGACCCCCTCTTGGGGTGATCAAGGAACGGGAATCACCCAATATGAACCCATGGATGAATAAACCTAAAATGCTACTTCAGTCCTGGTTCAAAAACGGTGTCATCTTAAATTTTCGAGGCGGTGCTAAAAATGTAAGTATACCATAATTCCTATCACTTCTTTTAAGGTGATTTCTCGAAATGTAACGGAAGTGTAGACAAAATTCGTAAAATGAAAACATGCACTAGGTACTGACTTCAAAAATAACATAAAAAGTGTAAGTACATCAGTCTTTTGGAAGACTTCTTTCGAGAGCCAATTACTTTTTACCCGACTGCCCCAGGAGGGTTATGTTTTTCGAGTATAAGTATGTATGTATGTTTCTGTGTGTTGCTCTGCAGCTTAGACGGCTAATGGATTTTAACTTGAGAGGTGTCGTTAGATTCGTCTTAAACGTAAGAGTGTCACTGGGTACATAAAACTGGCCAAGTGCGAGTCGAACTAAAAATATTTTTTTTTAATCTCTCACATTCTATCAAGTGGGATATCAAATTAAAGGATTTTAAAAATGGTTTACCAAAATATATATAACTTGTATGTTTCGATTTAATTTGGACTGATAAATGCTAACAAAAACTAAAAATAGCAAAATAAAATAAATATTAACAAAAAAACAAAAAACCCGACTGCGTAAAAAAACTAAAAAGAAAGAAACAAGCCCAGTAGTTCAGAATTCACTCATTCACACTCACAGTCGGGGCCCCTTGGGAAGATTTGATTGGTATAATTTGAATAGGCCCCGACTGTTGTGTTGTGTTTTTTTTCGTGTTTTTGTTATTGGTGTGACTGACTTCCGAAACTTCTTTGTACCATCAGATTTCATGTGACCTTGTGACCATGGGAGCACCTAGGAGCACCCTTTCAAACGAAATCTGAACCGGTCCAGAACGTCTTTAAGAAATCGAGTAACAAACATAAAAAAAACTTCGAATTGAGAACCTAAGAAATGTTCTATCAAAATTGGTATAGCCATTTCTAGGTCTTAAAAACTTATTTCTGAATCTTCCTTCTCCAGTTTTCAACAACAACTATAAATATGGATGCAGCTGACGCAAAGAAACCTGCTGCAAAAGCTCCTGCAAAAGCTCCTGCCAAACCTCCTGCAAAACCTGTTAAGATGGCACCACCAAGGAAGTCTGAAGGAGGGAAGAAGGCGTCGGGAGCAGGGCCTCCTAAGGCTGTTGGTGGAGGCGCCAAGGGCCAAATTATTGCTGGTGAGACAAAAATACAATGTACAATGGGGAAGGCAAGTCAAAGCTAATTGTAGATGGCGCCACCATAGCTTAGTCCTAATCCGACCAATGAGGTAGTACTATTTTGAAGTACCTTTAAGATTTGAGCTGAACCAATGACGATGCTTAGAACAAGCTATACTAGCGCCATTAGTTCCCCAGTTGCCATCCCCATTTGAATAAACCACGAGCAAATGTGTGGATCACGACATCTTTTATTTTAGCATGGTACAGTCATCAAATGAGTCCTTCCACCCAGGGCAGTTTCACAACGGGTTTCACAACGGCTGGGCTCTAAATGAACATGGACAAGACGAAAATTATGTCAAATGCCAATGTTGTGCCCACCCCAGTCTCTGTTGGAAACTCGGTACTCGAAGTTGTTGACTCATATATCTACTTAGGACAAGTAGTCCAGTTAGGTAGGTCCAACTTCGAGAAAGAGGTCAACCGCCGAATCCAACTCGGTTGGGCAGCGTTCGGGAAACTACGCAATGTCTTTCTTCTTGTCATAGGACGTCCACCAGCAAGGTGGACAGACGACCTTATAAAGGTCGCCGGAAGACAATGGATGCAGGTCGCTTTCAACCGGTATAATTATGTGGAGATCTAAAGGGGAGGCCTATGTTCAGCAGTGGACGTCCTATGGCTGAGATGATGATGCAGGGCAGGGCAGGAGGGACTATCAGATTTGTACTGACTAAAAATCTACGGTGTCCTTCAATAGCCCTTTACGTTCTGGGGCCACCGTTACTCACTTTATTCCAACGATCCCGTAAAAGTGCTGACAGAGCTATTTAAGGCGCGCGTGGAACACGACGCGTCGTCGACCCGGACGTAGTCCATAATCGGACAGCGAGTCGCCCATTACTCAATAAGGGTTCTTGTACACGGCGCATGTAACCCTCGCAAGTGCCTCAACATGTTCAAGCTACTCGTACTTGCGCCGTGTACAAGCACCCTGCAGGTAGCTTGATCAAGTAGCTTGCGCATGTTAAACGCGCGCGGGTAAACCGCACGCCTTTATATGCGCGGGTAACATGCGTCGTGTACAAGTACCCAAACTTACAAAACAGATAGCTCCCATAATGGTGTATTTTAAATGAATTTGGTATAGATTAAAAGTTAAACCTATAATACCCATTTTTTCCATACTTTTGCTTTGAATAACTATCAAAGGCTTTTGTAATCAAGCTGTTCGTTTCCTCGTAGTGATCGGAGCCGTAGTAGACTGTCAATTCGACACCCACCTGCCTCCGATCCTCAACGCCTTGGAAGTGCCGGGCAGAAGTAAGTAAAGCATTTTTGTAACAATGGCTAACCAAGTAAGTTAAATATTTACCGATAAGCTCGCGTTTGGCCCATAACTCGTCTGATGGTAAGCGAAGATGTGGTCGACGATGAAGCACGCTTGTCTAGAAGTAACCTGTTCACTCTTCACTTGAAGACCCCAAGGAAGTAGCTATCCCTAACTATGTACACATTGAAAGTACAACATATTTTTATATATTGTGGATGTTCACCAGGTATTTATGGCGCATTGTCGCCGTAGATACGTTTTGTTGTTACCATTATGATAAAAGGCACGGTCAAACGGTAGCCAGACATAATATACGAGTATATACAAAATGCTCGAGCAGTAACAGTCTGTAGCTTCTGATGTGCTGAGTCAGATGTTCGCAGGTTCAGATCCTGATCCTGATGACATTTTAAAGTTGCCCACAAGCAACGACGATATAATACTAGACTCCGCATGCATGATCTAAAGAACACAAACTATTCTGCCAAGTTGCTGAGGTACTACGTAAGCGAGGGGGACGGGGTACTGCGTTGTGATTGGCTAACTCAAGGTCTGTGCTGTCTCAACGTATGTTTACGGCTCACAGGATTGGTCGAAATGAGACCAATATAAGACTTTTTTGCCTAATGTGTTGGCAGACATCGGTCGCCTGTTATTAGGAGTCTAGTATATCGTCGTTGCCCACAAGAGACGGTTGCGTTTCCAAACATAGAAACACACACAAACACCCAGACCCGGAAAAAACTACTAGGTAGGTCGTAGGTCATATACAAATATTGGCTCCGAGCGGGGATGGAAACCGCGACACGCTGCACTGCAGTCGAGTCGCTCAGCCACAGCGCCTGTATACCGTGTAGTCGTGAAGCTCGACTCATAACTCAAGGTATCTGTCGGCGTCGGGCATATAGGGTGACTGGTAATTAGTGCACGATACTTAAATACGTGATTGTGCTCATGATAACAAACAACTTTTACTATGGGAACAAACCTGCAAACGCGGAAAAAAAATCAGCTGTTCAGTACATTTATGTTTGTTTACTAAATAGCTGATATTTTTTTCACGATTTCGGCTTTGCTCTCATAATAAAAGTTGTTTGTTATCATGAGCACAATCACGTGTTTAAGTATCGTGCACTAATTACCAGTCACCATATATAATCTTCATAATTTTCAGAACCACGTTTAATCTTGGAAGTTGCCCAGCATCTTGGCGAGAGCGCCTGCAGGACTATAGCCATGGATGGTACGGAAGGTCTGGTACGAGGACAGGCCATCGTGGACACGGGAGCACCCATCACCATTCCCGTGGGTGAACCAACGCTGGGCAGGATTATTAATGTGATTGGGGAACCTATTGGTAAGAAATGGGGTTTTATTATTGAGAAAATATGGAGGTTGTCATAAGGTAGTTTCACCACAGAGTAAATAATAGTACTAGTTTCACTACGAGTTTTACCCGTCAGTAGCGCTACAAGCGCATAATGTAAACAACGTCTTTCGGTAACGTTCGCTTGCAGTCTTAGCTAGCTTAGCAGTAAAGCTTAGAATTGAATTCAACATTCGAGATTGCTGGGCAGAACTGAGGTACCTACCTAGTTTAATTTAGTTTCTAGAGTATTAATCAAAAGGAGTTATGGGAATTTTTTATATCCGTAAAAACCTTTTCGTTTTTCAAGACAGGCGTAAATGCTTAAACATTCATAAAGGAGCATTTTTCAGATTAAAAGACTTTTATTTCCCTCTTTTTAGTTTCTGTTTTTTTGAAACATCATATTTTATGTAAAATGGGATAAAGGTGGTGGTGATTGATGAGCATGCTTTCTTATTTTGATAGAAATAAGTTTCTAACTTTCTAGTTTAATTCACCTTCTTACTCTGCAGATGAGCGTGGACCCATAGACACGGATGAGTACGCTGCGATCCACGCAGACGCTCCCCCCTTCGTCGAGATGTCAGTCGAACAAGAGATTCTGGCAACTGGAATTAAGGTTGTGGATCTTCTCGCGCCTTATGTGAAAGGTGGGTTCAAAACAGGGTTGGCATGATTAAAAAAGTTGTTTTAATACACCGTTTAAAACAGTTTGAAATTAAACAGTGTTTTTTATTACCCGACTACTTTTCAAGGCGGATGAATGCATATTAAATGAAAATAATTTAATATTCCGGAGTCTAAATAGTTTGACATAAAACCTTTTGAGTCTAATGCCATTGCAATGTCATATTTTTAACTATTATTGGCATTAAACACTGTTTTAGGCTATCACGGTTATTTTCACAATATAAAATGTCACTTACGGGATATCTTCCGTGATTGTATGTGATTTTGAATTCTCGATATTTCGACGCTGTTGCAAGCGCCATGATCGCGGTATGACTGGAGAGTGCGGGTGGATGGAAATAAATTGTTAAGAGCAGACAAATCTGTCTACCCTCTTTCTCTGTCTCTTGCTACGCGCACTACTGGAACTCGACACTAAGTCACGGCAAAACACACTCACAGTATCACCAAGTTGAAAGTCTTTATTATGATGCCGGATCCCACTTTTTATCTTGTTAACAACTGGATTCCACGTACTTGACAATTTGAAACCATCCTCTCGATTGAAATTTTTGTGTTTCCTTATTTCAATTGCTTCTCTTGTCAGTCTGGGTATGTAATGGTTGTCCGTGTTTTCACAAGTCAAGTGTTTTCTCCACGGACAAACATTCCATACCCAGACTGACAAGAGAAGCTCAGCGTCTGAACAAATGTGCCAAGTTTTTAATCAATCATTACATCTCGTGATTCAGGTGGCAAGATTGGCCTGTTTGGAGGCGCAGGTGTCGGTAAGACTGTACTGATTATGGAGCTCATTAACAACGTTGCCAAGGCACACGGGGGCTTCTCCGTAAGTATACAATAGCTTAGTTGATTTGCTTATGTGAGGAAGAATGAAAGGCGATAACGCTAACCTAACGAAAAGTAACATTTCGTTCAGCTCCTTGAGTTAGGTTGCGTTTCCACCAGAGATGCGCTATGCTACGTTGCTGCGGATGCGTTTGATATCCACCAATCATATTCATTGATTTACATACATAGCACAGCACTGGTGGAAACGGATTCAACTAAGATGTGTTTTTTATATGAAAAGATGCGTGCTGTGGCTGCGTGCTATGGGTCGTTTTCTCTACAATCGATACATCGCATAGCTCGAGCTGCGCAGCTTCCTTGTGACAGCACATCTTCGTAGCGCAGCTGCGCATCTTTATAGCACATCTTACCGCACAGCTACATAGCGTATCATCGGTGGAAACGGTCACACAGTTTCGTAGCTCAGCCTTTACATCCTCGGCACAGCTACATAGCGCATCTCTGGTGCAAAATTAAGCAGCCTAATGACTCGAGCTAAGCTACCTTAACATTATACTTGCACTGACTGGACACAGGTCCACTTAACCTATGTGTTTCTTTCTAATCTTTCTTCAAAACCGAGAGACAGACCTGCATGGTTCTCATTATAACTTTACTAACACTAAATTATCGGGACTTTAAAAGAGACTGGGACCTCTAACTTTATTTTGGACGGTTTCTTCCCGGTACAAAACACTGGCATCATCCAGCTTAAAAATAGCAGTGTTTTTGACATGTAAAAAAAGTTTGTCTAAACTAATTTAAAAAATAACTATAATTTAAGTACTTAGTTTAATGCTCAACTCCATTGTAAATAAATAGAAAATTATGAACATCGCATTTCAAACGATTTCTACTTGTACTAGCCCTCTGGCTGGATTTCTAAATGCATTAAAATATGATATTATATAATTATGTATTTACAAGCTTCTATGAAAAAATTGATCAGGTGTTTGCCGGCGTTGGGGAGAGAACGCGTGAAGGCAACGATTTATACAACGAGATGAAAGTGGGCGGCGTCATCACAGATGACTACAAGACTTCTAAGGTACACCAGTTTCATTTTAACGTACCTATAATCATGCAAGGGCATCGCCAAGGGGGAGCAGTGGGAGCAGTTGCCTTCCCTAGAGATCAAATTAAAGGTAAGCGTCCACAGGTCGGCATCGTACGTATCGGACGCATCGCATCAAACGGATTTCTGTATTGGCAGCGATCGGATTGACGACGCGAGTATCAGCAATCGGATTGCCGATGCCACCTTCATCGCGTCCACTGATCGGCATTCCGTATGACGTCATCGGTACGCATCGCATGTAGGCATTGCCGATGAGCCGTCCGTACGATGCGGATCAGTGGACGGCGCCATCAGCACATCATCATCAAATAAATTAAGTTTTTACGGCGTACTTTATCTTACCCAGGTGGCCCTAGTATACGGTCAAATGAACGAGCCTCCCGGTGCGAGAGCACGCGTCGCTCTAACGGGGCTGACGGTGGCTGAACACTTCAGAGATAAGGAGGGACAAGATGTCCTCTTATTTATTGATAACATCTTCAGATTCACTCAGGCTGGCTCTGAGGTAAGTGCGAAGTAGAAGAATAAAAAAACATTTATTAGGCGTCCACACAGAGCGAGCAATCTAGCGGCCGCGCGAGAAAACTGCCGCCCGAGGCTGCTCACTCTTTGTGGACGCGCCTATTGTTTCTCGACCGAATAGATATACGCGAGTAATATTAGTACTACTATATATTCTGTGGTAATACAAAAAAACCGGCCAAGTGCGAGTCGGATTCGCCCATGAAGGGTTCCAACTTCCAGCAAGGAACATAATATAAACGTTCTTGTAGTTGGTTAATTGTAACTGAAAGGTAAATTGCGGATTACGGTTTATGACGTATTAAAAAAAAACTAATTACTTAATCTTGTTCAAATTAATTTTCAATTGAAGTTTGCATGGTAATGTATATCATATATTTTTTTTAGATCAGAATGTTAATGATTCGGTAGTTTAGATTGGATTATTTCCATATCTTGAACATTTTTATCGCAAAAAAAAATTGCGAAGACTCGAAGCGACGACTTTCGAGATGATTTTCTTCGAAGTTATTTTTCACTTCTCTAGGTATCGGCGTTGTTAGGCCGTATCCCCTCTGCAGTGGGCTACCAGCCTACCTTGGCCACTGACATGGGTACCATGCAGGAGAGAATCACCACCACGAAGACAGGGTCCATCACCAGTGTGCAGGTAAGATGATGAAGTTATGAAAGTTACCTTCCGGGGAATTGGGTTCCTGAGACGAAGCTTCCTACGTCCCGTACAGAAAGCAGTGAGATCTCGTTTTTGCTGCCAGGAAGCTTTTGTTCTCCTCACGGCAGCGATAGGCGGGGACCTTTCGCGCCCAGCATTGGTAGCGGCCATGCTGCGGGACGAGACGGAGTGGGAAGCAGTCGCCTCCTTCTGCAAAGCAGTAATGCTCGAAAGAGGAGGCGGGCCGCGTGAGAGAGAGGACAGTGACCTCCCGCCGCCCCACCCGCGGTGGTGGACGCCCACGGCGACGGACGTCGGAAGACGATCTCCGGCCGCCGTAGGCGCGGGCATGCGGGCAGCGAGTAAAGGGCATCTCGCTGCCCGACCATGGACCATACCCGGGACGACGGCGCGTTGTGTCCCACGCGCGCTTCTAAGAGTGTCAGCATAATGACGGGGCCCCCTCTCAGAGGGCCAAAGCCTGCCGAGGTCGCGGGACTTATTACATCACTGTGACCCCGGAACTTAAAGGGTTATTGAAGGACACCGTGGATTTTAGTCAGTACAAGTCTGAAAGTCCCTCCCGCCCTGTCTGGGGTGGGAGGAATCATTAAATGACTTTAAAAAGTTAAAAAAAATTTTTGCTTTAGAAACCGCTAACAACAGCTAGTCTAATATAATTTTCCCCATTTCTAGGCAGTATACGTGCCCGCAGATGACCTGACAGACCCCGCCCCGCAACGACATTCGCCCACTTAGACGCGACCACGGTACTTTCCCGGGCCATCGCCGAGCTTGGAGTATACCCCGCAGTGGATCCCCTAGATTCCACTTCTAGAGTGATGGACCCAAATATCATTGGAGCGGAGCATTATGGCGTTGCTAGAGGCGTGCAGAAGATTTTGCAGGTTCGTTGAATAAGTTTATGTGGAAGAAGACTTCCAAATTGAACTACGCGTGGTGGCAAAGAATGGAAACACTTATGTAATTCGGTTCCACGCGATCTTGAGTAGGTACTTAAGTAATTCCATACGCTCGAAACCGCGCATACACTCGTGTATGCGCGGTTTTGCGGACGGCCAGTAAGGTGACTGGCCGTCTGATCATGGGCCATGTTCGGGTCGACGGCACGTCGTGCTAAGCCTCGTCTTCACAATCGGCCATGATGGCCGTGTTTGCCGAACAGAAGGAGACGGCGCTATACTAAGAATCGAGATAGAATTATTTGCATTGCATCTTGCTTTCTGGTTTATCGCCGTCTCCTTCTGTTCGGCAAACACAGCCATCATGGCCGATTGTGAAGAGGAGGCGTTACACGTGTGCCTAAAATAGCTTTCAGCATTAACAAGGGTTCCCCATAAAGGGCCAAAGCCCGCCGGGGTAGCGGGACTATCTTATCAGGTAACCGTGGTCCCGAAACGTAAAGGGCTATTGAAGGTCAACGTGGATTTAAGTCAGTCTGACAGTACGGGTTGGAGGTTTTTATGACCTTGTTTTGTTCTGTCTCCAACTTGACATGGAGTAAGCGAAAAGATTTCCTACTCCTCCACTATTCTTTTCTGAATAATTTCGTTGCAGGATCCAAGACAGGTAAATTCGATCATTCTCCGGGACACGTCGAGCTTCATTGTCTCGGCGCTTTTCTGGTGGTTGTCACTGTTGATTCTGGCTTTTAGGAGTTGCAATGGTTTGGGAATAGTGTGGTAGGAAGTACGGGTAGTACTCGCGACTATTTTCTACGCTTTCAACCACGGGAGTTTATAGTAGTAGTCGTAGGTACAGCTTGGCCAGAACGGATTGAAACGGAACTAATCTTTTTGTTTTTTGAGAACGTTTAAAATCTTTGATATTTGATGTAAACAAGAACGCAGGTTTGTTAGATTTATTATTGTGCCATAAAAGTAACTTAATAGGTGAAAAATAATAAAATAAAATCATTCAAAGTGCTGGTAGCGAGGGCACAGTGGCGTCTCCCGGTTTTCTACTGTTTTTTGCCAAGCTGTACTAATAAATTCCTTGAATCCAGGATTACAAGTCTCTTCAAGACATCATTGCTATCCTGGGCATGGACGAGTTGTCAGAAGACGACAAGCTGACAGTGGCGCGCGCCCGCAAGATTCAACGGTTCTTGTCTCAGCCCTTCCAGGTATTTTGTTACATTTTAGTAGCTCTCGGATTCGAGACATTAAACTATACGAGCAATAGACGGGACATCACAAAGAAAGTTGTGATCCAAAACTTATTACCAACAGGTAAAAAGTCGCTCAGTCTAGTAGTCGCGTTGCTACGCTACGCTAGATAGTGCTACTGACGCACGACATCAACAATTTTGTATGACAATTTTCCCAATGCCGCTCTATAAGTTCTTTGAAATCTCTTTGGAATTTAAGATTTTTCCGTAGTAGCTGTACAGATTAGGAACAGACTTGTGATCGCCGCTAGACTCAAATGGGATTGCGCGGGTCACGTTATCCGCATGCACAATAGTCCTTGGGTAAAAATGCACTCAATAAGTGCTTGAAATTGGACGACGACGCAGCCGAAGCCAGCCCAAAAGAGGTGGCAGGAAGTGTCACTAGAAAAAAGCACTTGGAAAGATATCGGAAAGGTCTTTGCCCATAAGTAAAATGCAAACGACTATTAAGCAATGTATTCACTGAGCAACAGTGTTTCGGACACACAGTTTCTGAAACATCACGTAAATGTTTCCAGGAACTATGTTTCGGAAACTCTGCCGTCCACACAGTTGCTTAGGTCATGTTTCAGTGTTCTCCGCCGCAAGTGAGGAGCACCGAAACATACCGATAAACACGTACCGTCTTATTCCAAAACGCCGACTAAATATAGTACTGGGATTAGTTTTGTACCTTCTGCCTAGTTAATTCACTATTCTATGACGACGACGTGCGGGCGGTGCGGGGGGATTGATGACGCGAGGCGCTGTTTGTTTATCTAGCTGTCACTTTTTTTTTATAGGTTTTATCTAGGTTTAAACCATGTACTAAGAAAAACCTTATTATAAAATGAAGTTTATCACTAATCCTTGTACTATCTATGGTACTAAAGATAAACCCGCGAGACCCCTAGTTTATCCAAGGTCTAACTTTGGTACTACTGTCAAATGTCAATTTCTACAAAAAGTTGAGGGTATCGTGGCTGTAAATTTCTGTGTTTATTGTTTTTATAGCGTTAAAAAATGGATATTAAAATGATTGACTTGATTGTTAACTATAATAGAAATACATGAAGAAAAAAGATAGTTTTATTTTACGCCACAAACTTCAAAGTTATAAACAAGAGTGTTGCCTAGCAACATAGGAAGTCCATATAGTTTTTACTATGTACTCCGTTTCACGTTCTTTGATAAAAATATAACTTGATAAAAAAAACGCGATATGTGTGTTTGTTGCGCTCGTTCAAGAGGATGGAACTTGGACATGAAATTAAATGGTTTGTTTGTTAGGACTTAGGAATAAAGAGTTATTATACATTTCAAGTATTTAATATCAACATTAGTGAAAACGGAATGTCATATTGAATGAAACCAGTGTAAAAGAATGAATGATTGTCCTTTTTTCATTTTTTATCTGTGTAAACCATGGAGGAGCTCGTGGCTAAATAATCACAGCCGCACAGGCCGATCTTCCGGGTTAAGCCGCGCTTGCCGAGGTTGGTCTGTGGATGGGTGACCATCTATCATAGCGAGTTTCCTCCGTGCCTCGGAAAGCACGTAAAGCCGTTGGTCCCGGCTGTCATTTGTAGATCTTTGACAGTCGTTACTGTTAGTCAGAAGCTCTAAAGTCTGACAACCAGTCTTACCATGGGGTATCGTATTACCCAGTTACTGGGTTGTGGAGGTCCGACAGGCAGTCGCTCCATGTAAAATACTGATATCCAGCTGAATCTGGTTTGACTGGAAGCCGACCCCAATATAGTTGGGAAAAGGCTAGGCAGATGATGTAAACCATGGATGATCTTTGGACTAACTGATCTTCAGTTGGTCTTAGATTTGTAATATGATCACATTTTAAGCCTGGTACTAACTTTAATACCGTAACAATCCTAGACTATTTAGTCCAGGTTTAAACCAGTACTAACTCAAACTTTTGTAATAAGACGGGTAGTGTTTACAGAAACAAAAATAAATGTTTCTGAAACAAAATGATTTGTTTAAAACACTGAAACGACTGTTGCTCAGTGAATACATGGCTTTAAACACGTAGATTTTGTTTCTGAAACAGAGTTTATAAACAATTGTTGCTCAGCAGTGAATACGTGGCTTTAAAAAAAAAACAACATTCATCACTACGTATCTCCCAGATAGTAATAGTTAGGTAGCTACCTAATTTTAATATATTTTCGCAGGTGGCTGAAGTATTCACCGGCCACATCGGAAAGCTGGTCAAATTGGAGGAGACTATCAAGGGCTTTAAAAGGGTAATAGTTCTTTTGACTTCTCAGTATCTTCTCCTGTGAGACGCTATTTCCTTACAAACGGAAAAATCATGCGCTTATCAATCAACTTCGGGCTGCTGTTGCGAAATTACTCAAAGTAAAACTCACTTTGCCTGTCTCGAGATTCGAATCTTGGACCCCTGCGCTCCAGTCGACAACTCACAGCATGGTTAGCGCAGTAGCTACACGATTGGCTGCTTCTTTACGTGTTGGGGGTTCGATTGACACACGCAACAATAGGGTAGTTTCCAGGGTCAAAATTACATTCTATTTAGTCCGTATTTTAGATTATAAAAAATATTGGACACGTATTTTTTCTTTTTTCGATTAAACAAAAAAGAACAAAGATAATTATAGCCTATTTAAGTTACCTGTGACGTCACTCTGCGCGAAAAATGCCACGCATCGTGACGTCACACGTAACTTTAATAGGCTATATCTTTGTCATTTTTGGTCTAATTTACAAATAAATAAATACGTGTCCCTTATTTTTGAAAAATCTAAAAGCCGGACTAATTTAACTAATTTTTTTAGGCAACTAGCCTATTTTCTGTGTCAACCTGCGAATACCTATCTGACCGCCACAACTCCATTTATAACCGCATAATACAATATCCTTTGATAAGACTGGAAACTACCAGAACTAGAACCAGAGTCACAGACATAGCTCGTAAAATTTGCAAGTTGAAGTGGCAATGGGCAGGCCACATCGCTCGTAGAACTGACAACCGATGGGGAAGAAAAGTTCTCTCATGGCGACCACGGACCGGAAGACGCAACGTAGGCAGGCCTCCCACTAGGTGAACCGACAACGTGAGGGTCGCGGGCAACCGATGGATGCAAGTGGCGAATGGGGAAGGCAAGTCAAAGCTAATGTAGATGGCGCCACCATAGCTTAGTCCTAATGAGGTAGTACTATTTTGAAGTACCTTTAAGCTTTGAACCAATGACGATGCTTGGAACAAGCTATACTAGCGCCATTAGTTCCCCAGTTGCCATCGCCATTCTCGTTCGTCATTTCGATCAAGGGGGAGGCCTATGTTCAGCAATGGACGTCTTCCGGCTGATGATGATGAAGACTAGTTATTCGCGCAACGTTTCGCTAATCCAAATATTATCTTCAACAGATTCTTGCAGGAGAACTGGACCATATTCCTGAGGCTGCATTCTACATGGTAGGGACCATTGAAGATGTTATCGCAAAGTCGCAGGAACTTGCCAAGAGTGTGTAGAATAACATGGCCTTAGGATATTTTGGGCAACCATTTGATAATACATAATGGTTCTACGAGGGTGATTAAGTATGTTTCAATGGGGTAAAATTGTTAATCTTCTTGGACTGTTCAGTGGTTCGATAGTATTTATCAATAATTTTAATGTTTGTCTGTTCTTCCGCTCCGTAGCCTCGCTCCGCTTTGTGCCTATTGGCCTTGTTCTGTTCTGTCTCCTGCTTGCATGGAGGGAAGTGGAAACATATTTTTCCTACTCCTCCACTATTCTTTTCTGATTAATTTCGTGCAGGATCCAAGACAGGTAAATTCATTCTCCGGGACACGTCGAGACTTCATTGTCTCGGCGCTTTTCTGGTGGTTGTCACTGTTGATTCTGGCTTTCGGGAGTTGCAGTGGTTTGGGAATAGTGTGGTGGGTTCGTCCCATTTAAAAAAAAAAAAAAAAGCCTCGCTCCATGGTTGTGGACATGCAACCTCATTCCGGAAATTGCAAATGTCATTACTAGCGAGGGTAGTTCCACTGTGTGAAAGAGACAGAGCTAGACAAGTCGTCTAGCGCCATCTCTTTCTCACAGTGGAACTACCCTCGCTTTAAGACGTCGTTGTAGACCTCCTAGCAAATTAACTGTACTGACTGACTTTTGTGTATACAACTTTCCTTGTTATAATGTAGGTTAGGTAAGTATGCCCCTACTTATGTAAATTAGTTTAAATTAATAAAGAAAGATTGTTGAAAATTGCTGTTTTTATTTGTTGGACACTTAGGCCACGTTCACACGGCGATTATTTTCCCGTATACCGTATACGATATTTTATCAAATACAGTAGTGACAACGGAATTTAAATAATAAAACTTAAAAATTGTTTACACGGCGTTCATACGGGAAAATCCCGTGTTCGAGAAATATATTTTACCGTGTACCGTGCGAAGTTGTCACCGGGACGCCGCGTCTCTGAACGATTTTATCGAATACGACACGCAGCGGCGCTTATGTTCATGTTGTCTCGTTCACACGACTCGCCCATTCGAGAATCGTACGCATTCGCAAGCGTGGCCCTAAAAAAACCGAATCGAATGGTCGCCGTGTGAACGTGGCCAAAAGCCTCATTTACACGCTGCAAGAAATCACATGCAAGTTAGTGTGAACTCACCTCAAGGTTACAGATAGATCTAAAGTTTGCCAGTCAGTCTTACCTTGGGGGATCTTATTACCCAGTCACTGGGTTGTGTAGCTCTGATAGGTAATCGCTTCATGGTAAATACAGGGCCTCAAGTCTGCTAATTTTATTTAACTCACATGCTTTTGATATTCAATTGAGACTCAATCACGACTCCATTACGATTAGAACAAATTCGGTATTCTGCAAAAACTTGTATAAGCTCAATAGAGTCGTAATGGAATCTATAGTGTAATTGTAATTGACTCCCAGTTGAACAGTTATAAGTATTGCCATTAGGCCATTAGAGAGTAGAATGCCGATAAAGTCCACAATCGATTTACAATTGTAACACGATTGAAGAGCAGACTGGCAAATATTCTGATAGCAGTTCAATGGAATGTCATTGGAAAACCATTGGTCTTAAATTAGTAGCAGAATACCAAATGTAGTTAAAACTGCTACTGAGATCCAATTGATATTCAATTGAGTCATTACTAAATTAGCAGAATTGGGCCTCTGATATCTAGCTGCCTCTAGTTTGATTGGAAGACCCTAAAATAGCTGGAAAAAGAAAGCAGCTGATGATGAGAACACAATAAAATCGCTAATTATAGTCTCGAAGAGGCAAATTAAAGTATAGTCGAAGACCCAGCTCTTGGACTAAACTATTTCTTGGTTTTCAAAATAAATTCATTAGGCCGTGCGCTGCGTTAGGCGGGTGCCCGCGTGGCGTGCTGTTTCATGTCTCATAGACCAGCGCTGCGTGCAGCGGGTCGCCCGCCGATGAGATTACATGAAACACACGCCACGCGGGCGCCCGCGTCGTGCGCACGCCTAACGCCTTATCATCTTCTAAATCCAGTATCATAATATCTGTGACTTGGCGACTTTCTATTAATTAGTAGTCACTAATTAGTCAATTGTGTTATCAAAATTAAAATGAGGGCTAACAAATACAAATAAATAAAACCACAAACCCTCGCTTTGTACAAATCACAATTTATTGTATTTACAAGTGCATCGCGCACGGCGTACAAACTTAATATGGTCTAATGCTAACACCACACAAACGGGAAATGCTGTAAATTATCGCGATAATAGGCGTTAATACGAACAATTACCGTCTTACAACATAAAGTTAAACATCTGTTGAACACTTGACTAAAAAAACTGTAACTGCAAAACGACCCTTATATCAACGTGAAATGTCGTTTTGACGTTGACACTTTTTTTTTGACAAGTGTTCAACAGCAGTTTAAATTTTTGTGGAACGTATTTAAAGTCTACTATCGCGATAATTAATCGGCATTTACCGTTATTGTGGCCAATGCACAACTATATAAATATATTTCGACTTCACGACTACAATCAAAACGAGGTCGGCAGAACTATGATATTACCATGTGGAGTTATACAGAATGACTATTTTTTTTAGGAAATTCATAAATATGGCTCTTTTGAAATACTGTAAGATATGGTCGTTACTAAGACTGTGCAAAATCATGCTTTTATATAGGGTGACTGGCAATTAGTGTACGATACTTAAACACGTGATTGTGCTCATGATTACTAACAACTTTTACTATGGGAACAAACCTGGACACGGTGGAGCATACGGTGCAGGACTGCCCAGCTTGGGCGGCGCAACGACGTGTCCTCAACGTGCGATAGGCGGAGACCTCTCGCGCCCGGCATTGGTTTCGGCCATGCTTCAGACGGAGGTTTTTAAGCGGTACCTCCTTTAAGCAGTAATGCTCGCGAAGGAGGAGGCGCGCCGCGAGCGAGAGAGGACAGAGTGCTCCCTATATAAACCGCGGTGTAGGACGCCCACGGCGACGGACGTCGCGCGACGAATCTCCGGCCACCGAGGCGCGGGCATGCGGGCAGCGAGTAAAGGGCAACTCGCTGCCCGACCAAGGACCATGCCCGGGTCGACGGCGCGTTGTGTCCCACGCGCGCCTCAAATAGCGTCAGCAATAATGACGGGGCCCCCCTCTCAGAGGGCCAAAGCCTGCTTTTATATAGGGTCGCGGGATTATTCCCTAACCGTAACCCGGAACGTAACAGGCTATGAAGGACACCGTTTTTAGTCAGTAGAAGTCTGACAGACCCTCCCGCCCTGCCCGGGGTTGGAGGACTCATTTGATGATTTTACCACGCTAAAAAAAAAAAAAAAAAAAAAAATGGGAACAAACCTCGCGATAAAAAATCAGCTGTTCTGTACATTTATTTATGCTTAGTGTACTGAACCAGTTGATATATAGGTAGGCATTCGGGCTAATAAAAATTGTTTTTTACGAGCAAAATCACGTGTTTAAGTATCGTACACTAATTACCAGTCACCCTATATAGGTGCGCATTCGTTTATGTATCTCATTGTGTTAGTGAAAACGTACACAGATACTACAATTTTATAGCGACGAAGACAGTTTAAGACACTACAAATGTGTAACTTAAATCACGGAAAGCATTCAATTTCTTCTTATTTCAATAAATTATTTAAATTCATAATTCATTGTCTAAAGGTAAACACTTACGCGTGTAATATACGCTATTGGGCGGGATGATTGCGCCATAGTGACTATCATGTCTATATAATAATAAAAAAATTCAGCTTGTTTTTCATTTAACATTAAATGAAACCTAAAAAAAAAGTACATGTAAGAGGTTGTGGTGCATATACAGCTTGGCCAGAACGGATTGAAACGAAACTAATATTTTTGTTTCTGACAACGTTTTAAAATCTTTGATATTTGATGTAAACAAAGAACGCAGGTTTGTTAGATTTATTATTGTGCCATAAAACTAACGTAATAAGTGAAATAAAATAAAAAAATCATTCAAAGTGCTAGTAGCGAGAGCACAGTGGCGTCTTCTGGTTTTCTACTGTTTTTTACCAAGCTGTAAAAGACATGTTATTCAAACGTTGTGTGTTTTCATTGATTAGCATCTATCATTCGCGTGCTACGATCAATTTGAGAGTCAACAAACTTTGCATATATCGTATACGTCAAATATTGCTCTAACCAGTCACCCTGTATAATCTCCACTTTAAAAATACCGTAGTGTAAACCGACCACTGCATAGGAAACATTAAACTGTTTTAAAACTTATTGCATACGATATTATTATAACTAAGAAGACAAAGACACTAAACAGTAGACAACATCGTATATTTAAAACATAGCCGCTCTTTTAAAGACTTTGTTAATAGACTTTGCTTGTAAAAATGTTAATACCTTGCCATATTTTGAAAATTACTCTTCATCTTGTCGATGACTGAATTAATTTGTGATCTTGAGTTACAATCACTAATATATTGGTTAAATAAATCACAAATATATTGGTTGCTTATTTTTTTTCATTTCATTTATTCATTTAAATTACAGGTATTTAAAACAAGATTAATATTAATTATTTTAATACTAGTCACCCTATATAGGCGCTCCCTCACCGCGAGCATTCACCTGTAACGTAACGTTACAGATTCGAACATTTCATCAGTGACGGAAGACACTCGAACACAATGCGCACCTTGTATCAAATCTATACTAAATGTACGCGAATGCTCGTCAGTCAGTATAGTATTGTAATGTAATGCTCAAAGTCGAATCTATAATGTTACATTACACGCGAATGCTCCCGGTGAGCGAGTTTTTTGCCAGGCTGACTGACTGATCTATCAACGTGCAAGTGAAACTGATCTAGAACCACGTAATGTTCCACACAACCATTCCTTAAAATGACGTAAGTGTGTGCGAAGGGATTTTAGGAAATACGCAAAAAAACTCGCACTAAGTACACAGAATAGTGCCACGAGCTTAGAGCTCTTAGAAGCGCGCAATAAATCGCTGATAGTACATCTCTTTCTAATTTTTCTAAGGATATATATATAAAAAAAATTTTTTTGAATGATAGTTTCAAATCTATTAAATTTTAGAAACTACATCCAACATTGTTTAGAGCAATATAACAGCTAGATTTGCAGATATCAAAACAATTGTTATAAGAAAAGTCTATTTTCAAAGTATGTTATGCCAACTCCCGGTCTAAAATATTTGTGTCTGGGCAGCGAAGAAAACTTCACAAATTATTTTGCATTAAGCCTTAATAAGACAATGCAAGAACTTGCATGCAAAGACTGTATTGCAGTGTTTGTTTGATTAACTGAAACTTTCATGCATTAGCGTTCAATGTCTTGCAGCGAATAATGCTATTAGATTTAAAAAAAAATTGCGCGAATGCTTTTTATAAACGTTTATTTTTCAAGGACAATCACACTACACGATGCCCAAGCATTGCAACTCCTGTGAAGAGACAGAAGCGTAACTTTCCAAAGAATTAATTTAACTGTCTTTGAACTCGCAACGAAAACAATAACCGCACAAAAAAGATAAACATCTGTTAAAAACTTGTCTAAAAAAGTGTAACTGCAAATCGACCCTTATATTATAGGGTGATTGGTAATTAGTGTACGATAATTAAACACGTGACTGTGCTCATGATAACCAACAACTTTTACTATGGGAACAAACCTGAAAACTCGAAAAAAAAAGCCTGCTTAATGTACTGAACAGCTGATATTTTTTCGAGATTTCGGCTTTAAGTATCGTACTAATTATCGTAGTAATTTAAGTATCGTACACTAATTACCAGTCACCCCATTATCGTTCTTGTGGTATACATTTAGCGTGATTAAATTAATTTGAACAATTTTACGGAATTTTGATTAGTTTTTACGCGGTTTGCCCAATTTTAACCCAACCCCGGGAGAGGCACAAATATACAAACAGACATACATTAATCACCCTCGTGGACATTTTACCTTAAATTGGTACACAACATGGAATGTCGCCACTTACTTATACAACGATCATTTACTAACAAATTCGTGCAGAAAATGTACAAACTTAGGCTAGCCATACGACTGCTAGCTTGGAAAACCACAAGCTTTTATTTAGTTTCACTTTTCCCATTGTTTGTAATCATCATCATCATCAGCCTATTAATGTTCCCACTGCTGGGACACAGGCCTCCTCTCTGTGAGAGGGGGTGGGCCATAATCCACCACGCGGGCCCAGTGCGGATTGGTGGATGTCACATGTCTTCGAATTTTTGGTTCTAGGACATGCCGGTTTCCTCACGATGTTTTCCTTCACCGTTTTGAGAGCAGTGGTGATGAAATAAATTACACAAAGTAATGCGCCCGCCGGGATTCGAACCCACGACCTACAACTCGTAAGTCGGGGCCAATACCACTGGGCCACCACTGCTCACCTTGTTTGTGATCAAATCTTTTAAATTAAAGATAGACTTCATGGTTTCCAATGGGGAAGGCAAGTCAAAGCTAATTGTAGATGGCGCCACCATAGACTAGTCCTAATCCGACCAATGACGTAGTACTATTTTGAAGTACCTTTAAGATTTGAACCGATTTGAACCAATGACGATGCTTGGAATAAGCTATACTAGCGCCATTAGTTCCCCAGTTGCCATGCTGAGATGAGATTTTACATGAATATGTATATCACGTGACAATGTAATATTATGATGGCATTGAGTTGATCTGGTGATAGATCCAGAAGGTCATAGGAACTCTTTAATGAAAAACCCAACATGTTTAGACTCGTTTGATTCGTCTTAGTAGCTACTTTGTTTATCGTAGTAAGTATTTTTTTAACAATAAAAGCTTATTTAAAAAAAAAAACATAGTTTTTATACACAATATTATACTATTAATCGTTAAGCATATTTCTAACTAATTTTACATACCGTATATGCGTCGAAACCGCCTCTTACTAGCCACATTATTAGGAGCTATCATCTGCCTGCCTTTTCCCAACTATATTGTGGTCGGCTTCCAATCGAACCAGATGCAGCTGAATATCAGTATTTTACATGGAGTGACTGCCTATCGGACCTCCACAACCCAGTAACTGGGTAATACGTTACCCCATGGTAAGACTGGTTGTCAGACTTTTCGGGAGCTATAATATCTGCTAATTCTTTTCAAATAGATATTTTGATGAACTTTTTTGACCAATTTTTCATTTAAAAAGTAAATGAAACGATATGTTTGCGTTTGACCACTATCTCGCCTGATGCTAAGCAAAGATGTGGTCGACGATGAAGCACGCTTGTCTAGAAGTAACCTGTTCACTCTTGACTTGAAGACCACAAGGTTATAGCTGTCGGGAAATACAGACACAGGGAGAGAATTCCAGTCCTTAGCTCGCCTTTATTTAGTACATTTTCTGCACAAAATCGTATTTATTTATTGCTATTATTGGAAACACGAGGGACGCTACGTTTTGAATTAAAAAACGGTGAACGAATATTATGTCTAGCTGTCGGTTTTGCACAAAAAAAGTCTACATAGAAAAAAAATACAATTACGTTGCCTTAAGGTGCTAAATAACCTTGAGCATTCACTACTCGCGAGCATTCTAGAGGGATTTTTGCCGATGCGACTGTTAACACATTACTGCATGGACTTTTCTATCTTTGTGGAAAAATAGTACATTGTTTACCGAGAGGAGCAAGTGACCGATTACCGTCGAGGGTGACGTTTGAAGCCCGAGCCGTAGGCGAGGGCTTTAAAACACCCGAGATCTTAGTTCCAAGCAATTTCAATTCGGAGAATGGTGGACCCTCAACGACGCACCAGGGCGCCGCGACACACAGTTTGGGAATCCCTGGACTAGAAAGTTCTCTAGAAAGATAGTGAAAATGTACGTAGCGATGTTTGGCTCTGTTCGTTGTTCAATTAGACAACATTAAAAACGGCGAATGCTCGATTGTTCTGTTACAAGTAAATGAACAAAATAAACTGTTTTTTTTTAACTTCATCTGTATCGAGTATTTTTTTTATGATTTTACTCCATTATACGTCTTTTGACCACAGCTAGACATAACAAGCGCATATATTTTACATTATTTCAACAGAATTCACTCAACACTCTAATACAATATACTTTGCAGTCAAACAAAGAAACATTACATGCGCCTACAATTTTATTTTGTATAATTTGTCGATAAAATTATTTTTCAAGCATTAATAACGTTTCATCATCTGCCTAACCTTTTATCAATGGACTAATAATTACCTTTTCCAAACTATATTTTCGTCGGCTTCCAGTCGGCTACCAGGTGCAGCTCACCGGCCGATCTTCCGGGTTAAGCCGCGCTTGCCGGGATTGGTCTGTGGATGGGTGACCATCTATTATAGCGAGTTTGTTGGTTAATGCTCCGTGTGACGGAGAAAGCGCTCTACAAAGCCGAAACTAGCCGATTATCTCTTTCTAAAGACCGATTGTGTATCATTTATCACGAAATACTTTTTAACGGTTTTTAATGTTATTTTATCGACAAAATAACACAAAAAAAGTAGTTCAACTCACAGAATAACAGAATGAGTCATACAGTAATAAGGAACATATTGTTTTTGTAACACAACACTTTTAACTAGACACGAATACATAGTGACGTCACATGGCATGCGTTACTACTGTGACGTCATACCCACAGGACTTGAGGGTCCAAAATTCTATTATTTTTGTAATTATAAGGGATTTTTCAGGCCACTTTAAAGGCCAGTCAATAAAACCTGTGAACCCAAAATAATTAGTATCAGGCTGATATTTTAATATGTTGTTGGGGACGGTGAAATATGAATACTCAAAAAATTCAGAAAAAAACTTTTGAAAAAAGCATTAAAAAAAAGATTTTTCATACAAAATGAGAAATTGATCGAGCCCATCAGTGTGAAAAATATTTTTTTTTAAATATTTTTTTTCAAGAATTTACCCTACGAGAGGTTTTGCGCTATTAACATTACACGTTGTATACGCAATATACAACCCTATTATGACTATCCAAGTAGTAATTATACCATACGACGTCACGATAATCTTAAAAAATCTAAACAACGAATGCTTAATAAAAGAAAATCACCAAAAACTTAAATATTAAGACAAAATGGAAACTTGAAATGTTAGAAACATTGATTTTCAGCTGACTTGAGACTTAAATCAATCAAAAATGAACTTTATTTCCTATAAATTTAGTTAGATCATTAACTCATATGCTACAGCTTGGTCAGAATGGATTGAAATGGAAGTAATATTTTTGTTTCTGACAACGTTTTAAAATCTTTGATATTTGATGTAAACAAAGAACGCAGGTTTGTTAGATTTATTATTGTGCCATAAAACTAACGTAATAAGTGAAAAAAAAATCATTCAAAGTGCTGGTAGCGCGAAGACAGTGGCGACTTCCGGTTTTCTACAGTGTTATGTCAAGCTGTACGCTTGATCACCATCACTTAGAAAAATATACCCAACATTTTTTTTTCAACGTGGTAAAATCATCAAATGAGTCCTCCAACCCCGGGCAGAGCGGGAGGGACTGTCAGACTCGTACTGACTAAAATCCACGGTGTCTTTCAATAGCCCTTTAGGTTCCAGAGTCACGGTATTCGTTAGTCCCGCGACCCCGGCAGGACTTGGCCCCGTCATTTTGCTGACGTTCTTTGAGGAGCGCGTGGTACAACGCGTCGTAGACCCGGGCATGGTCCATGGTCGGACAGCGAGTCGACCATTACTCACCGCCCCATGCTTAAAATACCCTACACTAAGAATCCTGTATCGTGGGTGCGTTTACAAACATATAAACTCACATACACATACATACCCAGACCCGTAACTTTATACTACGTGAAACTGTGATCTAGCGAAACAAAACATTAGCTTTATGAAAATAAGGTCAATATTTGAATATTCAGTACATCATCTTCCTGCCCTTATCCCATTCTACTCATGGTCGTCGCAACACGTTTTCTTCTTCCATTCTACCCTATCAGACGTCACAGTATCATTTACTACTTTTTCTTTCATATCATTCCTTAGACAATCCATCTTTTCTTTGACCTTCCTCTTCCTCTCCATCCATCAACATTCATACTCATCACTATCACGAAGACAGACGTTTCCATATTTGAAAGGGGTTTTCAATTTTTTGGCATCAATCTTTTTTTTTTTCTTTCGCCAGTAATGAAATTTTGGTCATTAGTAGACCATAACCTAAGAAGTTCGTAAAAAATAATTAAAAAAATCTTAACCGTAACTAAACAGAGATATGACGGTCTTTATTTTGTTCTAATCTGGAGTTATTTTTAGTAGGTAGTACAAAATAAAAACCACCATATCTCTGGTTGGTTACGGTTTAGAAACTTATTTTTTCTATGGACTTCTTAGGTAGTAGTCTAATTATGCCCAAAGTTTCATCACAGGCGAAAGAAAAAAAAATGATGCCAAGGTCCGTACTAAAAGTTGCAAACCCCTTTAGACTATAAAGTTCAAAATCCTACATGAAAATCAATATCTCTTAATACATTTCAAATTTCCACCTTACCGACAACTTTAAGATTAAATTTAATAGTTATAAAAACGAAAAAAAAAAAGTTATAATAAAAATACTATGAAAGAAGTTCGAAATTGTGATATTATTGAATTAGTACATGAACTAACAGTTTTCTGTTTATTTATTTTAATTAATAATATAATTATATTTATATTTTTTTAACATTAATTTTAGATTATTTAAGCTTCTTTGTGTACTATGACTTTTTTAGACAGAAAACTTGAGAGGTTTCAAGGGACACCCAGATGGAACGAAGTTACACTCAAAAAAAATAATCGTCGCAACACCACACTGTTCAATGTGAAAAAGAAGCAGCAACTAGCAGGCGGCTGAGTTTTGAAGCACTTAGCCACTTTGCACACTAGGCGACGCGAGTCTCCGATACCTTACGACTTTGGTATCCAAGTGACTATCGCAATACAAATCCATAGAGGTTCGTACACAAACACTCGTCACTGGATGATGATGGCTTGAGTCGCCTAGTGTACGAAGGGGCTTACTCCCTTCGTTCAACCCAACGACGATATATTACTAGACTCGTAATAACAGGCGACCGATGTCTGCCAACACATTAGGCAAAAAAGTCTTATATCCGTCTCATTTCGACCAATCCTGTGAGCCGTAAACATACGTTGAGACAGAACAGACCTTGAGTTAGCCAATCACAACGCAGTACCCCGTCCCCCTCGCTTACGTAGTACCTCAGCGAGTTGACAGAATAGTTTTTGTTCCTTAGATCGTGCATGCGGAGTCTAGTATTATATCGTCGTTGGTTCAACCCCTACATCACACTCTAAGGAATAACATATAAATGTGTGCTTGGCGCTCAGTCACACATCTTTATAGTAGTGATTTCACGAAAAGCGTTACCGTGTTTTGTTTGGAACACGGAATTCAGACATTTTATAATCTTAGGTAAGGTAACACTTTGCTCATCACGCAATGGGGTTGGCAACGCAAAGGTATTGTAGATGGCGCCACCATAGCTTAGTCCTAATTCGACCAATGACGTAGGTAGTACTATTTTGAAGTACCTTCAAGATTTGAACTGATTTGAACCAATGACGATGCTTGAAACAAGCTATACTAGCGCCATTAGTTCCCCAGTTGCCATCCCCATTCGTACGATTTGCAATTTCTACTAACTAAAAATGAAAATAGTCCTTGTTACTACGATTTAACGATGCAATTCGACTGACTAACGTCGTCGTGGCGAGCGTCTTTTGTTTTTCATTTACTCGTAGATAACTGCACGCACATAAAGCTGGAAACACATTATTTAACACGCCACGCGACGCAACGTGTCAACACCCGATTTGCAGTGAGCGCGTGTCGTCGCGTCGGGTGTTCATAGTGTGATTCTGGTCATAGAAAACAATACATTTGATTTGACCCAACACGCATCACGTTTCGTCGGGTGGCGTCGGGTGTTAATAATGTGTTTCCGGCTTTATTATGACATAAAACACGTTGTTGCGAAATGAAAAACAAAACACGATCGCCACGACGACGTCAAGTCAATCGAATTGCATCATTATTTCTTAGTAGCAAGGTTGATTTTCACTTTTAGTTGGATTCGGTCAAATAGCGCCATGAGTTAAGTCCCTTATTTTGTAGTTTTTTAAGTTAGGGTGCTTGTACACGGCGCATGTAACCGTTATAAGCTGTTGGCTGGGAGCCTTAGAGTCATGTAAGTCATCCACTGAAAAGTCCGGTGAAACAGCTTAAAACCTCTAGGTAGACCAACGACGATATAATACTAGACTCCGCATACACGATCTAAGGAACAATAACTATTCTGTCAACTCGCTGAGGTACTACGTAAGCGAGGGGGACGGGGTACTGCGTTGTGATTGGCTAACTCAAGGTCTGTTCTGTCTCAACGTATGTTTACGGCTCACAGGATTGGTCGAAATGAGACGGATATAAGACTTTTTTGCCTAATGTGTTGACAGACATCGGTCCCCTGTTATTAGGAGTTTAGTATTATATCGTCGTTGAGATAGACCTACGAGATCCCACTCACTAAAAAAATCGGTACATATTTTTCAGGGCAAGGTTTTTATGCTAGTCTTAATCCACAGTACACATAGAAGATAAAACAAGTCGAGTACCTCGACACGCCGCTACATACACTATCTGACGTGACGTGACGTCAGTTATGACGTCATCATGTCAGTTCCACTCCCGCCGCTGACGCCGGCCGCGCCTTTCAGTAAATCATTGATATCGCGACGGAACATCGACAGGTTTTGTGTGAATCTGAGAAAAAATAAATTGTATTAGTTGACTGGCCTGTTGGTTAGGTAGAGACCCTGACTGCTATGCCGGAGGTCGTGGGTTCGATTCCCACCCAGGAGAAATATTTGTGTGATGAGCACGATTATTTGTTCTGTGTCTGGATGTAATTTATCTATAATATGTATGTATTTAGAAATATATAAGTATGTTTATCAGTTGTCTAGTGCCCATAACACAAGCTCTGCTTAGCTTGGGACTCAATCAAATCAAATTGTTTATTTCAACTAGGCCAATTACAGGCACTTATGACTTGTCAAAAGACATAAAATAAAACAATTACAAAAATAGTTATGGTGCTACAGTCCCAGTCACGAGACATAAAAACTGTGAAAGTACCGTAGATGCCCGTTCCAAGAAGTAGATCTCTATGGAGAAGAACGTGCAAGAAACTCATTTATTTTACTAGTTGACCTAGCAAACTTTCTACCACTTATTTGATTTCTGAACGATTTTTAAATTTAATTGATTTCAGATCGACAGACGAACATAAAATATTTGACAGTTATAGTTTCTAAGTTTTTGCAAAATTAGCCAAATCGGTCCAGCCGAGAGCAGTGGTGGCCCAGTGGTATCAGTCCCGACTTACGAGTTGTAAGTCGTGGGTTCGAACCCCGCCAGGCGCATTACTTTGTGTAATTTATTTCATCACCACTGCTCTCAAAACGGTCAAGGAAAACATCGTGAGGAAACCGGCAAGCTTAAAGTCGGCTAGAATAAAAAATTCGAAGACATGTGACATCTACCAACTCACATTGATGGTGGATTATGGCCCACTCCCTCTCACAGAGAGGAGGCCTGTGTCCCAGCAGTGGGAACATTATAAGCTGATGATGATGATGATTAATATTGATATTAGGTCGTACCTATCTCTGTTCTTCGTGAGCAAGTTCGGTTCGATCCCGGCCATGAGTCCGTTGAACCAGTGCGCGAGCTGCGCCTGCTTGTCGCGCGGCTGCTGCGCTATCATGTCCTGACGGATGCGCGCGAACTGCTCCTCGTTCAGCAGGATCAGTCCCAGCAGTGGGCGCGACATGGACCACTGGTTGCAGCAGTCTTCGAACATTATCACGTTCAAAACCTGGGAAGGAAAAGAATTTTATAGCTGTTGCCAGCGGCTTATTAACCCACGGGAATATAAAATCGGGATAAAAACTATCCTGTGTTAATCCAGGTTATAAACCATCTGTGTACCAAATTTTAGCCAAATCCGTTCAGTGGTTTTTGCGTGAAAGAGTAACAAACATACCTATATACACACACACATCCTCTCAAACTTTCGCATTTATAATATTAGTAGGACTAATTGCTGCCTGGTTTCACACGCTACAACTCGATAATGGGAGGTTTTACGTAAAGCTCGGCTCAGAAGGCGCTACCAGCGCATGGTGTCATTTGCTGTATGATTAACTTAACTGACATACACTACACCTAAAGATGATTTTTGAGGGAAGAAAATTTCAGATTTTTTTCAATTCGAACCAGTATTTGCTGAGATTAACATGTTCACCTATCTAGGTGACCATCTGTCATAGCGAGTTTCCTCCGTGCCTCGGAAAGCACGTATATAATGCTGTTGGCCCCGGCTATCATTTGTAGATCTTTGACAGTCGTTACTGTTAGTCAGAAGCTCTAAAGTCTGACAACCAGTCTTACCATGGAGTATCATATACCAAGTTATTGTGTTGTGGAGGTCTGATAGACAGTCGCTCCATGTAAAATACTGATATTCAGCTGCATCTGGTTCGACTGGAAGCTGACCACAATATAGTTGGGAAAAGGCAGGCAGATGATGATGATATTATGTCTAAAGTACTCACAGTGGCTAATAATTGTTGCATGATCTCCGGTCTTCTTTGTAGCACTTCGATAAACATATTGCTTGTCTCAGGTGGAGGCTGGCGCGGGTTCGACACTTTGTTGCTAGCTAGAACAATAAAAATAATCATCATTAGCCTATAATGTTCCCACTGCTGGGACACAGGCCTCCTCTCTGTGAGAGGGAGTGGACCATAATCCACCACGCGGGCCCAGTGCGAGTTGGCAGATGTCACATGTCTTCGAATTTTTGGTTGTAGGACATGCCGGTTTCCTCACGATGTTTTCCTTCACCGTTTTGAGAGCAGTGGTGATGAAATAAATTACACAAAGTAATGCGCCTGGCTGGGTTCGAACCCACGACCTACAACTCATAAGTCGGGGCCCATATCACTCGGCCACCACTGCTCTTACAATCAACAATCACAATACAACATTATAAGACATTTTTCTTGGAATTCCTTGCCGGCATGTATTTCCCGACAGCTATAACCTCGGGGTCTTCAAGTCAAGAGTGAACAGGTTACTTCTAGACAAGCGTGCTTCATCGTCGACCACATCTTTGCTTACCATCAGGCGATATAGTGGTCAAACGTAAACCTACTATTCATACACAATGAATTTTTCAACCGTGCTTTGATGGTTATTGCCGGAACTATGAGGAATTTAAAAAAACGTTGAAAGGAACTTCGAGGCCGATTTGACGAAAACTAAAACTGTATAATTGGATTTTAGAAAAATCAATAATCCTAACTAGGAATAGAACTGATATTGAAAAAAAAATACACCCTGTTTAATGTGTACTCCATTCGATAGTGTTGCTATTAGGATCAAATTCTGGGAAGTAATCATTATTGTATGTATTTAGAAATATATAAGCATGTTTATCAGTTGTCTAGTACCCATAACACAAGCTCTGCTTAGAGACTAGATGGCGTTGTGTGATAGTTGTGGAATATTATTATTATGTATTATTATTTATGGCAAACTTAAGGCCTTATCTGTAAATAAGTGATAATAATACTTACATTTCTGAACTAACTGTTTAAATAGATATGTGACTATATGGTCGAGTGTCGCGCAGCATCCCGTACATACACTTGTATCTGAAACAAATAATATACAGTTTTTAACTAAATCTTTCATTTAAAAGTTAAATAGAATTAACAAAAGGCTATATTCTCAAGCATGACAGGATAAAGAAGTTGCTCGTCGCACTGAGAATGCCTGGAGGAGCTATTGGTCGATGAAACACTTTATGAAGGGTACTCTCCCTCTTTCGCTGAAACGAAAGCTCATGGACATGATTGTACATTCTCCCTACCCTCACCTATGGAGCGCAAACATGGTCACTCACGCAGTGTCAGAAGTCCGCACTTGGATTCTGCCAACGAGCTATGGAGCGAAGTACGAGCGAGCGAGCGAGCGAGAGCGGGTGTCAAAGGGGTTTGCAACTTTTAATACGGACCTTGGCATCATTTTTTTTTTCTTTCGCCAGTGATGAAACTTTGGGCATAATTAGACTACTACCTAAGAAGTCCATGGAAAAAAAAATAGTTTCTAAACCGTAACTAACCAGAGATAAGGTAAGGGTTTGTATTTTGTACTACCTACTAAAAATAACTCCAGATTAGAACAAAATAAAGACCATCATATCTCTGGTTAGTTACGGTTTAGAATTTTTTTATTATTTTTTACGAATTTCTTAGGTTATGGTCAACTAATGACCAAAATTTCATTACTGGCGAAAAAAAAAGATTGATGCCAAAAAGTTGCAAACTCTTTTCGGACCGCATCAGAAATACCATGCTTCGCTCCAAAACACAAATAGCTGATGTTGGCCTCCCAGCTGCAAGATTAAAGTGGAACTGTGCTGGCCATATCTGCCGCATGCCGGAAGGGCACTGGGCTAAAATAACCACTCTATGGATATATCAACGGGCAGTAAACGTCGACGCGGCAGGCCCAGAAGGAGATGGCGGGATGAGCTCGACTCATTTTTGAGGGATTGGCCTACACTGGCATTAAATCGCGAGAGATGGGAAGAGAGGGAGAACGAGGCCGGGGCGAGGCGAGAAGAGGGAGGCCTTAGTCCTGCAGTGGGACAACGCAGGCTCATAATAATAACATATTCTCAAAAAAAAATATTCCATCAGTTGGGATATCATTTTTTTAACACGTATTTTTTCTTTTTTTGCATAATGTTTGTAGATGGCGCCACCATAGCTTAGTTCAAATCCGACCAATGACGTAGTACTATTCTGAAGTATGTACCTATATGATTTGAACCAATGACGACGCTTGGAACAAGCTATACTAGCGCCATTCGTTTCCTAGTTGCCATCCCATTAATGCTAATATCTTACCGAGTGCAGTGAGTCCCTCAGATATGGAGCACAGTATGTAGAGTGTGGCGTCTGGCTGTAAGTTGGCGAGGAACGGCATGTGGTCCTGTGCCAGTCGCTCTAACAGGACGTAGTAGGTTTGTGAAAGTTTTGGATAATCCTGCAACAAAACGAACAAAATTAAAGGGAGCGAGTCCAACTACAAGTGAAAATCAACCTTACCACTACGACATATCTATCTAATATCTTTAAACGAGCAATTCTTGTATATATATATATATAAAATCAGGATCTCGGAAACGGCTCCAAGGATTTTCATGAAAGTTACAGATTAGGGGTTTTTCGGCTCAAGGAATCGATTTATTTTTAAGGTCCCAGGTTCGAGAAAAGCTCGGTTCCCAAGATATAGACATTTCAAAAACCGAGCAAAGCTCGGTCAGCCAGATATTGACATATAACGTGCGGTTATCTACGGGTAGATGAAAAACAAAACACGCTCGCCACGATGGCCCTAAACATACGGTGAAACGTAACTGCAACGAAAGTGCAACTTCTAGTTACTTTAGAGTTTCATTTGAGTTTCTGCCAAAGACTCTTTATGAGTTTAATCAATATGGTAGCAGAAAAACACTTTTGAATACTGCTTAGTGTAAACATACTATTGCTCGTGACTGTACAACTCGTAAATTGTGGCAAAAACCACTGAGCCATTGCTCTGAACTATTATTATAAGTACCGACAACAAAAATTATACACTTTTGAAAGGACATTTCCCCACTGGCTTTATCACAACTCGGGACAAATGGGATAATTGTCCCCCGGCTGGTTTTGGATTCGTACAGCTTGGCAAAAAACAGTAGAAAATCGGAAGTCGCCACTGTGCCCTCGCTACCAGCACTTTGAATGATTTTATTTTATTTATTTTCACTTATTACGTTAGTTTTATGGCACAATAATAAATCTAACAAACCTGCGTTCTTTGTTTACATCAAATATCAAAGATTTTAAAACGTTGTCATAAACAAAAAGATTAGTTCCGTTTCAAGACGTTCTGGCCAAGCTGTAGATAGTTTGACTGGCCTGTAGGTCTAGTGGTTAGTGTCCCTGACTGAGTTCGTGGGTTCGATTCCCACCCAGGACAAACGTTTGTGTGATGAGCACGATCATTTGTTCTGTGTCTGGGTGTAATTTATCTACCTATAATATGTATGTATTTAGAAATATATAAGTACGTTTATCAGTTGTCTAGTACTCATAACAGAAGCTCTGCTTAGCTTGGGACTAGATGGCGTAGTGTGATAGTTGTAAAAAAAAAAGTTTTAAAATGGTACTTAGTAATATAGGTACTTACAAGTAGATCACTCTGTGGTATACTAAGTAGTAACTTGACGAACATATTTAACGCGTTGTCGAGAGCCTCGTCGCCGTATAATCTGCAAAAATATAAAAAATAAACCATCAAACGACTGTCAGATTTGTACTGACTAAAATCCAGGAAGATCTTTCAACAGCCCTTTACGTTCCAGTCACGGTTAGCTGAAGAGACAGTCTCGCGACCCCGGCAGACTTTGGCCCTTTAATTCACCCTGTCAGATTATTGACAGCTCTTTAAGGCACGCGTGGAACACAAGGCACCGTCGAATCAGTCATGATCCATGGTCGGACGGCGAGTCACCCATTTCTCGCCGTCCTCATGGCCCGCGTTACACCCTTTGGGCTCATTTCAGACATCAGGATGTCTGAGATGGTCTTTTGAAGAAAGAACCACACAGATTTGAGTGGATCTGTCCAGTCAGTGCAAGCATTTGTCGGTTATCATGTAGCTCGACGTATATGAAATGAAATGATATTTATTTTTGCAAGTAGGTTTTATCAACACTTTTACACGTCGTCTTTTTACAAACTAGATGAGGCCGGTGTTTCGTACCTGACTACTCTGAGAAGAAACAGCCGAAACAAACTCAGAGGTCACAGTCTCTTTTAAAGTCCAGATATTATATTGGCAGTCATACGAGGACCACGTAGGTGTCTGAGATGGTCTTTTGAAGAAAGAGCCACACAGATTTGATTGGACCTGTCCAGTCAGTGCAAGCATGTGTCAGTTATCGCGTAGCTAGACTAATAACTCAAGGAGCTCAACAGTTTTGAGAAGCGCGATGTTTTTTTTTGGGTGGTAAAATCATCAAACGAGTCCTCTCACCCAGGGCAGGGCGGAAGGGACTGTCAGACTTGTACTGTCTAAAATCCACGGTGTTCTTCAATAGCGCCTTACGTTCCAGGGTCACGGTAATGCGATAAGTCCCGCGACCGGCGCGGTGGTTTTGTCTAAAAAATATACTAAATATTTACCTGAAAACTCCGAAGTTAGCGTAGTTTCCGCATAGTGCACACTTGAGTATAGAGAAGCAAAGTGATATGCCCTTCAATTTCATAGCGTACATCTGTTTCTTGTTCACGTCTATCGTTAATATTCTGCTGCCTGAAAAACACAAATATTTTTGAGCATTACTATGAAAAAAAAAATGAAAACGCCTTCTAAAAGACACAAAAACGTGTAAAATTACTTCTAAATGAAAAGTTGTTATTAAAAGTTAGTGACTGTCTTATTTCCTTGACTTTTTTGTCAAAAATCTAAAGGTGCGATTCCACCAGAGTGAGGCACTAATGTTCGCTCTGTAAACACGATCAAATTGTACGCGCACATTCTTCTAATATTCGCGAACACCTGCATACTATTATGATCGCACACTTGAGCAGTGGACTCGCTACTTGTGAGCGCATCCTAAAATAAGTTTAGTGAAAATGTTCGCACATATAATTATGTGCTGCGCAGCGCGCGTTGAAAAAAGCGCGTACAGAGAGCAGAGATAAAGCGCGGGACGGCGAGCGGTAACATTAAATGTATGAATGATGTAACAAAGGATTTGTAAAAAGGCGATCTAAAAAGAGTGTCCATGGAGTTTCTTGCACGTTCTTCTCCATAGAGATCTACTTCTTGGAACGGGCATCTACGGTACTTTCACAGTTTTTATGTCTTGTGACTGGGACTGTAGCACCTTAACTTTGTAGTGTTTAATTATATTGTTTATGTTTTTGACAATAGGGTAGTTTCCAGAGTCAAAAGAATTACATTCTATTTAGTCCACATTTTCAATTAAAAAAAAAATTTGGACACGTATTTTTTCTTTTTTCGATTAAACAAAAAATAACGAAGTTATTAGCCTTTTTAAGTTACCTGTGACGTCACCCTGCGCGAAAAATGCCACGCATCGTGACGTCACACGTGACTTTAATAGGCTATATCTTTGTCATTTTTGGTCTAATTTACAAATAAAAAAATATGTGTCCCTAATTTTTAGGGTTCCGTAGTCAACAAGGAACCCTTATAGTTTCGCCATGTCCGTCCGTCCGTCCGTCTGTCCGCAGTTTAGCTCAGAGACGCACAGTACTAGAGAGCTGTAATTTGGTGTAAATATGCGGATTTGTTGTGCCGAAAAAGTGGTAAAACAAAATTTCGATAAATATTTTTTTTTAGGGTACCTCCTGTACACGTAAAGTGGGAATGTTTTTTTTGTTTCTCGCGTACCCCTTAGTGTGGGGTATCATTAAATAGGTCTTTAAAAAATAATGTGAGTTTCCATTAACAATTTTTTGATAAAAAAATTCGTTTGTGAAATATTAAGCTTTAAAATGCTAAATTTTGCTCGACTCGAGTGTCCCCCCCCCCTCTACCAGCTAAACGGTTATGTTTGGGGGTGTGAAAAAATTCACAGTAGTAGTATATATAACGAAGTTTAAAAGAAAATTGTCATGACTAAGTAGGCTTTACAACTTTATGAGTAATAGTCGACCAACTTATAAAATGTACTTGGATGTCATATTTTCTTAAACAAAATGTATAGGAGACAACTGCAAATGTAAGTTTGTCAACTTTATTTTTACAGCTTATATAGGTATGTTTTTTGGGGATAGGTAGGTTTTAATCGTCAACTATTTTTAACTAACTTCAAAAAAAGAAGGAGGTTCTAAATTCGTCGTAATCTTTTTTTTTTATGTATTATCCCCGATTTCTTAGACTCCTGGACCGATTTTGAAAATTCTTCTTTTTAAAATTAAATTCAGCGAATCAGTTTAGTTAGTTCGCATAAGTATTTTGATGGGCAACTACGGAACCCTACACTGTGCGTGGCCCGACACGCACTTGGCCTGTTTTGAATAATCTAAAAGACGGACTAATAACATTTTTTTGGGCAACTAGGCTATTCAAAAGTGCCTGGTCTACTTGAATTAAATGCTTTTTATTTGATATGAGACGCTGCATGTGGCGAATTCGCGTACATACAAATTAAGTCACATTCGCGCCACCCATCGCTCAGTTTACCGTTTGGTTCGTACCACTGCCTTAGCCCAATGTGTACAGCGGCCATTAGACCGAAGTTTTATTCAATGCTTTACTTTTGTAAGCAACGTATGAATACTAACCATAAGCACAAATAATGTTAGACAGCTCTCTGAACAGTAGGATTCCATTAGGTGAGGACACGTCGAAGTGAAGACGTTGGTTTCTGTTCTGAGCCAGCTCGGCCGTCAGCTTGAGGACTGGAGTGGTGAGGGAGGGCTCGGAGAACCACACCTCTATACCTCGGAGGAGGACTTTCATGTATACTGGGTAGCTGAGGAGGAGAAACATAGAATTAATAGTCATCATCATCTGCCTAGCCTTTTCCCAACTATATTGGGGTCGGCTTCCAGTCAAACCAGATTCAGCTGAATATCAGTATTTTACATGGAGCGACTGCCTGTCGGACCTCCACAACCCAGTAACTGGGTAATACGATACCCCATGGTAAGACTGGTTGTCAGACTTTAGAGCTTCTGACTAACAGTAACGACTGTCAAAGATCTACAAATGACTGTCGGGACCAACGGCTTTACGTGCTTTCCGAGGCACGGAGGAAACTCGCTATGACAGATGGTCACCCATCCACAGACCAACCTCGGCAAGCGCGGCTTAACCCGGAAGATCGGCCTGTGCGGCTGTAATTATTTAGCCACGAGCTCCTCGATAGAATTAATATATGTATTACTATATATAGAATAAATAGTAATACATATAATTTATTTAAAGAATAGTGGAGGAGTAGGAAAAATTTGTGGAAACATATTTTTCCTACTCCTCCACTATTCTCTTCTGATTAATTTCGTTGCAGGATCCAAGACAGGTAAATTCATTCTCCGGGACACGTCGAGCTTCTTTGCGAGCTTTTCTGGTGGTTGCCACTGTTGATTCTGGCTTTCAGGAGATGCAGTGGCTTGGGAATAGTGTGGTGGGTTTGTTCTAAAAATATATTACTTTTTTTTAAGTCCCGCGACCTCGCCAAGTTTTGGCCCTCTAAAAATCCGGTCACAAAGCTGACACTTTTTGAGGTGCGCGTGGAACACAACGCGCCGTCGCCCCGGGCTTGGTCCATGGTCGGACAGCGAGTTGCCCTTTACTCGCCGCCCGCATGCTTCTACGACCGGACTTAGATTATGATATACTTCATCATCAACCTATTAATAGTCCCACTACTGGGACACAAGCCTCTTCTCTGTAAGAGGGAGTGGGCCATAATCCATCATGAGGGCCCAGTGCGGATTGGTGGATGTTACATGTCTTCAAATTTTTGGTTCTAGGACATGGCAGTTTCCTCACGATGTTTTCCTTCACCGTTTTGAGAGCAGTGGTGATGAAATAAATTACTAGTGTCCGACCGAAACTGATTTTTCAGCCGAAACCGAAACCGAAACTTTTTAAAACTTTTAACATTTCGATTTTTTTCTGATTTATTTTGTTTTTTCTTTACATTTATTGACACAAGAAAAAGTGTCAAACACACAGAGTGAATTTTTCAACTGTGCGTGGACTGCTATATTTTTAACTATGAGGAATATCGCAAAACGTTGAATAGAGTCTCGAGACCGATTTTGCCGAAAACTAAAACTGTATCATTGGATTTTAGAAATATCAAAAATCGAAACCGCTAATTTTGAAAAAAAAATCACAACCTGTCTTATTACACCATTTGATAGTGTTAATAGTAAGGATCAAATTCTGGGTAATAATGAAATACGGCAAACTTATGGATAGATAGATAGACGATCTTAAGAATTGCTATTTTTCTATGTTACTTAACTTCTACTGAGTCCATAATCTATTCGAAATTATAAAAAAAAATATTGTTTCCAATGTTTCACTAGATTTGAAGTCTCAACAATCGCACTATATTAATTTAGCAATACGAAATAACTGGGACATTAGACTAAAAAAAATGCATTATTCAAAAAAGAAACCGTTAACTTAGTTATGTTTCGAATACCGCCTTATCCTAATTCTAATCGCCTTGACGATTGATAAGTTTTTAATCATTAACGTACGTAACAAATATTTTTTATTATGACATGAATATAGAAGACTTAGGTACTCTTGGCAGTAAACTCAAAAACATAACTTCGTCTCACTAATAAACGGACGGTGGCAACCTAAGCCGGGGTCCCGCCAGCGAGCAAGTACGTGTTAGCTACGAATTTTACAGAACGACGCACGAAAATGCAGGAACACTTGAGTTTCGGCGGGGCCGAAAGTTTCGGCTATATTTTGGCCGAAACCGAAACTAAGGCCGAAACTAGATATTTTGGCCGAAACCGGCCGAAACCGAAACCGAAACCGAAATTTCGGTCGGTCACTATAAATTACACAAAGTAATGCGCCCGCCTAGATTCGAACCCACGACCTACAATTCGTAAGTCGGGGCCGATACCACTGGGCTACCACTGGTCACAACGACGATATAATACTAGACTCCGCATGCACGATCTAAGGATCAAAAACTATTCTGTCAACTCGCTTACTGTAAGCGAGGGGGACGGGGTACTCTGTAGTATTGGCTAATCAAGGTCTGTTCTGTCTCAACTACATAAGTGGTCGAAGTAAATATTAGACTTTTTTGCCTAATGTGTTGACAGCATCAAACGCCTGTTATTAAGTCTAGTACTTTTTTGATGGTAGACCAAGATCCCAGTCATGTTATAGTTATAGTCATAGTTTTCATTTACATGATTCGCCTGTTGGTCTAGTGGTTAGTGATCCTGACTGCTATGCCGGAGGTCGTGGGTTCGATTCCCACCCAGGACAAATGTTTGTGTGATGAGCACGATCATTTAATCGGTCTGAGTGTAATTTATCTATAATATTTATGTATTTAGAAATAAATAAGTATGTTCATCAGTTGTCTAGTATAACACAAGCTTGTGTGATAGCTTGTGGACTAGATGGCGTTATGTACGATAAGCATTATATACTTTAGAAATCCAATCAAACAGCATCATATAAGTGGTCAGTGTTGAAAACGCTAACCCACGTAGATCTCTCGCGAGACCTATGAGGGTTTTCTTGGCGTCTTCAGAATTGTACATGCTTATCAGGACCGGAAGAAGGCGCTATTTATACTTCGAGGTCGTTATTTCTGGCAATATTTTTCAATATTTTGTTTCTAGGCACTTTGAAAAATCAACACTTATCCTAGATCTTATGACTAGTTGGGTTTTTCATGACAGGCCCAAAACTGTATGGAACCTGAATTATTTCTTTTAGTTTTAGCGGTGAGACATATTTATAGAAGTAGACCGATGATGAAGAAAAATATCCTCATACCATGCTACCTCTCCAGCCAACGACGATATAATACTAGACTCGTAACAACAGGCGACCGATGTCTGCCAACACATTAGGCAAAAAAGTGTTACATTCGTCTCATTTCGAATGGGCCAATCCTGTGAGCCGTAAACATACGTTGAGACAGAACAGAACTTACAGTTAGCCAATCACAACGCAGTACCTGCTTTAGCGGCCCCCTCACTTACAGTAGTACCTCAGCGAGTTGAATAGAATAGTTTTTGTTCCTTAGATCGTGCAATGCGATGATCTAGTATTATTCGTCGTGTAGTCTCCAGCACAGGACTGCTACTCACCAGTGAGCGGCATCATGAAGGCCAGGAAGCGATCCTCGTCCTCTCCCAGGTCCACCATGAGCAGTCTGCCCAGCGCCGTGTACAGCATGCTGCGGCATCTCATCTCAGCCGCACCCACGCCTTGGATACCGAGGAAGGGGAAGTGTTCTGCCTGTAACAGAATAAATATAGTTATAAATATAATATGCATGTATTTTTTTATCTATAATATGTATGTATTTAGAAATATATAAGTAAGTTTATCAGTTGTCTAGTACCCATAACACAAGCTCTGCTTAGCTTGGGACTAGATGGCGTTGTGTGATAGTTGTGGAATATTATTATTATTAACTAGCTGTGGCGCGACTCCGTTCGCGTGGATGTCGGAACTTAACAATGTATTTTTTTTATCAAATTGACAGAGTTTCATACAAACTTTCATGCCCTATTTTATCCCCTTGAGGGTAGAATTGATCAAAATCCTTTCTTAGCGGATGCCTAAGTCATAACATCTACCTGCATGCCAAATTTCAGTCCGATCCGTCCAGTGGTTTGGGCTGCGCGTTGATAGATATAGAATAGAAAAATATTTATTTGATATAGAACACGCACACACAGAAATAATAAAAAATAAAGTTAAAAATACAAAAGGAATTTTGCTGAGCATGTCCACACCAAAAGGGTGTGGACATGCTCAGCAAAATTCAGTCACTTTCGAGTTTTATATATTTAGATTAAAACATTATTATTTTTTTAAATTTTGAATCGAGCCCGCTACTCGCAACGCCGGAATCGATCACTCATCCACTGCGCTAACCGTGTTTTGAAAACATAATGGAATAAAACGTCAACCTCCCAAAATGATAGTTGCCATTTCTTCCATTTTCACAGATAGTCCTTTTTCTCAAAATGGCTAGTCTCTAGATCACAAAGGACTACGTCACGGGATAATAAATTATTGTTTTATACCGAAACTTTCTTTAAAATGTAACAAACACTTTTCTGAAAACGGCATCAAATTCGGTTCAGCCAAATGCGAGACAATCAAATTTTGACGATTATTATTTTTAAGTTTTTCAAAAATAAAAATAACGCAATCTACGGCTATTTGAAAAATTCGAGAACCTTCTGGCCGCAATAAAAATACAACTGATCGCTTTTGGGTAGTAAAATTACGCCAAATCGGTTGCAGAACTGATAACCGATGGGGAAGAAAAGTTCTCTCATGGCGACCACGGACCGGAAGACGCAGCGTAGATCTCCCACTAGGTGGACCACACAGAGAGAGTCGCGGGGTACTGAAGGATGGTAGTGGAGAATTGTCGTTCGGCGTGGCGGTCTAAATGATTAATATTGGGTCCATTTTTTGAGGTATGATCCTAGCTACTCACTTAGTTTATCTCAGGCAGTTAGTTGTAGGAAAGTACACTTTGCACTGAATATTTTTTGTAAGTTCAAAATGTGATTAGTATTTACTGTTATATTATATGCCAGCTATTTGTCACGTGGGTTTTTTAATAGCGCAAAACCTCTCGTGGGGTAACTCAGCCTATGGTACTGAACAATGCTTGTTCCGTTCAGTAAATATTAACGTTACACGTTAATAACGTATTAGTATAACACGTTTTTTTTTTTTATTAATGATAGGTTCTCGTTTGACCACTATCTCGCCTGATGGTAAGCAAAGATGTGGTCGACGGTGAAGCACGCTTGTCTAGAAGTAACTTGTAACGTATTTGATTTCGAGCGTATGGCACTCGTGGGTTGCAGCTGAAAATCAGCGTCAGGTGGCAAACTTTGTGTTGCCACCTGACATTGCCAATAAACGCAATTTTGTTTCTTTCTAAGGAGGCCTGTGTTCAGCAGTGGACGTCTTCCGGCTGATGATGATGATTACCCATCATCTAGTCATGATTCCATAATCTAGATAATTGATCAGTCCATAAAACTTACCGTATGATGCGTCAACATGAACTGCACCTCATCAAGTTTGACAAGCTTGCGCACGCACGAGTACCCGCCGCTGAGATCGCTCAGTAAGCCGAGCGTCTTCGCTATGATCTGCTCAGAGCTGCCCCAGTATTTCAAATTTGTTATACTGTGGACAAAAATATTCAATCTGGAATAAAGGTCATTGATCCTAATAAGGGTGCTCCCACATCTATCGACGCGGAATCGGTTAGGTTTCCGTCGCCCTTTCTCTTTACCGAGACAGAAAGCATAATGCGATAGAACGCGGCGGAATCCTCGAAGCGACCGCGTGCTATCGCATTGTCTCGGTCTAGCAAATGGCAGTTCTAAGCGACAGAACGAGAAAGGGCAACGGATAAAGCCGATTCCGCGTCGATAGATGTGGGAGCACCCTAATGCATCGTTCGAATTTCATAACACCATCGTTCGAACTTCAAAATAAAATATAGGTCATGATCGCCTCTTACCACGATACTTTGCTTTTAGTCGTTCTAAGACATTTTCTTTTACATTTTTTTTTCGAATGGTTTTGAAATATCGCAATATATTGGTACACGGGGGTCAACGTATTTTATTCCACACTTATCTGGCGAAAACTATAGTGGAATTTGCACAGACAGCTAGTATAAAATAAAAAAACAGTGTATAAGTCACAACATTAAACTATATACGAGCAGTAGACGGGACATCACGAAGAAAGTGACCCAAAATTTTTTACCAATAGGTAAAACGTCCCTCAGTCTAGCAGTCGCGTTGCTATGCAACGCTTACATAGCGCTACTGACACACGGCATCAACAATTTTGTATGACAATTTTCCCAATGCCCGCTCTATAGGTTCTTTTAAATCTCTTTGGTATAAGTCCAGGTTTCTTCACTGTTGCAGATGGCGGTCGTCCCAGCAGTGGGCTACATACTCACATCTTCCTCATGAGCACACTCAGCAGCTGGCTCTCGTCAGCCAGTCCCAGCACGTCGCTCAGTCTCCGGTATACCTTGCTGTTCTTCTGCACTTGTTCCCCAACGTAGATCTTGCGGAACTGCTCGAAGAATGACATCATTGCGAGTTCCAGTTTCTCGCAGCCGCCCTAGGGGAGAAAGTAGGTTGGTTAGTTTGAATCTTATGTATATAGGGTGACTGGTAATTACTGTATGAAACTTAAACACGTGATTTGTACTCATGAGAACCAACAACTTTTACTATGGGAAAAAAATGTGGAAACTCGAAAAAAAAAACAGCTGTTCAGTACATTATGTTTGCTTAATGTACTGATCAACTGATATTTTTTTCACGGTTTCGGCTTTGCTCCCATGATAAAAAATTGTTTGTTATCATGAGCACAATCACGTATTTAAGTATCGTACACTAATTACCAGTCACCGCATAAAAAAATTAAAAATTCAATGTCTGATAGGCGAGAATGGAAGAAGAAAACGTGTCGCGACGACCATGAGTAGAATGGGTGGGTAGGTAGATGATGAATCGTTATTCGTTAATCCCGCTAAAACTCAAGAACGGCTGGACCGATTTGGTTAATTTTGGTTTTGATACGGCCGCTAACGCACCACGCGTTATCGCTAGGTAGCCCGCTACCGCGCTTTTCGTACGTAAACACTTGGATATTACGCCATATGTTTGATATTTCGTGACAGCGCCCGCGTGGCAACGTGTTCGAGCACTAAGAAGGGAGGCCTATGTTCATCTGTGTACGTCCTATGGCTGGTATGACGGGTTGCGGGACATACGTATACCGCGACTCCGGCACACAAAGGGCTACCGAAGGACACCGTGAATTTTAGTCAGTACAAGTCTGACAGTCCCTTCCGCCCTGCTCGGGGTTGGAGGACTCATTTGATGATTATGCAACGTAAAAAAAAAAAAAATGGCTGGTATGATGATGATGATAGGGTTCCCTAGCTCAAAATAAATACGGAACCCTCACCTGCGCAAGCCTGGAGTCAGTGAGGTCCATCAGCTGCAAAACTCGACACACCAGCTCTCCGTCCATGGCGTCGTTCTCATCGCACGTGTTGACCGAGGCGCGGCCTCCTATCGCCGCGCCTATTATGTACACCAACCAGGTCAGCTGTCCTGTTGACAAGAAAATGAGATTAGAAAAGAGAAGAATTAAGAGCCAGCAGCTGGCACGTCTTGCAGCTGTTCCAGCTGTACATGTTCCACTACACGTACCTTGTAACATAGGTATCTGCTGCGGCTGCGGCACGCTGTAGGCGGCGGCCGCGCGGTCGAAGTGAGCCACCAGCAGCTGGCACGTCTTGCAGCTGTTCCAGCTGTACATGTTCCACTACACGTACCTTGTAACATAGGTATCTGCTGCGGCTGCGGCACGCTGTAGGCGGCGGCCGCGCGGTCGAAGTGAGCCACCAGCAGCTGGCACGTCTTGCAGCTGTTCCAGCTGTACATGTTCCACTACACGTACCTTGTAACATAGGTATCTGCTGCGGCTGCGGCACGCTGTAGGCGGCGGCCGCGCGGTCGAAGTGAGCCACCAGCAGCTGGCACGTCTTGCAGCTGTTCCAGCTGTACATGTTCCACTACACGTACCTTGTAACATAGGTATCTGCTGCGGCTGCGGCACGCTGTAGGCGGCGGCCGCGCGGTCGAAGTGAGCCACCAGCAGCTGGCACGTCTTGCCGTACTCGCAGCGTCCAACTACTGACAGTTGTTCCAGCTGTTGCTGGACTGTTCCCACGTCGTCTAGAGGATCTTCTAAGCCATCCCTGGGAAAAATTAGAAAATACACAAATGCACTCAATTGAAAAAAACTTCATCAAAAATCATTCGTCTTTCCGAATAAACCCAATGTTTCCCGAAGCAACATAATCAGCAATATCATTATTTACCTTAACACGCAGGACACAGAGTCCAATCTGGAGCCGATGTACGCAGCGGTGACTCCTGGAGCGTATGTCTCCAAGAGGTGAGGTTCCGAAGCCTTGACGTAGGGCACTGAGGCCACCATACGTTGCCAGAGAGATAGTAAGTAATGGACTGAGTTGGGCGCGAATTGCCACATCTGGAACAAAAAGGAATAATTATCTTCCAAATAGGCTAGTTGCCGTAAAAAATGTAATTAGTCCGTCTTTTAGATTTTTCAAAAATAAGGGACACGTATTTTTTTATTTGTAAATTAGACCAAAAATGACAAAGATATAGCCTATTAGAGTTACGTGTGAGTGTGACGTCACGATGTGTGACATTTTTCGCGCAGGATGACGTCACAGGTAACTTAACTAGGGTATTATCTTTGTTATTTTTTGTTTAATCGAAAAAAGAAAAAATACGTGTCCAATATTTTTTTTATAATCTAAAATACGGACTAAATAGAATGTAATTATTTTGACCCTGGAAACTACCCTATTCTTCTTACGCCTGGCCATTTCTATCTTTGGACTACAAGACGTACGGCAATGCGCCATCGACATCCCTCCGGTACGTACAAAGCGATTTGCCAATACCTTTATTGTACGCACAGTTAAGGAGTGGAATTCCCTGTTGGCCATCTGTATTTCCCGACAGCTATAACCTTGTGGTCTTCAAGTCAAGAGTGAACAGGTTACTTCTAGTCAAGCGTGCTTCACCGTCGACCACATCTTCGCTTACCATCAGGCGATATAGAGGTCAAACGCGAACCTATATTTAATTTTTTTTTAAAGTGGCCATCCTTGGGGCCGTAATCCACTCTGTGTAGAAAATGGTGGAAGTCTGTCCAGTTTGGGTGGAAAGCCGTTGTGTCATAGGCAGTGAAGTCCTTTCGCGCCCGGCACTGGTCATATTTTGGGGTGAGGGGGAATGGGAAGTGGTCACCTCCTTCCAGTAAACAGAGGAGGTTGCGGGACGTGTGAGGGAGAAGACAGCCTCCACCACACGAACCAGTCGTCTAGGGGAAAGCCGAGGGCGACCACGGTGCAAAAATTTAAGGCCCGGACTCCACCAAAGCGGAAAGGAGTGGAGATGTGTTTGAATAACCAATCAGATATCCACTGAAGCTAAGCGGAGAGATGTGGACATCTGATTGATTATTCAAACACATCTCCTCTCCTCTCCGCTTTGGTGGAATCCGAGCCTAAGGCCTCAGTAAAGGCACGGCTTGAGGATGGCGAGTAAACTCAGTATTCGCCATTCGCAAGGTCTAGCCGTCAGAGTAATAACCAGCCGCCCTAGACAAGTCGCAAACGATAATCGTTAACGCTCGGTTCTCCCCAATAGATTTTCAACCTTATTCCTTCGAGTCTTTAGTTGAAAATCTATTTATGATTTCGACTGATAAGCGTTAGCGACTGGAACGAACGACAACGCCATGAAATCTTCAATAGATTTTCAACTAAAGACTCGAAGGAATAAGGTTGAAAATCTATTGGGGAGAACCGAGCGTTAACGATTATCGTTTGCGACTTGTCTAGGGGGGCAGGCCCGAGTCAAAGGCGTGTCACAAGTCTAGGCAGATTCTAAAATACATAGATGACGCCACATAAACGATCCGAAATGATAGTTGAATCTTAGTAATCTTACTAATTCCCATCTAACTAATATTATAAAAAATGTGAAAGTTTGTGAGGATGAATGTTCGTTATTCTTTCACATAAAACTACTTTACGATTTTGGATGACACAGGTAGTTTATAACCTAGAATAACACAAAGGATAGTTTTTATTCCGATTTTATATTCCCATGGGATTATTTTCGAGTTAAAGCCGAAATAAACGCGAATGAAACCGTGGGTAAAATTGAGTAAAAACTTTTTCAGTTTTCTCTATTTTATCCTTTTTAGTTTCACTATTCAACCCAAATTATTGTCAAATACATAATTTTCTTACATGTGCATTAAAATTTTGTAATCCATAGCGCCGATAATAACAACGCCCATTTATGTATGTACACAATGAGCTAAAAATAAAAACTACTGCACCGAACTAAATGAAAATGTTATGGGGCCAAAATAATGGCAGATATACTATAGATATATATATATATATATATATCGAACAAAAAAAGAATCATCGAAATCGGACTAGAAACCTCGGAGTAATCGGTGTAGACAAACTTTTTAGGTTGTTTTTGTTGATTTTTCAAAAAGTGCTAGTCCGTTTTCGATAAAATTTTAATGGGTGGTCCCATTGTTACCGGAAGTATACCCTATTCAACAAAAAAAGAATTTTTCAAATCAGTTGTTAAACGACGGAGTTATGCCCGAACGAACATAAAAAAAAAATACAAACATCCGAATTGAACCTCCTCCTTTTGGAAGGTGGTTAAGGGGGATGCTCCAACCAGCCCGCGAAATTCAAATTTTCTTACGTTTTTTGCAATTTGCAGGCCAGTGACATGTTGTAACTTTATCAAAATATGAATTGCGGTAATAACAAGTACAATTTTAAATATTAAAATTATCAAAACATTCGCTCCACCAGCTCTCACATAGAAAAGCTGCATCGTGTTAAAATCTCCGAAATCTAACTTAGATGCAGCTTTTCTATGTGAGAGCTGATGGAGCGAATGTTTTTTCGCGGGCAACATCGACGCAATCACCTTAAAAAATATAAATCTGATTCCAATATAGTTGGTGATGAGTGTCCTCACCTGTAAACTCTGCACGGTGAACTTGGCGATGAGCTCGATGAGTCGCGGGTAGCTGTCCACCATCACCAGCTCTCCCAGCTGGTAGTTGGACTTCAGCCGCGCCAGCAGGCGACAGAACTCGTGGTAGTTCGTGGGGTCTGACAGACCCTGCAACAATATACATGATGTTATCGTTAGACCACATATTACCATATATACACTCCATACAAAATGTTCAATACCTACTGCTATAATAGCCTACACTTTCAAGTCGATAGACGGTGCGAACGAAAATGTACCTAACCTTACATACGTAAAGTTGAGTTTTGCTTTGAAGATGCGCGCCGCGCATGGACATTGTGAATTGCCAGGGCTACCTCTGTCGACAAAGATGTTAGTAGGGATTTTAAGTATAGGTACTTTAACTTTTATCTCTTCTCTTGCTGAATCTACATCCATCCACTGCACAAAATATACCAGTTGTAACCATATCGATTTCAAAACTATCGTCAAAACGACCGAAATATGAGTAAGTGCGCGCCGCGCGTTTGTTGACATCCCTCTGCGCTATGGGTAGCGGCTACTCGGCGCCCGGTAGGTGGTTAGCGCGCGTAAGTACATGGAGTGTAATATCTGGTAATCTGTGGTTAGACTATTAAGGTTCCCACTGCTGGGACGACGAGTAGGCTTCCAGCCCTTTCACACAGCAGTCCAGTTTTTTGCAAGATCCCGTTTGATCGCACAAGAGATTATACGCTAGTGTTCACACGAGCAAACCGCATGCAAGATCATGCAAAATGCTGATCCCGTCGATTTGTGCAGTTCGGTTTTGTCACCGGAAACTGGATCCGTCGTCCAGTAAAAAGCGGGAACCCGTTTAATGACACAAGGTATTTCTATAGTAGTGTTCACACGGCTTCCTGCTTCTGGAAGGAGGTGGGCTGGTTGGAATAAGCCACCAAAGGCCACTATGGCTCACGCACAATGGTCCACATGAAGGACTTAGTGCGGAAACCAAAACCCCTAACATAGAACATAGAACACGGCTTCCTGCGTATTCACACGGCAGTCTAGTTTTGCGAAAAAAGACGGTCCTGCAAAACTGGACTGCCGTGTGCAAAAAGGGCTGTTACTCAGTGAGAAGGAGTGAGCTGTAATCCACAGCATGGACACCGATAGTTTTGAAATCCTACTACTATTATAAAGGCGAAAGTTTGTAAGTATGGATGTATGGATGTTTGTTACTCTTTCACGCAAAAACCACTGAACGGATTTGGCTAAAATTTGGTACACAGATAGTTTATAGCCTGGATTAACACATAGGATAGTTTTTATCCCGATTTTATGTCCCCGTGGGATAATTTTCGAGTTGTAGCGGGTGAAGCCGCTGGCAACAGCTAGTATTGGAATACATTCGTACACGGGGGTCAACGAATTTTCCACTATTCCACACTTATCTGCGGTGCTATTGCGTATCTAGGAGTCTATGTGATCATCAAATAGCTTTTTTGCATTTGCAATGAAACTGATAAATGTAAATGTTCCCTAAAACCAACTATTCTAACGCTCTTGACGCACTCCACTCCTCAACATAGCCTCGTAACAGGTATCAAGCCATCCAAGTTCAGTGGACAACCGCTGGTCAGTGAAAATCAAGTTAGCCAATAGACCTGCTGGTGGAAACTACAGTGTAAAGAATCATCTGCCTGCCTTTTCCCAACTATATTGTAGTCGGCTTCCAGTCGAATCAGGTGCAGCTGAATATCAGTATTTTACATAGAGCGACTGTCTATCAGACCTCCACAACCCAGTAACTGGGTAATACGATACCCCATGGACTGGTTGTCAGACTTTAGAGCTTCTGACTAACAGTAACGATTGCCAAAGATTTACAAATGACAGCCGGGACCAACGGCTTAACGTGCTTTCTGAGGCACGGAGGAAACTCGCTGTGACAGATAGTCACCCACCCACAGACTAAACCCGGCAAGCGCGGCTTAACCCCGAAGATCGGCCTGTGCGGGAGTAATTATTTAGCTACGAGCTCCTCAAAAAAGTACAGTGTTAAAAATAAAACTACGTTTTCCTGCGAAGAAGAAGTCATACCTGCGTATTATCCAATATCCTAAGAACCCCAGCCGCTAGTCTGTTCAGAAACTTCGCTCGCTCGTTGGAGCTGAACAGCGATCTTCGTACGGAAGCCAGCTGCACTAAACACGCCAGTGCTAGGCTGGCCAGGGACCCACCCAGCAGGTGATACAGCTCGAAGAACAGGTCCAGGGTGCCGGACTCTAAGAAGGTCGGACGCCAGGATGTGGGGATCTGATGGTGAAAAATAGTAGGTAAGGTGATTGCGAAATAAAGAGGAAGTGACTTTAAAAACACATAAAGAATTTTAAAAAAATATATCTGAAGTCAATGTCAAATTTCAATGAAATATAAAACAAAGCCATCGATTTACGAAAGAAAAGTTATTTTTAAAACTCTTATGTTTGCTTTTGAAGTCAGTTCCGTTTTAAAAGAATAAGTTAACTCTTATGTCTTCTATACTATCGCAGTCTGTTCCGTTTATAAAAAAAAGTTTTTTATTTAACTTTTTTAGTTCAAATATCCAACAAAAATCTTCATAATATAATCGGCGTCTTTGAAAATCCGTCATCGAAGTAAGTAATATCTATGTTGTTGTATACTAAAACTTTCTCCAGAATATAAAAAAAAACACTTTTCTAAACCGCATCAAAATTTGTTCAAGCAAACATTGCTTCCACAGTATACTTTTTTTCTATTTATTTAGGGTTTCAACAATAAGATGTGTAGAATCAATCCCATCCCATCCTATTTCCTCAATTTTAATAATGCGACGTTTAAAAGTGCCTCTTCAATGGCCTATTTGAAATAAATGATTTGACATTGACTTTGATGACCATGCCACCCTTATAAACTAAACACATTATACCTACATTATATTGCAAATATTGCTGGTCCTTCGAGCCGGATCATGCACAATCCGGCTCGTAGGACCAGAAATATGCGGGGTGAAAAAAACAGACTTTCAAGTCGTTACTAACCTGCACAGTACATAGGTCATCACTGGACTCATCACTTGTAGTCCCAATAAAGTCGAACGTGAGGCAGTTATGGGCCAACCTCAGTAATGCAGCCACTAAGGCATGTTGCCTTTCATCTGACAACTCTAGCGGCTTCCCTCTCATCGTACCAAGGAGTGAGCAGGACAGACGGAACATCTCGAACAGTTGTGTGTCCCTAGGGATGAAAACTTGCTGTTAAGACATTGTTTAAGACAACGACGATATAATACTAGACTCCGCATGCACGATCTAAGGAACAAAAATTATTCTGTCAACTCGCTGAGGTACTACGTAAGCGAGGGGGACGGGGTACTGCGTTGTGATTGGCTAACTCAAGGTCTGTTCTGTCTCAACGTATGTTTACGGCTCACAGGATTGGTCGAAATGAGTCGAATATAAGACTTTTTTCCTGTGTTGGCAGACATCGGTCCCCTGTTATTATATCGTCGTTGGTTTAAGAGATGTTGCAGTAATATGCAGTTCAACGAAGAGTGTCAATGACTTTCGTCTGGCAAGTTTTACTTGAAATATTAATATAAACTAAAATACGAAATTTTTAAAACTGAAAAACCGTTATTTAGTTATGTTTGCAGTATAATGATTACTTCCCAGAATTGGATCCTAATGGTAAGCGTCCACAGGTCCGCATCGCACGTATCGGACGTATCGTACGTAACGGATTTTAGTTTGGCTTGTATGAAAACTCATACAACTGCGTCCACTGATCCGCATCGTACGGACGGCTCATCGACAATGCCTACATGCGATGCGTACCGATGACGTCATACGGAATGCCGATCAGTTGAAGCGATGAAAGCGGCAATCCGATTGCTGCCGACACAGAAATCCGTTTGATGCGATGCGTCCGATACGTACGATGCGGACCTGTGGACGCTTACATTTATAAGCAACAATATCGAATAGTGTAATAATACAGGGTGTGATATTATTTTGCCAAATCAACTGGTCTTATTCCTGGCCAGGATTATTGATTTTACTAAAATCCAATGATGCAGTATTAGTTTTCTTTTTTTTTTCTTTCAACGTTTTTTGATATTCTTCATAGTTTCGGATATAGAGGGTGTTCAGTACATTAAGCAGACATAAATGTATTGAACAGCTGTACAATCATGTGTTTAAGTATCGTGCACTAATTACCAGTCACCCTATATACCCATCCACGACCAGTTGAAAAATTCAACCTGTATAACCGCACGTTTTATGTCATATATCGTATTGGTAAGGTTGATTTTCGCTTGTAGTTGAAATCGGTCGAATGGGAGGTTTCACGCAAAGCTCGGCTCAGATGGCGCTACCAGCGCATGCTGTCATTTACTGTATGGTTAACTTGACATACACTACACCACAGATAATAATAACTACACACTCGAAGCTACACTTGAACGTTGTTTACGTTATGCGCTTGTAGCGCCATTGACGGATAAAACTTGCAGTGAAACCCCCTATTCCGACGCATCGCGTCATCGCTTTAAGGTAAGCGTCCACAGGTCCGCATCGCACGTATCGGACGTATCGTACGTAACGGATTTTAGTTTGCCTTGTATTAAAACTCATACAACTGCCTCCACTGATCCGCATCGTACGGACGGCTCATCGGCAATACCTACATGCGATGCGTACCGATGACGTCATACGGAATGCCGATCAGTGGACGCGCCCCGCACGCTTACTGAATCATTTGTTCTTTTTCTTTCTTGCATTTCTTTTCTGCTAAAAAACAAGCAATAACAACTTCTGCATCGCTTTCCTCCTTTCTCACAAACACTTTCCGAACGTACGATAAAAAAAAAAAACCAAATGAAGGTGGCATCGGCAATCCGATTGCCGATACTCGCGTCGGTAATCCGATCGCTGCCGATACAGTGGACGCAGTCTAAATAATCCGTTTGATGCAACGACGATATAATACTAGACTCCTAATAACAGGCGACCGATGTCTGCCAACACATTAGGCAAAAACAGTCTTATATTCGTCTCATTTCGACCAATCCTGTGAGCCGTAAACATACGTTGAGACAGAACAGACCTTGAGTTAGCCAATCACAACGCAGTATCCCGTCCCCCTCGCTTACGTAGTACCTCAGCGAGTTGACGGAATAGTTTGTGTTCTTTAGATCGTGCATGCGGAGTCTAGTATTATATCGTCGTTGGTTTGATGCGATGCGTCCGATACGTACGATGCGGACCTGTGGACGCTTACCTTTATTAGCAAGCTCTAATGCTGTTTACCTGAAAGACGAGGCAATCTTCCTGTGTTTAGCCAGTGAACGATTGGCGTCGGCTTCGGAGACTTGATTCATTTCTATCACAAGCTGTGAGAGCAGTTGGACGCCTATTGTACATAGCTCTTGACTCTGTGAAAGAAAATAAAATTAATCTAAATATATACAACACTAGCAAACCCGGCGAACTCCGTTTTGCCACCAGATGGCTTCGTTTTCTTTGCTATAAAACTCACGGAGCCCGAGACCTTTCCAACGAATACAAAACCGTGGAAATCGGTTCGTGCGTTCTGGAGTTATAGCGTCAGGAAGGAAAACCCGACTTATTTTTATATAGTAGAAGTTACTGATCAATGTTTGTTCTTAGACTTTCGGAAATTCGCAAAAAAAAAACTTTGCTTTTTCATACAAAATGAAAAATTGATCGGACCCTGTTATGGCCCCGTTATTGTGCTGACACTTTTAAGGCACGCGTGGAACACGAGGCGCCGTCGACGAAGTCCATGGTCGGACAGCGAGTCGCTCTTTCCTCGCCGCCCGACTGTGGAACACTTACCCTGAGGAAGTTGGTGATGTCATTGATGACGTTGTGGAAAACATACTCTTCCTTGATCATGTCGAACCAACTCAGCTTGGTGATGCGAGCGAACAGCGACACCAAAGACTGTGGATAATAAATAGAGTTAGAAACCTTGCTGAAGACGCGATTTCAACTACAAGTAAAAATCAACCCTAACACTACGACATTATGACATAAAAAAAAACTTAAAAAAAAAAAAAATAACCGATTTCAAAACAACCACAAAAAAGTTCAAAATAACCTACAAAAAAACTTTTCTTTCGAAAGTCGGTGACAAAAAGTCAATGAAATAAAAGATAAAGTCACCGACTTTCGAAAGAAAAGTTTTTTTTTTAAGTTTTTTATTTTATCCTTTTTAGTTTCACTATTCAACCCAAATTATTGTCAAATACATAATTTTCTTACATGTGCACTAAAATCCGTAGCACTGATAATAACAACGCCTATGTATGTACACAATGAGCTAAAATAAATAAAAACTACTGCAACAAGCTAAATGAAAATGTTATGGGATCAAATGGTAGATATACTGTATCGAATAAAAAAAGAATCATCGAAATTGGACCAGAAACCTCGGAGTAATCGGTGTAGACAAAGTTGAAAACTTTTTAGGTTTTTGTTGATTTTTCTAAACGTGCTAGACCGATTTCGATAAAATTTTAATGGGACCATTCCGGAAGTATACCCTATCTAATAAAAAAAGATTTTTCAAATCGGTTGTGAAACGACGGAGTTATGCCCGGACAAACATAGAAAAAATAAACATCCGAATTGAGAACCTCCTCCTTTTGGAAGTCGGTTAAAAACGTGCGGTTATCTACGAGTAAATGAAAAACAAAACACGGTCGCCACGACGACGTCAAGTCAATCGAATTGCTGCATTATTTCTTAGTCACAAGGTTGATTTTCAGTTGTACGTGATAGTTACCTGTACAACAAAGTTGGCCAGTTTCGGCCTAGTTGCCAAGTAGTTGAGGACATAATTCCTGATATCCAGGCGTTGCTGCGTCGATAGACTCGCTGTGGACCTAAAAATAAAGATTAACTTTGATTTTTACCCGACTGCGCGACGCAAAGGAGGGTAATGTGTTTATCAGTCTATGTATGTATGTATGTATGTACGTATGTATGTATGTTTGTTTCTATGTGGCGTTCTAGAGACCAAATGCGTGGGCCGATTTTGATAATTTTTACGTCAATCGATTCGTCTTAACCTTGCGAGTGTCACTAAAGACATGACAGTAATCAAAATTCACCACAGCGACAACCAGACGCCATATTGTCAAAATGAAAAAAAAAAATGTCGATGAACTATGTCATGTGGGGTATCGTTGAATAGGTATTTTAAAATCATCTTTAGGTTCCCTTTATCATTTTTCATAATAAATAATAGTTTACGCATTTAAAACTACCTACGTCACAAGCTAGTACATTTTTTACTTGGTTCTAACGTCACCTGCCTTAATAAAACAAAAAAACAATGCATATTTACACAGATAATTATTACGCCACAAATTCCGGACTGGGAGGTTGTGGCGTCATAACGCCTGTAAAATTATACCTTCCGACTAACGTTTTATCATTTTTAAAACCGTTGTTTCTTCGTCAATTTTTGTTACCGTAACAAAAGAAAAAATAAAATAATAGTATTCCGCAACTATCACACAACGCCATCTAGTCCCAAGCTAAGCAGAGCTTGTGTTATGGGTACTAGACAGCTGATAAACATACTTATATATTTATTATATTACACCCAGACAGAACAAATGATCGTGCTCATCACACAAACATTTGTCCTGGGTGGGAATCGCACCCACAACCTCCGGCATAGCAGTCAGGGTCACTAACCACTAGACCAACAGTCCAGTCATTCTAGAAAGTCAGTCAAAATACTGGTCTAATATTTTTTCATAATATATGTTTCGGGCAATTTCTTGTTTTTTGAGTGAAAGATCCAATTGTCTTTCAACACTATAAGTATATGAGGTTTTCTGTTTAGTTACCTGCTAATAAGCTTAGCCAGTGTCGTGGCAGCTAGCAGCTGCGAGTAGCTCGAGTCTGCCCGCTCGAGCAGCGCCTGGCATTTGCTTAAAGTATCTGGTGACTCCTGAAAAGATGCAGTTTAATTATTATAATAATATTCCACAACTATCACACAACGCCATCTAGTCCCAAGCCAAGCAGAGCTTGTGTTATGGGTACTAGACAACTGATAAACATACTTATATATTTCTAAATGCATACATATTTTAGATCAAATATACCCACACACAGAACAAATGATCATGCTCATCACACAAACATTTGTCCTGGGTGGGAATCGAACCCATGACCTCCGGCATAGCAGTCAGAGTCACTAACCACTAGACCAGTCGTGATGGTCATTATGAGGACACAGAAAAGCTGCTTGCTTTAATATCCTAGCCAATTATATACCGAAACACGAAATAAACACACAACCCTACATACATGTGGGATAAACATTGTACCTATTTAAAGAACGCAGATTATCTAAGTGTTAAAACGGAACGCAGCGGATGAAAGAAAGAGAGAGGTATGTGTGCGAGTGAGAGAGGAGAGCAATGGCGATAGCGAGTTGTACGACGGACAGCCACGGTGTAACGCTGATTTTTTATAACGTGTTTCCAAAAATAAAAGGCTAAAATTGTTAAAGATTCTTTTAAGTTTATTAGTTACAACTTTTATTAATGTTTTTTGAATTGTTTTGTTTTAATTCAAACGATTCGACTAATTCCAAATACAAGTGAAAATCACCACTACGACACGGCTAAGTGAAAAAAAAAACACGATCGCCACGACGACGTCAAGTCAATCGAATTGCGCCATTATTTCTTAGTAGCACGGTTGGTTTTTTCTTAAAGTTGGAATCGGTCAAATCGCGTCATAGGTAAAGTCCCTAAGTGAATCACTTACAAAAGAATGGGGACGGCAACTGGGTAACTAATGGCGCTAGTATAGCTTGTTCCAAGCATCGTCATTGGTTCAAATCTTAAAGGTACATCAAAATAGTACTACGTCATTGGTCGGATTAGGACTTGCTATGGTGGCCCCATCTACAATTAGCTGTTAGCAATTAACAATTAGCAATTAGGATGTATGTGTAAGTAGGTATGTTTGTTACTCTTTCACGCAAAAACCACTGAACGGATTTGGATAAAATTTGGTAAACAGATAGTTTATAACCTGGATTAACACATAGGATAGTTTTTATCCCGATTTTATGTTCCCGTGGGATAATTATCGAGTTGCAGCGGGTGAAGCCGCTGGCAAGAGCTAGTTCTGTATATGTATGTGCTTACCTGGAAGCCAACGACCGCCTTCTCAGCCTGCTCCCTCACGAGCGGGTCTTGCGATTCGTAAAGCTGTTTGCATAGCAGCTCTATTTGTATCACCTCCTGTAACAAAAGAAAAACATTCAGTCAAGAACATCATCTTTTTTATGGGGGAATGGGCCATAATCCACCACGGCGGGCGGCCAGAGCGGGTTGGTGGATGTCACATGTCTTCGAATTTTTGTTTCTAGGACATGCCGGTTTCTTCACGATGTTTTCCTTCACTGTTTTGAGAGCAGTGGTGATGAAATAAATTACACAAAGTAATCCGCCTGGCGGGGTTCGAATCGAACCCAGGGCCTCTAACTCGCAAGTCGGGACCGATACCACTGGGCCAACACTGCTCTCAACTCAAAAGTAACGAAGTAACAAACATTTAAAACAATAATTGTTGAATTGAGAATCTCCTTTCTTTGAAGTCGGTTAAAAACAATATAGACGACGCAATGTATGACTTAGCATGTTTTTAAATAATTATTAGATTAGATATTGATCAAGAACGTCTTCGGCAAGGATTTTAGAGCCGTTTATCGATCGTGGCGCAGTGGCTGACCGTTGAACTGCTGCGTAACGTGTCGCGGATACGAATCATGCATGGATCAAATATTTGTATGATCTACAAGTAGTTGTTTCGGGTCTGGGTATTTGTGTATGTGAACCCTTAACTAATTAAAAAAACATTTAACGAAAAACAAAAAACCCGACTGCGTTAAAAAAAAACTAAAAAGAAAGAAACAAGCCCAGTAGTTAAGAATTCACTCATTCACACTCACAGTCGGGGCCCATTCAAATTATACCAATCAAATCTTCCCAACGGGCCCCGACTGTGAGTGTGAATGAGTCCTTTGCGTCGCGCAGTCGGGTAAAAAGTAATAGAATTTACATATTTTTTGTTTTATGAATTAAATGTATGGTTTTTATGAATACACTATAGTAATTAGATTTAAGAAAACTCACGGTAAAACTATGTATTAAAGTATTTATTTTTTACAAATACGAAAACACAAAACAACAAATAATTTGATTTATTTATTTGATTTATTTATCCATCCGATGGATGCAAGTGGCGAATGTCGTTCGGCGTGGCGGTCTGAGGGGGAAGCCTATGTTCAGCAGTGGACGTCTTCCGGCTGATGATGATTTTTTATTTGCGAAAATTGAAGCACCTGGGGTTTGTCAAACCCACCTGGGTTTGACAAACACCAGGTGCTTCAATTTTATGGACGGAGGGTTAAAAAAGACTGAAAAATTATGACTGTTTTTAAACATAACTAATTCAAGCATTGACAGCAAATAAAAAAATACCACTGCACTAATGTAACATCTTATCCATAAAAAATCTAGATCTCGAGTTCTAGCATATACCAAGTTATGTTGACCATTTGGGATTGGTTAAAAAAACCGGTTATAAACGCTCAAATGCCAATTTCTAAATCACAGTTATTCAACATACTAATTAACATTGCACAACTGTAGTCTCTTAATGGGAATTCCAATTTTCAATACCTTTATGTATCATTATTTAAATTTTTTTATGCACAAGATCAGGGTCACTAACCACTAGACCAACAGGCCTGTCAAGCAACAGATTTCCTATAGAACTGATGGCAAGCGGCTTGTATCGAGTTCAGATTATAAAGGGTTATATTCTTAATAATTTCATAAATATTGAAATAGGTTTTAAGCTAACAGTACCCTTAGCACGAATTTTCAGTATTTGAGACGTAAAGTAAACTGGAACTTTGACAATTTTCAAGGAAAAAATTAGTTCCTTCTTCGCACAACAGAGGCGCTGTTCCTTTTGTTCATTCAAGAAACTCTGAAAATACTGGAAAGATGCTGTAAAGTAAAAGAGTGAAAAAAAATTTTAAACGAAAAACAAAAAACCCGACTGCGTTAAAAAAACTAAAAAGAAAGAAACAAGTCCAGTAGTTAAGAATTCACTCATTCACACTCACAGTCGGAGCCCGTTGGGATGATTTGATTGGTATAATTTGAATGGGCCCCGACTGTGAGTGTGAATGAGTGAATTCTTAACTACTGGACTTGTTTCTTTCTTTTTAGTTTTTTTAACGCAGTCGGGTTTTTTGTTTTTCGTTAAATATTTTTTTTATTGCATACTTTTTAGTTACTATTCAGAGAATTATTGTTTTGCTTAACAACTTTAAATCGTTATATATCCTAAACTATTATTTAAAATGAAAAATGATAAAGGGAACCTAATGATGATTTTAAAATACCTATTCAACGATACCCCACATGACATAGTTCATCGACATTTTTTTTTCATTTTGACAATATGGCGTCTGGTTGTCGCTGTGGTGAATTTTGATTACTGTAATGTCTTTAGTGACACTCGCGAGATTAAGACGAATCGATTGACGTAAAAATTATCAAAATCGGCCTACGCATTTGGTCTCTAGAACGCCACATAGAAACAAACATACATACATACATACATACATACATACTTACATACATACATACATACATAGACTGATCAACACATTACCCTCCTTTGCGTCGCGCAGTCGGGTAAAAATTCGTGCTAATGCAGTACCAATCATATTCGTAATACCACACTTTACTTTAAAACACAAGATCAACAGCACTGCTAAAATGGTCACTAAATGAATTGGGTTGGCCACATGTGCCAGATGTCCAATGAACTGTGGGCCAGAATAACTACCATGTGGAGACCTGACACAGCCAGAAGCCATTGTCGACTGGCCTGTTGGTCTAGTGGTTAGTGACCCTGACTGCTATGCCGGAGGTTGTGGGTTCGATTCCCACCCAGGACAAATGTTTGTGTGATGAGCATGATCATTTGTTCTGTGTCTGGGTGTAATTTATCTATAATATGTATGTATTTAGAAATATACAAGTATGTTCATCAGTTGTCTAGTACCCACAAAACAAGCTCTGCTTAGCTTGGGACTAGATGGTGTTGTGTGATAGTTGTGGATTATTATTATTACCTTACAGAAGATAGCGGGATGAGGTAAACAAAACTAACAATAAGTGTGCCACATTAGCCCTAGATCAATATAGTTGGAAGTCATGGGGCAAGGGCTTTGCCCAGCAGTGGGAGGACACAGGCTGGCAATAACAGTAATATATTGAAAGAATAATTCTTTATTATTGAGAAATGACGCAAGAGTATCCAAGTGACATTGTGCAAGAAAATAAATAAATATAGGATTTTAGATCTTCAACTTATCACAGAAATGACTTTTATAACCTTTCTTTTTCAAGTTTAATTTATAAATAAATATAAGTTTTTTTATGAGATATAGTTCACTTCTTAAAAAACTGGAAACTAGGGATGAAAATAACCATGTTTTAGCCCTAGGGAGTTTTCTAAACTTTGTTAGTTCTAAAGCTGCAAAATAGGTGGCAATGAAATTTTTGGTGTCCTTCAAATTATCTAAAACAACTAATTGTTAAGTAATGATTTATACGATTTTCAGCCGAACAAAAGAGAAAACTGAAAGTGGAACATCAGAAATCGTAAAACGCACTAGGGGGGCAGAAAGTAACTTATTCACCAATAAAGGTTTTGATTACATTTCAAGGATAAGATTTGTAAACATCGCTTTATAACCAAAGTGCCGGCACCATCATACTATAACTTACTTCTAAACGTTGAACAGACATTTTTATAATTGATAATTTACTAAAATAACGCTTGTAAAGAGATTCCGTTCGGAATATCACTTCGGGGACCAAACACCAAATAACAGAAACAAAACTAAAGAAAATAGCGGCGGCATTCAAAAAACAAATTCACTGTATTTATTTATGCAATTTTGTAATGGTGTTACATGAAGTATTTACAGTAAATTCATTTAAAATAGTTAAAAAATCATAATATTTTGGTTCTCACCTGTTCTTCAGCCATCTTTGTTATTTTCTTGCATTTGAAATGACGTTTCGTTACATCAAAGTTGTCTAATCTGAATATAGTTTGATTTGTTTAGCAACAAATCTAAAAATAACTTGGCATGAAATATTGAAAGATAGTTTTCTAATAACTTGCTAATTTATTAAATAAAGTCTAGGATCATTTTTAAATTTTATCTTTCTATTTAACGACATGAATTGTATATAGAAACCTGTGAACATTTAAAAGTAGACATAAATTTAGGTGACAACGAAACGTTGCAACTTCACATGAAATAAGCTTCGTTCATTACAATGCGTTCAACTTTACATGATTTTGTATTTTGTATATCAAAATATTATTTTATGAATAAAGTATTTAAAGCATCACGAATTCATAACTCAAATCATTTTTGCCCCCATTTTAATGAACATATTTTTATCATTTTACAGACTCCTCAACTGTGGCAAATAGATCTAGTGGGCTAAATGGCGAACATGACTGCAATACTCTCTCTTTCCTTTGATTAAAATTTTCATAACAATAGGGAGTTAGGTCTTTCCAAAGTATAATTTTCGTTAAAATTGTTTCCAATGTCGTATCCGGAAAAATAGGTAATGCGCTGCAGGCTCGTCGGAGAATATCTTACGGTATAATCTCAATTCTTGTACCTACTGGTCCATGGAGTTTTTAGCGCTCAAAAGCCGTTAGGGGCTGCCTCCACGAGCGAGAGAATCGCGGCGATATTATCGCCGTGCCACGTTTTTCTATACACTCTCTATGGAACCGTCTCCACACGGCGATATTATCGCTGCGATGCGACGAGTGGCAACGAGCGCGCAAAACGTCATTACATCGTCGCTAGCCCGCCGCGACTAGCAACGCGACCGCCGCGCGCTCGCGGCGCTCTCGCGACGAGGGCGCGGCGGGCGCGCTGTCAAACGCAGCGAATCCCTTCTTTGGCAACGTGACGTCAAGGAAACGCGGCGATACCGTTACGAGTCGCCGCGGAATCGCCGCGATACCGTAACGACTCGCGACGATACGCGGCGGAATTATCGCTCGTTCGTGGAGATTATCCGACGATATAAGGGCGGACTCGTCGCGATTCTCTCGCTCGTGGAGGCAGCCCCTTAATCATTTGTGTTTTTCCGCGATTCTCTCCGACGCGCGACGCAGACGTTGAAGAGTCACCAACACTCGTAATACGCCAGTGAGATAGCGGCCTTAATCTTGCTGATTTTTATAAATGTACCTGGCAGCATTAACTCAAAAGAAAAAAGCGTTTTACAGAACAACAAAAAGAAAATTACAATACAAAATCGGAACAACAAAAGCAGCCAAAGTGTCAAAAATTTTGCCAATAAAACTTTTCAATTAGACAGAAAAATGTAATATCTGAAATTATTTTCGCTGATTAGCATTATTTTAAATTTAACGTGACTTACAATATGATGTTACGTACAACTGTTTCAAGAATAAGGAAGGTGTGGTCTGTAGCCTTTGTGCCACGTTTTCAGCAATACGATCTTTGCGTAGCCCCAGGCAAGTCTAAAATACACATAAGTATTATCTACAGACGCCAGTAGGTCAACCTACCCAAATTGTGATAAGATTGAACATCATTTTTAAAGAAATTTGGGTCAGTGGGTCATCTTACATTGTCGAGTGTGAGGTTTCTTACGGATATTAGGGTGCTTGTACACGGCGCATGTAACCCGCTCAGGTATTGGCTCTAGGTATTGTATTATGGTAAAGTACCTAGATAATTTAATTTTGGAGAATTAAGTCGGAGTCAAGGTGGGGCAAGCACCCCATCTGTACGCCCATCTATTTTAAAGAAATTTGGGTCAGTGGGTATCTACATTAAAGTTTGAGCATCTATCCCGACGATGATAGGGCTGCTTCAGAAGGACCTCATATCACTCCACCTCATACAACTTCGTAAAGTTTGGGGAATCGCCGGGCGACCGGCGTGGAACCGGCGCAGCGGAAAAACGAAGCCCCAGCGCCGGTTGCCGGTGCACGGTCATGCGGCGCTTCATGTCCAACTTATGCAGCTAGTGGACGTTTCTCCACTTAGCCGGCACGCCAACGGCGACGGCACCGGTGCCGGTGAAGTCCATGTGAGTACTGTACCTACCACTCGCCGGGCGACCGGCGTGGAACCGGCGCAGCGGAAAAACGAAGCCACGCGCGCCGTGCCGGTGCACGGTCATGCCGGTGCCGGGACGGCTAATGGAAAAACGCCCACTAGCTTGCTTTCGTGACGACTTGGACGTGTTGTTGATAGAGAAAGCCGCACAGAGGAAAGAGAGGAATGTAGGAAGAAGTAGATCTTTGCCCAGGCAGAGCAATTATTATAGGACCCAAAAAAAAGGTTTTATTTAAATACTAAATGGCGTTGAAAGTTCAATCGTAATATACCTAGTTCCGTTGACGTGATGACAACGTCAAAAGAAGTAGGTATATTACGATTGAACTTTGCCCTTGAATTGACAAAACACGCTGGAACGCTCCACTGCACGCCCCCGCCGCCGTTCCGAATTTGGGGCCTTTCCCACGGTGGGTAAGGCCCCAAATTCGAGCCCACTTGAAACATTGGCAACAAAACGCTTTCATTCTATAAGCGCAGGCGTGAGCAGTCTCTTACACTTGTACAATAAACACAGAACTTCGCCATTTTTCACTTTATCTATTTTAATTAACCTAAATCAGTCATTAATATTATTGATGTAAATCTCTGTTTTATATTATCTTTTTAAAGGCTTTGTTTTGGAAGAGTAATGAAAAATGGCGAAAAAAAAGCCTGTGAATTTAAAATTCGAAGTCAAATACTGCTCGGGCATATTTTAACGCATTTTAACAAGCATTTATTCATGGCTTTTTTCGCTATTTTTCAGCTTCCTGTGCTGTGATAAGAAAATCACACAAAAGCACAAAGTCTACAGACGATGGGCCTTCGACAGACAAAGATCCCGAACTACCAAATCACTTAGATACTTCTTCTGGTATACCTCTCACAAGCCGTGAAAAATGTAAAAAAATAATAGAGCAAGCATTTGGAACGGGGAAGGAACCCGAACAAGCCATTAGTGAACAGTACTTCTCCCACAAAGTCAACATCGAAGACACAAAACGTGAAATCGAAGCAGCTGAAAATGCTAAATTGAAGTTAGAAGAACTCAATACGAAAGTAGATCCAGTCACACCTGACGATAGACAGTGTGGTATTTTTAAATTGTCTCGGGAACTCATTAAAGACGACGAAGAGAAGATCATTATTACAGAGGACGCTACTACGAAAGCTAATCTTGTTGAATTAATGAATGAAAGAGAAGCAGCTAGTGCTGCTAGTGCTGCGGCAGCAGAAGCAGCTACAGCTGCATTTACTGAAGAAAAAACAGATTCAGTTTTAGAAAAAGAAACAGTACGTGAAATAGATATTGATAGCAATGACATCAAAACATCTAACTCAGCAAATGCTAAAGATGATTTGCATATTAATAAAGCAGAAAATCAGGCTATGGAGGATCATTACAGAGCACTTTTCGGTGATAAAGAGCATGTATTTCGGGATGACGTTGCAGATGATATAGCTTATGATAAAATGACCACTGCAAAAGAAGAAAACGAAGAATTAGCTCAGAAATTAGAAACGATTGAAGAAACCCCACTTGTTGAAGCCCATAAACCAGGAATTGAAGGATTTAATGTAAATCCAAAGATTTTGGGAGATCAACATAATGAACCAATAGTAAACATTTCCACTATAAACAGTAATCAAGAGGGTTATACAAAACTGCGTATACCTGGTGATGACTTAGACGAAGTGGCTAAACGGTGCCTAAAAGGTCCACTTGGACAAGTAGATGAAATGTTGCTTAAAGAAATGAAAAACATGGATAATCCATTGACTTGTCAAATTGGAAACAAAGGTCTTACACCTATTATGGAAGACGAGTTAGTGAACCAAATGAATGTATGTAACAAGCAACAAAAAAAACAGGAAATCCTTTCTAAGAATGACGATGCGGAGGACCAAGAGTTTGTTTGTGATGGCTTCTATGAAGGACCGGGTTCAAAGTATCATATGATTAGTGCTACTAGGGTGTTACCCGATTTAAATGAAGCCGCTGAGGAAGCAGCTTTAATAGATGCTGAAAGAGAGCTTAACGAAGAAATTGAACAAAAATTAGATCACAATCAAACGGATGTCACTAAAGACAGTGAAACTTCAACTAAGCTCCGTTATGAGCGACCTGAAGAAAACTATCAAGAAGATTTAGAGTTGCATCATTCTTTATCACCACCATACGAAACAAACATGAACCAAGTTATAAATAAAGAAATGAATGAACACCGTCCAAATCCATTTGAGGTAAAACGAATTCCTGTACACAGTGCTTTGAATGAAACTACTCATGTATTTGTATCCGAGAATCAAGATATGCCAACTCCGGGAACGTCCCGGATAAGTGAAAGATATTCAGATCGTGCAGAAGATGACTTGGCTGACACAAGTGAACCTGTAAATAATCCTGCGATTAACCCTATTTTTAATCCTCAGATTTACCCCAGTTTTTATCAAGCATATCATAATTTCCCCGTGATAAACCCCCAAAGCAATGCAGCAAGAGGTAATATTAGGCCAAATGAACACAATCCACAAATTAATTTTGAAGGAGTTCGAGGCACCTCTCGTTACGGAACAATATATCCATCACACGTGGTGGAACCCGAGCAAAGAACTCTAGAAGAAAAAGAAGCTGAGAAAAAAAACACATTTTACTCACGTCATTTAGAATCTTTGAACGCGTGGGGCCACCATGGAGATGAAACTTCCGCTTCGAAAGTGAAACCTCCGTCTCATAATGATCAAGTCCTATTGCAATCCCGACCAGAAGATAAGCCATCAACTATTCAAGATCAAGCAATGCTAAACCAGAGTTGGTTTCCCGCGAACAGATTCATTGAAAATCCTCCATATATCAATATGCAAAATGAGAATTACAAAAGAACCATGGAATATTCAAGGAGACGAGCAAACTTCACCCAACCACTCGCCAACAACTTAAACTCAGCTGAAGAAATGCAACGTAATTTAAATCAGCTACCTGCTTTCTCAGAAGAATTAATGAAAGAACGAAGTACGGATTATTCACCGAACGTAGCAAATTTCACACAACCATGGTCCGATAATTTACACTCGGCAGAAGAAACACAAAATCAGGAACCGGAAAAAGTAACTTTGCCAGAAGAATTGTTCAAAGAACACGAATTAAACCCATGCTATGTATTGACGTGCAATGAAACTTGCCCTATTGCTCCCGGACCTGCCATGTCAACTTGTAGATGTACTGATGATATCGTGGATACCAGCGAGACCATATACATGAAGAAAAATATTTGCGAGTCACCACGACCTAGACTTACACAAGCACAAGAGAACGAAATAAAAGATAACAGTGAGATTTTACAACCCAAAATAGAACTTAAAAAACTGTTTCTGCACTATGAAAACTTAGAAGCAGAGAGGGAAAGACTGAATGAAATTTTAAATGCTAAACTACAGACTACACGACCAAAAATAGATGATATAAAACTATTTTCCAGTAACAAAAACTTGTCAGCTAATACACAAGAACATATCAATGAAATGAATGAGACTATGACCCATCCTAAAACAGTTGATGATATTAAAAATATTAAGAAACCTGCAATTCCTAAAAAAGATGCTACAAAGCAAAGTTTGGCAGCAGATGCACAAGAACATACCAAAGCAGTTAGACAAATGAATGAAACTTTGACCGAGCTTAAAACGGTTGCTATAAACAAGTCTGCAGAAACAACTGCAAAACCCGACGGAATCACAAATACAAAAGAACCTGCAATTCCTTCAATAGATATTTCCAAGCAATTATCCAATTACGAAAATTTGGCAGCAGATGCTCAAGAACATATCAATGAAATAAGACAAGTGAATGAAAATATGAGCCAACGTCCACAACCTAAAACAATCACCGAAGATTTAGATTTTAAACCACAAAAGCTGCCACTTGACGAAGTTTCAAATTTATCTAACATTAAACCCGCAGTAGCATCACCAGAGTTCCAACCTCTACCAAAACCTGATCAGTTAAGCCTGACACAACTGTTGAAGCAAGTGAGAGAGAGCAATCGAATGCGATGCAGCAATGTGGGAGTTGGAGTCAGTGCTCCTCAAGGGAAATGCCCAAGACCTGGTCCTCGTTGCAATCCGATGGCACCCAGGTCTCCGCCACTCAATCCAGTACCACCGCCTCCTATGGGATTACCTGCAGTGAAGCGTAGACCTCCAGTTTGTAAACCTAAGCCTGGGGGGAAGGGAGGTTGTGCCAAGAACTGTGCCGCCTGTGATATGGATGTGGCTTGTGGCGTGTGCATACGAGAAAGCTGTCCAGAAACAGCTTGTGAGTTTGAAGAAGAACCTGAAGCTGTGCCATCTCAAGTCGTTTTGACTGACGTCGTCCTTGAACGTATTCAGACTCTTAGCAAACTTTTGAGTGGAGTTTTGCGACAAGTTAGATCTAATGTTGAGACTTTATTGGCTCGAGACTTTGATCCGTGGTCTCCCATTCCATCTTGGCCTATTCCGAAGAAAGTAGAAAAGCAAAAACGAATGCCAGGATATCGTGGTGTTCCACCATGTGTACAGGGTTGCCCAGTCTTCCCGAAAGCACGAGCGAGTATGAACCCCGAGCCACCATGTAACTTGAAGCCCTGCGACGGTTTTCCGAAGCGAAGGTCGTTCTCATCGTTGGACTGTTTCGCAGTATCTTTTGACGATAAAAAGTTATACGACCTCGGACAGTTTTGATATTTTTATTTATTTATAAAACATAATTTTGGTAAACAGCGAAAATAAAGTGAATCGTCATCTATTTCGGTGTTTTTTTTTTTTTTATATGTAAATCAAACAGATCTAAGTATATCAAACACTAACATTATCTCATACTCATTTTATCGTCTGCAAACCGGGTCCATCGTGCTGAGGGTCGAGCAACAAGGTACCAAGTTCATTGTCAGAACTCAAAAAGGAGGAGATTCTCAATTATCATCACCTACTAGCTGTTGCCAGCGGCTTCACCCGCTACAATTCGAAAATTATCCCACGGGAGCATAAAATCGGGATAAAAACTATCCTATGTGTTAATCCAGGTTATAAACTATCTCTGTGCCAAATTTTAGCCAAATCCGTTCAGTGGTTTTTGCGTGAAAGAGAAACATACATTACATTGCACACATCCTCACAAACTGTTGCATTTATAATATTAGTAGGATGCCCCGCTTGGGCAGAACACCGAAGTATCCTCAAGGCGGCGATAGGCAGAGACCTCTCGTGCCCGGCATTGGTCGCGGCCATGCTGCGGGGCGAGACGGAGTGGGAAGCGGTCGCCTCCTTCTGCGACGCAGTATTGCTCGTGAAGGAGGCGGCGGGCCGCGAGAGGGAGAGGACAGTGTCCTCCCTCCGCCCCAACCGCAGTGGTAGACGCCCGCGGCGTCGGACGTCGGCAGACGATCTCCGGCCACCGTAGGCGCGGGCATGCGGGCAGCGAGTAAAGGGCAAATCGCTGTCCGACCATGGACCATGCCCGGGTCGACGGCGCGTCGTGTTCCAAGCGCGCCTCAAAGAGCGTCAGCAATAATGACGGGGCCCCCTCTTAGAGGGCCAGAGTCTGCCGGGGTCGCGGGACTTATTTCGTTACTGACCCCGGAAGTTTTAGTCAGTACAAGTCTGACAGTCCGTTTTGTTCGATGCTGCATGGAACAAAAAAAAACATAAGCTCATTATGCATACTGGTTAGAAACACATATACTGCACAATCCCTCAGGGATTGCAGGCGAGATCTAAGAATGTTTATACGAGTAATTAGCTTTTATAATGTTTATAAACATTTCTAATTGATTATGAAATAGACAAAAACTCAATTTGTTATCTACTCGTTTCGAAAACAGGAAAATGGTCTACATAATAATGTACTACTCGTATTTTGTCGCTAGAAGAAACCCGCATGAATAACATTAATCTATAAACTAGTTTTTGATCGCGGCTTCGCTTGCGTTTATTCAGAATTTGACAGTCAATTATTGTTGTACTCTTCTTTAATCATGATTCGAAAATCAAGTGGTTCCGTATAATATACTATGAATGTTACATGGCGCGATGCGATATCGAATTGCATCGATTGACGATATCGGTCCGATAACACACAAGTAAGCGTCCGGCCGAAGGAAATGTATGGACGATCACTAGTGTCTGCTAATGAAGTCGCACGGATTGACGATATCGCTCACAGATCTTCTCGATATCGAATTGCAGTACGTCCTCACTGCCGGTTTTAGCACTACCAGCGCCCTGGGCGAGACTTTTTGACCTCTGAGAGATACAGGGCTTAGCGCCTTCTGGGATTGTGTGATTGACTCATGACCTTGGACTGAAACGGGCTATTGAAGAAACAGCTTTTTTTTTCTTTTTTTTTTTAACGTGGTAAATTCATCAAATGAGTCCTCCCACCCCGGGCAGGGAGGAAGGGACTGTCAGACTTGTACTGACTAAAATCCACGGTGTCCTTCAATAGCCCTTTATGTTCCGGGGTCACGGTGATGGAATAAGTCCCGCGACCCCAGCAGGCTTTGGCCCTCTATGAGGCCCCGTCAATATGCTGACGCTCTTTGTGGCGCATTGAAGAAACAGCTAGGGTGGATTTTAGACATTTCGAGTCAGAAAGTCGCTTCCGGTCTACACCAGGCGGGATGACTCATTTGATGATATTACCACCAACATTTTTAGGTATGTTTTTAGGTACCAAGCAGTAGTTTCGTAGTTAGTTGGCTAGGCCAATGTCAACAATGTTAAATTAGAAAAGGATCCACGTACTTATTAGCATTTATAAATCAGTCGATCACGTTCCCCACGTTGAAGGAAAACATCGTGAGAACACTGCAATGTCCTTGAATCCAAAATTCGAAGTCGTGTGTGATGTGTCATTTACCAATGAGTATGGCAACTGGGGAACTAATGGCGCTAGTATAGCTGGTTCCAAGCATCGTCATTGGTTCAAATCAGTTCAAATCTTAAAGGTACTTCAAAATAGTATTACGTTATTGGTCGGATTAGGACTTAGCTATGGTGGCGCCATCTACATTAGCTTTGACTTGCCTTCCCTATTGACACAGGTGGCCGCGTGGATCACAGGCACAGAGTAAATTTTATATAGCTGATTACAGGCCACTCCTCTCCATGTGAACTGACCGTTTCTGCTCGAGTGCGTGCCTCCTCCCGTGCGAAGACTTTCCTCTAACCCCCATTTCTTATCCCTTCCAGTTCTGACGGAATCTATCCAGTTTGTTCCAACGTCTCCTTGTTAGGCATACACAGCTCTGACTTACTAATTCTGACAGTTTTTTTGGTACAATCCATCGCACTATTCCCAAACCACTGCAACTCCTGAAAGCCAGAATCAACAGTGGCAACCACCAGGAAAGCGAGACAATGAAGCTCGACGTGTCCAGGAGAATGAAATTTACGTGTCTTGGATCCTGCCACGAAATTAATCAGAAAATAATAGTGGAGGAGTAGGAATACGTAGTTTACAATTTTCTGACTGTTTATGGTCACACGCCACAGCCACGTCAGTTGACTTTCTAAATCTACATTATTATTTCATTCTCTCTTTCCTTTCAGCAGTTTCTATAGTTACTCTGGCATAAACGCGTCTATGCCGTCACGCCAGTATTTTCTAGGCCTCCCACGGCAAAGACTTCTAAAGGCGCTCCCTCACCGGGAGCATTCGCGTGTAATGTAACATTATAGATTCGACTTTGAGCATTACATTACAGTACTACCTCCCTGACTGACGAGCATTCGTGTACATTTAGTATAGGTTTGATACAAGGTGCTCATTGTGATACTCGATTCTCTTCCGTCACTGATGAAAATGTTCGAAACTGTAACGTTACATTACAGGTGAATGCTCGCGGTGAGGGCGTGCCTTAAGAAATCTTCTAGCACCCACTGTGTGATGACTCTGGCTTATAGACCTGATTCTGCAGGCAACTGAACTGCTAACCCTTAAAATAATTTATTTTTACAGTCAGAAGCAAAGAATCGAAATTAATTAGCAGAACCTTTTTCAAGACTGAATGGATGAAACCGAAATTTGACGTCACCAAACCGTATACGTCTTCGAGAGACAAGACTGTTCCTCCGGCAGTCTCCGGGATACAGAATACAACGTCTGAAAAAGTTACAACTATTAAAAAAGCAAAAGAAGCGCAGGTTTCCGAACATGGATCTGTGGAATGCTCTAATGGAGAATTGAAAGAAAAAGGCACATCAGCAATTTTTAGAAAAGCTTACGCTCATGTGGGCATCCCAAAATGTTGCCATATCAATAAACATTTGACTATAGAACGCTTATTAATACCACAAATGGTATCACTATCTTGCGTCTTTGCCCGATTCTACTCGACAGGTCCCGGGAAAAAACCCGACATTTTCTGGAGGCCAAAAGATAGGATTCCAAATTCAAATGAAATGATCATAAAGTTGAGGAATCCTACGACGAGGAAGGAGGCTTTGAGGGAGATAAAGTATTTGTTTTTAGACTATGGTCAAGTTGGACTTGTGAAAAAAAAAAACTTGGTCCCCGATCCGCCAAATGTGCGCAAGCACCCCCGACATCCGTGGCAGTCCGCGATATGAAAGCTTTGATACGGTCATTTATTAGAATTTATTAATTTACGTGAACTTGTTTCGGTCTTTTATATAAATTATTTTATGTAACCTAATCGTCATTTTGATTTCTTGGGGCGTACAGTCATGTAAACACTTAACAAAATTCAAACGCAAATCGCTCGTGAAATACTGATTTCCACTTTGAAATAAGACCTAGTTTGTAATAGTATGCCTTCCGAAATAGAAGTCTAATTAAAAGGCAAACGTTTAATCAATATGGTAGCAGAACATAGCTTTTTATTTATTTATTTATTAACAAAGGTACACCAACAGCTTCTGTATATAAATTTATAAATAGTGTAAACGTTTATGACTACAAGGCTTATACAGTTGCCAATAATAGGTGAACCAACATTCACATAGTTATATGTATAGGTGATAACTTAAGCTAAAATCTAAATTTAATTACTAAACAATAAGTGAAAATAAACGAAAATAAACTATACATTTAAAATATAGAGTAAAATAAACATGGGATCAAGATTATGTTAACGAAAGTTAACGTTTATAGCTTTTGAATACTGCTTAGTTAGTGTATACATTACTATTGGTATAACTGATCAATATAATGTATACCTTGGTAAGTTCGACCCCAGACGTCTACCGGTGTTAAAATAATTTATGTGGCAAAACAACATATTTTTCGGGGTCAGGTACTAAAGGGTATAGGTACTATTTTAATTAAAAAACCCTTCGAGGAATACATTCGTAATAGTATAATATTTATGACGGCACAGCATGATGCAGGTCGCTTCCAACCGGTATATGTGGAGATCTAAAGGGAGCCCTATGTTCAGCAGTGGACGTCCTATGGCTGAGATGATGATGATGAATTTTATTGTTCAGTGGTTGAACGATTGACTACTGCTTTGTGATAATTGTTCCGTGCCGGTATTAAACCCGCGACACACAGCAATCGAGCCGTCATCAATATAATCTACCATTTATACTGTAAAACCTTAGCTGCTAGCTCACAATTTAGGACCCATTAATATTAGTAGTCATTTTTACCCGTGGTGCAAGGCAACTGGGCTTCTCCCAGTTGTAATGTCCCTTTGTGCCTATTGGCCTTGTTTTGTTCTGTCTCCTGCTTGCATGGAGGGAAGTGGAAACATATTTTCCCTACTCCTCCACTATTCTTTTCTGATTAATTTCGTTGTAGGATCCAAGACAGGTAAATTCATTCTCCTGGACACGTCGAGCTTCGTTGTCTCGGCGCTTTTCTGGTGGTTGCCACTGTTGATTCTGGCTTTCAGGAGTTGCAGTGTTTGGGAATAGTGTGGTGGGTTTGTCGCAAAAAAAAAAAACATTATCTGCCAGAATCATAACAATAAACAATTTAAAGATAAAAGGAAAATGATTTCAAAACCAGTTTCCTCGTTGAGTGGAGCCGGTGATTCCCAGGTGGAAGCTAATTGGTAATAAATATGCTAACTAGGTACTCAACGGCACAATATGACGAATGTTGACAACCCGCACGAGAGGACAGGGTTGCCACGGAGAAATGTTTGATATTGGAACGAAGTTCCTTACCGCGCGTTGTGAAAGGGGGCTAGACGGAAAAAATCTTACGAAAAGTTGTCACGACACTTTTTTGCCTCGCCTCGCACCTCGCGCCTGCACCCCGCGCCCCGTACCCCTCACTCAACCCCCGTTCCTCGTGACTCTTGTCGTATTGCGGCGTGCACATGTTTCTCTGTCTCTCTCTCTCTAATAGAAAGCAAGCCAGATATTTTTCGTTTCGTCTTTCTATTTCACATTGAACAGTGTGGTGTTGCGACGATTATTTTTGTTAACTTCGTTCCATCCGGGTGTCCCTTGACACCTCTCAAAATTTTTCCTTTTTTTTTAAACTAGCTACACCCATTGGTACACGAGCTGCTCGGCTACATTGAGCGTAACGTGATGTTATTATAGCCTTTCTCAATAAATGGACTATCTTTTATTATTTTTTTGGAACGAAGTTCCTTATCGCGCGTTGCGAAAGAGTGCTACAGCTCAAAGAGTGAAGTGGAGTGGAGTGGAGTGGAGTGGAGTGGAGTGGAGTGGAGTGGAGTGGAGTGGAGTGGAGTGGAGTGGAGTGGAGTGGAGCGGATTGGAGCGGAGCGGAGTGGAGTCGCGACGATTATTTTTGTTGAGTGTATACAGCAACTTCGTTCCATCCGGGTGTCCCTTGACACCTCTCAAGTTTTTTTTATAGCTTGGTAAAGTCATCAAATGAGTCCTCCCTTCAAAGGCAGGGCAGGACAGACTACATTTGTTTTGAAGCGGAATGTTTATTTACAACCAAAGAAAAGATTTGGGTTTAAGTCAAAAATACTGAAACTATCTTCACTCCAACAGGAGTTAGAGCTGAAACTGTAAGATATTTCGGCCCCAAAAATGAACATACAACATACAACCTTTTGATCTTTTTTTTTAGGTGGTAATATCATCAAATGAGTCCTCCCGCCCTGGGTGGGGCGGAAGGGACTGTCAGACTCTTACTGACTAAAATCCACCCGTGTTTCTTCCTATGCCCGTTACGTTCCGGGGCCACGGTATCCTGGGTTAAGAAAAAAACCCGCGACCACAGCAGGTATTTATTGGCGCGAAACACGACGCGCCACCGACCCGGGCTTGGTCCTTCATCACTCACCGTCCGCAAGCCGGCTCCGCCACTTTGCCCTCTGCTGATCAGAGGGACACGCGTTGGAGCGTCCACACGACAGGCTATTCGCATACGGGCAAAGAGACCCCTTAAGCACACAGTGCCTAAGGAAGAGTTTTTGCCCGCATCCCAGGGTGCACCGGCCCGAAAAACTGGTCTTCCCCCCGGACAGTGGCGGATCCAACGACGATATAATACTAGACTCGTAATAACAGGCGACTGATGTCTGCCAACACATTAGGCAAAAAAGTCTTATATTCGTCTAATTTCGACCAATCCTGTGAGCCGTAAACATACGTTGAGACAGCACAGACCTTGAGTTAGCCAATCACAACGCAGTACCCCGTCCCCCTCGCTTACGTAGTACCTCAGCAAGTTGGCAGAATAGTTTGTGTTCTTTAGATCGTGCATGCGGTGTCTAGTATTATATCGTCGTTGGGCGGATCAAACGTTGAGAGCGCTATAGGCAAGCATCTCATCGGCGCCCCTGTATTAAAAATAACTCGAAGATGTACCTTAGGAAAACGCGGTGAGATGGGGACCAAAAAAAACGAGCATCAGTTTACATGAGATCGATATATGTCGAACAGATCTTAAAAAAAAATCGACTCCATTTATTAGAACAGGGTCATTTTTATAAAGCAACTAAAATAAATAGGAGACTGTAACGCGTTGTTCTAACACTGAAGAAGCAACCATTCAGGGCCCCCGGCTGCTGGCGCCTGTGTGCAAAAAAGGACTTTGGCGCCCCATAAAGCATTTTGAATTTTTTTTTTTATGGTAGGCCCCGAACGTATCCAAGAGGGAACTCCAGTACACGGGCGCACGTGGAGGTTTCCTGTCATAGCACCCCGTTTCATACAATACAACCTAGGTAAAACCTTGTACCTTAGTATCATAATTAACTTCAATGAGTGACAACCCTAGGCCAATCTTAGGTCATAGACTTGCCAATTTAAACTTGATTGTACCGTTTACCTACTAGACGGTCTAGCAGAATTGGAGATAACCCAAGTAACACAAAAAGCATTATAACAAACGAATATTAAACTTATGTAGAACCTAAGATCCATAAAGACTCGTATATAAGTTCACCGAGCGTCTTGACGCATTATATTGGCATTTTAAAATTATTATAATGCTTTACTCTGTATAACGGTTGTATATTGGCATATCACAGTCCTGTTATAAAACCTGAAGTTTTAGTGCAGCAAGTCACAAAGAAGCTGTACAGCTTTCAGGTGTTGTTAGTGCTTTTGGATGTACAATAGCATTTTAAGAGGTAAATTTATGCCTAATGCTGTTTAATAGCATTAACGTGAACCATTATAATGCCAGTCAAATCCGCTATACAGCTTTTGGCTGTTTTTAGTACCTTAGGGTCTATAACGGCATTTCGTGAAGTAAATAAAGGCCTTAGGCTTTTTTATAGCACAGACATGAACCATTATAATGCCAGTCAAATCCGCTATACAGCTTTTGGCTATTTAAAGTGCCTTAGGGTCTACAATGGCATTTTTAAATGCTTAACAAAAGCCTAGGGCCAATGTAGGGCGCCAACCTGACTCATTGTAATGCCTGCATTTTTATAGATCAACTGAGTTCTGTTGTATGGCTACCAGTGCATCGGTGAACCCTAATAAAACTACTTTATAGACCATGGCATTACAGAGGTTCACCTAAAGTCTTCAGTCTGGCCTCTGGGTTGATGATTGTTCATGTGTGAGTATTAATACAGCTGGCGGCATTATTTCGCTTTTTTAAAGGTTCACCGGGCCGCTATAGACGGACACCATTTTGTAAATATTTTCTAACCTAAAAATATTATTATTTGGACCTATTTATAAAAGAAATAAGCCTTTATAGTAGTAATACGACTTCATTTAGTACTGCCCAAACTATACTAATATGTTTATTATGCAAAATTTGTTCTATATTTGTTATGTATTATGGGATTATCATAATAAAACAAGCAGATCACGAAAACCCATGTAATGGCTTACACACTGACAACCAAAAACCAAATGTGTCACTCACAATTTGCCATAAACAAACACCACATTTCCTCCAACAATAATTTAAAAGTACGCATTTTAACATTTATAATTTACTGTTTTCCGAGTACTCCTTATAGGGTATCTGCGGACTTCAGGTTCCTGAGAGACCGCGTCAACAAACTCATCATCTGAGACTCCCTCTTCCCTATCAGAAACCTGTGCCGGTAATGTGATAACTGGTTCTGATACAAAACCAGCTTCGTTTGACTGACCGATCACCTCAGGGAAACAGTCACCCAACACACTGAAATCATCATCCGGTTCAAATGATGAGTTCCCCTTGTAAGGGAGTAATTGGTCGATGTGTTTCTTTACAGTTACATTTTCGTCTGGAATATACACAGAAAACATTCGTGATCCTAAACATTCATTAACTATGCCCTGCTTCCAAATATTTTTAGTACCGTTATTAAAATATTGCTTTACTAAAACTTTATCACCAACAGAAAAAACCACATTTCTTTTGCCACCAAAATGTTTACATTGGTTAATTTGTGCTTTAGTGACGTTAGCTTTGGCCACGGATGACGAGGATGGTGAAATCTCTTGTGAAGGAAATCTTAATAAATCGAGTCTGCACCGCAGAGGACGTCCAAACATCAACTGCGCTGGAGAAAATCCAGTACTCAAATGAATTGAATTCCTATAATCAAACAAAAATTTATTTAATACTTTCACCAATCCTTTTTGTGTGACGTCTTTGTTTAAAATAGCTTTTAAACCATTTTTTACCGTTTTGACACTGTTCTCCGCCTGTCCATTGGACATAGCATGATACGGCGCGCCTGTCAAGTGTTGTACTCCGTTTAAACGACAAAATGTATTAAATTCGTTTGAACAAAAGTTTGTAGCATTGTCCGTAACCAAAGTTCGCACCAAACCAAATCTGCTAAACATCTCGCAAAGTTTACTAATAATAGATTCACTATCCGTTTTTTGCATAATAAAACATTCCACCCATTTAGAATGAGCATCTACAGCAATTAAAAACTGTTTTCCCCCTAACAAAAACATATCTAAGTGAACGCGCTCCCAAACGCGCTTTGGGTATGGCCACGGAACTAACGGCACTTTAGGTGGGTTATTACGCAGCGTGTTACAAACACTACAGGCACCTATTTTCTCTTCAATATGTTTGTCGATGCCGGGCCACCACATACGCATTCTAGCTTCCGCTTTGGTTTTGACTACTCCAAAATGAGAATTATGCAGCTCATTTAGCAGTCTTTCACAAAAACGTGAAGGAATTACGATTTTATGACCTCGTAGTATACATTCATTCTCCACGGCCAGATCCAAACGGCATAAATAAAATGGACGTAAATCCTCATTAGTCACTTTAGTAGGCCAACCATTCTTTATATATTCTATCACCTTTTGCAAAACTTTATCGCGGCTTGTTTCAATTCTGATGTCACTCAAGGTTAAGGGTAGTAAAACAGAGTCACTTATAAAATTAATATACCGTGACAGATCCATATCCTTAGCCACTTCGAGCTCATTTGATTGAATAGGTACCGACCGCGATAAAAAGTCAGCAACATTTTCCTCACTCTTTACATATTCAATAGTGAAATTATAGGCAGATAAAAATAAAGCATATCGTTGTAATCTATTCGCTGCCAAAACGGGCACACCTTTTTCTTTTCCGAAAATTGATAATAGCGGTTTATGATCCGTTCTCAATACAAATGGCACCGTACGGCCATATAAATAATGACTGAATTTCTTTATCCCGAATACAATTGACGTGGCTTCTTTCTGAATTTGCGCATAGTTCAGTTCGGATTTTAACAACGTACGCGAGGCATAGGCAACCACACGTTCAGAACCGTTGGGCTGCTTCTGCGCCAAGACTGCACCGAGGCCGGCCGGGCCGGCGTCGCAAGTCACGACTGTCGGATATTCCGGATGATAGTGGGCCAGCACACGATTAGAAGATAGCTCTTTCTTAATTGTATCAAAAGCTTCTGCTTGATCTTTACCCCACTCCCATTCAATGCCTTTTTTTAACAACTTGTTTAGAGGACTAAGAACCGACGATGTATTCGGAACAAAACAACGATAATAATTCACCATCCCTAAAAATGACTTTAATTCATTAACGTTTTTAGGAGGACGGCACTTAACGATAGCTTCGATTTTACCGTTAGATTTATGCAGTCCGTTCCTATCAATAACGTAACCAAGATATTCCACTGAGCTTTTGAAGAATTCGCATTTATCGTTTTTTAATCTCAACCCTGCGTCTAATAATCTTTTCAACACGAGCTCTAATCTCTCTGTATGTAGAGACCTGTTAGGAGCAGTAACTAATATGTCATCTAAATAGATACATACACCGTCAATATCGCCTAATAACTGTTCCATAGTACGTTGAAATATAAAAGGAGCGTTAGCTAAACCAAACACGAGGCGCGTGTATCTATATAACCCTCTATGAGTATTAATACAACACCATTTTTTTGAATCATTATCAAGTTCTAACTGTAGATAAGCCAATTTCAAATCTAACTTGCTGAATTCTACTCCATCATGAAGTTTGGCAAACAAATCTTCGATCCGTGGAAGAGTGTAATTGTCTAAATATAACGCTTTATTTAACGTTACTGAAAAATCTCCGCAAATTCGAACGTTTCCGTCGGAACGTAAAACTGGAACTATTGGCGTCGCGACGTCAGAATGATCGACTTTTTCGATAATACCTGCTGCCAATAATCTATCCAATTCCTGCTCAATTTTTGGCTTTAAAGCTAGAGGCACGGGGCGTGGCCTGAAAAACTTCAACTGTACGTCAGGTTTTATTTTCAAACTTACCTTATACTTATTGAACCTGCCCAACTCATCAGAAAATAATGTTGAATATTTCTTTAATAACCTTTCCCCCGTGTTCTCCCGTACTACACTGTTACAGTTTAAACTACACAAATGTATGCCAAACAACCTCATAAAATCTCGGCCTAAAAGAGGCAAACGTTTCTCATTCGTTTTGATTACAAAAAATGAAATTACTTTTGTGCGGCCTTCGTAGGTTAAAGACAATGACAAACAACCTAATGGTGCAATTTTTTCTCCTGTATAGAAGTTAAAAACCTCCTCACATGGATGTAAACGATATTTACTATTGTTCATAGCCCCAAACAGCTGTTCATATAAAATAAATGGTAAAACGGAGACAGCACTGCCACAGTCAATTTCACATAAGATGTTCCTGTTATCTAACATGACATTACGTGAAAAGGGCTGATCCTTACTAACGTTTTTAATATTGAATAAATTATAAATACCTCCGTCATCAACATCATCGTCACCCGTTTCCAAGAAATGGCTTTCAACCATCCTAGCTTTGCACATCCTTTTCAGATGACCTTTTTTATTACATTTCTGACAGGTATAATTAGCAAAACGGCACTTTTCCGTCGAGTGATTTTTGTACCCACACACTTCACAACACTTAGATACTCGCGAATTATAATCGTAAGAAGAAGAACCGCTTGGCCGCTGCAGAGCGAAGACCGGCTCCGCTGAGATCCCGCCAGCCGTACCGGCCGCGAAGTCGCCTGCTCGCGCGGCATGCAACGCGGCACGCGCACACCAATATTAGAAACACATTATTGTTTTTATTATTTCACACGTATCTATAAATATTTTTTTTAATCTAAATCACCAAATATCGAAGGCGCGTGAAAAATATCCATAAAATATATATATATACTTACAGTAAACAAGACTGCGCAGTAATATTTGGAGGCAGAAAGCAATTTCAGAGAGTCTAAACTAAAAATTTTATTTAATGCAAATAAATATGGTGTCATCAGTTACGGTTTGTCCATATAAAAAAAGCAAAGTAGTAGTCAAGTTACAACGATAATTCTATTATAAAATTTATACCGTGGTAATAGAGACGTTTTTGCAATGATGTGGGATTTATTCAAGTTCTAACTGTGAACACTTCAATGGCTACAATCATGCTTTTACTTCACTTTTATGCTCCTCTAATGCATTAGTAATGCTATTAACATCTTCACTATTAATAATAATGCTAGTATAATGCTTTTATAATGCGATTGGCATTTTCATTGACCGTAATAATGCTTTTATAATGCTATTGGCATCTTCATTGACCGAAATAATGCTTTTATAATGCGATTGGCATCTTCATTGACCACAATAATGCTAATATAATGCGCTTATGATGCAATTAAACAACTATGTGAACCCATTTAGGATCTAAAGCCGTAAAATTTGTGCCCAAATAAGAGTTATATCAGCCGCATATACGTTTGTAGGGCTAATATAGGGCTACCTTCAAAATGCTTTAACGCTACAGAAATGCTGTAAGACTGCCGATATAATGCTTTGATGTGTTACTTGGGAACCTGTCCATCAATATTTAGCGATTAGAAATTAACCATGTATTTGTTTTGCATGTTTTTTGTTTACACACTCAATTTATACACTTTACTTTCATAGTCGGGGCCCGGTGGTAAAAATTAACGACCCTAAGGCCTGTCGTTCCACCAAAGCGGAGAGGAGAGGAGATGGGTTTGAATAACCAATCAGATGTCAACTGAAGCTAAGCGGAGAGGAGATGTGGACATCTGATTGGTTATTCAAACACATCTCCTCTCCTCTCCGCTTTAGTGGATACCGGGCCTAAATTCAGGACAATGTAATTGCCCCTATTGCCGTATAGTTCAATTCGTGACGTATTATGTATTATTTCATGTCATTCAAGACATTTAGGGTGCTTGTACACGGCGCATGTAACCCGCGCAAGTGCCTCATCATGCTCAAACTACATGCGCCGTGTACAAGCACCCCGCGGGTAGCTTGATCAAGTAGCTTGCGCATGTTACTCGCGCCGGTAACCCGCGTGTTTACATACGCCGTGTACAGTCAGCATCAAAAGTTGCTGACCACGTACAGATTTTCAAAATCACTGTACACCCTATTAATACTACCGTAATAATACGGTGTACAGCGATTTTGAAAATCTGAATGTGGTCAGTAACTTTTGATGCTGACTGTACAAGCACCCTTATAGCAACTGCTATTTTGAAGATTTTGCCAGCGAAGTGCATGGTCTAGCGCCCCAGCTATCATCTAGTACTTATTTTATATTACAACGGCGCCTGTGATAAGACTGGGTGCATTTTATCCCTGCAATATGTTCCTTTAACATTTTATCACAGCACCCACTTAGGCAAAGCACCCATTTGCAAAAGAATCGTCATTAAAATATCTCATTTCTCGCACCATTCTCACAGTAAATATGTACTTATTTACTTACACTTCAAGGTACTCTCAGGTGACCCCTGTTCACCTTACAAAGCCTTGAACTCAAAACTGGTTTCCGAAGTTCAAGAGTTTCCTACTGAGTGCATAAATATGTATGCCTTTCTAGTTGTTGCCAGCCAGCAACTTCGGCCATTTTGGTCCTCGACGCATCTTATCGCACGATTGCGCTTTTATTTTGTTTTCGCTTTTTTTTATCGTGATACTAGCGGTTGCCAGCGGTTTCACCCGCTACAACTCGAAAATTATCCCACGGGAACATAAAATCGGGATAAAAACTATCCTATGTGTTAATCCAGGTTATAAACTATCTGTGTACCAAATTTTAGCCAAATCCGTTCAGTGGTTTTTGCGTGAAAGAGTAACAAACATCCATACATCCATACTTACAAACTTTCGCCTTTATAATAGTAGTAGGATAAAACATAAGTACACTGATTCACATCTAAGAAGTCTTTTCACCCAGGGCAGGGCGGGAGGGAATGTCAGAGTCGTACTGACTAAAATCTATGGTGTCCTTCAATAGCCCTTTACGGTCCAGGGTCACGGTAATTCGATAAGTCCCGCGTCCCCGACAGGAGGAGAGGAACCTACGGAGGTCAGCATAATGACGCCCCCCCCCCCGCCCGTCATTATGCTGACATTCAGAAAACTTGTATTCAATAAAATTCCAGTCTTTCATATTACATCAGAAAAGTATGAATCCAAAATGGTATCCATAATTTTATAATTTTTTTGCTTAGAGCGTATGCACACCTCATTTTTTAACGCGATGCAAATGACAGGAAACTGCGACGCGTATTTCTGAAACACGTTTGAAAACGTTTAAAATTTTCTCCAGAACCGTCAGTTTGGACCCCATGTTGTCGGGGTTGAAATTGTTGCAAATAAGGTCTTATCTTTCATTTCAAGGAATGCACCCAATTACAAAACACCCTGTTTATTGTTTGTTAGTAAACCTCGAAAACGGCTGGACAGGTTTGGCAAATTTTAGTTTTGAATTATTTTTGGAATTGTTTAGATAAGGTTTAAAATATGAGTAAATGTGATTTTTCCACCAATCCGTACTGGGCCCGCGTGGTGCATTAAGGCTGTTCACCACACGAAATGGTGAAGGAAGACATCGTGCGGAAACCGGCATGTCCTAGAACCAAAAATTCAAAGACATGTGATATCCACCAATCCGCATTGGAGAGGAGGCCTGTGTCCCAGCAGTGGGAACATTATAGGCTGATGAGGATGATGATGAAATATGATTAAAATAAAAAAAGAATCTTAGGCGGTACGAAGTTTAGCGGGTCTGCTAGTAAATTTTATAATAGATATTTTGAAGGCCAGTTCGAGGAAAATCTTTGCTAAAAGACTTCTGTATTATGAATCAATCCTATGTAGTTGTTAAACCCAACACGTTTCCTATGTTTACGTGTTTCTTTATTAAATTATTATTTATTGTATTATTTACCTACCCACTTCTAGGAAGATTGAAATACTTTAACTTAGGTACCTATACTTATTCATGCGGCGAGTAATGGAGACCCGCCGTCTGATCAAGGACCATACCTGAGTCAACACAGTGTTCGCCGGCCTCATAGAGCTGTTATCAATCTGACGGATTTTCCATAGATGACCAAAGCCTTCCGGGGTCGCGGAACTGTCGTGACAGGTGACCGTGACCCTAGAACGTAAAGAGCTATTGAAGGAACAGTCAATAAGCCCTTTACGCTCCACCCCCGGAAGGAATTATTCAACGACTAGCTGTTGCCATCGGCTTCACCCGCTACAACTCGAAAATTAACCCACGGGAACATAAAACCGGTATAAAAACTATCCTAAGATGTGTTAATTCAGGTTATAAACTGTCTGTGTAGGTACCAAATTTTAGCCAAATCCCTTCAGTGGTTTTTGCGTGAAAGAGTAACAAACATACCTATATACACATACTACATCCTCACAAACTTTCGCATTTATAATATTAGTAGAATTTTTACACCCTAAAAAGACTCTTCTTCGGCGACCCTCGAACGTAAAGGCCTGTGATGGTTTAAATAAGTACGGCTGACAGTCTTTTTTCGCACCACCCAGGCCGAGTGAACTCATTATAAGATTTTTCCACACCAGCTGGCTATGTATTAATACTTGTTAAAAATCGAATGCTTTACACTTGAGGGAAAGTACTCTTAATACTGCAGATAGAAAATTTTACTAAAAGGAAACATGTTCCTTTATTTTTGAATAGAAAGCATTCAAAGATATTCTCCCACACCCGGGAATCGAACCGGCTAAAATCTGAAAAAATTATATCCCGTACTTTTATTGCGATCGTTAGGGTCTAAGTATAAGGATGAAATCTCTCTAACAAACATGATGTATAAAATTTGATGATTTTACAACGCTAAAAAAAACCCATGAAACAGTAATATGCATTAAAATTGTAAATATTATGATGGCATGCTTGCAATTCTGCCTGTACCAGTGAAGTCCCGCGCTTGTAGGTACTCATCAATCGGGTTATCAGCTGAGTATGCGTTGCACTTTGCAATAACATGCCACAATGCAAGAAAACACAGTAGACCAACTCTCTGCTAAACCGATTTGGCTAATTTATATTTTGTTTTTTTTTTTTAATACCAGGGAACGCAAGGCGACGAGATAAAAACCGGCCAAGTGCGTGTCGGGCCACGCACAGTGTAGGGTTCCGTAGTTGCCCATCAAAATACTTATGCGAACTAACTAAACTGATTCGCTGAATTTAATTTTAAAAAGAAGAATTTTCAAAATCGGTCCAGGAGTCTTTCTTTAAATCAGGGAAAATACATAAGAAAAAAGATTACGACGCATTTAGAACCTTCTCCTTTTGAAGTTAGTTAAATAGTTGACGATAAAAACCTACCTATCCCCAAAAAAACATACCTATTAAAGCTGAAAAAATAAAGTTGACAAACTTACATTTGCAGTTGATTTATTGTTTCTCCGATACATTTTGTTTAATAAAACATATTACCCAAGTACATTTTATAAGTTGGTCGACTATTACTCGCAAAGTTGTAAAGCCTACCTAGTCATGACAATTTTCTTTTAAACTTAGTTATAATATACTACTATTGTGAATTTTTTCACTCCCCCAAACATAACCGTTTAGCTGGTAGAGGGGGGGGACACTCGAATCGAGCAAAATTTAGCACTTTAAAGCTTAAAGGGGTACGCGAGAAAAAAAAATCCTCACTTTACGTGTAAGTACAGGAGGTACCCTAAAAAAAATATTTTTCGAGATTTTATTTTACCACTTTTTTGGCACAACGAATCCGTATATTCACACCAAATTACAGCTTTCTAGTACTGTGCGTCTCTGAGCTAAACTGCGGACAGACGGACGGACGGACGGACCGACATGGCGAAACTATAAGGGTTCCTTGTTGACTACGGAACCCTAAAAATTAATTGATGCTGAGGTGGCACGAAGTTTGCCGGTTCTGGCTCTATAGACAAACAGACGACAAACGTTATCGCTCAGCAGTGACTAATACATTTTCAATTCAACTTTATATCCCAGCAAGTAAAGTTGAAAATCTATTGAAGTTCACAGATCGTTTTCGATTGTTTCGTTCGTTATCGCGCAGCAGTCTTTAATTGATTTTTAACTTTATGCGCTGGGTTATAAAGTTGAAAATGTGTTAGTGACTGTTGAGAGATAACGATTGTCGTCTGCTGTTTGTCTCAGTACCTAGCTTCAGCAGTATTTCATAAAGAATAGGAATAAAGTTTATAAGAAAAAACTGCTACAGAATAAAGGATTTCTTTGTTTAAGAGTTCAAACGTATTTTTTATAGGAGGAAACTCAGATCAAAGAAATAGGCAGATAGAACGCTCAGAACACGCGAGTGTCTCCACCAAAGTTAATACAAAATCAAATTGAATTACATTGCATAATGTTTTCTTCGTTTTTAAGAACAACTTTTACGATGGTTAAAGACACAAGACGGCATATTTTGGCAAAAAACAACAACGACGCGCAGCTTGGTACGACGCGTAGCTTGGTACTGTCACGACTATGTATTCGATTTTGATTTTGTATTAACTTTGGTGGACCCACTCGCGTGTTCTAAGCGCTCTATCTGCCTATTTCTTTGATCTGAGGGAGGAAAAAACTGAGTTCTAAAAGTATTGTTCAAAGTGAGTCTTCTGTTCATAAAGTTTTGTATGCAAATAACTGAATCATTTTTGTCTGATATATAAAGGGGCACATCGCCTTCAATTGTCGCAGTGTAGTTCCTGACAACGTGCTGTGAAACAGGTGCGTACCTACTTACTTACTTACTATTTTTATAGATTTTCGCTCAAATAGAAGAAATGAGGAATATATATCATGATAATTTTTCCTTTTTTTGAAGACGTATTTCTTTATTATTTTTCTTTTTATTATATTAAAATATTATGTGTTCAGATATTTATTTTAATAAAATTAACCTGAAAATATTGAAACGAAAAAAGATTGAATAGTACTAGGGTTACCAACCGTACTATACTATAATATAAGTATTGTACTGTATTTAGGGTCTCCGTACTGTATACTGTTGAAGAAATGTATTTTACGCGAAAATATTATATTTCAGTACAATAGCTCAATGGTCATATTTTGAAAACTAAAATTGTGGACATTAAAAAAAAGTTTTTTATCCTGCAATTTTCCAACGGTTTTAAAGTGCAAGAAGTTCAAAGAAATATAGTCTTTATAAAAAACTAGCAAACCCGACGAACTCCGTTTCGCCGCCAGATGGTTTCGTTTTCTTTGCTATAAACCTCACGGAGCCCGAGACCTTTCCAACGAATGCAAAACCGTGCAAATCGGTTCGTGTATTCTGGAGTTATATCGTCAGGAAGGAAAACCCGACTTATTTTTATAAAGTAGAATAAATAAGTTAGTTTCACTCAAGTCTATTTTATTTTTCCAACTAAAATAATTATTATATTTTTTTTGAAGCGTACTATATTTTTTATCGCCTAACAAAATGTTGGCAACCCTAAATTACGTATTTTCAATTAACGGACTAAAGAGTAAAGGTCATCGACCTTTTACGAGTAATAACTATACTTTATACTCGGAATTTCTCCTGTATCTTGTTTTAGGACCGTTAACAAACATAATTAAATAAATAATAAATAAAATTAATAAATACTCACATACACAAATACCTAGAGAAGGAAAAAATACTTTAAATAGATCAAAAATGTATGTTCCGTGCGGGTATCGAACCCGCGCATACCACGCATACGCAGCACAGCAGTCAATCGTAATAATTAGAAAAGTTTAAATACTTACGTTAATATCCCGCCAACATAAAGTCAAATTTTTTATGATTACCACAAGTTGTTCCGGGTGTTGTGATGGTATTCGTATACAAACACACCCACAATATAGTCAACTCAGAATAATGACAGCAATTAAATGAAGAAATAGTTCATTTAAACTGTTAAAACTTTTTGACGTTCGGTTCGTCTTGCTGTGGTTATTCAGACCTTGTTGTATTGCTTATTATACGGTCCTACCCGCCAGACGGTCTTCGCCGAGTTAACTTTACAGGAGAAATTACTAGTGCGGGGGTTCGTACCTTGAATCAAAATACATAAATAAAAATATCTGAAATAAGATAAATAATAATATAAATTAACAGGAAAATATAGTCAAAAGAAGTCAGTTAAAAAAACTTCCTTTAACCCGACATCTGAGGTATTGTAAGAGTTAACGTAGAACGTTCTTGAACGCAAAGTATGAATAGGAGGAACAGAGTGGGTTTTTAGAGTCTGGCACTCTCTTCCTCTTCCTCCAAAGCGGGAGAAGTCAACTGGATACTTCCCAAACCCAAAGCAAATATAAAACGGGTCATCCAGCGCGCGTAGCATGGCGATTCTATCTCTGTTATACCAAGAAAATACAAAGTAATTTCCTCGTTATTTCTATACAAATCGACTGTTTTTTTATACAGGAATCCTAAAAAAAAACCTATCTCTTCTATATTTTAAACATTGCTATGCTTAAATCGATAATAATCTTTCACGATCTGTCATTTTGTCTATTCTCGCGTCGACAAAACCCGTTTCTACCGCGCCATGCTACGCGTGCGGGAACGCTTCTTACAACTGCTACGCAGCTACGTCGTAGCTCGCAGTGCTACGATATCGCTCCCGAAACGCTCATTACATTCGGGTCGCTACGGTGCTACGGCGTAGCACTACGTCCTTGTATCGCTCCTAAAACGCTCATATTCGGGACGCTACTATGCTACGACGTAGTTCGATCCGCTACGGACTACACTTTGTCTACATTCGTGTTTTCTTAGTGACGTAGAAAGTTCGTAGTGTTACGATATCGCTCCCGAAACGCTCATTACATTCGGGATGCTACGTTGCTACGACGTAGTTCGACCCGCTACGAGCTACGCTTTGTGCTACATTCCTGTGTGATTCTTCGTGGCGTAGCGACATCGATCGTCGCTCGCGAAACGCTCATACAGTAGAGCGTCGATTATCCGAACTAATTCGGGGACATGGGTGTTCGGAAAACCGTTTTTTTTTCGGATAATCGAACTACCTATATGTTTTTTGTTTGAGATGGGTTTGCTCTTGACTCTAGTCCAGGTTAAAGGGGACAGAGAAAAAGCCTACAACGAACCGAGCTTACCCAGAAGAAACCTGTTCACTATTACTTTTTTTACGACCAAAGAAGTGAGTTCCACTACTTTGCTTTGCACATTATGAAGGAAGATTGTAAGCGCATAGTGAGACCTAGCAGTTTGAAGCAGTCTTTCAGTGAACCGACTTTCGAATAATCGACGCTCTTCTGTATTCGGGATGATACGCTGCTACGCAGAGTTCGATCTGCTACGAGCTACACTTTATGCTACAGCTCGACATAAAAATGTAGAAAACCGGAAGTTGCCACTGTCTTCGCGCTACCAGCACTTTGAATGATTTTATTTTATTTTTATTCACTTTTTACGTTAGTTTTATGGCCCAATAATTATAAATCTAACAAACCTGCGGTCTTTGTTTACATCAAATATCAAAGATTTTAAAACGCTGTCAGAAATAAAATTTTTAGTTCCGTTTCAACCCGTTCTGGCCAAGCTGTACACATTCCTGTTTTCTTAGCTTTCAAACAAAGTGTTTTACGAATTTCCTTAATTTTTCAGAAATCATGGCTGGTGTTCTTAAGACTTGTTTCCTGGTGGTGGCAGTTTGTTTTGCTCTATGTAAGTACCTAAAATAAACATATTCTTTTAAAACCGGCCAAGTGCGTGTCGGGCCACGCACAGTGTAGGGTTCCGTAGTTGCCCATCAAAATACTTATGCGAACTAACTAAACTGATTCGCTGAATTTAATTTTAAAAAGAAGAATTTTCAAAATCGGTCCAGGAGTCTTTGAGAAACATAAGAAAAAAGATTACAACGAATTTAGAACCTCCTCCTTTTTTTGAATTTAGTTAAAAATAGTTGACGATAAAAACCTACCTATCCCCAAAAAACATACCTATAAAAGCTGTAAAAATAAAGTTGACAAACGTACATTTGCAGTTGTCTCCGATACATTTTGTTTAAGAAAATATGATATCAAGTACATTTTATAAGTTGGTCGACTATTACTCGTAAAGTTGTAAAGCCTACTTAGTCATGATAATTTTCTTTTAAACTTCGTTATATGTACTACTATTGTGAATTTTTTCACACCCCCGAACATAACCGTTTAGCTGGTAGAGGGGGGGACACTCGAATCGAGCAAAATTTAGCACTTTAAAGCTTAATATTTCACAAACGAATTTTTTTATCAAAAAATTGTTAATGGCAACTGTCATTATTTTTTAAAGGCCTATTTAATGATACCTCACACTAAGGGGTACGCGAGAAAAAAAAAATCCGCACTTTACGTGTAAGTACTGGAGGTACCCTAAAAAAAAATATTTTACGAGATTTTATTTTACCACTTTTTCGGCACAACAAATCCGTATATTTACACCAAATTACAGCTCTCTAGTACTGTGCGTCTCTGAGCTAAACTGCGGACAGACGGACGGACGGACGGACGGACATGGCGAAACTATAAGGGTTCCTTGTTGACTTCGGAACCCTAAAAATCAGCACTGATCTGGTGGCTTGTGACGTCATAACGCCTGTAAAACTATACCGACCGAGTGACGTGTTGTGAGTTTTAGAAGCGTTATATCTTCTTCGTTTTAGGTTTACGTAAGAAAATAAAAATTACGGGTCAAATATTTTTTGTTAATCTAACTTCGGACTACATGTATACAACATGTAACATAAGTATCGCACATCCTCAAATTAGTGAATCGTTTACTGAATCGATTTCTATAATTTTTAACATATGTAATTTTTTATCAAAAATAATTTTAAACTATGGAAATTATAGTCACATTAACCCTGTACAGTCAAAACAAACTAAGATAGACCGTAAATCAAGGCAACAAGACTTAAAAGTGCAATTTTATTCCGTCACTAGTGTTTGCCCGCGGCTTCGCTTGCGTTTTTTAGAATTTGAGAAACAATACGGATCGTGTGGCGCCATCTGGAATATGAACGTAATTGTTTTCTCGGAAACAACTCTCTTCTGTTATTCGGGTCTATACTCCTGACAACGTATATATGCTAAATTTTGGGACGACCGATTCAGTAGGTAGTAATGCGTGAAAAGGTAAAAAACAAACATACTTGCATTTTTATTATTAGTTTAGATCAATCATGTTATATCTAGGTACATAGTTTGCATAGAAAACGTCCTTATTTGAGCGACATTAATTTCAAAGAACCGTGTTTATTTAAACATTAGACTATCATTTTTGGGTCGATTTACAGTATCGCTGCAAATTGAACGTACGATAGCATTGCTCTTCTCCCTTTAGCATACCGCGTGATACCTAAAAAATAATTAATTATTTGACTCGATGAGTACAACTTGTCGTCGTTTAAAACAGAATTTATGCACCGGTTTGAGCACCAATTCAAAACATAAATAAACACAAATTATAGAAACCTTGATTTTTTTCTAATCTATAAAATTCCACACCTCGAAACAATTACAATTAAAAACAATATCCAACTTACTACCTACAATTTAAATCGGTGTAGATTTATATCCTAAAGAAGTATTGAAAAAAAAATAGTAATTATTTAAAATCGCGAATAATATTGAAACAAAAGTATGCACATTTTTTTTAATTATTTAAAACTCTCAGGACAAATCAAACAAAACCTCAAAAAGAGAAAAAAAAACTGCGAGATTCGATCCAGAGACCCCTTGCACGAAAGTCAAGCAGGTTACCGACCGGACTGGCTAGTACGTTGACAGTGATTTTCAAATAGCGGTTCTTGTACAAATGTCAACAATGACTGAAAATCAACATATTATAAAATTGCTAATCCCCCAAGGGGAATAGCGTAATTATACATATCCTATTAATAGAACAGCAGTTTAAGGAATATTTGAGGAAAATTTGACTAAATAATATCCAACGCTTTAGCTTCCAACTATCAACAAACATCTAAAAACAACAAAATTCAAAATTGCTTATCTCCCAGGAAAAATAGCATAAAAATACATAGCATATTAACAGAAGCATATTATTAGGAATATTTGAGGAAAATTTGATCGACAACTTTACAGTGGTTTCGGAGATAGATTAAATCAAAAAACATAAAAAAAATTCGAAAAAAAATAAAAGTTGATCTGGCATCAGAATCGATTCCTTATCTCGAAAAAAATACAAAAAGAAAAAAATATTCAATGTACAGGAATGACATCTCTACGATTTTATTATATGTAAAGATTAAATACAAAATAAAGAAAAATAAACCTTACTGCAAAATAACTAATTTAGTTAATAACAATGCATTTACATGTTAAATTAAAAATTCAATAAATGTATTATGATAATAACATAACATTCTAATTGGGGTGTCTGAGGGTATGCGTTAATTACGTTACATGTTGTATAAAATAGCTTATTCTTTGTCATATCCACAGGCGTATCTCACCCACTAGAGCCAAAGCAGACCTCCAACCTACCAGTACTCAAGGACCAACCAGCCGAAGTACTGTTCAGGGCTGACAACTACTCCACCGTATTGCTGGAGTGTACCACTGAGGGTCAGGAGAAGGATGTCAAGTAAGTATAGATAGGGGGGGGGGGGGGGGGGGGGGGGGGGGGGGGCAGGTGTACCACATGCCCCGGGCTCCAGCTTCCAGTGGCGCCAAAATTATAAACATATGAATTTGATTCCTTGCTTGCAAACAGTAATCTGAAATCACTGAGAAAAATTAGAGCTCGCTTCGCTCATTGTTGCGTTGTTTTTAGCACTAGTGGTTAAAAACAAAGCAACAATTGTCTAGTGGTTGAGGGTAGTTCTTCGAAATTTGATTCTTTGACTGATTCATATGGTCAAATTTTAATTTCACTTTCAGCTCAGTAACACATGTTCATATGAAAATAGATATTCCAAATAACATTTATTTGTTTGAGGGACTTCTTTTTACAAAGTAGTTTTTAAGATATCGACGTTTAAAAATTTTGTGCCCAGATGAATCAGAATTTTTAACAGATGTAAATAAAAAAGGGCTTTGTAATAAGAAAATAATCATAATATTATAACAACAATGTTATTTTTTTATAAAACAATTAATTTATTAACAGTGATCATATTATCAAGGAAAAAATCTGGTCAATTCAACAATAAAATTCTTGTTTTTAAACTAACAATTACAGAAATAAATACTTACAGAAAAGCGAGAATTTTGTTATAAATAGGTACTAGATAGTTATTTTAATGATATGTTATAATATTCTCTCTGTTTACTTTTGTTTTCCTCTCTATTTTTTCAAATATAATTCTTTCATTTCTAATTTCCACGCAGCATACTTGCCTGGAACTTTTCTTATTTTCCATCTTAGAAGGATGAAAAATTCGTACGTTCTGTAAGTCTCTTTTTCTCATAGATATATTTTGTTCCATCTTTTCTACTATTGATAGTGGCATTGTTGTAAACAGCAATATAAAATAAAATAGATAGAGTTTGACTTATTAATGAATAAAAACCGAAGAATAATGTCAAAATTATGTCACACACACTCTACTGACATGAAAAAGTAAAATAACGTAACAAAAGTGCTCGTTTCTGGCTGGAAAAGAGGAAAACTAATTTATTTTCAGATTCATATGGGTTTTTGAACATATAAATCAGGCACAGATGAATCATGATTTTGCCTAAAATCATGCTTAACTCATCATTCATACAGACTTCAGTATTAACATTTTTCTACACGAATCTGTAACCCAAAAGCATCACACGAAACTCAGATTAAAGTCTTAAAACAGCAAAATAAAATTAATAAATTAGGCATTGTAATCAGCAAGGTACCTAAACCAAGCACAGATGAATCAGACATTTACCTGTGTTTCACCAGGTTCTAAGCCAACCAGCCTCATGTCCGCCTTCTAGCACGTCCGTTGTACGACAGGTTTCCCCCCACGTGGGATCCCAGACTCTCATCATTATTCCTCGACCAAGTACAGTCAAGCAAAGCTTACTCCACATGAATCAGTATTATACGCCGGACACTTCTTATTTACTTAATTAAAATTACACTAACGTAGTTATATCTAATATGTATTTTTTTTGTAAGAGGTCAATTAATTACCTTTCGATATAACTATAATTTATATTCATGAATCAAAAGGAAAATGCGACATCGACCATTTTGTTCCGGAAAATGGGAAACGGACGCCCTATATGAATCAGGAGAACAGACTTCAAATTTTTTTATTTTGTATCTAGATAGCTACTATTAAAAAAATAGAATTTGTCCCAGGTAGAGCTAAAGCTAAACTGTACAGAAAAAAATATTACATGCCGTTTTGTTAGTTGGTTACAGAAATATACCCACAGACATCGAAAATTTTGTCTCTGAAGAACTACCCTTGACTGCTATGCCGGAGGTCGTGGGTTCGATTCCCTGAGGACAAATGTTTGTATGATGAGCACGATCATTTGTTCTGTATCTGGGTGTAATTTATCTATTATAGGTATGTATTTAGAATTATACAGGGTGGAATTTTGTAATACCACCTGGAGAGAAAGTACTCTTAATACTGCAGATAGAAAATTTTACTCAAAGGAAACATTCCTTTATTTTTGAATAGAAAGCAAACTGCATTCAACGATTTATCAAATACTGTTTACCATTTAAAAGGAAAAACAACATAGGAAAATTAAAACAATAGCATTTTAGCAGATCTTATTGTTTCCTCTTTAAAGTGAATCATTTTTAAGGAAACTGTACAAGAAATTCCCTTTACATAAAACTTACGTAAGAAAACCACAACAAATACTGCATTTGTTTGTTTGTTATTGAGGAAAATCTGTTAGTATTAGTCATTTATTTTTCTTTGTTGATTCATCAAAACTGTGAATGATTGCATATGCTCGACACACACAGCGTAATATTCGGCGGGGAACGGGCTGGCTATATTTACCGACTTCAAAAAGAACGAGGTTCTCAATTTGTTTTTTATTTAAGTTCTGGGTCAAAATTGTGATATTCTTTGTTTGTTATAATTGCAGTATTTGGTTCCATAAAAATTTCATCGAATTCGACTCATTCTTTTTTATTTTACCAGCATTTCTCGCACATTGTTTAGTTCGACGTATTATTAACGTTATACACGGGTTAACAAACTCTAGTGCGCATGTATTACAAGAATTTGTTTTGAAAGATTTATTTGGAAAACAATCGTTCGAACCGCGGACAGGATTCGAAACCTGCAAATCCTGCGACCTTCGGATTCAGTACATCCGACGTTCATTTTCAACCGAGCCACCGAGGATCGTAACCGCTACGGCGAATTCTTCAATCCATTTCTAACGTCTCATGGTCGATCGATAGATGGTGGTGATCTTTGAAAATTCGTTACGCATGCGTTAATGCGTCTAATATTTATAAAATATATTTTTTATTTATAAATTTCTCCTCTCTTTCAGATACTCCTGGCACAAGAATGGCCAGCCTTTCGACTGGGAGAAGGCTGGACACATAGCCCAACGCCCTGGCGAAGGAAGCATCATGTTCTTCAACCCCCAACCCCAAGACGAGGGCAAATACCAATGCTTCGTGGAAACTCCTGAAGGAATCGCCAGTACTCGCCAGATCAGTCTGAAACGGGCTTACATCAACGCTCCTCAAGTGAAAACTCAAGAGCATACGCCCGTTGAAGGGAAACCTTTCAAACTGGACTGCCCTATCCCAGAATCTTACCCCAAACCGACTATCGTGTGGAAGACCCAACTAACATCGGACCCTTCCATAATTGAAACATTCTTGAGTCGTAGAATCACTCTATCCCCTGAAGGTACTCTGTACTTCTCCAACGTTACCGAGTCTGACGTCAGTCCTAACTTCAAGTATGTCTGCTTCGCCCAAACTCCTGCTTCTGCGGAAGATGTGGTGTTGGCTGAACATTTTATGAAGTCTTTGGTACAGGATAAGACACCAAGTAATGGAGAGCTGGTGCCACAATATGTGAGCAATGATATGATGGCGAAAGCTGGCGATATTACCATGATCTACTGCATATATGGAGGAACGTAAGTATTTTTTTTTTGCGTTTTTTAAAACCGTATTAAACCCGGTACAGTAGGCTTTCATAGTCAACCTTTAGACCCCATTTGCACGAGCGCTTTATAGCCGGGCGTTATACCTACCCCCATGGGAAAAGGGCGTAAGTTTATATAATCTACTAGCGGCCCGTGCCAGTTTCGCTTGGGTGGACATGATGATTTTCGTCTTTTAAAACCTGGCGCTGATGGTTACAAACACATGAAAAAAAGAAGTAGCCGAATCGGTCCAGTCGTTTTCGAGTTATGAGCTTAGCAACACATTTGGTTTTCGAGTTATGAGCTTAGGAACACATTTTGCTATCCATTTTATTATATTATAGATAGATGTACTTTATATAGGTATTAGTTTATAATCATGCAACAACAAAACCAATACATAATTAGTTATTCAGTTTTACGACTTTTTTATGACTTGTCGAGTATGTCAACAAGGTGTAAACCATTATTTATTTATAGTTTTTAATTTGTATTCACTTAATTACGCCACGCATTCAGATTTTATTGTTATTGCTTGGTTTTTTTTTAAACGATCCAAGTATTGTTTACAATGCTAGTGCTGATTACACATTTATTTTCGCCACGGCGACGTAAGTCAGTCGAAATGCATCATTACATCGTAAGCAAGGACGATTTTAATTTTTAGTTAGGTAGTAGAAATTGCAAATCTCACGAAGATCACGTCATAAGCAAGCTATAACTCGTATGATTCCCTTTAAGACAGCGTGTGGCGGTAAATGTACATAATAAAAAAAAAAGTTCCAGTAAATTTCCCCTCTAAATTGACATTAGACCCCAGATGCCTTAGAGTACGTTCAGATGACAAGCGCTCAACGCGCGTTTTGATAACGCGCGTTTACAACTACATACATTTTATTCAGGCAGTACACATGCTAACGCGCGTTTTAATACAGCGCGCGTTGAACGCTGCGCTAGCGCTCGACTGTTGTCACGCGCGTCAACGCGCGCCTTGAGATCATTGGTGTTCTATATTTCCGTTCAGTTGAGCGCGCGCTTTCGACGCTCTTTTTCTTCTGGTGAAATGCAATATCGCACAGCGTTTCTATCTGCTACGAGTTCATCGTTTATGAGAGCCAGTAACTCATCAAATGACTTGATGGACATTCTGAAGAAGTTAAAAAAATTGGGTTCGAATTGCCATAACTTAGGATACAAAATTATGTACTGGCTTTCAGTCAGCCTGTGTGACAAAATTGGGTGGACCCAATATCTGCGTCTTCTGTCGCGTCGTTTCAGCCGTCGGTATAGAATCACTGTTAAAACTGTTTCAACGTCCATCTTCAACAAATGTAAGAACTGTACTGAATACCATGACGGTCGCGGCAACGCGCGTTCGACGCCTGACAAGCGCGTGTCATGTAAACACTATACAAAAATTTTACGCGCGTTGATCGCTTGTCATCTGAATGAACGTACTCTTATTCCCCAAACTTATACAACGTGTAACGTTAAACGCGCAAAACCTCTCGTGGGGTAACTCAGCCCATGTTACTGAATTGTTCAGTTACAAGGTTTTTCATACAAAATGAGAAATTGATCGGACCCATCAGTATGAAAAATCTTTAATTTTTTTTTTGTGAATTTCCAAAAGTCTTAGATTTTTTGTTTGTTCAGTAAAATGGACTGAGTTAACCCACGAGAAGTTTTGCGCTTTTAACGTTACACGTTGTATAACAATCATTACCTTTCTTTAACAGCCCCCTCGGTTACCCAACCTGGTACAAGGACGGCAAAAAGACCGGTGAAAAGCCAGGAGAGAGAGTCAGCGCCCACAACCGCACCAGTGGCAAGAGATTGCTGATCAAAGACACAAGGCCCGAAGATCAGGGAGAGTACAAGTGTGTCGTCGAGAATGAAGTGGGACCGAAACAGACACACACCATGAAATTGACTGTAGTCAGTAAGTATCAAAACGTTTTAAGAAAAGCGTCCACAGGTCCGCATCGTACGTGTCGGACGCATCGCATCAAACGGATTAATTAGACTGCGTCCGCTGTATCGGCAGCGATCGGATTGCCGACGCGATTATCAGCAATCGGATTGCTGATGCCACCTGATGTCCACTAATAGGCATTCCGTATGATGTCAACGATACACATCGCATGTAGGCATTGCCGATGAGCCGTCCGTACGATGCGGATTAGTGGACGCAGTTGTATGAGTTTTAATACGAGGCAAACTATAATCCGTTGCGTACGATACGTCCGATATGTGTGATGCGGACCTATGGACGCTTACCTTAAGGCCGCTATCACACGGACTGCACCACAACAACCGCACGCAGTTGTTATAATTCAACTGCAGGCAGTTGTCTGCAGTTGGATCTAACTTCACGAAGTTGACGCCAAGCATCTAGATCCAGAGCCAATGTTAGGTATCAATCAATCAATCAAATCGTTTATTTCAACTAGGCCAATTACAGGATTTACAGGCACCTATGAATCAAAATCAAAAATCAAATCGTTTATTTCAAGTAGGCCAGTTACAGGCACTTTTGAATTGTCAAAAGACAAAATTATAATAAAATAGTTTAAAAAATAGTTACGGTGCTACAGTCCCATTCACAAGACATAAAAACTGTGAAAGTACCGTAGATGCCCGTTCCAAGAAGTAGATCTCTATGGAGAGGAATGAGCAACAAACTCCATGGACACTCTTTTTCAATCGCCAAAATTTTTACAAAACTTTTGTTACATCATTCAAGTTTGACGTCGAAATGGCTCCAGGACTAACTGCAGATTAAAGGCTTATTCAGACCTAAGCGGTATTCGCTACCGTCTGCGGCAGAGAAAACCCAGTGGGTATGCGGTAATATTACTGTTCACACCAAAACGGATTTCGCTATCCTTGTGGGTAGAATAATGCGCGGTATGTACCTCCTCTACCCACAGCGGCAGCGAATATCGCTCAGGTCGCTCTAGTCGCGGTACTTGATACTAAATACCTGAGCGAAACCCGCGCGGTATGTAACTCTACCCACAGTGGCAGCGAATATCGTTTAGGTCTGAATAGCGTGATAAGGCGTCGGCTGCTTCGTTGTTATCACCGTGCACGTATTTGATCTGCGTGCAGAACTGACTGATGTAGTGTAGCTGTCTCTCTCTTCGTGGTGTGTCGCTGCTACTTGGCGTTCTTGTCAGCGCGTAAGTAAGCGGTTTGTGATCGGTGTATATTGTAAGGTCACTGCCCTCTATGAGTCGTCGTAGATGTTGAACAGCGGTGTACATTGCTAATAGTTCGCGATCGTACACGCTGTATCGTCGCTGCGTCTCGCTCATGGTTTTGGAGAAGAATGCCAGTGGTTTCCAGATGTTGTTGACTTTTTGTTGTAGGACGGCGCCGATGCTGGTATTTGATGCGTCGGTGAATAAACATAGCGGCGCGTTAGGTATCGGATGAGTCAATGTTGTTGCCTCGAGGATGCTTTGTCGGCATTTCTCAAAGGCTTCTTCTGCTACTTGTGTCCATTGAATGGGAGTCTTGTCATTCTTCTTGCTATTGTGTAGGTATTTATTTAGTTCATGTTGTTGCTCGGCTTGATGTGGTAAACAACTGCGATAAAAGTTTATCATTCCTAGAAATCTTCTTAGTTCTTGAACTGTCTGTGGTTTCGGATAGTTGACTATGGCTTGTATTCGTTCTTGAGTGGGTTTTATTCCTTCTGCTGATACCTCGTATCCGAGGAACTCGATTTTTTCTTTTTCAAATTCACACTTGTCGATGTTGAGACTGACGCCGTAGGTGTTTAGTCGTTCTAGCACTTGCTCTAGGTGGCGCTGGTGTTCTTCCTTGTTTTTAGAGTGGACAAGAAGATCGTCGACGAAGCAGAACACGTTGTCATCTAGTCCTCGTAGTACCTCGTGCATGAAACGTTGAAAGGTTTGACCGGAGTTTCTTAGGCCAAACGTCATGCAGGTAAATTCGAAAAGACCGAACGGTGTTATAATAGCTGTCTTCTGAGCGTCTTCTTTTGAAATAGGAATCCAAAAGTATGCCATTTTGAGATCAAGTTTTGAGTATATTTTCTTGCCGTGAAGTTGGTATGTGAAATCTTGAATTCGTGGAATGGGATATCGGTCTGGAACTGTGACGGCGTTGAGTCTTCTGTAATCACCACATACTCGTAGTGATCCGTCTTTTTTCTTCACGATGTGCAGTGGACTTGCCCACGGACTGTTTGACGGCTTGCATATTCCACTCTCGATCATGCGCTCGAACTCAAGTTTAGCCGCTTTGTACTTGTCGGGCGGTAGAGGGCGCGGCCGCGAGTAGATCGGCGGCCCAGTTGTCTCGATATGATGTGTGACGTCATGCTTAACTGGAGTTTTGAGTGTCATGGGTCGCAGTACATCCGGATATTTCTTTAATAGGTCGTGATGAGTGTGGTCGCGGTTGATGACATGGATTGATTCTTCTTTACTGTTTATCTTGATGGCGTTCACGCTGAGCTCCGTCACACGGTCGATGAGTTTCCTTTGGTGCAAGTCGACTAACAGTTTATGATGCACAAGAAAGTCGGCACCCAGTATTGAAGTCTTTACGTTGGCGACGACGAAAGTCCATTTGAAACTTCTTCGTAAACCTAGGTTGAGCTCGAGTGTGCGCTCTCCGTAGGTACGAATTTCTGTTCCGTTAGCCGCGTAAAGTTTGTAGCTCGCATTCTCCGACGGTCTTGAGTATTTCTGGTTACGTGCGGCTAGCACTGATATGTCAGCTCCCGTGTCGACTAGAAATTTTTCCCTGGATTTGGTGTCGATTACACATAAGCGGCGGTTGGTCTGGTTTACGTCGACAGCCGCCACTGTCGACGTACGTTCTAGTTTTCCTTTTTGAAGGAACACGGCGATTCACATTTTCGTGCTCCATTGCCGAACCGGTAGTGATAACGGCATAGCCAGTCAGGATCTCCGGGCTTACGGGCGTTATCAGTGCGCTGTCTTGAATGTGAACGCGAGCGGAAGCGGCCACGATGTGCGGAGTTTTGACGGGAACGGTGATGCGACGAAAGTTGTTGGTTGCGGAGTTCAGCGACTTCGAGTGATAATTTTTCTATTTGTTTGGTGAGTATGTTGATCTGTAGAGCTGTTATCGCATTTATCTGCCCCTCGTTGACTGCTGAACTTGGTGGTGGAGGGCTTGACGCGGAGACTGCGGCGACTGTCGCTGGTTCAAAATGTTCCATCATTTTGTCTGCCATCGCAGCTAGCACTTCGAGCGACGATTCGGTGTTTACTGAGAGTACGGCGCGCACCTGTGCGGGCAGCTGGTTGAGCCACATAACCTTCAACGCTTCATCTGACAGTAGCTTTCCACTGAGGTCTCGCATCTTACGCAGCAGCTGGCTTGGTCTCAGGTCGCCGAGCTCGAGTCCGCTGAGTAGTTTCTGTAACTGCCTGTGATCTGACTCCTGGTACGTTGAAATAAGTCTCTCTTTGAGCGCGCTGTATTTGCCGGTGCTTGGTGGATGAAGGATGATGTCGCCGATCTGTTCTAGGTCGCTGTTGCCGAGTAGTGGAACGACGAGGTTGAATTTCTGCTCTTCACTGATCTTGCTGGCAGCGACGGCGGCTTCAAATTGCGCGAACCATAGTCGTGGATTTTGGCGCCAGAATGGTGGTAGTCTCGCAGGTAGCGAGATAGATGCCACGTCGTTCTTCATCAATGTGCTGCCCTGCGTATCGCTGAAATCTGCGTTGGCGTTGTCCATGATGTGTTGTCGGTTTTCTTTTCGGAGTTTTCGGGGTTCTCGGGGTTCTCGGGGTCACCACTTTAGCGTTGGGTAGCTAACTGAACCATTATCTTCGTGTTGAGTGAAATAAAACTCAGGATTGAAGTCAATAATCCACTATTTTATTGTCTAAACTTACGCTACTTATATCTACAAAAACAATAGTACACTTATAGCTAATACCAAACATAATATTTACAATTTCCACCAATGGCGATGCGATGTGTAGATTGGGAGGACGCGCGCAGGTGCGCAGGTGCGCGGGCCCGCGGGGCGACGTTCTGCGCACGACACCGCGCGCAGCCGTACATTTCTTGAGCCTAAGTATAAATATGAGTGGCGCGCGGAGCGCGGTCCTTTCTGCCGAACGCCGTCGCCGAGTGAAGATTCCAAGCCACGTGTTCCGTCTGCGAAGTTCTGTTGGTTGAAGCGAAGATCCGCAGGGTGCTGGAGCTTCTGCATGCGCTTACAAATCGCTTCCAAAGCGAAGCTTTCTTATTTCCGCCAGTGTACGTCTTGCTTCACTATTTCCATAACAGAGATCTTCAAAACGTGGTACTTGGTTGGTACTGGTAACTGGTATGGTATGGTGGTACGGTAATATGGTGGTACGGTAATATGGTGGTTGGTAGTTCTCTGGTAACTGTGAGCACTATTTCGTTGGTAATAAGGTAATAAATACTGTGCCACTACAGCCTTTACTGCATGCGGTCGGCGGTGGTCAGTTCGAGACTTGGCAGTCCCATTCGTCTTAAAATTTATTTACCTACCGAAGATTTTTTTTCCGTAGCATAAAATATCTGTTTGCTGGGTAAATTCCTTCATGGGCCTGTCATGGAATATTATTATGAGGTTGTATCGAGTTTCTTCCGTGACTCGGAAAGCCATTGGTCTCAATTATCATTTTGTAATCTTTGACAGTCGTTATTATTAGTCAGCAGCTCGAAATTCTGACAACCAGTCTTAATACAGGGTATTTTGTTGCCCAGTTACTGGGTTGTGTAAATCAGACTAACTTTATCAAGTTAAATTGAAGTCAAACCCAACATACCTAAATATGAAAAGGCTAAAAAGTTGATGACTATTTGGTGGTTATTTCCCTGCTAAGATTATCTTAACTTTACAGGTGCGCCAAAACTCTCCAAGAAATCAGAGAAGCAAGTCAATGTAAAAGAAGGTGAAGATGTCTCTATTCCCTGCAAAGTTACTGGCCTGCCAGAGCCTAAGGTGTCTTGGACATACAACGCGAAGACTCTTGGCGAGAGGGCCACATACAAAGACGGAGTACTGACCATCAAGAACGCCAAGAAAGGAGACACAGGATACTACGGTTGCAAAGCTGAAAACGAACACGGTGATCTGTATGCCGAGACCTTAGTCCATGTTGCTTAGACTGATGTTAATTTATAACTACTTTTAAGATTAAACTTGTATAATGCCATCATCATTAAATTAAACTATTAATTTGCAAGTATGATTGAGTTTTTATTTAAATTAGTGAACGAAAATTGACCAAAATTCATTCAATTAAAAATGTGTACCTATTAAGTTTAAAATATAGCTTTTTGACACTCCCACAATTGCTCCCACATATTATGCCTGAAGGAACAGGCGACGCGTCAGCCACGAATTATAATACAAAGCATTTGGAGCCACTTTTGGGCCAATCTTCAATTTTTGGACTTCCGTTTTGGATAATGACGCGCGATACTTTTACTGCTGGTGCAACCATCCATTGACAAAAAACGAAAATATATATTATTTTAATTTCATTAAAGTTAAACGTAATTAAAATTATTTATATTTTTGTTTTTAGTCAATGGATGGTTGCACTAACAGGAAAAGTATCGGGCGTCATTATCCTAAACGGAAGTTCAAAAATTGAAGATTGACCCTTTTACACTATGAACCAGAAAAAATTACTTCACTAGTTTTAACAAGGACAATACAAAAGCCTAGGAGCCATGCCAGCAATAAAAAAACTGACATGACATTGACATTGACGTTAATTGGATTTGGCAGATCAATGACAACTAGCGATGGGTCGTTGACGGTTTTTCCGTCAACGAAACGTTAACGTTGATTCACGTTTGTCAACTAGTTAATCAACTAGTTAAATTCGTCAACGAGTTGAATGAGTTAACGTGTTCATCTCGTTAACGAATTTAACTGTCAACTTGCAACGTAAACCGTTGATTCATTAAACGGTTTATAATCAACGATTGCGCGTTTAATTTAAGAAACAATTTGATTCAAATTTTGTATTGGAAACGTTTTATGTACAGACGCCAGCACGTCAACCTACCCGAATCTGTCAGATTTTACCAATCAAACATTAACCTTCTACTCTTGTAATAAGGTTGAAATTCTATTAAAGAAATCTGTCAGATTGTGGTAGCTTGATGTGCTGGCGTCTGTACAAACTAACATCTTAAATTATTTGAAATAAAAATATTTTTATTACATTTTTCACAGAGGACTGTTCGCTATACCTCGTGCGTCTCAGAAAATAGTACATTTCAAATAATACATTGGGATAATTAAACAAACTCCACCAATATTTATGTACTATTCTTAAAATAAATAATTCGGAAATCAACTCATTCAACCGCTCGCAATCTATGACTTTAAAAATATCGAACCATAAAACTCAACGTTGAAGATAACGTTTGCGTTCTCGTTAATTCAACTCGTTGAATTGAACGAACGAACGAGTTCAACTCATAAACGTCGTTGACGTATTCAACTAGTTGTACACTCGTTCGTTCGTTCTCGTTAATTCAACTCGTTGAATCAACGAGTGCGAACGAACGAACGACATCAACTCATAAACGTCGTTGACGAATTCAACTAGTTGATTCATATTCAGTTAACGTTAATACGTTGACAGGAGATCAACGGTTGATTCAACTAGTTCGTTGATTCAACGCTCATCCCTAATGACAACGCGTATAACCTGAAAATTAAAACAGAAAATTCAAAACAAAGGCGAAATATAATTTAAAATCATGATTTTCATCTACATATTAAGTGTGATATCCTTCGCCGTTCAGGCAATATTTATTACACTGGCCATTGGTAAGTAGTACACAAAAAATAAATAGAAAATTCAATTCAATTAGTGATGTATAAAAATCGTAAATTATGTGTTAAAATATGAATTACGGATTAAATAACAGTATTTTCCTTATAGATAATACGTTTAAAAGATGACATATGCCCTCTTAAATGGTAGAAATGTTACAATAAAGTAGTAAAAACTATATATAAATAGTTTTTCTTTTAAGAAAATAAATCGTTTGTAAATTCTGCTTTATCATTCTTCATTAATATTCTCAATGTCTCTTGCCGGGTAATTAATTTTAGTTCATTACTATACGTATCACGGATCAAATAATTAAAGAAATAACTGCCAAAGCATTTCTTTATGGACATTTCCTGTATCAAACAGGCAAAACTGGCAATAATCCAGAAAAAAATTGGCAGAATTGAATTAATAATTATGGCTGTTTAGAAAAGTCATAAGTAAGTAATTTAGAAAAGTAATAAGTATTCCTGGGTTAGAAAAGTCTGTAGCATTATTGTTTACAAATCTATTCTTTTTGGGTCAATAGGCAATTGAAACATACAAGTAAAAAAAATGTGTTTAAAATAAAAGTTTAGACTGGCCTGTTGGTCTAGTGGTTAGTGACCCTGGCTGCTATACCGGAGGTCATGGGTTTTGATTCGCAACCAGGACAAATGTTTGTGTGATGAGCACGATCATTTGTTCTGTGTCTGGGTGTAATTTATCTATAATATATATGTAGGATTTAGAAATGTATAAGTATGTTTTTCAGTTGTCTAGTACCCATAACACAAGCTCTGCTTAGCTTGGGACTAGATGCCATTGTGTGATAGTTGTGGAATAATATTAAAATTGTTACAACATAAAAATTACAAGTTCTTACCTCAGTCATGAAAGATATTCTCATCTTTCAACTGGTAAAAATTTTTGGAATTGGTCTAGTAGTTTCGGAGCCTATTCAATACAAACAAACAATCAAATCTTTTTTTTTTTGTAATAATTATTAATGTCGACTAGCTATGGCCGCGACTTCGTTCGCATGAATGTCGGAACATAACAATGTACTTTTTTATTAAAATAAAGGAATTTTTCTAAAATAAAAGTAACCTAAGTTACTCCTTATTTTATTAGCTACCTGCCAATAGAAGTCCCGTTGAAATTGGCCCAGCCATTTCAGAGATTAGCCATTACAAACAGGCAGACAAAAATTGTAAAAAATAATATACCGTAAAACCGGCCAACATTGCCCGCTTTTTTTCTTATTTTTGAGATTACGAAAAAAATATTGATCAGAGCTCGTAATCAAGTACACCATGGTAACAATTACTATTATAGGCTTCAAATCACGAAATCTGGAGCTTCTAGCTTTAACAGAATCCGAGAAAAAGGCAATTAAAGAGCCGGGCAAAATTATACGCACGACCGTCCAACATTGCCCACCCTTAATTTCTCTAAAACTATCAGCTAGAGCTTTGAAAATAAGATATGTTTTAGTGAATCATGCAAAGTTGCCATTCTTCATGATCAATATATCAAAAACGTTATATTTTTAATTTTACTGAGGTGGGCAATGTTACACTACACATCAGCTGCTTTTTCATACAAACTGAAACGGTGGGCTAGGGTTGCCACACACTAATGTAATAAATAATAATCTGCTTTTAAATAAAATCTTTTTATAAATAAGAAATCAGTCAGGTACAATAGTTATAAATTGCACGTATTATTATACTTAAGGTTAATATTAAAGATTCTAAAACAAATCTTACAAAGAAATTAAAAAAAAAATGGTATAACAAAGATTACAAGGAAAAATAGTCATTGCAATGCATGCCAGGCAGAAGTTGTAACGTAAAAATATAGTATTTACGTTTAAAAAGAGTTTTAACATAGGAATTATAAAACATTTTGGTTGATAAAACTGAGTTAACTCTTACTAGATATAATGGGTGCCATCCCTAACACGATTTTTGCTGTGGGCAATGTTGTCACTCCTATGTTCACGCAAGCTCGGGAATCATTGCCCACTGCATTATCTTGAAGATTTTACGTTTTATCGGTCTCAAACTAGCATAGAAATGAAGCTTGGTTCTTTTTATTACTGGAATATTGAAATAACTTACCTGAGAGATGTTGTACGCTGTCAGTGTGTAAAAACGTAAAACAAGATTTTTGCACCACCTCAGACTAGTCCTACTTTAAACATGTCTCGCCGACAACTGAGTGAACTTAGCGAAGTAACTAATACTTAGTTTTGTCAGGAAAATAGTCTAGTTTACCCTAAAGATTAAATAATGTTGTCAGCTATTTAAATTTATTTACAATTCAAGATTTTAGTTATTTTTCGTATTTGGGCAAAGATATCCGCCAAGGGCAATGTTGGCCGGTTTTACTGTATTTGTATGTAAAAAAACGGTTATATCAATATTACAAACAGACACTCCAATTTTATTTATTTGGATATTATAAGATGATGAAAAAACTATAATTTTGATTTCATTTCAGCGGCTGGTCTATATTATTTAGCTGAACTAGTAGAAGAATACACAGTTTTAGCCAAAACTATTATCACATGGACTGTCATTGTAAGTATTAAGAAAGAAATAAATGTACAATGTTATTTTGTGAGTTGGTGGAGCATTTGTTGCAAAGAATTTCCTCCGAAAATCAGCCTAGATTTTAAGTAAATTACTTCATCATCATCTGCCTGCCTTTTCCCAACTATATTGGGTCAGCTTCCAGTCGAACCAGATTCAGCTGGATATCAGTATTTTACATGGAGCGACTGCCTGTCAAACCTCCACAACCCAGTAACTGGGTAATACAATACCCCATGGTAAGACTGGTTGTCAGACTTTGGAGCTTCTGACTAACAGTAACGACTGTCAAAGATCTACAAATGACAACCGGGACCAACGGCTTTACGTGCTTTCCGAGGCACGGAGGAAACTCGCTATGACAGATGGTCACCCATCCACAGACCAACCTCGGCAAGCGCGGCTTAACCCGGAAGATCGGCCTGTGCGGCTGTCATTATTGAGCCACGAGCTCCTCCTCTTTAAGTAAATTACTTCTGACTAAAAAAAACATGGGTGATCCTTGCAGTTGCAAAGTTGTTGTTACTGACAAACATCTGATATATCTTGACCATTTAAAGTCAGACTTCAGTTTTTATTTGTTGTACCATTTTCCGACTACAACTGCGCGCTCTGGTCAAATTTAATAGCGCTCGCTTACACACTTCCATACTAAGACACTCTAAACTCTCAAAGAGGAGGCCTGAGTCCCAGCAGTGGGAAAATTTATAGGTTGATGATAACATCTATAACTCAAAGGGTGACTGACTAACATAGTGATCTATCAATGCACAGTCCAAACAACTGGATGGACCGGGCTGAAGTTTGGCATGCAGGTAGATGTTATGACGTAGGCATCAACTAAGAATTGATTGATTGATCAATTCTACCCCCAAGGAGATAAAACAGGGGGTGAAAGTTTGTATGAAACTTTGTCAATTTTATAAAAATACATGTTAAGTTCCGACATCCACGCGAACTAAGTCGGGGATAGCTAGTTCTAAAATAAAACTAAACAATATTTTCAGGCCACAGCCGCTATCCACATATGCCTCCAAATCTTCGAAGATATACCGCTCCACCTGAACGCCCTAGGGCTCCTACAACAAGTCCTACATGGTCTACTGTTGAGGGACTTCCCAGTCGTGAGGGTCACCAGCATTACCTTCATATCGGCCATACTGACTCTTGTACTACACCATTATTTGGCATTCAAATTCTTCGGAACTGTGTTTTATAATTTTTCGGAGGTAAGATTTCATTTTACCTATCTAAAATACGAAAAAATAAAATATTTTAGCCTCAGATCAAAGAAATAGGCAGAACCAAAGTTAATACAAAATCAAATTGAATGCTATATTGCACGTTTACCACCGGACTGCGCTTATAAAGGTCTATGCAAAATTTGCTACTTTAGGACCCTTCGTAGTTTGGCAGATTTGCCCGTTGCCCGTTCGCGCGATCCCGTAACAACTGGAGCACATGTTCTTACTACAACAACAACGTGGTGACAGACTTGCCCGTCCATACTGCCCGCGGGCATGTCTGTCTAGTGAGTTCCTCGCTTTAGTTATGCGTGAAACTTTTTTATTTTATTTTTAACTAGTGACCAGCCCCGGCTCCGCATGGGTGCTATCTCTACTGTATTATGCATATTATTTTATGCAAAACTTGTTGCGTAGTTTTAAAGATCTAAGCTAATACTAGAAGGACAGACAGACAGCAGGCAACTTTGTTTTATTTTATACTATGTAGTGATTCATATCTTATAATTCAAATATTATTAAAATTGCAGGTGTTAGCATACTTTACGCTATGTCTGTGGGTGGTGCCTTTCGCATTGTTCGTGTCTCTATCAGCGAATGACTACGTTTTACCCACCACTGGGGAGAAACAACCACTATTATTAGGTAAGTATTTATACTTAGAACATTTATGGTAAGCGTCCACAGGTCCGCAACGTAGGTACCTACGTTGCGGACCTGTGGACGACAGAAATCCGTTTAATCCGATACGTACGTATCGGATTAAACGGATTTCTGTGTCGGCAGCGATCGGATTGCCGACGCGAGTATCAGCAATCGGATTGCCGATGCCACCTTCATCGTTTCCTCTGATCGGCATTCCGTATGACGTCATCACGTCATCATGAAATAAAGGGAAAGATACATTACATTACCTGTTGTGTGTGTGTTACATTAAGATAATTTAAAGTTATACATCCCGGGATTTAATGTATATTAATATACATTATAACTGCTGTGTCTGAAGCCCTTTCTTCCCCTTTACAATAAATAGGTTTGTGTTTAAACACCACCCAAAAAAGTACCTATTTTACTACCAAAAAAATTCTAAACTGTTACCAAAATGGATAAATGGTCACCAAATAACGTTTCCTAAGTAATAAAGAAATAAACCTATAATGTGTAATAAAAAAATCTACCTAAGCAGGGTCGACGAAGCTTCTATTTCTGTGTACAAGGTTTAAAGGAACCTAACCAAACCGAACTTCGGGGTGTCCCTGAAATCTTGCTAAAGCGAGTTTTAGATTTGGTGACCATTTATCCATTTTGGTATACAAAAAGAACTATTGATGCACATTTAAATTTTAGCCTTTACAATAAAACCCTTTTCTTTTCCAGGTGACAGCAACGTCCTCACAGATTATTTATCACGGAAATCAAAGCGATATAGTCTCCTCTCTTTCTTCAGTTTCGCGAAAGACTCAATTTTACCTCAGCGGAGTAAGAAAGCTTTCTGAGGTTTAGTACTAACTGCTCATTTTATTATACTACACTTATTGGTAGCGTACCTTTGTCGGCATCGTTTGAAACCGAAAGCGGTCGAAATTGAAGATCCCTTTGATCTTGGCGAGCCGTTCGATCTTGAAGAAATTTAATAAGTTATGTGGTTTTATGTCGACGCTTTTATGGAAATAACTTAATTTATATTTGATAATTATCAAGATAATTAATTTATGTGATAATTATCAAGATGATTATTTTATTTGATAATTATCAAGATGATTATTTTATTTGATAGTTATCAAGATAATTATTTTCTTTAGTAATTATCATGATCATTATTTTATTTGATAGTTATCAAGATAATTATTTTCTTTAGTAATTATCATGATAATTATTTTATTTGATAGTTATCAAGATAATTATTTTCTTAAGCAATTATCATGATTATTATTTTCTTTGATATTATTAAGCCTGTAAATACTTCACAACTTGATATCCATGCAAATACATAACTTGATCTCTTTAATTTCTTCAAACGATAATTTCGTTACTAAAAAATAAATGAAACACTTAACAATAATTGACACATATCGTAAAAATGTTTGGTAACAATATTTTGGATAAGTTAAATACTTAATTTGCGTTCATAACGTCACCGTACTTAACTTTTTAATTAAATGGAATAATTATAGCTGTGTTAGGACTGATTTTTCAATGGTCAGTGCTCAAATCTGAGAAATAAAAATGGCGGTTTGAGAGCTGTCAAACCGCCATTTTTATTTCTCAGATAAAAGTTATCTGACTATTGATAAATCAGCCCTTAGTTAGATAAAATATTTGTTATTAATTTATTCTTGAATTAGTTAAATTTATTACAGTACATAGCTATTTATTTATAATACTTTTTACTAACGATATTTTCACACATAAATGAATGTGAGAGATATAAACAAGCGCGGGCCCGTGTATAGTAAATTGTGCATGTCAAGGAAAAGATTTAAAACCGTTCTTTTCCTACACATGGCCTTTGCGCTCCGGGACATTATGCTTGATTGTCATTACTGTGACATAGTTATAAAAAAAATACTGTTATAAAAAAACATGCAATCGACTTCAAAAAAAGGTAATGAAATGTATAGCAGCAATTGCGACTTCATTGAAGATTTCCCTCAATTTCTGTAAGATCCCGTCATCAGATCCTGAACTGAGGGATATAACAGTCATAAAACCAGACTTGTTCCAGTGAGTGAACGAGATGGCGCTAGACGACTTGTATAGCTCTGTCACTTTCCCACAATGGAACTCTAGCTTTTATACGTCATGTTTTCACCGAGAAGTCGTGGAACGAATGTAAAAAACATATTCGATCATTTGAGAACCTCCTCCTTTTTTAGAAGTCGGTTAAAAATAAATAAAGCTGTACACGGCGCCTCCCAATCTCCCTCTGAAAGGTACGACTCATACCAACCGGCCGGGGCCGGCGGCATTTTATAATGCGGTAAAGAACATTGAAATCTATCAACAGTAAATACAGTTCATATTTCCTTGCAAAGTTATCTCCGTCGGCATTCCGCGACACGTAGCAACGTGTCCCGTAAGTTGCATGCAAATATGAACTGTATTTACTGTTGATAGATTTCAATGTTCATTACCGGATTTTTTGGTGTGAATCGTATGAAATATAACATCTAGTCAATGAAAGACAATATGTAAATATAATTAATCATAATTTTATGTAGGTACAAACGCCAGCAGGTCAACCTACCCGAATTTGTAAGATCAAAAATTAACCGACAGACTGACAGACCTGTTGGTCTAGTGGTTAGTGACCCTGACTGCTATGCCAGAGGCCGTGGGTTGGATTCCCACCCAGGACAAATGTTTGTGTGATGAACACGATCGTTTGTTCTGTGTCTGGGTGTAATTTATCTATAATATGTATGTATTTAGAAATATATAAGTATGTTTATCAGTTGTCTAGTACCCATAACACAAGCTCGGCTTAGCTTGGGACTAGAGGGCGTTGTGTGATAGTTGTGGAATATATAAAAAAAAAACCTTTTTCTATTGTGATAAGGTTGGAAATGGATTGAATTTTTTTTACAGATTAAGTGAAGTTGATGTGCTGGTGTTTATACTTGTATATACATATATTATGTCATCTTGTACTAGCTTATTATAAACTGTGTAATTTGTAGGGTAGTACAAAATATTTATGTAAAAAAAAATTTTTTTTCATTGTGATAACGTAAATAGGGTATCCCTTTTCGTCACCTAAAACTTTTCCGTCTTACAACAAAAAAGTTAAACATCTGTTGAATGTATCTTTACCACCTAAGTTCACATTGTGGGATGCAAATGCAATAAACGTACTGAGTATTAAATAGTTGTCTTGGAAGTGTCGACATTTGACGTTGAAATAAGACCGTTTTACAGTCACACTTGTTTTAGACAAGTCATTAACAGATGATTAACTTTTTGTTGTAAGGCTGTTGATGTTGATTTCTTGAGGCTAAAATAAAGGTTTCTCTCGCCCAAACTAAAGCGTGATGTAATGATGTGACACATTAAGGGTAACAGCACACATACCTACTCGGAAACAGTTCGTACCTAATCGCATCAAGAGCCGTTTACTGCGTTATTATTTGTATGAAACTAACTACTGCAAAGCAAACTAATTGGAATCGAAACCCATGGTGCGATGCGATGCGATTCCAACTATAAGTGAGAATCAACCTTGCCACTACGACATATGACACAAAAAGCGTTGATATCTACGGGTAGATGAAAAACGAAACACGATCGCCACGACGACGTCAAATGGGAGACCAACCAGCAGTCATCAAATGGTAAGCGCGGCCTCGTATAGCTGTAGTCTAGTCGACGTATCGGGGCTTATAATCCACTTTAGTAATACGTGATTACGTAAACGCCTTTTTAACGACGAAGCAATACGGTGACGATCTCTTTCCCAGTTGATATGTGTGCTATGACCTTATGTGCGACTGCTAAAAGGCTCGATCGTTTGTTTTTTGCATTAAGAGGTCCTACCATGGCGTCTTGAAGTGAGAAGTGTCATTGTGGGAAAGAGAAAGAGCTATACAAGTCGTCTAGCGCTATCTCCTTTCTACAGTGGAACTACTCTCGCGTAATTTAGATTCACGATTGATGTAAATAGCGAGTGTATATACTTTGGGTGATAATTAAATGTATAAGGAGTAAATAACTTTGATTTTTTTTAAATTTAGAACCCACTGTTTTTAATCATTTATCGCCTTACCTCAAAGAGAAAATCTATTGAACACTTGTCTAAGAAAGTGTTTCTGTAAAACGACCCTTATATCAACGTGAAATGTCGTTTTGACGTTAACAGTTTATAAGACAAGTGTTCAATGATTTGTAGTAAGTCGGTAAGCATTTATAGACACTTTAGATTTGTTAAAAGGAAAAAATAGCTACAAAAATATGGTGCTACAGTCCCATTCACAAGACATAATAACTGTGAAAATACCTTAGATCCCAAAAAAAAAACAACATATTTCCCTTAATTGAGCAACACATTTATTTTATTATTTACAAAAGATGAAGCTATTAATTTAGACCTACATCAATGCCACGACGCCCCAGCAACACCACCATGATGAACTCTCATATGTAACTTCCAACTCGTCACTTGCACAAAAGCCCTGCCGCATTCCTTACACACATGCCTCTTATCATTCGTATGTATCCGAGTATGTATTTCCAAAGTCTTTTTTCTCTGAAACGTCTTCTGGCAGAACTTACATTCGAAAGGCCTCGAATCATCGTGGCGAACCATGTGCCGTTTCAAAAGATCCTTACTAAAAACTTTGAAGCCACAAACTTCGCAGGCAATTGATTTCTCCTTCAAATGAGTTCTCAATTTATGTTGTACCAGTCTACTTTTCATTGTGAACACTCTTTCACATTCGTCGCAGTTAAATTGGAGCTTTTTAACATCGTGGACTAATGCTAAGTGGCGTTTCTTCAAGTATTGTGATGCCAAAATCTCTGGACATTTAGGACACTTCAACATCTCAGTTTTATGAACTCTTTGGCAATGAATCTGTAAGGAATATTGATTTCTAAACACTTTATCACATTTTCTACAATGTAAGCCTTGAGCGAACGTGTGAACGTTTTTTATATGGCTCAAAACGTTTGCTTTTGCAACGAAACCTTGTCCACAAATCTCGCATAAGAAGGTTTTGTATCTATTATGATATTTGTGAGCATGCTTTAATAGGGTTCCGAAAAATCTAAACTCCTGTCCGCATTCGTGACAAGACATGCCGTCGTCGGACAAATTGAAGGTAAAGATGCATTTAACTATTTCCCTATTGAATTTGAAATGGTGTACTGAAGCTATGTGGTTGACAAATTCGTCGAAAACCCGGAATTCTTGTCCGCATTTCCTGCAGTTGATTTCTGAAGTGTCTAATTTTACTCGGCTTCCAATTAGACTTCTGAGGACATTTTTGAGGTTAGCACCTTTATGTTCTTCTATTGTGTGGTCTTTTAGGTTAACGCAGTCTACAAAGGCACAGCAGCAGTAGAAACACATATATTTGTTGGCAGCCCACCTAAAAGGGAGTATCGATGAATTTTCTATGATAATAGTCATTAATTTTGCTAGGTCATCTTTTCTTTGCTTTTCTGCGAGTCTTAATTCTTCTGTTTCATCGCTATCTGTAACAAGATATTTGAGGATTTAGAATATGGAAAAGTGTCCAGATATTATAAACTAGCTGATGTCCGCGGTTTCTTCTGCATTGAGGTCGTGTTACCAGGATAAAAAGTGTCCTATGTGTTAATAAAGGTTTTTAACTATCTTTAGGTTAATCATCACACAAATTCAGTAATTTTTGAGTGAATAGTTTTAAACTTTTGCATTAATTAAAGCAGGATGAGAAATATCTATCTAAAATTATTGAATTTCAAAATACCTACCTATTTAAATATGCTGGGAAACACAATCGTGGGCAAAACTCAGTTGGATTGAAATATATTGGTCGTTTCGAAGTATAAAGTTAAATAAATCATCAATAAAATAAAACAATACTTTTCAATGTTTGATATAATTTATTCTTACAATGTAATTTAAATACACAATGAAGCCTTAAAATGTAAAAGTCTTACTACAAAAAAACACGTGTCATGTTAAACACTTGTCTAAAAAAGTGTACCTAACTTCAAAACTAACCTTATTTCAACGTCAAATGCCGTTTTGCAGTTGACAGTTTTTTAGACAAGTTTTCAACCGATGTTTTAACTATTTGTAGTAAGACTGAAGGTAATATATATTATTTAATCACGATTGAGATTAATTAAAAAATCGAGAAATTACAGAAATTGAGATCGGCAATAAAATATGACTCCTAAGAAAAATGGCAGTGACAATAATTACACAAGCCTTCGTTATACCTATACCACGCAAAATACGCGCATATGACGTGAAGTTGCGGATACGAGCCCGTTTTACAATACAATACTTACAATAGTTAATATACTAAAGAGTCAAACTACGCAATCGACAGCGCGGCTCGAAAGCTTTGTAAATCAAGTCCTTATGGAACATAGTCTGTATCATTCCACTACTGGGCGCCACGCTTTTGATCAATTTGGATTTTGTTTTCTGATTCTTGGATCAATAATTTGAATTCCTTTGCCTCCATCAATTTGGATCAAACTAAGTAACGCTGTGACATCATAAACCGTTCAGAATGGAATGAAGAATTCGATTTTGTTGGTAAAAGATTTTGGTGTACTGAATCGTAGGTTCATTCAAGTCCAGAGGCCTTACCACGAGATCTTAACGCGATCATTTAGGCTGTGGGGGAAACAGACAGAGCTATACAAGTCGTCTAGGGCCATCTCTTTCTCACAGCCTAAACTTCAGGTTGCTTACCATGACGTCGATGAGTGTGGGAAAGAGACAGACACTTCGTTCCCACACTGGAATTACTCGCGCTGCTCGCAATCAAATTCGCGACACAGGTGTGAATGCGTATGAAATATTAAGAATTAAGATTTCCATTGTCCATTCATTTTCCACCCAAGAGCGTCTCCTTAGCCTTACTATTATGCTTTGCCATGTGAGCATCATAAGTCTTCTGCATCTTAAACCGTAAACCACAAAGGGAGCATTTGAAATTCTTGGCAGGATCGTGAACATTCATATGACGCAACAAAGCCCGCATGTCATATCCCTTGTGGCCGCATATATGGCAAGTCGTGAATTTCTCCTTCAAATGCACCACAGAAATATGTTTGAGTAAAGTACTTTTTCTAGTGAAGATTTTCGGACACTTATCGCAGGGAAATTGGAAGCTTTTCACATTATGATCTAGGGCAATGTGACACCTTTTCGTGTATCTACTTTCGAACGTCTTAGGACATAAATCGCAAGTAAATTTTCCAGTTTTGTGATATTTCCTGCAATGGTTCGCTAAATGGACTTTGCTTTCGAAGTTTTTGTCACAGAACGTGCAATTCGTTTTTATAGCGGAGTGTATGTTTCTAATATGATGTTTGATTGTTCCTTTCAACGCAAAAGCTAAGCCACAGTAGTCGCAAATGTATTTCCTAGCGTTGTTGTGGTATTTATTGATATGTCTCAGTAAGGGGCCGAAGAATTTGAAACTTTCGCAACATTCGATGCAAATCATGCCTTCGTCAGACAAATTGAATAGGTAACAATATCTATGGAAGACATCTCTATCTATATTTAAATCGTGAGCTTCTGAAAGATGGTTTAAGTAATGATCAAAGCTATGTATAGGCTTGGGACATAGTTTGCAAGAAATTTCAGATATGTCCCACTTTATTCGGCTATGACACCCAATCCTTTTAAGAATCCTACTTATTTTAATTTCATCGTGTTTTTTAGTGTGTTCCTTTAGTTTGGAACACTCGGGAAAGATTTCGTCGCAGTAGAAACACCGATATCGATTAAGGTACCATTTGAAGGGCATTATTGTGGAATGTCCTAGAAGAATCGTGAATATTCTTCGAAGTTCCTCCCGGGACGCGATAGATTTTTCTGGAACGAAAAGAAAAAGACTTTTTTAACTTTTTGGACAGGTTTATTGGAGGGATTGAATTGTACGCATTGTATGAAGAGCATTTTATAAGTTAAACATTCTATTTGTCGATACTTTGAAAAAATAAATCGAATAAAATGGAGCAAGTCAATGCACTGGAGTTTTAAATTTCACTGCGAATATTGTCCTGTTCTTGATGTAGCGCCTCAATAAGTGATCTGAGATTCTCGTACCTACCAAGCGTTTTGCAAATACTTTTATCATGCGCACAGCTTAGGCGTGGAATTCCACTGACGGTGTCTGTATTTCCCTACAGCTATAACCTTGTGGTCTTCAAGTCAGGAGTGAATAGGTTACTTCTAGGCAAGCGTGATAGTGTCAACAGTGGTCAGACGCGAACCAATCGGTAAACAAATCAAAAGGTATAGGGATAACAATGATGCGCAGGTTTTTAGGAGGTCCGGCAGCTAACTATGAAATTTTACACGAAGCGAGTGCCTTTCTGCAGTGGCATTCTCTAAGGTGTATCGTCAATTCGTCATGCAACGCTGCCCCGTCGTCAAAACTAGATTTGGTATTCGCTACTGTGACAACGTGTCGCGACGCTATCTAAGCTCGACGTAGCTTTCTACTATTAGCATAACTGACATCTACTCTATCTCAAGTTGAATGATGTAACAAAGGTTTTGTTATAATTTTAGCGATTGAAAAAGAGTGTCCATGGAGTCTCTTGCCCGTTCTTCTCCATAGAGATCTACGCTTTGGAATGGGCATAGATCTACAGTACTTTCACAGTTTTTATGTCTTGTGACTGAGACTGTAACACCGTAACTATTTTATTTTACTTTTGCCTTTTGACAATTCAAAAGTGCCTGTATCTGGCCTGCTTGAAATAAATGATTTGATTTTGACTATGCAGTTAGAATTTTATTGGATTACACGATACCCCTTATTAGTATCTAAAACTATTTGTCAGATTTTTAGAACACTAGTAACAGGCACAGTATCAAAAAATAACTCAAAACAGAATTTAGATATTTATTCACGAGTAATCAAGCTTTCTTTCAAAATGTACAGTTTCTAAAAAATAGTATGACTATCCTCGATGACAACATCTTTTGAGACTCCCGTTGGAGAGTTAAATAAGAAGGAGTCCTCGGTAATCGGTAGCTTGGATCGCAACAGAACTGGCAGAAAATAATTACTGTAAGTAATTACATAATTATGATAAAGTTTTTTTACAATGTACTCGTATCTAACATATTTACAGCTAAATATCGGGCTACCATTTAGGATGAGGGGCAAAACGGAAAAAAAACCTTGACTTTCTATGATCATCATCAGCCTGTTAATGTTCCCATTGCTGGGAAACAGGCTTCCTCTCTGTGAAAGGGAGTTATTTTCTATACGTAAATTACCTAAAGATACCTCTTTTAAAGCGATCTTTTTCCTCCAGCCATACGATATTTGTGAGAGTTTTTAACAATTAATTTGAAAGGCGAGCGAGCGGCGCACTTAAAAATTCTGCCCGGTTCTAAATTATCGTAGTTTCGGAGCTACATATTTACAATCAATATAATTTAAACCGTTTCGTTTTATAACAACTACGGGGACACATTTCTCCGCACATTTTTCTCTTTAACTTTCAAATGTATATTTTTACAATGTTCTTTTAAAGTCTTTTTAGTTTTAAAAGCTTTGCCACAAACACTGCAGCTAAAGTTCCTTTCCGTACTGTGTTTTAACATGTGAATTTGCATTCTGCTCCCTTCAAAACTTTGCCATCCACAAACTCCGCACGTCACGTTTTTTTCTTGCAGGTGTTTTTCTCTTAAATGCCTCATCATAGTGCTTCGGAAGACGAAGGTTAATGTACATTGAGGACATTTGATCTTTTCTTTTACTTTATGCACTGACATCATATGCAAAGACCGCTTATAATGCGTTTCAAAAACCTCTGGACAGTTATCACACTTATACTTTTTCCCATGTACTCTTTGCATATGCGTACGAATAGTTGTTCGAATTATTTTATCGTCACAAAGTCTACATTTCACTGGTTTCTGTTCATGTTTTAAGCTTATATGTTCTTTCAATCTTTGTTTAGTCTTGAAATGTCTTCCGCAAATATCACAAAGCACATTCGAAGAGCCTTTGTGGTACTTATTTGTGTGGAACAGAAGTCTGCCAAAAGTTTGGTAGGTCCCACCGCAAACGGCACAGGAAACATTGATAGTGTTCAGTATAAAAGGATGCATACATATGCCTATGTCTTTGTTAAACTTAACTCCATGTTTCAGAATCAAATGATCAACTAAAACGTATAAATCGTCAATTTTCTCTGGACAAAGTTTGCAAGAAATTTTCGAGACATCTACACTGACTTCTGGGTCTAAAAAGGATTTCATTTTCTTTGCAATTTCTTCTACTTTGTGGATTTCATTGTGTTCTTTCAAATCTTTTGGTAGTTGGAACATTTCGTAGCAATAGAAGCATCGGTATGAGTTTTTTAGCCATTTGAAAGGCATTAACGTGGATCTCTCTAGTACTTGTGTTATATTTTCTCTTAAAATCTTCTGTGTTTCTAAAATACCGTATGTTTTTGTTGTTTTCGCTTCTGAATCATTTGTGTCTCTCTGTAATGGTTTTGGTTCCGCTTTACCTTCTTGTTCTATCTCTGTTATATCTCGAGTTTTCTCAATGTTTCCATGCCCTGGAAGAAGAAAATTTCTTCATAGAGTTGTTACTTAGAAGGCGTTTTTTCATAACACTTGAGTTTTCCAATTTTACACGGTAAATCTAATAACTTTAAACGAGCAATTCTTGTATATTTATTTATTTATAATCAGGATCTCGGAAACGGTTCCAAGGATTTTCATGAAAGTTACAGATTAGGGGTTTTTCGGCTCAAGGAATCGATTTATCAAGGTTCCAGGTTCGAGAAAAGCTCGGTTCCCAGGATATACATTTTAAAAACCGAGCGAAGCTCGATCAACCAGATATTGTGCACTTAATATTAGATGTAACGGTACGAAGCGATGATAATATAATAAATGACGAAAAAAGGCTTTGACCCGATAAATATCTCATGAATGAAAGGTTGCCTTAGCCTATTGCTTTTATTCGCGTTGCTGAATTCTCAACTTTTTCATACCCTTTTTGATAGTGTGAAGAAAATTGCGTTGTTCTGTAAATTCAATGCTTTCAACAAAAAAGTGAAATAAAATACAGTTTTTAGGAGAAAGTCGTGTATATTGTACGTCATTATGTTAAAACATATAGGTACCGTCTTACTACAAAAAAGTTAAAACACCTGTTGAATACTCGTCTTAAAAAAAGTGTAACTGCAAAACAGCATTAAAATTTGTCGTTGATAATATGACATTCGTTTCGCAGTCACACTTTTTTAGACAAGTTTTTAACAGATGTATAAACTTTTTTTGCAGTAACACGGGTATTATTTATGATACCTGCTTATTAAATAAATTATAAAAGTAAATAAGTGCATTTATTTATGTGTTTGTTTACATACATTGCTTGAGTATAATAAAAAAAAAAAAAACTATTAAAATATTTCTTTAGGAAATGTCCACATATTTGTGCTTGACCCACAAATTGAATACATTTCACCTTATTTCCTAGAAGCACTTAGTTTTAAATAAATAACCTCATTATTTAATACACCACTCCCAAAACAAACTAAAGTAATTATATTTATTGTGCTTTTAAACTTACATAATTACTAAAAATTATAAGATCAATAAAACTTGTACAAATTCCCGGAAACTAAAACCGTGAGGCAGTTCTTTAAGGACTTAGATAACTCTAGAGAAAGTTTATTCAAATGTTAGGTATTTGTTATTTAAAACAAAAACAAAATAAAAATTGTTGGCATTCGCTCTTTCTTTCTGCCATGCACATGAGGACTTGTAGTATACATTCCATAACAGTTTGTATAAACCCTTACCGTCTTACTACAAAGAGTTAAACATCTGTTAAACACTCGTCTAAAAAAAGTATTAACTACAAAACGGCATTTGACGTTGATACAAAGGTCGATTTGCAGTTACACTTTTTTTAGACAATTTAACAGAAGTTTATTTGTATATTTGTATTCAGATGGTGAAGCACTAATTACGCAAAGCTCCACTACCGACTTCGGTCAGATAATACAGAAAGTCCGGTTATCGCACCAGACCTCTTTAAAAATACTCTTCAATTGTCCTTTCCGTTTCTGAGCCGTAATAACGTTCTAAAACATTTCCGCAATCCCTACAGGCGTTTGACTCCATCAGCTGTTTGACGTGCGTATGGAACAAGTCTCGGCGAGTTCACCGGTTGAGATCTATAAGTTTAACCACTGCTTCTTTAAAATCTACGTTAGAAAGGCGTTAAACATTTACCGTGGTACCACAATAACTTTTAAACGTCTATTGAACACTTGTCTAAAAAACTGTCAGATTATGACGTTGAAATCCGTTTTGCAGTCACACTTTTTTAGACAAGACTTCAACAGATGTTTAATGCCGGATCCACACGCTTGCTGTGTTTGCCAAACAGAAGAGGACGGCGCTATACCAGAAAGCAAGACGCAAATAATTCTATCTCGTTTCTTAGTATAGTGCCGTCGCCTTCTGTTTGGCAAACACGGCAAGCGTATGGATCCGGCATAAGATTTTGTAATAAGGCTGTTAAACTTGACCGATATAAGGATTATATGGCATGATAGCACCAGGTGGATTCTTATGCATTCTCGCAAAATGAGCTCGCATAATTTTCTTTGTCGTAAATGCTTTGTCACAGGCCTCACATTTGAAATTCTTCTCCCCACTATGTTTATACATGTGGTTTTTCAAACGGTGGCTATTAAAAGCTTTCCAACCACACACTCCGCATACGTGGTTGCGGAATTTAAGGTGAGAGTCCCGTAGATGTGTCATCATCATACTTCGGAAGACGAAGGTCTTCGGGCAGTGAGGGCATTTGATTTCCTGCCGATTCTTATGCTCTGCAGCCATATGCCGAGACCTCTTATAATGGCTCTGGAATACCTCTGAACAATCCGCGCATTTGTATTTCTTTTCCATATCGTGGCTGTGTTTTCTGATGAGTTTTCAGCTTACATTTCGAATCAAATTTTTCGCCGCATTCCGTGCAAAGGAAGAGAGTGTTTTCGTGAATAGATTTTACGTGTAGGCGAAGTAAATTTGCGTCTTTGAAGTGTTGTCCGCAAACATCGCAAAGTATGGCTGAAGTGCCTTTATGGTCTTTATTTGTATGATGAAGTAGAGGCCCAAATGTATAGAAACTAGCCCCGCAAGCGAGACAGCTCACATTAAAGTTATCAAGTTTGAATGCCACCATGCAAATCCCGACATCCTTGTTATACGTAATTCCGTGCATTGCGATCAAATGATCAATCAAGTCGTATAAATCTGTAATCTTTTCGGGGCATAGGGAGCAGGATAAGTTGGAAACATCGACGTAAACTACGGGTTCCCAGTAATTCTTCATAGATTGGACTTTGATTGCGTCCCCTGTGTGAACTTGCTGATGGCTTTTTAATTCGGTTGCTTCTTGGAAGATGTCATAGCAGTAGAAACACCTATAGCAACTCTTGAGCCAACGGAAAGGCATCACATTTGATTTCATGAGGACTTGTACCACGTTATTCCTCATTATATCGCGTTTGTCTTTTGCAGTGAGCGTCGGTTTGCTAGAAGACTTAATGACAGCAGCGTCGTAGTCTTCGGCAGGAGAATTGAGGAGCTGCTTTGCAGTCATATCCTGGCCACCTCTTTGTTCTCCTGTAAGGAAAACACAGGATTTTAGAGGTAGCCAGAATATGACATGCAGTTTTTATAATATTATTCTAGTTACTTTGATAATATCAAGCATTTTGGAGAGTTGTTTGGTTCAAAATAAAATATGTGTATGTACCTATATTGTTTACTGACAGGTTAGCATCGAATTTAATAACGATTTTGTGGCAAGAAGTAGGAGTTTTCAAATAGGAATAAATAAAAACAAATTCATAGATATATTAGGCGAATTTTTATTGTAGAATTTCTGTATTTACGTAGGTAACAAATAATCAATTTAACTAGTCGTCCAAAGTAATGATAATACTTAAAAAAAACATTGCAGTATTTCTTCGCAGTTTTATGATTTAAGAAAAAACTTAAGAAACCAGAATTAACAAAAAAAGATCATAGCTAACTATGTTCCCCAGCGTAATAATAATACTCTTAGATTGAAAATACTCTTTAACTAAGGCAGATAGCCGGACAAAGTGTGCAAGGTATACATACTCGTACATCTACCGAATAAATCTTTTTTTTTTAAGTTAATTAATTACTAATTGCAATGAATAAATCTTTTATCAAATGCTGCTCGTCTGTATAAATCTTCAAAACCTCTATTGGTACACTTAGTAAACCATTAAAAGTAAACCGTAAATAAATTATGTAAGTAATAACAATTAGAAATGTTAAAATCCCTTTTTTTTTTTTTTTAGCGTGGTAAAATCATCAAATGAGTTGGACTGTCAGACTTCTACTGACTAAAATCCACGGTGTCCTTCATAGCCTGTTATGTTCCGGGGTTACGGTAAGGGAATAATCCCGCGACCCCGGCAGGCTTTGGCCCTCTGAGAGGGGGGGCCCCGTCATTATGCTGACGCTCTATGAGGCGCGCGTGGGACACAACGCGCCGTCGACCCGGGCATGTTCCTTGGTCGGGCAGCGAGTTGCCCTTTACTCTCTCGCTCGCGGCCATGTTCAAATCCCTTGCATGTCTTAACATTCTTTAAAAACACATGCCTCTTGTGCGTTTGTCTTTTTTATTTAGCTCAGCTCGGCAAAGGTTATTCTCTTATCTTTATTTATTTTATTTATTTATTTTTATTGGTTTACCAACAATTGTTACATCCATACATACTTAAATAGAACACATCACATTAATACTAGATGTACAATATTAAGCGGTAAACACTACATGCAAAAATAACAAAAAAGAATACAAGGAAAGATCGGAAACAATTTTTTATGCTATGTTAGATAACCAAGAATACATGCCAAAGTAAATGTGATTGTGATTACAAGTGATTTTAGATTACTTAATAGGAGTTAAGACTATTGTAGACAATGAATATAATTATACTAAATTGTGAGAGACAACTGATGCTTAAAATACTGAAGGGAAGAGCCATAGATATCAATTTCACTGAATTTATTATGTAGTCGACTAAGCCTAGGGATTGGAGAGTTACGACCTGAAACAGTTCTGCGAAACGGTGGGTATAGGAGATCAATGGAATTTCTAGGATAATAGTGCGGAATATAGAATTTAAATTTATTTAGTAGTTGAGGAGAATCAATCTTGCTGTGTAGAATTTTATATAAAAATATCAAATCAATAACATCTCTTCGTTTTTCTAGGGATACCATATTAAAGGTGCTTAAACGTTTTGTAACTAGGGATTTTGCGTTTCACAGTTGAGTATGCTAAATGATTTAAAAATCGTTTTTGGATGCGTTCAATCCTCAGGCTGTGGGTTGAGTAGTGTGGTCGCCAAGCAACAACACAATACTCGAGCAGACTACGGACGAGGCAATTATAAAGATAAATTTTTGTTTCTGGCCTACGAAAAGATTTTGCGTTCCGAATGATAAATCCTAGTGACTTTGATGCCTTTTTTATGACGTTATCTACGTGTGGGATAAAAGTAATTTTAGCATCCAATAACACCCCTAGATCTTTTACAACATCAGTTTTGCAGAGACACAAACCATTCATCTTATAGTCCGTTTTGATAGGGTTCGATTTTCGTCGTATCTTGAGCCATCTCTGTCTAGTATGACTAAAATAAACATGCATTGCACTACGTCCCTAAATTATTTTCATACTATCAATCAGCGATTAATTGCAAGCTCCAATAACTACAATTTCCGACAACTAAGCCTCTTCAAAATAATGAAAGTCATTCGTATGAACGTTCAAGGACTCTAAATCAGTAAAACCTCGTCGACAAATCCGGCAGACGCGTCCAGAAGCCCCGGAATGGACTTTCATATGAGCTCTTAAGTTACTAGATCTACGGAAAGACCTCTCGCAAATGCTACACACATAATCCCGATCCCCAAAATGTTTTTTCTTATGTAGGGTTATCAGCCATTTGATCCCGGTCTTATAATTGCACAGATCACACTCAAATTTTGAGTGAGAATGTTGAGATTGCACATGAAGCAGCATTGCGCCCTTAGTCGTGCAAATTTTCGGGCAATGCTCGCATTTGATCCTATACTTTTCCACATTGTGCATTTTTCCCAAATGCACTTTCAGCTGGTACTGGCTTTCAAAAGTCGCAGTGCAAAGGTTACATTCGTGCAATTTAGCTTGGCCATGCATTCTTTGCTTGTGCTTTTCCATTCTATGAGACGCGTTGAACATTTTCCCGCAGACCGTGCATCTGTATCCGACATGACTGTTGCTTATGTGTCTTTTGAGACGAATCGTGCTGATGAAGCTCAAACCACAAATCTGGCAAATAAATGAATGACTGACATGGTCTTTGTGCATATGACCGACCATACAGGTAAAGTTATCGTACTGGTTTTCGCATAAAGCACACTGCATCAAATTCTTGTTTAAAATAAACGGTAACGCGCAGACTCCCAAACTATTATCATAATCCTCATCGTGAATTATAATTATATGACTTATCAACTCTTCTAGATCTTTCAAAGGCTCTCCTATGCACATTTTGCAGCTCAAATTCGCCACATCAATTTTTACTGGAATATCTTTGGATATAATTCTTTTAGTAATGAATGATTGGAGATCTATCGAATGTTTCTGAGTGTGTTCTTTCAATGATTCACAGTCCCTCATAGGTTTCGAGCAGTAGAAGCATCGGAAGCCTTTGGTGTGCCAATTGAAAGGTACCACGTTACCGTATTGGAGGATTTGGAGTATGTTTCTTCTTTTTTTATTGAGCTGTGCGATGTACGTTTCGTGGTCGGTCCGACGTCCTGAAAAGAGAGTCAAGTTTACGCCTCCTTTTTGCGTTTTCATTTTCGGTAGTCCTATGTCTAAATGATGATTTTTTTTTCTACAATTAATAGTGTAAATGCAATATAGATGGTGTCAATTAGTGTCACGGGACTGTCTTAATTATAGAACTACTGAAAGAACGGGCAAGTTTTTAGCCAGTCAAGTGTGACAGACCCTTCCACTTCACTAAGGGCGAAAAAAAAAGAAACAGACATTTTTATTACTTTAAACTTGGATTTTTATGTTTGGTAGATACGGTCTCAGCCGGTACATGACACAGTAGACTGTTTTAAAAATTAGTCTTTTCAGCTTCAGTGGAATTTGAACTTTAAACACATATTTTAGGGTTCTTTAGTAATATACGTTAAATTCAAAGTTAGCTTAGCTAATATTCTGTTTATGTTTATGAAAACTACTATTTTCTATGATGATTTGATGGTGATTCTTAAAGTAAAAACAGCAGGTTAGAATCATAAATGTATTTATTTATGAATACTATTGGGTATGTAATAACATAATATGTTATATTTACAAGTAAAACATAATTATACAGAGTTTAAGTAATTAAAATTTTATAAACTAAGGTGAATTTAAAACTTCTAATAATGTATAATGTTGGAATTTTAATACTAAGTTAGAAAACTAGACCTAGTAGCTGTCAAATGTCAGCGTTCTAAGATTATTATTTTTATTTCCTAATTGATGACTTTATAATAAAATTATTATTGTTTTAAAAGAATAACGCTGATTTTATATTTCAAGCATAGATTCATAAGCCAAAACGTCTTCCCTTTTATGGATACTTATAACATTGTTTTCAATAATGAAGAGTAGTTATATTTTAATTGTTATAACTAAAATAATCTAACAAGGTAAGGCTAATCCGATATAATTAACAAAAGAGTAATTATTTGAAGTCAGGCACTGCCTTTTTCACTACGTAAGTCCATTAAGTGATACTTCCGGATTTAAGACTCTAATCCAATCAAATAAAGTTCAATTTAAATTTAAATTATCGACGACCTCTCGCCATCATTTCCCAGGGTTCTTTACGGCGCTTTATTTTCATTCGGCGCCAATTTGCAACTTCAATACAATCACATTAGGTCCAATTTTCATTTACAGAACCACGAATTTTCGTTGACAATCAAAACTGAACTCAGGTCTATGTTAGTTAAGTTTACTTTAATTTTTTTTTTTTTTTTTTTTTTTATTTATGATAGGTTCGCGTTTGACCACTATTTCGCCTGATGGTAAGCGAAGATGTGGTCGACGGTGAAGCACGCTTGTCTAGAAGTAACCTGTTCACTCTTGACTTGAAGACCCCAAGGTTATAGCTGTCGGGAAATACAGATGGCGGCAGGGAATTACGTCCAATTTGCATTAAAAGAACCACGAATTTTCGTTGACAATCAAAACTCAACTCAGTTCTATGTTAGTTAAGTTTACTTTAAATTATCACTTGGGTTTTGAAAATTGTGGATCTATTCCACAATATAGTAATATCATTCAATATATTGTCCTGTGACTTCTCCATCTAATTCTTCCTGAATTATTTCCATCTGTACCATATCAGTTTCATCTATTTCGTCGACTATAGGAGCCAAGTCGAATCGACTATGTCTATTTCGGATATGCATTCGCAAATTCGTTTGATGAGCAAATGCTTTATTGCAAACCACACATACATAATCCTTTTCCTTTGTATGTAGAACTGCATGGGAGTTCAAATTACTCCGCTTAGAAAATTTCTTACCACAGACAGAGCAAACGAATTTCTTTTCGCCATTATGTTTAACCATATGTAGCTTAACATCGTAAGGTCCAAGAATTTGTCCCCACAAACTTCGCACTCAACATTTTTCTCTCTTAGATGTACCCTTCTCATATGCCGAGACATTATAGACTCTTGTGGGTACACTTTTGGACAGAATGGACACTTTATTTTCAGTTCTTCAACCTCATGTACATTTGCTAGATGAAGCTTCTTTAGATATGGACTTTTGAAAGTTTCTGGACAATGTGGACATGTCGAAAGATTGACTAAATGCACGTTCTTTTCGTGCAGAATCTTTTTGGATAGGGTTGCAAGATTTATGCCACAGTATTCGCAAGTATAACCTCCTTCTCTGTGGTAGTATCTATAGTGCATTTTCAAGTGATTTTCTCCTTGAAAACTTGTGCCACAGACATCGCAAATGTAATGATGAGAAAGATGGTGCTTGTTCGCGTGTCGTAGCAAATATTCGAAGAATACGAACTTCATATTGCAAGTTGGGCATGTAGGCTGATCCTTGTCCAGTTTAAAAGGCAGGAGACAATTTGGAACGCTCACATCGTACTCAGCATCATGTGCAATGATCAAATGATGTATCAACTCTTCCAAATTGGTAACGGTTTGCGGACAAAGCTTGCAACTTAGATCAGTAACGTCTATTTTGACAGCAGCGTCTTTATTCCTGTTATTTTTCGTTCTGTCGAAAACGACCAGTTCGAGGTTCGCGAATTGGTGAGCCTCGGCAGTATGTTCTCGAAGTACAACTGGGTCTTTCGTGGTTTCGTTGCAATAAAAGCATTTATATTTGCCCTTATGCCACATGAATGGTGTGACATTGCTATACTGTAAGACATATTCGACATTCCGTCGTTTAATCAAAAGCTTTCTTGCGACCTCCATTTTCTTAAATTTGTCCTCCACGGTATTGAATTTTGTACCTGGAAAGAAATTTCAGGTTTTACTTTTCACGGTTTCTGTTGTTGTGTTCTTTTTTTCTGGAGATGTGGATCCAATTGCTCGGAACAGTGGTCACAGATTGTTATTCGGAATAACGAATAAGTTAGTCTATAGTAGTAGTTATAATTGTATATTTTCTTTGACAGGCCTGTAGGTCTATTGGTGACCTTGGCTGCTATGCCAGAGGTCGTGGGTTCGATTCCCACCCAGGACAAATGTTTGTGTGATGAGCACGATCATTTGTTCTGTGTCTGGGTGTAATTTATCATAATATGTATGTATTTAGAAATAAATATGTTTATCAGTTGTCTAGTACCCATAACACAAGCTCTACCTAGCTTGGGACTAGATGGCGTTGTGTGATAGTTGCGGAATATTATTACATTATTATTTGTAACTTGCTTTACAAGAAAAATACCCGTTTTAACTAAGAACCCTTGTGGGGTTTCCAACTTTTGTCAAAAATGGAATTCAGTTTTTATTAAAGCTTTGTATGTAGGTAGGTGATGAATATAAAGAGGTAAAGGGTCCATCTAAGTAACGCTTAAAATTGATATCTATCACGTAACGTTACAGTTCTTTTTAGGGTTTAGGCTCGGTTCCAAACTGTTATGTATTTCTAAGGAAATCGGAGTCCGCACCACCACCAAAGCCCTTTTGACGCGGCGCTAATGTCTTTGTCATTACAACTTGGCAAAAAACAGTACTAAACCGGAAGTCGTCACTGTGCTCTCGCTACCAGCACTTTGAATTATTTTTTTCACTTATAACGTTAGTTTTATGGCACAATAATAAATCTAACAAACCTACTTTTTTTGTTTACATCAAATATCAAAGATTTAAAAACATTGTCAGCAAACAAAAAGTCAAATATCAAAGATTTAAAAACGTTGTCAACAAACAAAAAGATTGGTTCCGTTTCAAGAAGTTCTGGCCAAGCTGTACGTAAAATAGCATTAGAAAAAATTTGTACCACGAATTTTTTACAGGAATTCAGACATAGAAAAGATGTCGGGAGTAAAAACGCCAAATTAATTACAAAGAAGTAAGTATATTTAAATTAAAATGTCACACAATTCATACCACATACAAGTATCACATATTTACAAAAAAAAGGACTCGAATTTGTTATATATCAGATTTAGAAGTACAAATAGAGACACCGACGCTGGCTTCAATTTTAATTTTGATCACACAAAAATTTAGTAGGTTAAGTCTAAAAATCGTCAAATCTCAGGTCACTGATTTATTCCAGATTTAATCGAAATTCGTCGCGTTTTCGTGAAGTGACTTCACGAAAACACGACGAATTTCGATTTATCAGGCCCTCCGTCCTATAGCCAAACAAACAAAAACGATCCGTAATCTTTGACAGATTTTCAACTTTATGTATATACCCATAACATCCTGCCGCTCCCGCGCCGCCACCACTGCCCGCAAAATTCGAGGCAGCGGCCAGAATTGGTTCTAAACCGATCCTTGATTTGGCGATTCGATACTTAGCGACATAATTTTTGTGTTATCAATATTAACATCCATGATGGGCACGAAACCAGTGTTAGTGACTCGTATAAATACTTATTCTGTCGATATTTTTGTTTACATAGTCTATGATAATTACTACCTAGTTACTTTTCTAGTTTTAGCTAGATGATATAATGATTTTAAAGTTACATTATAATAATTAAACATTTATTTACATACACTTGTAATAAATACAATGGAAGTATTGAATTCGATATTTTTATTTATAAATTGCATTAATTTTGACAATTTTTTTTATTAAATTATATAAAGTTTTTCAGAATATCAAAACGAGATCATTTATTATAAAATCAATGCAAATATTGAAAAGTAAAGCAATAAATATCTCAGGACCTATAGCCAAATGGCAAGCGACACTCGCTAACGTTCAGCAGTCGCTGATACATTTTCAACTTTATACCCCCATTGCATAAAGTTGAAAATCTATCAAAGATTACAGATCGTTTTCGTTTGTTTCGTTCGCTATCGCTTGGCAGTCTTTACTATATTTTCAACTTTATGCGAAGGGGTATAAAGTAAAAAAAATATTAGCGACTGCTGAACGTTAACGATTGTCGCTTGCCGTTTGGCTACAGGCTTAGGGCAGTGTTGGGCAAATTTTAATTCAATTAACAATTAAAAACTAACAATTAATCAATTGTAATTGTGAAAAATACAATTAACAATTAATCAATTGTAATTGTGAAAAATACAATTAACAATTAATTAATTGTTAGTTGTGGTTTACTACAATTAACAATTAATTAATTGTTAGTTGTGGTTTATTACAATTAACAATTAATTAATTTTCAATTGTTTTGGGAATTTTAATTAAAAACTAACAATTAAGAAATGCTGCTGTATAATATACAGCCAGTTTATATAAATATTTAATATACCCATGTGCAGTGTGAGACTGATAAACTGTCAGACTCTATCAGATTGACAGACTGATCTACACTGTTCGGCTGATAAACTGTCAAACTCGGTCTGACTGTCAGACTGATAAACTGTCAGACTCCGTCAGACTCTCGGACTGTCATAATCAGTCATCATAGTACCCCCCCACCCCTACCTATTCCTGTAGTAATACACATGTTGGCAACAAATAAAAGAGAGATTAGAATAATTTCGTTTTGATACATAAAGTTAATTGTTAGTTTTAATTGTTTCAAAAAAAACTCATCATCATCTGCCTAGCCTTTTTCCCAACTATATTGGGGTCGGCTTCCAGTCAAACCAGATTCAGCTGGACATCAGTATTTTACATGGAGCGACTGCCCGTCGGACCTCCACAACCCAGTAACTGGGTAATACGATACCCCATGGTAAGACTGGTTGTCAGACTTTAGAGCTTCTGACTAACAGTAACGACTGTCAAAGATCTACAAATGACAGCCGGGACCAACGGCTTTACGTGCTTTCCGAGGCACGAAGGAAACTCGCTATGATAGATGGTCACCCATCCACAGATCAACCTCGGCAAGCGCGGCTTAACCCGGAAGATCGGCCTGTGCGGCTGTGATTATTTAGCCACGAGCTCAAAAAAATTAAAAAAGTTAATAGCAATTATTTTAATTGCGAGTTACAATTGACATACGTTAATCAAATTAATTTAATTGAAAGGTGCAATTAAAGTTTAATTGCAATTAAATTTAATTGTAATTAATTTAATTGCAATTACTTTTTTAGTCAATTAACAAGACAATTGACAAATTAATTGATTAATGCCCAACACTGGCTTAGGGAGAGAAATATCATCACATCATACGAAAAACTTCGTGTTAAAATTAATATAATTAGGTCCAAAGGCGGAAAAACATGATTATAGTCCTAAAATTTAAACCAATCTGCCTTCTTCATCTATTGGGTAGCAAAACTAGTAAAGTTGAACCTCGTGGAAGAATACAGACCACTTTCTCTCATGCCGGGGCCACTTGAACGTCAATTATCGCGATCATCATCATCATCATCATCATCATCATCTTCCTGTCCTTATCCCATTTTACTTGGGGTCGGCGCAACACGTTTTTTTTTCTTCCAATCTCCTCTATCACACGTCATAGTATCATCTACTCCTTTTTCTTATTAATTATCGCGATCATGAACGTTTGAATCTACTATCCAGAAAATTAATGGCATTCCCGTTCGCGTAGACACCACATCACAGAGAGAGGAAGCATCTGCCCCAAAAGGTAGGGCTTTATAAGCTTTCATTTAAAAACGTTTTTTTTAAACGGATCGCGGTCCACTCAATTTGGCGCGTGCCTATTTTAAACTGCATTAAACGCAGATTCAAGAATGGATCAACACAAAAATAACATTGTCATTAATGATCTTGGCACAATGGAAACTGTTGAAAATAATCTGGTAACATTAAATAAACCAATGAATATTGTTTATGGTACCTATCATATTAATCTATGCATGTGTCTATGCTCTTCCTACTCTATGGTTGTCTATGTGTGCCTCAATAAAACTGTGCATCACCTTCCTTTGAACGAAACGGTTGTTTCATTTCTCCATCTCATTAGAAACTAATGGCTACAGCACTGCTAGTTCGAAGCATCATCATTGGTTGAATAGTTGTTGTTGTTGATCAAATCTTAGGTATGGGCACGACATCTACAATGAACTCTGAAACTTATCGTAAGGCATTATGTCTCAAGTTTGTCTATCTACAACTGCACATGGCCATATTTCTTATGCATCTCCATATGCGAGCTCAAGTTACTTCGTCTCAAAAACGCTTTTCCGCAAACTGTACAACTGAATTTCCTATCACCCTCATGTTTCACCATATGCATCCTTAAAAGATAATTATCAAAAAACTTTTCATTGCAAATAGAGCAAGGTATGTTCTTCTCTTTCAAATGCGTTCTTCTAACATGGTCTTTCATAAAAGAGTTTCTGGTGAACATTTTACCGCAGTAACTACACTTATGACCAACATTATGCATTTTTATCAAATGTTTTTGTTTACGGTACTGAGACTGGAACTGCTCGGGGCATTTCGGACATTTATGGTCTTTCACATCGTGGGTCCTCGCCCTATGCCGTGCCAAACACCACTGGTTCTTATATTTAACTCCACAGATTTCACATTCGCATGAACCTGTATGTGCGTAAGTTATATGCACGTTTAGATTTGCAGCGTTACGGAAGCTTCGACCACAAAAGTCGCAAATTCGGTTGTTGTTGCTATGTTCGGAGCTCATATGACGAAGCAGAATTCCGAAGTATCTGAAGACTGTATCAGGGCATATAGGGCAAGGCATGTTGTCTTTTATAATCCGGAATGGTTCTAAACATCCAGAAATCGATGTATCGTAATTTGCTTTATGTTCTGCTATCAAATGGTTGATCAAATCTTCTAAGTTAGGCATAGGAAGACAACATAATTTACAAGCTAAAGCAGAAATGTCGATTTTAACGGTTATCCTTTCTCCTTTACATTTCTTCATGCTTTTAGACTTCAAATCACACACGGGGTGTTCAAGACCGGTATGGTGGCGTAACTCGTCAAATTCTACAAATTTCTTTGAGCAATAAAAGCAGGAGTATTTGGAAAAGAATTTGAAAGGCACTGCTGTCGACATGTTTAATACACATTGTATGTTCTGTCTTATTTGTAAGACATTCTGTTTTTTCTTAGGCTCTATAATACTGTCGTCGAGAAACGATGTTTCTGGTTCGACCTGCGAAATTATTTTCACTTTACATTTGCTGATATGCTGTCGTAAGCCTAAAGACGTGTGGAACTCTTTAGAGCAGTAACTACACTTCATATTGCTTTCATTTTGTAGATGTTCAACTTGTACGTGCTTTTGTAAGAGAGAAAGAGAGGCGAAACGCAAACCACAGCTCTTGCAGCTTCGGAAATGCATGTTGTTTTGATGTGTCCTCAACATAAGTCGAGTTTCAAAGTTCTTTAGGCACAAATCGCAAGGATATCCTCCTTGCTTATGGTAATTCCTCAAATGTACAGCTAAGTCCCTTTTCTTGTTAAATTTTAGTCCACAATCGTCGCATATAAAACAATTTTTTGGATGCACATTATTCACATGCTTAACCAAATAACCGAAGTAAGAAAATTGTTCTTCACAATGCAAACAACGAAAATCGACTAAACGATATTGCTGGAAAGGTACTTCGATGTTTTTGTTGTACTCCAAGTTATGTTTCGAGATCAAATGATCGATTATTTCTTCAAATTTGTTGAAAAGTTCATTGCAGATATCACAACCGATCTCAGAGACATCGATTTTTATCTCAACGTTGTTCCCTTTAATCAGTTTGAGGGAGTAATCTTTAGTAGTGCATGGTCCGTGGGATTTAGTATGCTTTCTAAATTCTGTGTAGTCTGTATAGTTTTTCCCGCAGTAGAAGCAAAGATATATGCCTCGCCATTTAAAAGGCATGATCGTGGTGTGGTTGAACAGTATTTCCAAGTTTTTCCGGCGTCTCACAGAGGTACATCCTTCATACGGCCCTGGTAGACCATCTGAAAACAAATTGTTCTTCTCTATAAATGTGCTGTTATTTCAATCTTTTACTCCCAACTCTAGTTTGGTTTTGGGCGTTTTCACATAATATTTTTCATTGTTCTTTCAACCGTAAAATTGTTTAGGGTACGTAAGGATCGTAACAGGCGACATGCCATATTTTCAACCCTCATCAGTATGCGTTTTTGTGAATTTAATCATCATTGCAGGTTTATTTTACTTATATTGTAATATTCAGCTTTTCCAAAGGATAGTGATTAGTCATCAAAGGTATTTCGGGCAGAAAACGTATAGGTAAAATCATGGCTAAGCCGTTGTATGGAAACCAAAACGTGATCATCTCAGATATGGCTACAAAATAGCCAGCCAATAGCAGGAAAATTAACAAAGTAAATATCAAAAAATGTTAGGTAACGTTACGAGCGCTCGCGTTTCCGATTATGAGCGGCCATGTGGCCCCGTAAATTCCGTTTCCATAAGAACTTTTTCCCACAAATATCACAATGAAAATTCCTTTCTCCTACGTGTTTCACCATATGCATTTTCAGCCTCTGAGAGTCAAAAAACCTCTCGAAACAGACAGAACATTCCACATTTTTCTCTTTTAAATGGGACCTTCTCACATGGTTGATCATGAAAGAGTTTTTAGTGAAAAGTTTATCACAATAAGTACATTTATGCCCCGTACCATGAGAGATGATCAAATGCCTCTGCATGGCATACTGCGAAGTGAATTTCTCATTACACTTTACGCATTTGACTAACTTTTTACCATGAACGGCTCCCTGATGGCTCTTTAACGCAGAATTTGTCGGAAAAACAAGACCGCAAGTATTGCACTTGTTACTGTCAGGTATTTTATGTCGTCTTGAAATATGAGCTCTTAAATTCGGGTCCGTTCTGAAAGCTTTTCCGCAGTACATGCATATGTGATTGTTTCCAGTGTGTGACGCACTAACATGCTTTAGCAAGACCCCAAAGTATCTGAAAACTTCACCGCAAATAGGACAAGGATAATTGTCTTTGAATAGTTTGTAAGCCTGCAGTAAATAACCCTCAACAGTAAAGTTGAATTTGACCTTATGCTCTTTGGTCAAATGATCGACCACAGCGTTCAAATCCTGCAAGTTTATATGACAAAGTCTACACGACAAATCAGAAGTATCAACTTTGATTTGAACACCGTCATATCTGTTCTTTAGCTTCATTGACTTAAAGTTTATATCGCAATGAGGGTGGTCGCTCAAGGTATGTTCCTTTAAACTTTCACAACAGATAAAATCTTTCGTGCAATAAAAACAGCGTAGCCTATTCATGAAGAATTTGAAAGGTAATGCGGTGGTCATATTGAAGATGGCTGCTAAGCTTTTTCTTATTTCTTTAACTGATATCTTTTTTTCTTCTTCGCCAATAAGATGGGCTGTTCGGCTGGTGTTTTCTCGCATTTACCGGAGTGTCTTATAAAAGCTTGTTTAGTTGGGAAGACTTTATTACAGAATCCGCATTGGCTTTGTTCTGATTCGTGTTCGGATTTGAGATGGGCTAACCTTTTCGCGTCAGATGGAAATACTTGAAAACAGATGTTGCAGGTAGAAGAATGATCGTTAGACCTATGAACTTGTAGCGCGTTGTTAGTAGGAAACTTTTGATCGCATTTAGTGCAAGGATAGTATTTCTTATGACGGAATCTCTTATGTGACTCTAAATCCCTTCTCTTATTGAACTTCAACGAACATTTAGTGCACTCATAACTGTTATTCGGATGAGTAACATTCATATGAGTAATCAGTTTACGAAGGTAGTCGTAACTTTTATCGCAAAGAAGGCATTGGAGATCTGAGAGTCTGTAAGCTGATAGACACATCTCGACGTCTTTATCGTATGGCAAATTGTGTTTAAATATCAAATGGTCAATAATTTCGTCTAAAAATGGTAAGGATTCTGAACAAATATCGCACGTAACATCGGAAACATCAATTTTGACTTCTACATCAGCTGATTTTATTTGTTGTATAGCTCTGTCTTTGTCACTGCAAGGTCCGTGAGCTTTCGTATGTTTCCGGAGACTTTTGGGCGTATCCGTATCGTCACCGCAATAAAAGCAGAGGTATTTGCCGCGCCATTTAAACGGTACCAACGTTGTGTGGTTGAGTAATATTTGCAGATTTCGCCTCCTTAGATAACTAGCACTGTGCGCCTTTGTTTCCAAATCTGAAAAGAAATGACTTTTTTGTACTCTTGAGTTGGAAAAGGCAGTGCATGGAGGGATGACGAAGTGTCTGTTAATTCATTTCAACCGGATATTTGTCATATTTCGCGAAAAAATATAACGGCAGTTTTAAATGAAATTTTTTAGAGAATAAAGAGAAAAAACGAAAATTGATAATTATATGCTTTATGTGTGAAAACCACAGAAGTTACTATAGTTTAAAGTTAAAACCTAGATTCTAGAAGTAGTGGCATGGCGAATACAATGTCTTTTATTCAGACTTAATGACTATTATTATAACCTACCTAAACTAAGGATAAATAAATATGGCACTTAAAAATCTTAGTAATAAATACTAAAAAAAGTATTTTCTACACTATTCGATACTCTAGAAGTCTTGATACTTTACACCAATAAATATATGGACATGATATTTTATTCAGTTCGTAAGCAAGATACGCGTGTTGGTAGCCTTCCATGACGTCCTAGAGTGAGTAGTTCAGATGTGGGAACGAGATGGCGCTAGCGACTTGAATAGTTCTGTCCCTTTCCCTCAGCGGAACCACTAACGCTTTAAGACGCCATGCGTTATGGTAGGCCACCTGGGGGGGCGAGTGAAAGTGACAGAGCTATACAAGTCGTCTAGCGACGTCTCGTTCACTCACTGGAACAAGCCTGGTTTTAAGACATTGTAAATGTCCCCCTGGACGGGAAGCAACGGACACTAGCCCGTATGCTCCAAGTTATACCGTCTATTCTTGCGGCGACGATGGAGGGAAATGTAAACTACGTATTTTTCCTTCTCTTCCACTATTATTTTATGATTTATTTCGTTGCGCATCCAAGGTAAGTAAATTCATTCTCCGGAACACGTCGACCTTTACTGTTTTGTCGTTATTCTAGACGTTGCTACTATTGATTCTGGCTTTCAAAAGTTGCAGTGGTTTGGTGTTGTGGGTTTATCCCAAAAATACAGTGTTATTACATGTCATATTTTTTCCGACATCCAAGCTAACTCAGCTAGAAAATAAATCCTTTCATATGATGTCCTGTGTTTCTTATCAACTCTTTATAACAGTCCCTGATGGACGTTTCTGGAACCAGCCAGTTCTGAACCAACTCGATTTAAAATGCCCAGAAGATTATAAATCAGGAGCGGGATAAACTTGCTTATCATGTAACCTAGCTCGATGCGTCAACATAGTCTTGCGCCAATGAAATCTTTCCCCACAAACTTCACAACTATATATCTTTTGCCCACTATGTTTTACCATATGCCTTCTTAACAAAACCGTGTTGAAGAACTTCGCATTGCATACTGAACATTCTTTAGTCTTCTCCTTCATATGCGTCCGCCTTATATGATTATTCATAAACGAATTTCTTGTAAATAATTTCCCACAGTACGTGCATTTATGCCCAGTATTGTGGGCAACGATCAAATGTTTTTGCCTTTCGTATTGTGTCGCAAATGATTCCGGGCATTTAGGACATTTGGCGGCCCTAACACCGTGTGCCCGAGCCATATGCATATATAAACGAGAAGGGATGTTACAATCAGCATTACAAATGGTGCATTTAAATCTCCCAGCTCTATGATGCCTCCAAATGTGTACTCGTAAATTCTGGTCTCGACGAAAAGTTTGCCCACAATAAACGCAAATTATATTGTTGTTTGTGTGTTTCTGGTTGATATGTTTTAAAAGCGATCCGAAGAAGTTGAAAACTTCATTTGGGCAATGTGGGCACACCATATTATCTTTCATCAACCTATAAGGTTGGAGACACGTGGTTATAGATTTATCGTATTTCGCGTCGTGTTTTTCAATTAAATGATCGATTAGATTGTCCAAATCAGTCAAAGATTCGAAGCAGACCTTACAAGTGAGAGACGAAATATCGATTTTGACGCAGGATATCGATTCCCTACACTTCCTAATGCATTTTTCGTTGACATCGCAAACTGGGTGTTCTAAGACCGTGTGTTCTCTCATGACGTCCGAATCGCCAAAATCTTTAGAACAGTAAAAGCAGTTGAACTTATTCTTATAAAAATTAAAAGGTATTGCGGTTGACATGTTAATTATTGTAACTATATTTTCCCTGAGTTGTTTTACGCACGGTTTTTTAATCGGTTCTTCGTAGTTCTGGTCCAAGTCTAAATCCATGACTGAGTTTTCTTCCTTGATCGCGATTCCGAAAATCTCTTCGCCTTTGCATTTCCTCACATGCATTTTGAGGCCTCTTTTCGTGTGGAACTCTTTGAAGCAAGCATCGCATTGTAAGGACCCATCGTCCGGATGTTCTAAATCTATATGCTTTTGTCTCATAGAAGCTGAGGGTAGTTTCAAATTGCAGATGTTACATCTCGTCAAATGTCTATTATTTCGGTGTTTTCTCAAAATATTCATCGAGCTGAAGACTTGAGGACACATTTCGCATTTGTATCCTCCTTCACGATGGTAGTTTTTGACATGAGAAAATAGATCACGGCGTTTATTGAATTTTTGATTGCAACTCTCGCAAACATGGCAATTTTTGGGGTGGTTTGTATTTACGTGTGAAACTAGATAGCCAAAGTACGTGAATGTTTCATCGCAAGTTGTACAGCTAAGACTAGCTAATTTATACGCCTCAATAGCCATTTCTACTCCTTTATCGTATACGAGAGAATGTTTCTCGAATAAATGAGCGATAATTCCATCAAAAGTCGGCGAAGTTTCTGCGCAAACTTCGCAAGAAATGGAAGATATATCTACTTTGATTTCCATGTTTTTTCCACCTTTTAAGACCTTTAGCGAATGGTCTTTTATGGAGCAATTCCCATGCGCTTTAGTATGGTCTCTAAGCTCTGTATATTCTGCCATATCTTTGCTGCAATAGAAACAAAGGTACTTCCCGCGCCACTTAAAAGGTATTATAGACGTGTGGTTGAATATTATTTGGAGGTTCCGTCGTCTTTTCATCGAAGAAGATTCTGTTTTCTTGTATATCTTCGGTTTTTTACCTGAAAAGAAGATTGGTCTACTGTAAAGGTACCCTTGATATTTCAACAAAAAATCAGGTTCTAAAATGGCTACTTTATTCAATAAAATTATGTAAGAATAGTAATTTCGTGGTGAGGGTACATTTAAAGTTGTTTAAAGAATATGTAATGGCCGAATTTTAAAAAGCAATGTGTAAATCATTTGTATTATTTAACATAGATGTGGTTGTATTTGTCATTTTAAACTTTATATACAAGTAATTAAGTATAGTTTTCTACGCCTTAGTCTGCCCAATGAAGAATTTTTCGAGGTGATGCTTTCTGATCAAATATAACAGTACCGTCGAAGGTAAACTTATAATACATAAATAAAAATCAGTGTTTGAAAGATCATGTTATTTAATTAATATTAGGAATATAATACTTCATTATCTAATTCTTAAGCGCTTCCATGTTTTACAAAGAATACGTTTTGGTTACAAATAATAGTTAAACGAGATAAATGCACTTTTACAAAGTAAAAACTACTGATTCGAGCCTTTCGAACATTCTATCTTACATTTAAGCCTCAAACATAATCATATTTATAATTATAATCTATTTCTGACCCATCACGGATTACAAATTACAAGCATAATGTTAAAGTCTGTTGAAAAAAAAAAAATAATAACTCGAGAGTTCCTGACCATTAGTTGTGTGTTGAAGTGTCTTCCTCTAGAGCTCCAGTGGCACAATCTCGTGCCACTGGAAACCCGGACCGATTTTAAACTGTATTTTTGGAAAAATAAGTCTTAAAACCGGTCAGTTTGGTAGCACAAAGTTGTGCCACCTGGCCCTAGAGGTTAATCAGAAAACCTATTCGTTTACGTTTGCATAACGATACGCCGTTCAAATGAACTTGGACCAACTTAAACAGTACAGGTAGCTCGGGGTCGTAAGTTCGCCCAGAAAATTATATGACCACGAAAAAAAGTATGTATAAATAAGCAAAAAGATTTTTTTTTTTTTTACTTTATTGTAAATTCTCTCCATTACTTTTTCTGCACGGATTGCAGAATTAAATTTTAAAAAATCCAGCACAAAACTACCGAAAACGAGGACACAATGTGGAATCTGAACGAAAAGGACTAGGTTTTCGTCGTGAGTTATTTTTGTGGTGAACTTACAACAACCCGTAGCTGGCAGTCACCGTCTTCTTTTTATAGTGTTGAAATCATCGAATGAGTAACACGGCGGTACGAGAGGGACTGTCAGACTTGTACTGACTAAAACCTACGGTGATCCTTCTATAGCCCTTCTGTTCCAAGATCACGGTTCACTGATAATACAGTCCCACAACCCGGCCAGGCTTTGGCTCTTTAGGGATGCCGTTAGACGGTTCAAATGCAATTGGACTAACTTGGACCGTGCAGGCAGCTCGAAATCAACGTGCTATCGTCGAACTGCACCAGAAATGCACACAGACTACAATCCGGCTGCATGGTTGCACATACACCATGATAGCTCAAGTAAATGTTTAAAAAAAAACTTAGTCTTTCTAGCCAAATCCTCCTTCATACAATCCAACCATCTTTTTTAACAAGTCTTAATCCATACAGTCACTTTCTCTCTTCTAGCAACTTTAAAATATTCAACCAATCACAGCCTGCGGATGATGCACCTTCATATGGACTTTTAATCCATAATTCTGAAGGAAACCCTGACTACAAATACTGCAAACAAACTTCTTCTCATTGCTATGTATCCGCATATGATCTCTCAAAGTTTGCTTCCTTGCATATGACTTCTTGCAAACTTCACATTGATGCACCTTTTCCCCAAAGTGCTTTATCATATGTTTCTGGACGTGCGTTCTCGAGAAAAACTTCTGATCACACATGGAACAGGGGAAATTCTTTTCTCTGATATGCACTTCTTTCAAATGCACCTTCATTTTGCTCATAATATGAAAGATCTTTCCGCAAACAGGGCAAGAAAATTCTGGCGCTTTGACATCATGTACCAATTTATGGTGTCTCTTTCTCTGATTGTAGTTTTGAAAGGTTTCCGCACAAAAAAAGCATCGTAGAAGCTTATCTTTGTTGTGGACCTTCGATTCATGGTTATGTTTCTGGGTTAGGGAGTCGAATGTCTCCGGGCAAAGGTTGCAATGGAAACCTGAGCCGTGTGTTAAGGCATGGCATCGTAGTCTATCTTGGCTTAGAAAGGACTTCCCGCAGAGCTCGCAAATATAATTCCCGTAATGTTCATTCATATGCTGATTTAACTTCATGAAGTATTGGAAGTCTTCTTTACAAACAGCGCAGCGGTATACATCGTTCTGCAGGCAATAAGGTATAACACCATAGCCACATTCTTCGGTAAATTTTACAACATGTATGTCTTTTAAATGCTCAATTAGAGCGTTGAGATCTTCGAAATTGTCAAAGCACGGTCTACATTGTAAGTTCGTGATATCAATTTTAACTTTTTCGTCTCTTCTCAGGTAAGTGACAGCAGCTTGGATGCTCGATTTATTATGCCGCGTTGTAATATGTGTTTTGAGCAAGTCTGTGTCTTTAAAAGTGAGATGGCAATAGAAACAGAGATAGTTTTGTCTGTGCCATTTGAAAGGAACGGCTGTGGAATGTTCTAGAATCATGATAGCGTTCGTCTTCATGAGTCTGTTGCGTTTTGTGGAGGTCATTGAGGACTTACTCGAAGCCTCTGTAGTGCGCCGATTCTCACCTAAAAAGTGAAATTTTTGTATGAGATATCTTGGCGCATTCTCTCTTCGTCTTTGGTTATTCGTTCTTTATGACTTTGTTAGTGTACTTCGGCGATAGTTTTAAACTTAATATTTCGACCTCATTATCCTTTTGAAGTTAATTCGTAATTGTCATGATCTTTACCGTTCAGGAGTTCAAATAACGGACCTTTTAAAAATATTTGATTAATTAGTTGAAGTTTCTTAAGAAAATCACAATAAAAATCGTACAAATTTTTAACCATACAGCAAAATGCTTATGCGCAACTGATGGAGAAGGTATGTAGGTATATCATAATGTCTTAATTAATCTGTATATCAGTAGGGTAACGCGTTAAAATGATCTTAGATGACGACGAAGAGATTCAGACTTTAGATCTTCTGACTAACAGTAACGACTGCCAAAGATCTACAAATGACAACCGGGACCAACGGCTTTACGTGCTTTCCGAGGCACGGAGGAAACTCGCTATGACAGATGGTCACCCATGGGGTTGGCAACGCAAAGATATTGTAGATGGCGCCACCATGGAGTAATCTTAATCCGACGAATGACGTAGTACTATTTTGAAGTACCTTTAAGATTTGAACCAATGACGATGCTTGGAACAAGCTATACTAGCGCCATTAGTTCCCCAGTTGCCATCCCCATTCAAAATAACTTAAGGCGATTGCGTCGATGTAGCCCGCGAAATTAATTTTTTTTTACGTTTTTTGCAATTTGCAGGCCAGTGACATGTTGTAACTTTATCAAAATATGAATTGCGGTAATAACACGTATAATTTTAAAAATAAAAATAATCAAAAAATTCGCTCCATCAGCTGTCACATAGAAAAGGTGCATCGTAGTTAGATTTCGGAGATTTTAACATGATGCACCTTTTCTGTCATAGCTGATGGAACGAATTTTTTGATAATTTTTATATTTAAAATTATACTTGTTATTACCGCAATTCATATTTTGATAAAGTTACAACATGTCACTGGCCTGCAAATTGCAAACAACGTAAGAAAATTTGAATTTCGCGGGCTGGTTTGAGCATCACCCTTATGTGAAATGATCATAGCGTACCCGTAACGTTTATATTAATATGGATATGCTTCCGGGAATCTGAGATTTTTCCTGAATTTTATAATTGTTAGGAACGTAGGATGACGACAAATAGGGAACTTATAAGCCATCTTTATTTCAATTTTCAACCAAATGTAATGATAGCAGATTTGATCGAATCACACATTTTTATATCAAGACATACCAAAAGCGTTTAAGTATTTCTTGTGGTATAATCAGTAGCTCATAATTTTTGAATATAAAACGTGTTACGTTAAATGCGCAAAACCTCTCGTGGGGTAACTCAGCCCATGTTACTGAACAATGTTTGTGCCAAGACTTTTGGAGATTCGCAAAAAAAAAATGTTTTTTTTTACAAAATGAGAAATTGATCGGGCCTATCAGTATGAAAAATCATTTTATTTTTTTGTGAATTTCCAAAAGTCTTAGCAAAAAACTTTGTTCAGTAACATGGGCTAAGTTACCCCACGAGATGTTTTGCGCATTTAACGTTACACGTTGTATATAATTTCACTGTTTAGTGTAGGGTAGTTTAATGTAGTAAAAGTTAAAGTTCAATTTTAAAAGGTTAAGTTTCATAGCAGCGGTCAAAAACAGCAATAAATTAACTGGAGGTTAATTTTCACGTCAAAGTTCAAGTAAATACAAATGAGTAGAGATAATAGTAAAAAACTATGAATAATTAAGACTATTTGTATGTACAGTCACAGAAAAAAGTAGTTTGTCACGTGAGTAAGAAATTAATAACTAATGGCGCTAGTGTAGCTCGATCTAAACATCGTGATTGGTCAAGAGGAAAAGAGTGGAAAATTCTTCGATATTTTTTTTTTAAAAACCCATTATTCGAGGAAAACTTTCATATTGTTCTTTTAGCAAAACTTTACTTATTATGTTTGAATGTGTTTTTGTGTTTTTAACTGTAAGGTATGTTCCTAGAAAATATTTTTTTGGGACATCAAAAATTCAGCTGCCAGTGGGCCTCGAAACCGGGTCTTTGTTTATTCTTTCGCATGTTCTTGTAATTTATTTCAGCTTAGTTGTTTATCGTATAGCTATAGAGCATGCTCTGGCCTTCTATAAGGAGTACACCCAATTAATACTTTTTTTCTTGTCCTGTGTTAATAACTCGCTTTTGAGTATACTTAAATAAATAAAAAGGGAGGACCTCTCACCAGACGGGCGTTGTGTCTGGTTACCAAAGACTGCCCGACTATTTCACGAGTTTTTTTATATTATGTTCTAATTTCGAGGTGAACTCACTTTTTTCTGTGACTGTACATAAATCACATGTGCAAAGTTCATCGAAAAAAGGAGGAAGTTTATTTAAACTGGTTCAAGTTTGATCGATGTTAACTTATAAACTTTGAAGGTAAAAAATACGGCTATTGCTTCAATGCAAAATGTTTTTAAATAATAATTATGATAAAAAACTTGTCTACTGAATTTTTTTCTGCCTTAATAACTGCACAGATTTTAGTAGAAGTTATGGTAATTTCATCGAGACAGTGGCCATGGAAAAACTTTAGGACGATATTAAAACATACTATGATAACTTTGCACTTATGATGAACACAAAGAAAAAATGTTTAATTCAAAAAGGCCATATCACTGCATAGTTTATATTTAAATACATTGAATTAAGAACTACACCCTACTCTTTAGAGTTCGTCACACATTACTGTGTGACGAATTAATTTATGTTGTGACGAATTCGTATATGGTTGCCCTGTTCAATGTGTTTTATATTTTTATTTCTGTAACTGTCTACACACCTAGACGCGACACTATGTGACGTTACGATATTGGAAATGTGCATCTTATCGTGTAGTAAATAAAGTTAGATTTTGAGTCACAGTAAATTGACGCTAGAGTCTATATCCACTACTGGATGAGATCTTTTCCTAATCTTCGCAGTTCTTTTACCTCAATCATTGTACCATAAATTATGCATAATGATTTAGCCTTTCAGAAAAAACCAAAAATATGTTGACAATACTTCAAATACAGAGAAATTAAAAATTCCAGAAGTGTCGTATAGTAGCACCACATTAACGGAAAACGCGGTTCAGTATAGCGTTATTGAATGTTAATACGAACATAATAAAGACTATAATCGTGAAAACGACGGGAAATACTGTAAGTATGACTCGGCTGTTACAAGCAAGTTAGTATGAGAAATATTGTCAAAAACAAGTATAAAAAAGGTGGATTGTGTGTGCTGTGATTTCCTATAATATAATCAATTTTACACTAAAATAATTTGTTTGTTCAATGATCACAGGCGATTTCAGAACCTAGATTAATTCACTTTCATTCACAACCAGTATGTACAAACTATAAATAAAAACTTACTAGTAATATGTACAAAACAAAAAAAAGATAAAAAAAAAAACATTCAAAGAACCTAGATTTGTATCTTTTCATTTTTAGGTGATAAAAATAATCAAATGAGTTCTCCCGGCCTATGTGGAAGCAGAAGGGGCTATAAGCCTCTTCATCATTATACCTGCCTTTTCCCAACTATATTGGTCTGCTTCCAGTCGAACCAGATGCAGCTGAATATCAGTATTTTACATGTAGCGACTGTTTAGCGGATCTCCATAACCAAGTAACTGGGCAATACGATACCCCATGAACCATCAGACTCTTATTGACTAAAGGTGTAATAATAGGTTGTAATTTTTTTTTCCTTAATCAGCGGGTTCGAATCCAGGACAGGATTATAGATTTTTAGTTTTCGTCTAAATCGGCTTCAGGCCTCAGGCCCGTCAACGTTTTTCGATATTCCTCATAATTTCGGATACTGCCGTCCACACCCGGTTGAAAATGCACCATGTATATTAAATACCTAGATTTCATGTTCATGGGTTTTTCCGATAACAACGATTTGTGTAAGTATGATTGAAAAGAAAAGTGATATTTATTAATAAGTTAGGTTTCCGATATCTACACAAATGTGAAGCCCGTTGCTAAAAAACCTAGTTACCAACATATTACACTTTTATTTAAGAAAAAAATCACAACACACACAATTCCACATCCAAATTCAAATAACTATCGACCTACCTTTAGCAACGGCTTTGGAACTCTTTGCCTTGTCATCTAACTTGGCAACCTTGGCTCGCTTCTCTGGCTTGGCTGGTGCATTCTTGCGAGGGCGTCCTCGCTTACCCTTGATGGGTAGCGTGGATACTGTCACATCTGACACTGAAGGCTGGGTTAATTCTTCTTTTAAGTCATCTGTAAGGAGAAGATTTTGAGGGTTATGCGGCATCAGACTAAAGACGTAGGGCAATGCGCCATCGATATATGGTGGACATCCCTCCGGTACATACAAAGCATTTTGCCAATATCTTTATTGTACGCACAGCTAAGGAGTGGAATTTCCTGCCGTCAGGCCGAAACTCCACCAAAGCTGTGTCGAGCTGTGCGGGGTCGAGACGTGTTTTGAACAACCAATAGAATTGCGTTATTGACACAGCTCCACTCCGGCAACGCAATTCTATTGGTTGTTCAAAACACGTCTCGACTTGCACAGCTTTTGTGGAGTCTCAGTCCTATGCGGCATCACCGGACTACAAGACTTACGGCAATGCGCCATCGATATATGGTGGACATCCCTCCGGTACATACAAAGCGTTTTGCCAATACCTTTATTGTACGCACAGCTAAGGAGTGGAATTTCCGGGATCTGTATTTCCCGACAGCTATAACCTTAGGGTCTTCAAGTCAAGAGTGAACAGGTTACTTTTAGTCAAGCGTGCCACATCTTCGCTTACCATCAGGAGATATAGTGGTCAGACACGAACCTATCATTAAATAAATAAGTCGGGTTTTCCTTCCTGACGCTATAACTCCAGAACGCACGAACCGATTTCCACGGTTTTGCATTCGTTGGAAAGGTCTCGGGCTCCGTGAGGTTTATAGGAAAAAAACGAACCCATCTGGTGGCGAAACGGAGTTCACCGGGTTTGCTAGTAATAAAATAAAAAATCATCTTGTGGTCTTACTCTCCCTCCCTTTTTACATAAAGCTACTGCCTCTTCACATAGGCACTCCACAACCTAGTTACTTAGTCCTGCCATCTTTAAAATTTGGAATCCAGGAAAAGACGCGTGAAAATCCCGGATTTTATAGTCCAGAACCCGGACATGAGTCGCAGTGCGTCGTGGCAACTGCGTCGGGAGGGGTGAGGGAACAGTGAAGTGTGCGTGTGGCGCGGACCCGGACTACAAGACAAGCCCTCCGGACGCTCCCAGAATGCCCTGTATACTAGGACAAATCCGTGTCGTGATGTGCGTGACTAAAATGGTACTAGATTTTGTCCGTGTATTTTCTTTGAAAATATCAAAACAAAAAGCTAATCTATTTGAGTAAAGTGTTTTACTGAGATAGATTAGGTTTTGTTGAGAAATATGCACAAACAAAAGCTCATCGATTAGAGTCTGACTCGTCACTGATATAGTATAGCCTTTGGAAATACGCATCCAGGGTTACACGGACGGATGGCAACCCTACAGTTAGTGGTCAATAAAATATTAACTGTAAGAAATTCAGGACCCACGACATTCCCAATTCCAGGTTTTTCTGTACTTCACAGCAGTAAGGACCCATGACTTAGCACAGAGTGTCGCACGGTAAGATCAAAATGTATGTATGTGTTTGTAACACACCACGAGTCGCCGCCAGTGGCAAATTCGCGTACCGACAAAGTAAATAATGCCTTATTCGCGTCGTCTACCACACTGCTCAAAGCTAAGACTGGATGGGCCCATACTGAGTTTTTTTTTTTATTGTAATCACCGACTTATCTATGGATAAAACTTTAGTTTCCACAGTCTAGCCTAACGGTTCCCGCACTGCCACTGGCCACAAATACAAAACGCCGCCACCGGCATATTTCCTGTAGTTTTCATAAATTTTAAATGGAATAGTCGCACACTGGAGACGCCGGTGGCAGCCACACGCGGCGCTTGTGGCCGCTTCTAGCTTCTTTTGGCGGCGTTTTGTGGTAGTGGCCAGTGGCTCGTGTGCGGCGACACTAACAGGCCAACATGTTTCAAGCAACGACGATATAATACTAGACTCATAATCACAGGAGACTGATGTCTGTCTAGGCAATAAAGTCTAATATCCGTCTCATTTCAACCACTCCTGTGAGCCGTAAACATATGTTGAGACAGAACAGACCTTGAGTTAGCCAATCACAACGCAGTACCCCGTCCCCCTCGCTTACGTAGTACCTCAGCAGGTTGACAGAATAGTTTTTGTTCCTTAGATAGTGTATGCGGAGTGTAGTATTACATCGTCGTTGGTTACAAGTGTGCAAGGTACTTACCGTCACCAAAATCAATTTCATCTTCAAGATATTCAACATCAGCCTCTTCAATGGGTACCTCGGTCGTTGTTGGGACCTCACACTTGAGCTGCGTCTGGTAGATTAGCACTGCAATAGAAATTATGATCATCAGTCCTGCCTGATCACCAGTTTCGTAAGATTGTGCTGTTTTAAGGTAGCTGGGGAAGATCTAATGCTGAATAGTTGATGGCATTAATAAATATTGCAAATTGATTAAATCCATTAAACAGGTAAATTCATTTTATAGGACATGGCAAGTGTGACAAGTCAAGTTAGTATGTGAAGTTCATTTTCTCGGCACTTTTCTGGTGGTTGCTACAGGTTGATACTGGCTTTTAGGAGTTGCAGTAGTTTGAGAATAACATGGAGGGGCTATCCCAAAAAAAAATGTATTTTGTTTTTTTTATAATCTATGGTAATTGACAAAGGTAGTTTTGTTTTTGCCATAAAGGCCACGAAGCCATGCCAAAAAAAAAATGTTTTTTCTTCTTTTTTATTTATAAAACATAGCTTCACACTAGGAATTTCTCTAGTATTGTGGGTGCATTTATAATCATTCAAACTCACATACACAAACAGCGAGACCCGGTATTTGTAATGTGCAGGAATCAACCCACAACATTGTGTAGCAGTCCTATTTCTATGCTACTGGCCCACACTAATTTCTCTTATTTTAAGCAACCTCCAATTAATTATTATTCATTCATAAGGTGGATCTTATAAGAATTTTAATAGTTAGCCATGAAAGACAGCAAGTATTTCTTCAAAGTTGGAGTGAACAGGCTTCTTCTGGGTAGGCTCGCTCTAACGTAGACTTTGTCTCTGTCACTCTAGAGTAGGAAAAGACAAGAATATTATTACTACTCACTCTTAGGCCTAAACTCTCCCCTGCCCATCATATCGATGAACTTTTTCTCCGAGTCCATGACCTGTTTCTTGAAGTTGCATGCGTCCCGTAACCGAGTGATGCAGACCTCGCAGATGAGTCGGTTCGGACCATTAGGACCTTCATTGTGTTGTGTTATCTGGTAGGGAAAAATATATTTTGGAGTATTTTTCAATTATTTCTTTTATAACTTTATTCAATATTCATTAATTTTCTTTAAATTTTACATCATTATCATAAGGGTAAAATTAAAAACTTTCTGGCTTCCACTTGAGATCTCATACCTATAGAAAAGTTCAATACTGTCAAACGGAGTGAATTGGGATGCAGGTGTGAATCGGCACAAAACTTTGAAAGTGATTTTAACAATAGATTATGATGGTATGCTGCCAACTAGATCTCAATATAATGTAGTATTTATACAATAAATAAAATTGAGCAATTGTTGGTAACATATCATTCAATATGTTCATTCAATATTAAAATCCTTGCTAAAGTTTCGTCCCTATTCACCGTTGGACGGTAACTTTGATGCCCAACCTGGAAATCCAACCCAAGAGCACAAGCTTAGCTTTGTCACTAGCGACACAAGATAAAAGAGGCAGTCTACTTTATGAATAATAATCTTATAAGAATTTTTATTATAAGAAATGGAGCTGAAGTCGTGTTAGTTTACAATAAATACCAGAACAAGCTCAGAGGGACGTTTAGGGATAGATTACAGTAATCCCTAAGTTATTGAAAGATAGAAAAACCGGTATCAATACAGCTAAGTGTGGTTTGAAGTCTAGGTACAACAAAAAATCAATAAAACCGGTTACCTAACAAACAAGAAAGTTTTAGTCGTAAAAGAGGTAAACTTACGCTAATATCAAAGCATTCTAGCAGCATATCAGCATAAACTTCAGTTTCATTCATCCAAGTGTATTCAGTCCCCAGATCCTTGTAGCATCCTTCGGAAAGACAGCACCGGCAAAGCCCGGGGCTCTCCTTCACCACAATCTCGTCGAACTCCATTATCACAACACTACGCTAACATTTCCACAACGAAAAACAAGAATACTTCACGTTTTCAGTGAATATTTTTGAAGAAAAGTTTCATGGCGTCAAAACCGCTACAAATCAATGGGAAACTGCGGCCATTTTGTTTTGTACTTGAATTTTTTCTTTGGCAATACTGGGCAATACGTTCGATTTCGGTGTCGTGACCGCGTAAAAACCAATTTTCGACAAATAATCATGGACCTAAAAAAAAAGTTGGACGGAACTTCACTAAGAAAGAATTGAAGCACCCATAGTAAGTCAGTGCGCTTGTCCACACAAGCCAGCACACACACATTCACACCATAGTAAGTCAGCCGTCGGCCATTATCTTCGAACGACACTCGCGGTTTCATACGGTGTTATTTTGTCTAATAAAATCAAAGTATGCCGTCATGTGTTGCAAAAAGTTGTCTAAACCATAGTAGTTCAATTAAAAAAGCTAGGGGATCACTTTTCATAGTTAAACATGTCATTTTGAAGCTTATTTCTCGATTTTACGTCAATAAATTTTATAAACATCTCGAAATCAATCAGTGTTGCAACTATTTCAAGGTTCAAATTATTTTAAAATTGGGAGATTTATATTTTGTTACTATTTATCGTTATTGTATTCTTCTGTATTTTTACAAGTTTCCCCACGGCAAATGATGCATGGAAAAATAATTGTATAAAAATAATAAGGGAGTGTAGACATGGAATAGGAATGTAGACGTGTAGGAATGAAACATAAAATAGCTTTAATTAAATATTTATAGGCGAAAAATACTTAAACATTCGTTTTCACCATTTAAGTAAATTAGAAAGGATTTCTAGATGTGTCAATAGCAAAAGACAAGTCTACAAAAATTTGAATAACCAAAAAGGATTGTAAAACTTATTAATATTAACGAGTTGTAAATATTTCGGCGTTATATCCAATGTGCTTAAATTATTTTACCTTTATTTTAAAAATAGGTATCTGTCACAAAAAAATTGTAATTAAACTTAAGTTCAAGGGAGATCTCATGGACCTAAAAAAAAAGTCGGACGGAACTTCACTAAGAAACGATTGAAGCACCATCAATGGCGTCAAGGCCTTTGTATGTGTGAGTTTGTATAGGGATGCCAGATGAAGGAAAAAATTACCCATTTTTAAACAATATTTAATTAAGATCTCCCATGGACCTAAAAAAAAAGGCGGACGGAACTTCACTAAGAAACAAGTGAAGCACCAAAATGGCGAATGCTTTACTATGTGTGGGTTTCTAAAGGGATGCCAGATGAAGGAAAAAATTACCCATTTTCAAACAATATTTTAATAAGATCTCCCTTGAACTTAAGTTTAATTACATTTTTTTTGTGACAGATACCTATTTTTAAAATAAAGGTAAAATAATTTAAGCACATTGGATATAAAATATTTACAACTCGTTTAATATTAATAAAGTTTTACAATCCCTTTTGGTTATTCAAATTTTTGTAGACTTGTCTTTTGCTATTGACACATCTAGAAATCCCTTCTAATTTACTTAAATGGTGAAAACGAATGTTTAAGTATTTTTCGCCTATAAATATTTTATGTTTCATATGTTTATGTTTCATTCCTACACGTCTACATTCCTATTCCATGTCTACACTCCCTTATTATTTTTATACAATCATTTTTCCATGCATCATTTGGCATGGGGAAACTTGTAAAAATACAGAAGAATACAATAACGATAAATAGTAACAAAATATAAATCTCCCAATTTTAAAATAAATTGAACCTTGAAATAGTTGCAACACTGATTGATTTCGAGATGTTTATAAAATTTATTGACGTAAAATCGAGAAATAAGCTTCAAAATGACATGTTTAACTATGAAAAGTGATCCCCTAGCTTTTTTAATTGAACTACTATGGTTTAGACAACTTTTTGCAACACATGACGGCATACTTTGATTTTTATTAGACAAAATAATACCGTATGAAACCGCGAGTGTCGTTCGAAGCGTAATGGCCGACGGCTGACTTACTATGGTGTGAATGTGTGTGTGCTGGCTTGTGTGGACAAGCGCACTGACTTACTATGGGTGCTTCAATTCTTTCTTAGTGAAGTTCCGTCCGACTTTTTTTTTAGGTCCATGGGGAGATCTTAATTAAATATTGTTTAAAAATGGGTAATTTTTTCCTTCATCTGGCATCCCTATACAAACTCACACATATAAACACGGCAGCCATTGTGGTGCTTCAATCGTTTCTTAGTGAAGTTCCGTCCGCCTTTTTTTTTAGGTCCATGCAAATAATTATTGAAGTTTTAAAGTATTTTAAAAATGCTGAACAATTTGGAACATAAACTGCGAAAGTTCTCAATATAAGTAAGGCCGACAAAGCAGAGTCCACACTCAAAAATACTGTCTCCTGAATTTATAATATTTCATCTTCCCGCTTCCCGTCCCATGTTACTTCAGTAGTTCGAAAGTTTCTTTATTTTTCCACAAACTCCATGACTTTTTTCTCAAATAAATAATGATTTCAATGTGCCAAAACTGCGAGAAAAGTTTATTTGGCCCTTGTCAGCTCCCAAGAGGAGAAAAAACGACTATCGCTCAAAGTCCCAGAAGCCATGCCAGACATATTTTATGAAACAAGAATCCGCTGTCAAAAACTGTCACAAAAATCGGGAATTTCGACGTATTGTCCCGTTTACTTTTTGTATTTTTACGGAATTTTCACAAAATGCTTATGAATTTGTTCGTTTGAATGTAAAGAAAACTAAAATAATGGAAGTGGTCGGTGTCTGCCGCTGTTGTCTGGGCCAAGGCTTGAACAAAGACCTAAATTCAAGCTACCTTTGGCTAGACAAAAAAGAGAACTATGCTGAAATGTTGAAAGAATGCTTCAATATCATCGTAAGTTTGTTTTAAATACTGTTTATTTAACGTCTAACAGTTCTATTACCTAATTAACACATGATTAGCCTGTATTTAGTGTTATAACTTTGTATTATCGTGTTAGTAATTTGAGGTCAATTTCGGCGTTATGATCGCTGTCTGTAGTCTGTACCATAAAAATACCGGTCATGAGGATAATTAATGACTGGTAGTTGATTTAAAAACAAACAGTAATAATCCAATTATTTTCTAATTATATTACAACTTCTATAAGAAACTTATTGGAGGAATCAGATAATTTTTAATAGCAGTAACTTGCATCAAAGTCAAGGACATTATTTATTTATACATACTTATATGTATTGTGTTATCTCTGCTTGAATATTATCAATACAAACCCAAGTAAAGATTGTAGAACAATTTGTTTTGTGATTGTGTTCACAATTAGAATTTAAATGCAATGGATTTATTTCAATGAATATTTTACAACAGCAAGATGCACAAATTCGGGAAAACATATTTAAAAAAAAATGTTTTACATAACAAGTATAGTATGCAATTAAAGACTGATGATTTATTATCATAATATGCAAATATCAATAAGATTGCAGACTGACTTTCTTGAATTACAAAATCAATTACACTGTAAGTTTTGTAGTGTACTTCTTCTGGACAAAAGTATCAAGAATTAGTATTATAAGCCTACGTTGTCTTTCTGCAGCACAAAGGCCTCCCTTCCCTCCTTCCATCTCTTGTGAAAATGCAATTTTTTTATCACAAATACATTCTCTTCAAAAAATATTCTGCACTCAAGCTTTGTCAAATTTTGCCAAAACTATTCAAGATACCATAGGTACAGAATTATAATCAAACATAGTGGTCACTAGAAAATCAAAAACATCAAGATATCATACAGAATGAGACGTCAAACAAGGACTGGCCTGTTGGTCTAGTGGTTAGTGACCCTGACTGCTATGCCAGGGGTTGTGGGTTCAATACCCACCCAGGACAAATGTTTGTGTGATAAGCATGATCATTTGTTCTGTTTCTGGGTGTAACTTATCTATAATAATGTATGTATTTAGAAATAAGTATGTTTATCAGTTATCTAGTACCCATAACACAAGCTCTGCTTAGCTTGGGACATGATGGTGTTGTGTGATAGTTGTGGAATATTATTTTTATTTAGTGGTCACACAAAAAATGAATACAATTCTCTCTCATTATTTCAGCTGAAACCATTGAGTGACAAACCGACGGGCATCTGTGACACTTGCATCAAGAGTCTTCGTTCTTCATTCAACTTTAAGCAGCAAGTCCTGACTGCCAATGAAGAGTTGTTAAAGAACATACCATTTATTGAAAAAGGTAAAGTTCTACTTTTTCACATCTTCGTCATTTCATACCAATATCTGATAAATGATATTTATTTTGTAAGTTGGTTATAAAAAAACACTTTTACATGTCACAACCAATATTTTTTAAAGGCCCAGAGGGCGGGAGGCCATTGTGTATTTTTACCACCAAACTACTCTGAGAAAAAACGTCCGAAACAAACTCAGAGGTCACAGTCTATTTTAAAGTCCAGACATTGTTTTGTTCAGGTCATACGAGGATCATGCGGGTTTTGGATTTGATAATGTGATATGTGATTATTTTCCGTAATCAGCCGGTTCGATTCCAGGCCAGGGTATTGATTTTGCCCAAAATACACTGATGCAGTTTTCGTTTTCGTCAAAATCGGCATTGAGACTCATTTCAATTTAAACACCCAGTATACTGTGAAGTTCAATTTTTTTTCTTGGAAACTTATTACGGAAGACGAAGAAGCCACTCTGATTTCATATTAAATTGGATCAGGGCAAGATATTTTTAACTAACTGTACCCGCGATTTCGTTCGCGTGGATGTCGGAACTCAACAATGTATTTCTAATTTATACAAAGGAATTATTCTAAAATCAAAGCCTTAGTTATCCTTATTAAATCAGCAACCTACCAATAGAAGTCCCGTCAAAATCGGCCCAGCCATTTCAGAGATTAGCTGATACAAACAGAAAGACAAAAATTCTAAAAATGTAATTTGGTGTATGTACCGATATATACGTATGCATGTAGTATGTATTAAAAAACGGTTATTTCAATATCACAAACAGACACTCCAATTTAGTGAGCTTCCCCAGAAGAAACTTGTACAATTTATTCTTATGTTGACTGCTTGTATTTACAGATGAGAAAATTGAAATAAAGTTGGAACCAAAACACGACAGTGAAGATGATTCCGATGACTACTATCTTATAGAAGCAGGTGAGTTTATATTTTTTGTAGCGCAAAACTGTTTAAGAGCGTGTTTTATGGTATACAATCATGGTGGCAAACAAGCATACAGCCCGCCAATGCCAATATATGGTAGACAATCTATCAAAGATTACAGATCGTTTTCGTTTGTTTCGATCGCTATTGCTGAGCAGTCTTTACTAGATTTTCAACTTTATGCGATGGGGTATAAAGTTGAAAATGTATTAGCGACTGCTGAACGTTAACGATTGTCGCTTGCCGTTTGGCTACAGGCTCTAGCTACCGCCTGAGCGTTGTCGACCTTACTACTCTTTCACGCCCTTTCTAAGTGAAAAACCATAGCAAAGTGATATCTTGTCATTCATATTTTTTCATGTATGTATGTATTTATTTAAAAATATATAAGTATGTTTATCAGTTGTTTAGTACTCATAACATAGCGTTGTGTGATAGTTGTGGAATATTATTATTATTATTATCATCTCTTTATTAATTTTTAAACATATTATTTGTTATTGTGTTATCGCTCAAAAAGTCTTTAAAAAATAGTGTTGAACTTTGTGCGATGCGGGGTTTTAAAGTTACCGGTGGTTAGGGTTAGCGACAGCTGAACGTCCTCACGATTGTCGCTTGCCGTTGTCGAAGTAGCTGACTTCTGGATCAGGCTCTTTCTGAAAAACCATAGCAAAGTGATGTCTTGTCATTTCAGCGAGCATAACATCCCAGGAAAGAATAAAAACTGAAAAAATGCCGGCAAAAAAGAAAGTTGAAGCCAAGCAGACGAAGCCCAAGGCCAGCAGTGGCCAAGCCAAACGTAGTGCAGTGAAGAAGAAGGGGGTGCCCCCTGACGTGACGTGGAAAAATGAGAAGATCAAATCCTTGGTGTCTCGGCTTGCCACTTCTATCAGTGAGTTTTTATGAATTATTTAGCTTTTTTTTTTTAGCGTGGTAAAATCATCAAATGAGTCCTCCAACCCCGGGCAGGGCGGGAGGGTCTGTCAGACTTCTACTGACTAAAATCCACGGTGTCTTTCATAGTCTGTTATGTTCCGGGGTCACGGTAAGGGAATAATCCCACGACCCCGGCAGGCTTTGGTCCTCTGAGAGGGGGGCCCCGTCATTATGCTGACGCTCTTTGAGGCGCGCGTGGGACACAACGCGCCGTCGACCCGGGCATGGTCCTTGGTCGGGCAGCGAGTTGCCCTTTACTCGCTGCCTGCATGCCCGCGCCATCAAGTAAATACTTGATGGCGCGGGCATGCGGGCTTATTAAAAAGTTTTTTTTTAAAGATTATGCTTTCTTTTGTCCGCCATCTCGCCTGTTAGGCTACGCGCTACGACAGTAAATCGCAAACTAGTTTGTGAAATAACATGCGATTTATTTTCCCAGTGGGCGGATTGTAGTACATTTCTGTTGTTCACAGACTGATTTTTTTCTCTGTGTTTTTTTGGTCTGGCAAAATAGGTAATCTAATGAGTCCTCCCGCCCTGCGTGAAGCAGAAGGGACTATTAGACTTACTAGCTATAAGTACAACCTGTATTCTTGGATTGCTCTCACACTCCCGCAAATTACACATCCCTTAAAGAAATTTTTAAATAATTATTCTTTCTTTAAAATGTCACTTACGGGATATCTTCCGTGATTATCTATTTGTTTGAGTTCCCGATATTTCACCCGTAAGTGACATTTTAAATTTAGAGACAAACCGTGAAAGCTTAAAACAGTGTTTAATTATTCTGTCTCTATCCACAGAAGACTGCGAATTACCAGAATTAGAAATAAAACCAGTGAAAAAGTCTGAAATAAAACCTAAAAAAATAAGACTAAAACTCACAGCCCCCAGCGAATCAAAAATAAACTTACTTTGGTCCGGACAAGTTCATCATGACAAGATAAAACACAGAGAGAATCTACAAAATATCCTGAAATATTCTAATGCAACTCCATTTGGAAATAAAACGTTACTGGGATACAGTTGTGGCTACTGCGACCTTTCTTTCCCCGACCCAGCAGATTTAAGACAGCATACTCAAAAGGAACACTTGAAAGAACGGTTGAGATTCAAATCCAACTTTGATATGACCGAGTACAATGTCAAAGTTGATGTCACAGATTTAACTTGTAACTTATGCGATGAAAAAATGGACTCCCTAGGCATTTTCAAGGATCATTTAGTCAAAAAACATGGGAAAACTATCTATAATGATGTTAAGGATCATATACAACAATTTAAATTGAAAGAAGGAGAGGTTTATGACTGTGTTATGTGTTCTTCTACTTATGAGACTTTTAAAATGCTGAGACAACATATGAATATTCATTATAGTAATTATAGTTGTTCGGTTTGTGACGCTGCGTTTGCTACTAAACGTTCCTTGAACGCTCATCGGACAACACACCAAGAAGGTAGCTTCAAGTGTGATCATTGTGATAAAGTCTTTGCCACTCGCACAAAACAGCATTATCATGAGAAAATGAAACATTTGGGAGCAAGAAATATATCAAACTGCCCGTACTGCAACGTTCCGTTCCGGAGTTACTACCAACGTAATCAACATTTAGTTAAAGTTCACAACGCAGAAGCTAAGTATAAATGCAATGTTTGTAATAAGTCTTATGTGCTTAAGAGTTTGTTAATGTATCATATAAAGAAAAGTCATTTAATGGAACGTAACTGCCAATGTACGGAGTGTGGCTACCGATTTTTCAGTAAAAAAGCCTTGAAAGCCCACATGGTGAAACATACCGGTGAAAGAAACTATTCTTGTGAAGTCTGTCATAAGTCTTATGCGAGGAAATATACGTTAAGAGAGCATATGAGGATTCATAATAACGATAGGCGTTTCAAATGTGAAGTTTGTAGTATGACTTTCGTTCAGAAATGTAGTTTAAAAAGTCATTTGTTGTCTAATCATGGGATCAGTATGGCTGCCTCTGAGATTATGCAGAAGACGGAGAATTAAGGTGATGTATGTAACTAGCTTCATCATCATCATCATCATCATCATCAGCCGGAAGACGTCCACTGCTGAACATAGCAACTTAAAGGCCTCCCCCTCAGGGGACTACTCATGGCGTGACGCGATTGCATTTCGACTGATTCCAACTACAAGTGAAAATCAACTTTACCACTACGACATAGGACATAAAACACGTTGTTATCAACGGGTAAATGAAAAACAAAACACGATCGCCACGACGACGTCAAGTCAATCGAATTGCATCATTATTTCTTAGTAACAAGGTTGATTTTTACTTGTAGTTGGAATTTGTCTAATAGGGTAGTTTCCAGGGTCAAAATAATTACATTCTATTTAGTCCGTATTTTAGATTATAATAAAATATTGTACACGTATTTTTTCTTTTTTCGATTAAACAAAAAATAACAAAGAGAATAGCCCATTTAACCCTTTACCGCATATGGGCCCATATATGGAATTATAGTTTTGATTTTGTTTTATTTTCAAATAAAGTGTAATGAAATAAATTTATCTATATAAATCCATGAAATACATATTTAGCAATAATAATCCGCGAAAAAAATGTCTACTTTTTTTTGACGTTTCGAAATAACTTGACTTTAGTGCAAGCTGGCGAAAAAGCCGAATTGGAGTGTGAATGACACATTTTCAGAAATCGAAAACGAAGATACACGTAAGTACTGTTTGACAGAAAAAATATTTTCATGTAGTCGATATATTCGTCTTTGTCTACAAATAATATGTTTTCAGATTTTCATCTGTTTTCTATTGTTTACAATCAGTTTTTTCTCGATTCCATATTTGGGCTCGTATGCACTAAAACATTTTTTCACTCGAACAAATATGGAATCGCATGCACTCAAACCAATTAGCATTTGGTTTTTGCTAAGTTCAAATTGCATACTTTCATTGTTTATATCTTTTGCTTTCTCGCTTCAAACATTTGGCTTTTGTTTGGGAGAATGGTCCCTGCACGTTTTTATGGAAAAAACCTTCTCACTAATTCCATTCCTGGTGATGGCATGCTTTTTTTTTTCAGGTAGGTAAAATCATCAAATGAGTCCCACCCCTTCTGTCAGACTTGTACAAACTAAAATCCACGGTGTCCTTCAATAGCCCTTTACGTTCCGGGGTCACGGTAAGGAAAAGATTTCCTTACCGGTGATGGCATGCTTAGCGATGATGATGATTTAGATTCCGAAAGCGATGTTCCTTCTATGCCTGTCCCACTTTGACGGGGCCCCCTCTCAGAGGGCCAAAGCCTGAAGGGATCGTAGGATTATTTCCTCACCGTGACCCCGGAACATAAAGGGCTACTGCAGGACACCGTGGATTTTAGTCAGTACAAGTCTGACAGTCCCTCCCGCCGTGCCCGGGGTGGGAGGACTCATTTGATGATTTTACCACGCTAAAAAAAAACTGCCTGTTCCACTCAGGAGACCAGTTATAATCCCCGAAAGTGATGACGAAGGTAGTGATGAAGACAATGTCCCTCTATCCAATTTTGCCAATAACAAGAAGAAAATAGGGCGTAATCGGAAAGACCCTACTGAGAAGATTAGATGTGAATTGAATCAACTGGATCCATACAATACTGAAAATTACATCTTCACTGGAGGTACGGACTTACATTCAGTGAAGATGTAGTTTCATGGACCTGGTCACACCTGCTGATTTCTTTTTATTTATTTTCTCTGATGATTTGATTCCATTGTCAAGTATTTTCTATGGAAACATACACTAAGTGCTCTAAGTGTAAAGTGTTCATATGCTACAACGACAAAAGGAACTGCTTGTTTCAATTTCACGAATAAATAAATACTTTTTTAAATAAATACTTTCTGTAATATCACAATAATTTGACGCATTTTTTTTTTGTTATTTTTCGTTTTACTGCATACAATACCATATATGTCTAGAATAATTTTGGTCGCAGTGCATACGAGCCCATATATGGTTCCGTAAAAAAAAACCTAAAGTATATATTTTTTTTCTTATTTTTCTTTTGATATATCTTATTGATGATAAAATAAAGCTATTTCCACCGTCAAATATTTTTTTTTCCAACTCCTTAATAATTCATGCAGTAGAGGGTTAAGTTACCTGTGACGTCACTCTGCGCGAAAAATGCCACGCATCGTGACGTCACACGTAACTTTAATAGGGTATATCTTTATCATTTTTGGTCTAATTTACAAATAAAAAAATACGTGTCCCTTATTTTTGAATAATCTAAAAGACGGACTAATTACATTTTTTTAGGCAACTAGCCTATTGCGCCATAACCATAGATAAAGTCCATTAGACCGCCACGCCGAACAAAAATTCGCCACTTGCATCCACCGGCTGCCCGCGACCCTCACGATGTCGTCGGTCCACCTAGTGGGAGGTCTACGCTGCGTCTTCCGGTCCGTGGTCGCCATGAGAGAACTTTTCTTCCCCATCGGTTGTCAGATACTACAAAAATTAGTTGGGTTTCATAATAATATAACCTGCATTGAATTAGCTCATTCATTCTCAAAACGGGGAAGGAAAACATTTTGACCCGCTTGTCTTACGTACGACGAGATTCAAACTAATTCCAACTACAAGTGAAAATCAACCTTGCTACTAAGAAATAAAGATGCAATTCGATTGACTTGACGTTGTCATGGCCATCGTGTTTTGTGTATCACCTACACATTTTTTTTTTTTTAGCGTGGTAAAATCATCAAATGAGTCCTCCAACCCCGGGCAGGGCGGGAGGGACTGTCAGACTTCTACTGACTAAAATCCACGGTGTCCTTCATAGCCTGTTAAGTTCCGGGGTTACGGTAAGGGAATAATCCCGCGACCCCGGCAGGCTTTGGCCCTCTGAGAGGGGGGCCCCGTCATTATGCTGACGCTCTTTGAGGCGCGCGTGGGACACAACGCGCCGTCGACCCGGGCATGGTCCTTGGTCGGGCAGCGAGTTGCCCTTTACTCGCTGCCCGCATGCCCGCGCCTACGGTGGCCGGAGATCGTCGCGCGACGTCCGTCGCCGTGGGCGTCCTACACCGCGGTTGGGGCGGAGGGAGGACTCTGTCCTCTCTCGCTCGCGGCGCGCCTCCTCCTTCGCGAGCATTACTGCTTCGCAGAAGGAGGCGACCGCTTCCCACTCCGTCTCGCCCCGCAGCATGGCCGCAACCAATGCCGGGCGCGAGAGGTCTCCGCCTATCGCAGCCGTGAGGACACGTCGGTGCACTGCCCAAGCTGGGCAGTCCTGCACCGTATGCTCCACCGTGTCCTCCGGGCGATCTTCACAGTGATGACACCCAGACGTTTCCTCCTTCCGCATTAGACACAGGTACCTCCCGAAGCACCCGTGCCCGGTGAGGACCTGCGTCAGGCGGAAGGTAAGGACGCCATGACTTCTCTCCAACCACTCCTCAAAGAGGGGTCTTACCGCCGCAATTGCGGCGTGCCCGGCCGTCGGTCGCGACAGTCGTTCCTTCCATACTGCCCTGAGATCGCGCCGGAGGTCTTCGCGCCGCGCCTCGACTTCGCGAGGCAGCGGGGTCACGCCCCGGCGCTGCGCCTCCACGCGCCACTCATAGACGCGCTGGAGGGCAGTCGCCTCCAGATCCCAAGGCAGCAATCCGGCAGTGTATCACCTACACATAGACAACAACATGTTTTATGTCTTATTTCATAGTGGTAAGGTTGATTTTCACTTGTACTTGGAATTCGTTCGAATCGCGTTGCTTTGCGTCGCATCGTGCCATTAGTAAAGTCCCTAAGGGCTTTCCCATAACGCGATTCGTGGCGATTTGCAATTTCGAATAACTAAAAATGAATATCGTCCTTGCTACTACGATATAATGATGCAATTCGACTGACATACATCGTCGTGGCGAGCGTGTTTTGTTTTTCATGTAATTGTAAATAACCGTACGTTTTATTGTATTAGGTCGGTGGAATTGCGTAGCATCGCGTCTTGGGGAAGTAAGGCTCTCTCGTTTTTTATGTACAATCGACAAAGTTGAATCATGACCCACCATAAGCTTATTTTCCTACAGACATTCAAATGTAATTAGGTCCACATTCGCGCAAACTTACATATCCATGGTAACGACTTTGATCTTTGTCAATGTGACGGATTCAAACGATTTATTGTCAAAATGGGTCATGATTCAACTTTGTCGATTGTACATTTATTTTAATTTAAATTAATGTTGTTTGTAAAATGTTGTAATTTTCTTTTTGTAATTTAAGTTTAGTTCTGTGATATACAATAGTTATAAAGCCGATAGGAAAATTTATCAGTACCCTTAGCACGAATTTTCACTCTTTTACTTTCCAGTATTTACAGCGTTTCTTGTATGAACAAATGGAACAGCGCCTCTGGTGTGCGAAGAAGGAACTAATTTTTTCCTTGAAAATTGTCAATTTGAAATTATCAAAGTTCCAGTTTACTTTACGTCTCAAATACTGAAAATTCGTACTAAGGATACAAAGCATTTTTTAATAACAATGTAAAGTACATACCTATATTTTAATAAATGAACTTTAAATGAATGTATGTAGTATGTTTGTGGCTCTTTCACACAAAAAGTACTGAACGGATTTGGATGAAAATTGGTACACAGATAGTTTATAACCTGGATTAATTCATAGGATACTTTTTATACCAGTTTAAAGTTCTTTTTGGGATGATTTTTTACATAAAAAACACTTTTATACGTCATCAATATTTTTAAAGCTAGATGGGGCCGGTGTTTCGTACCTGACTACTCTGAGAAGAAACAGCCGAAACAAACTCAGAGGTCACAGTCTCTTTTAAAGTCCAGACATTGTTTTGTTCAGGTCATACGAGGACCATGCGGGTGTCTGAGATGGTCTTTTGAGGAAAGAGCAACACAGATTTGAGTGGACCTGTCCAGTCAGTGCAAGCATTTGTCGGTAATCGTGTAGCTCGACTCAGAACACAAGGAGCTCAACCCTTGACGTGGGCAATACCTCGGGCATAAAATAATATAGTAACAAAGAAGTTTGAGCTCTGTATCTGATACATTGGCATACTTTTTTTTTATAAAACTTTGCTTCACATGATAAATGCGTCCACAGGTCGGCATCGCACGTATCGGACGTATTGTACGTAACGGATTTTAGTTTACCTTGTATGAAAACTCATACAACTGCGTCCACTGATCCGCATCGTACGGACGGCTCGTCGGCAATGCCTAAATGCGATGCGTACCGATGACGTCATACGGAATGCCGATCAGTGGAAGCGATGAAGGTGGCATCGGCAATCCGATTGCACAGAAATCCGTTTGATCCGATGCGTCCGATACGTACGCATCTGATTGCCGATGCCTTCATCGCGTCCATTGATCGGCATTCCGTATGACGTCATCGGTACGCATCGCATGTAGGCAGGCATTGCCAATACTATAATATGACATGTAGCGCAATAGTCGATTGCTCAGCAACTGCGCCAACCGTGCTCAAAACTAGGAAATTCTCCCCCCTAAGAAGTGGGTTTATATTGTATATTGAAGAAATAAATAATTTATAAGATGTTATTTATATGTATAAATATAGGGTACTTTTTATATAGTGCGGATTTTTAGTAGGTAGGTACGGTAAATCTTAGAAGTAATATGTGCGTTACGCTGTGGAGTTAAGGTTGAAATTGTTATGTTCAGTTTTAGAAATACGCTTCGACTCTGCGCTAGTATAAATCGACCCTAAGAGTTAAACTAATACCTAGTAATAGATTCGATATTATTTATAAGTTTCTGTATGTTATTTAGAGTTTATAGTTGTCAATATGTTGTAGAAATTGTGAAATAAATGTTTTTAATTATTGTAGTATTTTTTTCTCTTTCCGTATATGCTGATTTTATACCCTACTAGCAAACTCCGTTTCGCCACCAGATGGCTTCGTTTTCTTTGCTATAAACCTCACGGAGCCCGAGACCTTTCCAACGAATGCAAAACCGTGGAAATCGGTTCGTGCGTTCTGGAGTTATAGCGTCAGGAAGGAAAACCAGACTTATTTTTATATAGTAGAAGATAGATATTCCCCCAGTTACCGAGTTATAGAGGTAACATAATAATTATATACTGTCGTGTCACTGCTGACAACGGCCTAGTAATATTACCTTAATAAGTATTTAAAATTATCCTTCTCAGTAAGGGTGCTCCCACATCTATCGACGCGGAATCGGCTTTTTCCGTCGCTCTTTCTCTTTCTGTCGCTTAAAACTGCCATTTGCTAGACCGAGACAATGCGATAGCACGCGGCCGCCTCGAGGATTCCGCCGCGTGCTATCGCGTTATGCTTTCTGTCTGTGTCTACGGAAAAAGTCGATTCCGCGTCGATAGATGTGGGAGCACTCTAAGCATTCCTGCCAGTAGAGCAGTGGTGGCCCAGTGGTATCGGTCCCGATTTACCGAGTTAAGGTCTTGGGCTCGAACCCAGCCAGGTGCATTACTTTGTGTAATTTATTTCATCACCACTGCTTTCAAAACGGCGAAGGAAAATATCGTGAGCGCTATAAGATGCCTATTTACAAAAATGGTTAAAATAAAACAAAGCAATTTTTTAAATTCCTTTTTTATTACATTAACAAAATAAGTTATCAACCTGTACATTTTATAACTAGACATGGAAGTTATATTATATTGCCTTCGTCTGAAAAAAACAGCTAATCGATTTCTTAGGGACGAATTTTACCAATAAAAAATCTAAGGAGATGATGACATTCGGGTCGGCATTTTCGTATTGAAAAAAGCCGACCCGAGATAACCAATATTTCGTCGGTCCTTACGTACAAACGGACATGTCAAAAACTCAGCAGGTTTAATGGAAAGCGTTCGTATGTAGATTCCATCTATTTAAACATTTTTATTTGCGACGACTCCTGTGACCCTGAACAAGTTTGTAGCACGCTATATGAACTTAAAATTATTTTTATGAAATAATAAAAATAAAAATTATAGTGCACTGACTTAAGCGCCATATAGACGGAGCAAGAACTCGTATGCGAGTTTCACTACATTGCGGCATTTGTTTCATTAACTGAATTTGTTCTGCCTATAAATTCCGCAATGTAACGCAACTCGCGTTCGAGTTCTTGCATCGTCTAAGCGCTCATGTACACGACGCCGCCGCCGCGCCGCTACCGCGCCTCTAGGCTGTGTACACGGTCGCTACCGCGCCGCCGCCGCGCCGCCGGCCGCCGCGATGCCATTCGCTAGTGTTTTATTTATCTAACAAAGGAGATGTCTCATTTCGGCCATATAATGTTTTTTTTTTTGATAATTCAAAGATAACTTCTTCGTTTATGAATTGGTTTTAATGATTCTTTTTTTGTTGGAAAAAGGTATTTCAAAGGCGGTCCCATGATATGGAAATTAGGGTTTGATGATGGAAGACCAGAAAAATCGAGTGGAGCTAAATAGTAAGAAATATCTTCTTTCCAACAAAAAAAGAATCATCAAAACCGGTTCATGAACAAAGAAGTTATCCGCGAATAAACATTAAAAAAACATTATGGCCGAAATGAGACACCTCCTTTTTCAGATAAATAAAACACTATCGAATTGGATTCGCGGTGCCAGCGCGGCGGCGGCGCGGTGGCGGCGCGGCGGCGGCGCGGTAGCGACCGTGTACACAGCCTAGAGGCGCGGTAGCGGCGCGGCGGCGGCGCGACGGCGGCGTCGTGTACATGAGCCCTTAAGGCGCATCCACACATGCCCGCCGGCATTTGCCGCAAAAACTTACCGTCTTGTCTTTGTTTCTTCAAGGCGGTCTGAAACCCCGGCGGCATAAGCCGGCGGCATGTGTGGATGCGCCTTTAATGAGGCTTTAGGGTCGATTTATACTAGCGCAGAGTCGAAGCGCATTTCTAAAACTGAACATAACAATTTCAACCTTAACTCCACAGCGTAACGCACACATTACTTCTAAGATTTAATCACGATTCACGATCAGCGTTGTTCACGCGCAGACGCGCGAATTCTAAAGAATGCGCGCGACTTTTTAAAACCTTAGAAGTAATATGTGCGTTACGCTGTGGAGTTAAAGTTGAAATTGTTATGTTCAGTTTTAGAAATACGCTTCGATGCGCTTCGACTCTGCGCTAGTATAAATCGACCCTTAAAGAAAAAATATCTTGAGGAAATGTGTTAGAAAAGTAAAAAACAAATGTAGCATTACATATTAAACGGAGTCTCACTAACCTGAGACTCCGTTTGACATGTAATTGTAAAATTCATTCATTCATTTGTAAATTTAAAAAAACGGACTACTTATTTCCAAATGCTTTCATAAATGTATTAAAATAATAATATAACATAAAAATACAGCAACAACAATCTAGCATAACTAAAATACATATACCCATGGCTTTATTATTTAATTGCATTTTCAGTCATCTAGTAGCCTATTGCACGGGCATAAATAAAAAGATTTATTAAATGGCACCCGTACAAAACCGGGGTCACTTACCTGCACACACATCCCGAGGCATGTGTCGCGAGGCATACGCGACATATGCCTCGCGATGTCTGTACACACGGCTACACTTCAAGTTATTTAAAACTAGTTTATCGAGTTCTTGCTTTGTATGATCATTCTTGATGAGTTACGGCACCGAAACGTGGTCTTTCACTATCGGCCTCATCTCAAAGCTCAAAGTCGCTCAACGAGCTATGGAGAGGGCTATGCTAGGTGTTTCTCTACGTGATCGAATCCGAAACGAGGAGATCCGTAGACGAACTAAAGTCACCGATATAGCCCACCGGATTAGCAAGCTGAAGTGGCAATGGGCAGGCCATATTGCTCGCAGAGCAGATGGCCGATGGGGTCGAAAAGTGCTAGAGTGGAGACCACGGACTAGCAAGCGCAGCGTAGGACGTCCACCAGCAAGGTGGACAGACGACCTTATAAAGGTCGCCGGAAGACGCTGGATGCAGGTCGCTTACAACCGGTATCTGTGGAGATCCAAAGGGGAGGCCTATGTTCAGCAGTGGACGTCCTATGGCTGAGATGATGATGATGATCATTCTGCGCATAAAACGATCAGCTTACAGCTTGGCCAGAACGTCTTGAAACGGAACTAATCTTTTTGTTTGCTGACAACGTTTTAAAATCTTTGATATTTGATGTAAACAAAAAACACAGGTTTGTTAGATTTATTATTGTGCCATAAAACTAACGTACCTAATAAGTGAAAAAAAAATTAAAGTGCTGGTAGCGAGAGCACAGTGGCGCCTTCCGGTTTTCTACTCTTATTTGCTAAGCTGTATACTGGTTTTGTATAGCCGTGTGTACGTGGATATATATTTAAATAGATATAATTTACAGTACTTAAACTATCTACTAATAGTTACTACGGACTACACAACCCTATCCTACCCTTTTCAAACTCCGCTAAAGTCACACCATGGTTTGATAGCATATGACTTTTTAAACTACACTTTTGAACAAAAGCCAGTGCACAAACACCACACTTGAATCTTCTATCATTGTTATGTATCCTCATATGTTCTCTTAAAGTTTTTTTTCTTGCATAGGCCTTCGCACAAACCGTACACTTGTAGACCCTTTCGCCGTTATGTTTTATCATATGTTCGTCCAAAGACTGCTTTATGAAAAAACCTTGTCCACACTCAGAACATATATGGTTTCTCTCCATTAAGTGCACCTTTTTTATATGCGATGTTAATTTTGACTTCAAAATGAAAGATTTTTCACATATATTACATTTGTAAGTTGCCGCAGAAACGTTGTGTTCAACGGCCATATGACGGTTTCTTTGGTAATAACTTGTGAATGATTCATCGCAATGTGGGCAGTTAGTTGTATATCTAGCATTTGGATTATGTGTATATTTTTCATGACATAACTTTCTCACTCTAGTACTGAAAATTTTATCACAGAATGAACAGTTAAAATTCCCAATTTCATGCGTCCGCTGATGATTTCTCAACTTATGTTGATTAATAAAGCCTAAATCGCAAACTTCACATACATAATTCCTGTAATGTCCATTCATGTGTTGTAAAAGCATTTTGAAGGTTTCAAAAGTTGAACTGCATAGCGCACAGTTTAAAATATCATTGTCAGTCAGTTTGAATTCTAAAACATAATCGTTTACGTCTGGATAGAACTTTATGTCATGGTCTATGGTTAAATGGGTCTTTAGGTTGGCTATGGTATCTGCGCTAGAGTTGCAGAGGTTGCACCGGAGATCTGTGATGTCCATTTTGATAGATAAGTTGTTTTTGTCCATTCTTCTAGTTTCTATGAGGTTATCCTTGCTATGTTCGTCGTGTATGTGGGTACGGAGGTGGGGCAGGTCTCTGTATGTCGTCTTGCAGTAGGCACAGAGGATTCCTGAACAGAAAAAGGGTAATTTTATGAAGAGCAAATGTTTTATATAGGGTGACTGGTAATTAGTGTACGATACTTAAAGACTTGATTGTGCTCATGATAACCAACAACTTTTACTATGGGAACAAACCTGAAAACGCAAAAAAATATCAGCCGTTCAGTACATTTATGTTTGCTTAATGTACTGAACAGCGAATATTTTTTCAGCATTTCGGCTTTGCTCCCATAGTAAAAAATGTTTGTTATCATGAGCACAATCAAATGTTTAAGTATCGTACACTAATTGCCAGTCACCCTATATACCGTAAAATGAAGTTTACTGTGACCTCAAGGTATCTTTGTCAGGCCTGTTGGTCTTGTAGTTAATGACTCTGACTGCTATGCCGGAGGTCGTGGGTTCGATTCCCACCCAGGACAAATGTTTGTGTGATAAGCACGATCATTTGGTCTGTGTCTGGGTGTAATTTATCTACAACGTGTAACGTTAATAGCGCAAAACCTCTCGTGGGCTAACTCAGCCCGTGTTACTGAACAATGTTTGTTCTAAAACTTTAAGAAAAAAAACTTGATTTTTCATACTGATGGGCTCGATCAATTACTCTCTTTGTATGGAAAAATCTTTTTTTTTATTCCATATGGGCTGAGTTACCCCACGAGAGGTTTTGCGCTATTAACGTTACACGTTGTATAATATGTATGTATTTAAAAATACATAAGTATATAATTAAATTTATCAGTTGTCTAGTACTCATAACACAAGCTCTGCTTAGCTTGGTACTAGATGGCGTTGTGTGATAGTTGTGGAATATTATTATTATAGTTTAGAAGAGCAAAAATTACCCGCAATAGATTTGTTCGCGAAAGGCGTGCAGTTGGAATATTTGAGTAGCGTGTCAATATTCACTCTGTTTTTAGTAGCGTCGCTGACCGAGCGTTTGGACGAACCAGACGACATCTGTAAGAATATCACATTATCATATTCTACATAATATATGTATAAAGTTTATTTTATAACCCGGTTCATTTAAGAAAGGAATCTAAAATGGCGGCTTGAACTTGCTTTGACAGATTGTACAGTCAGCAGATAAGATTTCAAGTTCAAGTTAGGGATGTCGATCTGAGATCGAGTAATCGAAGAATCGATTTTTGGAGCCAAAACTATCGATTTTTTTAAATCAGTTGATGATTCGGTGAATCGATACTTTACCCCTGAAAATCGACATTCGATTTTATTTTATTTTTTGGTATAAACCAAAATAGTATTTACAGTTAATTGAATGTACCCGTGCTAAGAGTGCTTATAATACCTCCTGTTGAATCTCTGTAGACTTGACAGACTGTTGTTTTGTTTATTTTTAAGAAGTTTTGATAAGAAGCATTGGGAACTATACGCTATATTATCTATTTCCTTTACTTTGTAAACGAACACATTTAAAAATTAATGTCTTGTTTTATACCTAATCTGATGTTTCGTTATGGTAATAATAAAAATATCTTTTATCACTGAATTACTTACCAGATTTTACTGAAAAAAGATCGTTAAATTAAAATATTTATCTTCTTTTTAATAAAATAGATTTATATTATGTACCTACATTAAATAGATTTTTAAGAAACAAAAACTAGAAAAAAGATCGATTTTTCAGATATCGTTCTTTTTGGCCTCGATTTTTTTGTGGATCGATTCATTTGGTCACGATTCGAATCGATTCAACAATCGATATTTTTCGGAAAAAATTGACATCCTTAGTTCAAGTATTTTTTTAAAAACAATAATTTCTCAAACTTAACGTAACAATAAAAAAAAATCAACAACAATAATCAACAGGTAACAACGGAAAAATACCAGACAACTATAGTAAATATTCTTAAAAAAGATCACTGAGTGCGTTCAAGACATCAAGACATTTTTTTTCTGCTTACGCTGCGCGGGAGTGAGTATAGACGGCACTAGTGTGCGAGCGAGAGAACACGATAAGCGCCGTCATTTGAGATTCCTTTCTTCAATGAACCGGGTTATACGACTATTACCGTCTGTCTTGATATGGACGCATGTGATGAGGAGGGATGAGACTCATGTGACTAAGATAGTGATGAGTATGAATGTCGATGGATATAGAGGAAGAGGAATGCCAAAGAAAAGATGGATGGATTGTCTAAGAAATGATATGAAAGGAAACAGGAGTACAAATATATGGAAGAAAAACCATATTACGTAGAAAATAGTAACGTAATTTCGATAGCGTTTGCATCGAACAACGACGATATAAAGGCCTATTCAGACCTAAGCGATATTCGCTGCCGCTGTGGGTAGAAGAACATACCGCGCTTGTTTCGCTCAGTTATTTAGTATCAAGTATCGTGGCTAGAGCGGCCTGAGCGATATTCGCTGCCGCTGTGGGTAGAAGTATACATACCGCGCGGGATTCGCTTAGGTATTTTATTATCAAGTACCGCGGCTATATCGACCTAGCGACTACCGCGCGTTATTCTACCCACAAGGATAGCGAAATCCGTTTTGGTGTGAACAGTAATATTACCGCATACCCACTGGGTTTTCTCTGCCGCAGACGGTAGCGAATACCGCTTAGGTCTGAATAGGCCTTAATACTAGACTCCGCATGCACGATCTAAAGAACACAAATTATTCTGTCAACTCGCTGAGGTACTACGTAAGCGAGGGGGACGGGGTACTGCGTTGTGATTGGCTAACTCAAGGTCTGTTCTGTCTCAACGTATGTTTACGGCTCACAGGAGTGGTCGAAATGAGACGAATATACTTTTTTGCCTAATGTGTTGACAGACATCGGTCGCCTGTTATTACGAGTCTAGTATTATATCGTCGTTGTTGGCGTCAAAGCATGTAGCCCCATGTTGGGCGCCATTAGTAATTGCAATACAAGGCAAAGAAATGAAGTTTACGGGTTAGTTGTGTAATTATATTTACCTTGACCGGCTTGAGGATTTTCTTCATCATCACTTGTTGCTGATTCAACGTACGAAGAGACAGCTTCAAGCTGCGACTCTTTGATTTTAATTCTGTAAATAAAATATGAAACTAAACATTCTTCTTAATTTCCAGGTACTTTTGATCTGGGCATGCGGACGGCGAGTAATGGGCGACTAGCTGTCCGATCATGGACCATGCCTGTGTCGAGGGCGCGTCGTGTTCTACGCGGGCCTCTAAGAGCTGTCAGAATAAGGCTGCTTGTACACGGCGCATGTAACCCACGCAAGTGCCTCAACATGCTCAAGCTAAATGCGCCTTATACAAGCACCCCGCGGGTAACTTGATCAAGTAGCTTGCGTATGTTACTCGCGCGGGTAACCCGCACCTTTACTTGCGCGGGTTACATGCGCCGTGTACAAGCACCCTAATGACAGGACACCCTCATAGAGCCAAAGCTTGCCGGAGTCGCGGGACTAAACTAACGTGGCCTCGGAACGTAAAGGGCTGTTGAAGGACAGGGCTGCGGATTTTAGTGAGTCTGACAGTCCCTCCTGCTCCTGCTCTGGTTGGGAGGACATATTTGATGATGCGCCACGGAAAGATATCGTATGACGGAAATCGGACGTAGTGCGAAAAAGCCCTAACACTATTTTTTCTACAATCAAAACTGACCTTTCCCACTATTTTCAAGAAGCAATCGTTTCTTGTTCCTCCGTTTATCAGATCTCTTCTTAATGGTGACGTCGTTGAAGCCCAGCATTTCCGCCAACTTGGTATTATCGTCTTCATCTTTAAAATCATCGAAATCATCTGACATTTCCTCTTTTAATTCTGTAAGAGAAAAAACGGTATTATTTATGGTCCACAGGTCCGCATCGTACGTATCGGACGCATCGCATCAAATGGATTTCTGTATCGGCAGCGATCGGATTGCCGACGCGAGTATCAGCAATCGGATTGCCGATGCCACCTTCATCGCTTCTATGATTCGGCATCGGCATTCTTATGACATCATCGGTACGCATCGCATTAAGGCATTGCCAATGAGCCGTCCGTACGATGCGGATCAGTGGACGCAGTTGTATGAGTTTTGGCAAACTAAAATCCGTTACGTACGATACGTCCGATACGTGCGATGCCGGCCTGTGGACGCACACCTTTAGGCTGCGGTTTCATTGAGGTGGAGCAGAGCGGAGAGCGATTTTCCAATCATATGACTTGAAATCCACATCTCTTCTTCACTAAACCCATGTGATTGGTGAATCGGTCTCCGCTCCGTCTCAGTGGAACTGCAGCCTAAGTAGTCCGTCAGTTGGAATGTATTTCAAATAATTTTAGGGAAAAAAACACCACGTTTTTTAAACGCGCACTGAACGCGCGTTTAAGAAACGCGCGTCGACGGCGCTTTTAAAAAAAGGGTTTTTATCAAACGCAGTTGTTGTCGTTTGTATCTGGTGCCGCGTGTTTGTTAATTATAAAGGTGTGTATATAAACATATACTTTTGAAAGGAGATGGTATCAAAATTCACCCAAAATCCAAGATGTGATCGATACGGTCAAACTGTATGCCGATAGATTCTCTAGAACTATCTTAATAATCGTACCAAGTTTCAACATCCTAACCCATGGGATATCGGAGTTATGAGCTGTCAAAGTGTGCAAAAAATATCCATCTTGTTCCTTGAGATATCACGTTTGTGCTGCCAAAGTACTCATGCTGCCGATTATTTTGCGTACCGACGACGCCTCAGATGTTATTAAACGATATTACAAAAAGAAAACTGGCCAAGTGCGAGTCGGACTCGCCCATGAAGGGTTCCGTAGCAGCAATTAACTCTTGTTCTATGTTCTACAGGGTGGCCCAGAGAGAAATGCACTTTTGAACATTCAAGGAAAAAAAAACTGTATAATTTTATAGAACTTTATTTACTACTATTTAAAGAATATTAAATGAAATTTGTTTTAAAATTTACTTTTTTAGAAATAACGTCGTCCAAGTGATAACCTTGACGGTTACAGCATTCTTCCAATCTGGCATCAAAATCTTGAAACACTTTTGTTAGAGTTATCCTCGAAATGGATTCCATTTCTTGTCGAATGTTCAGCTTCAGTTGCTGCAGAGTTGTTGGATTATTAGAGTATACTCTGCTCTTAAGGTAACCCCACAAAAATGAGTCTGCTGGAGTGAGATCGGGGCTTCTTGGTGGCCAGGAGAAGTCACCCCTACGTGAAATTAATTTTTGTGGGAACATGTCTCTCACCGCCTCGATGCTTTCATTTGATGTGTGACTCGTAGCTCCATCTTGCTGGAACCAAGTGCTCCTGTTATAACCTCGCGATTCTTCCAGCTTTGGAATCAGAAAACTTCTCAGCATGGCAGTACAGCGCTCTGAATTGATCGATGAACGTTTGCGCTCCGACATTCGTGGATTCGCGCGTACAGATTCTCGAACTCGCCGAATGTTTTCATCAGTCCGTGCTACTCTTTGGCGACCGCGAGGCCGCATTTTTTGCGACCATCCTGTCCTTTCGAATCTTTCAATCCATTGCTTAATTAAATTAGTGCTTGGACACTCACTGATGCGCCGCAATTTGTATTCAGTACGGTAAAGCCGTCGAACAGTAACATATGATCGAGCATTCTCGTAAAATGCTCGGACACAAAACGCTCGCTGCTCTCCCGTGTAACTACTCATGGTCATTAAAATTACAAAGCCCGCGCTCCACAATGCTATCATTCCCTCGCCCCGCCATTTTGTTTTTTAGAAAAGCTCGCGAAATCAAAAGTGCACTTCTCTCTGGGCCACCCTGTATGTTAGGGGTTTGGTTTCCGCACTTAGTCCTTCATGTGGACCATTGTGCGTGGGCCATAGTGTCCTTTGGTGGCTTATTCCAACCAGCCCACCTCCCTCCAGAAGTTGATCAGGTTCTTTGGTCTGTGGAGAACATCTGTGTAAGTCCTGGGTGTCCCGAGGGTCTGTCCTGATCTGGGTGACACCTGTGCACTCGAAGAGCACATGCGCAACGGTTTCCTCAGTCTCCATGCAAGCCCTGCATAGGGGGCTGTCCGTTATGCCTATTGTGTGGAAGTGTTTGTTTAGGGGGCAGTGTCCCGTTATGGTCCCTGTCAGCAGGCGCATGCCGGTCCTGTCCAGGCGTAAAAGACGTCTGGTTAGCCTGCCATCTAAGGATGGTAGAGCTTCCCTGGATTGCTTGCAGCCTGGTGTCGAGGCCCACCATCTCTCTGCTTGTGTGAGGATGCGCTCCTGCAGCCATCTACGTATCTGGTTGAAGGGGATGGGTATAATGGGTTGAAACGTGGAAGCTGTAGGGTCGGTAGCTTCCTCTTTTTTGTGAAGAGAATCAGCTCGGTTTTTGAAGGATTTACAGATAGCTGGTGTTTGTTGCACCAGTCCTCCACTATTTTCAATGCTTGGCGCATGAGGTTGCACAGGGTATTTTCGTGAGTGCCATTTATTATTATGGTTATATATATATACCATACCCTACAGAGAAGTACAGCAAGTAACATAATATAAACGTTCTTGTAGTTGGTTGTAACTTTGAAAAGTTAATTGCGGATTACGGTTTATGACGTATTAAAAAAACTAATTACTTAATCTTGTTCAAACCAATTTTCAATTGAAGTTTGCATGGTAATGTACATCATATATTTTTTTAGCTTTATAATTCACTTATTTTAGAAGTTACAGGGACTTCCAAAGTGTTTACCACTTTGGAAGTCTCTCGCGCAAACTGTTCAGTTTGCGCGATGATGTAATGATGTTAGTAAGCTCAATAACATTTTTCAAGACCTATTCATAGATACCCCACACGTAAGGGTCAGGTGAAAAAGTTTTTTTGAGTTTAAATTCTATGTATGGGGGCAACCCCCAAAATTAGTTTTATTTTTATTTTCGTGTGAAAATCCTAATGCGGTTCACTCAATACATCTACCTACCAAGTTTCAACAGGATAGCTGTTATACTTTCGAAGAAAAAAGGCTGTGACATACGGACGGAGAGACAGACAGACATGACGAATCTATAATGGTTCCGTTTTTTGCCATTTGGCTACGGAACCCTAAAAAGTGCCAGCATTACATAACAGTAGTCGCAATTGATGTATAACATCTGAGATCTCACCGCAAGTCTTGGGTCATCCACCCAACGTTAAGAAACAAAACACTTTGGGAAATGTTACTTTACAGTAGTCATCCATTCAAAGACAGACCTCGGTGAATGTTGCTTAACTTTGGCAACTCATCCACAGATTGTTCTCAGCAAGTGTTGTTTTACTTGGGCCATCCATCATAAGACGTACTTTGGAAAGAAAGAAAGACAGAAAGAAAGAAAAGTTTATTGTTAGTCACACACAGAACAGAACAACAACATTAAAACTAAACAAGGGCAGAAGACACGAGTGCTGCTGGCAGGCATCCATATAGCAGTTTTGCAGCGGCATCTCTCCATATGATCATTCATTGAATGGTTTTCTATTTTTTTTAAATCGTGGTGAAATCATCAAATGATTCCGGAAACTCAGGGAGACCGGGAGGGACTGTCAGACTTGTACTGACTAAAATCCACGGTGTCCTTCAATAGCCTTTTGCGTTCCAGGGTCACGGTAAATTGATAAGTCCCGCGACGCCGGCAGGCTTTAGCCCTCTAGAGTCCCTCGTCATCATGCTGACACTCCTTGAGGCGCGGGTGGAACACAACCCATCCGTCGCGCGTCGTCGACCCGGGGTTACTGTAATGCTGGCACTTTTTTTTTGTGTAATAACAGCTATGGCGTCGTTGGTACGCAATATTATCGGCAGCATGACTATTTTGGCAACACAAACGTGAAATCTCTGTAGCAAGTGGAACTTTTTTGGCAAACTTTGACAGCCCATAACTCCGATATGCCGTGGATTAGGATATTGTAACTTAGTACGATTATTTAAGATAGTTCTAGTGAATCCATCTGCATACAGTTTGACCGTATCGACTACACTTTGATTCTGGGTTTTTGGTCCATACATTGTGGACCATGTCCTTTGGCACATTTGTTCAGACGCTGATATAGACTAACATATACGAAAACTGGGCGGTTCTGGAAATATTACATACATACCCATACGAGTCGAATTGATAACCTCCTTGTTTTTGAAATAAAAAACAACATGCATTAATCATAAAGTCTATATGACAGGTTTCATTTTTTTTTAACTGTATTTTGTTCATTATTTCTAAAGAGTTTCTCAAAGGAATAAGGTCGTAATACTTACCAAGAAAATATATCCCATTTTCGTCATCCAAATCCAGATATTCTTGCTTCACTTTTGGTCCAGATTCAGCTAAAATATAAATTATTATTAGTTTGTTGACAAAATTTAAAATCTGATATTAAACAAAGAACGTAGGTTTGTTAGATTTATTACTGTGCCATAAAATTAACGTATTATGTGAAAAAAAAAATTAAAAAAAAATAGTGGCGACTTCCGGTTTTCTACTGTTTTTTGCCAAGCTGTACTTTACTATAACTTTTTTTTTATATTATTTAAAAAATGGGTTTGCCCTTGGCCTCTATCTAATCTAGGCGCAATCTCGGACTTGTACTGACTAAAATCCACGGTGTCCTTCAATAGCCCTTTACGTTCCAAGGTCACGGTTTTCTGTAAGACTTTCCCGAGACCCCAGCAGTCTCTGGCCCACGACGGAAGAAGCGATAGAAGCGTGGAGCACGACGCGCCATCGACCCACTTTGTCCATGATCGGACAGCGAGTCACCATCATCACCAGCCTATAATGTTCCCACAGCTGGGACGCAGGCCTCCTCTCTATGAGAGGGAGTGGGCCATAATCCACCATGCTGGCCCAGTGTGGGTTGGTAGATGTCACATCACACATGTCTTCGAATTTTTGGTTCTAGGACATGCCGGTTTCCTCACAATGTTTTTCTTCATCGTTTTGAGAGCAGTGGTGATAAAATGAATTAATGATCCTGGTGGGGTTCGAACCCACGACCTACCACTCGTAAGTTGGGACCTATACCACTGAGCAACCACTGCTCTGTGGGAACCAACGACGATGTAATACTAGACTCCGCATGCACGATCTAAGGAACAAAAACTATTCTGTCAACTCGCTAAGGTACTACGTAAGCGAGGGGGACGGGGTATTGCGTTGTGATTGGCTAACTCAAGGTCTGTTCTGTCTCAACGTATGTTTACGGCTCACAGGATTGGTCGAAATGAGACGGCGCGCGTGGGACACAACACGCCGTGCCTTGGTCGGGCAGCGAGTTTATATAAGACTTTTTTGCGTAATGTGTTGAAAGATATCGGTCGCCTGTTATTAGGAGTCTAGTATTATATTGTCGTTGGTGGGAACATTAATATTATATGCTTATTAGGTGTATGCTGGTATTCCAATTCATACCTTTAACAGTATACTCGTTGAGTTTAGCTAAGAACTCCTTCTGGCATTGCTGGACCTGCTCCTTAAAGTCACACGCGTCCCGTAGTCTTGTGACACAGACTTCACAGATACCACATTCAGTGTCGTTGGGATCCAGCATCTGGAATATGTGGAGAAGATTCATCTTACTCTAATCTCTGTTTTATTATCTATAATATAATAATATACCACAATGCAACGCCATTTAGTTCCAAGCTAAGCAGAGCTTGTGTTATGGGTACTAGACAACTGATAAACATACTTATATATTTCTAAATACATACTTATAGATAAATTACACCCAGACACAGAACAAAATTAAATGATCATGCTCATCACACAAACATTTGTCCTGGGTGGGAATCACAACCCCGGCATAGCAGTCAGGGTAACTAACCACTAGATCAACAGGCCAGTCGTAAATATTGATGTATTTAGAAATACATAAGTATGTATATCAGTTGTCTAGTACCCATAACACAAGTTCTACTTAGCTTGGGACTAGATGGCTTTGTGTGATAGTTGTGGAATATTATTGTTACTTCTAATTCTTTTATTTTCTTCTCTCGTAAGAGAGTATCAAATACCCACATACAAGCCGAAGCCAAGTTTGTAGGGAGGAGTTTAAAAAGAGAATGTTGATGAAATTGTAGAAGTGAGGAATTTTCTGGTGATGCGACAGGTGTTATACTATTATAAATGTGAAAACAATCCGCAATTCCACGTCACATGCAAATATTTTGCATTCAGGTGGGAAAATCATTCAATTCACCCCAACTCCCTGAGAAAATCCTGCAGTGCCTTTGTGTTACCAACAATCTTGTCGGCCGAATACCTGGGTTACCAAAGTACTGTGGTCTATATGAAGAAATCTCAGGGCAGTGTAGGAGCACATCAGCTGCTGTCTCGTCCGCCACCATAGAAGCTCTCCTGTGCAGGGCTTGTATGGTGTCATGAACAACACGGTTGGCGCAGTGTCGAGCAATCGCATGTCACGGGTCCAATTCCGCCCCTAGGATCCACTGACCAAAACTAGACTCCTAGTGTCATTTCTAATCAAAACCACAACAACACTTAGATCTGGAAGTTGAATCCAGAACTTTACGCTTAGGAGAACCGTTTGTGAGCGCAATAAAACAGATACAGTTCTATAAATTAGGTCAATAATAAAATTTACTTACAAATACAATCGAGTCAGATTTAAAACAAAAATTCTGCAATTCTAGTTCAATTTTAGCGTTTTTCTAGGCATAGATCAGTAAGGAGATCTATAGAGTCGTAATAGCCAGTACAAAGAGGCCGTATACTAGCACTATTTACCTGAATTTCGAAGCAATCTTTCAACATATCGGCATAAACTTCTGTCTTGCCTAAAATTGAGTATTCCGTCTTCAGTTCTTTGTCAGGAGCTCGCAAAAGGCAACAACGGCAAACGATGCCGTACGACATGGCTTTTATAATAATTTAACGACTTGTAATTAGCTGGTTTCTAATAATTTCTATTAATTTTCAACACAGCACAAACCAAAAGCTGTAGCTATCTTGATGACAATGATGTCCGATATTTAATTTTCGTATTTGAAACATAAGTTTTTGTGGTAGACTGTTCACAACACTGTTTAATCGTATCTATCTTTCATGTTCTAATGCTACAGATATGGAAGAAACCTGTTGTGTTGAGATTGGAACGCAAAATGACAGCACAGGCGGGAGTTAACTTTTTTATTTTTAATGGCTATGAACCATAGGATGTTTACACTAAAGTGTTTGCACAAACTAAAGGATTAATTGTATTTCTAGTTTCGTCTGAACCTTAATCTAGATTTTATAAATCTAAAAAGATATTTTCCGAAGATATGAAGTTTTTTTTGAGGACTTGGCTGTTTTACTGTTGACACCTTTGCCTACAAATCAATTTCCAGCAAAATGTTGTAAGAAAAAAAAAAACTATCAGAAAATGGCGGAGCTTCGAAGTTGTGGCGTCCTTCTCCTTTAGTTTTTCTCCAAGTAAATTTAAGATTTTTATGTGTAAATGATAGAAAAGTATATTTCAAAATGATGGACTCTACAGTTAACACCGGTATGTGTCGGTGTTGTGCATCAGAAGGTGCATTTAAAGACATTAAAACCTCGTATCATTGGATGGGCGAAGAGGAGGTTTACTCCGATATGCTGAGAGAATGTTTCGACATAATCGTAAGTAAAACGTTTCTTTAAACCATTGAAAACTATGAAACTTACTATTCGGTACAAAAATATTAGCTAAATATTATTGATAAGTAACCACGTTGCTTTATGGACTGAAAATCCATATTTTTGTTCGAGTGTCCCCAAATCGTAATGGCAGCCGTTCAAGCCGGTTGTAGTTCAAGCATAGCTTTATCTTCATGGACCCGTCATAGGTTTCTCTATAAGTCTGTCTGTGCCTGAAAATTGTGCTTTGTGTAAGTACTCCACTCAATATTCATATAATGACGTCTTTCCATGAAGCGGTCCATTTCCCTTTGGATTCTCTATTGTTTTAATGTTTTCCTTTTATGATCTGCATTTCCAGCATTACTTTACTCAATACCTGTAATAAAAATGTTGAGTCTGCTGAACCTGACTATCTTGGAGTTTTATCCCAAGGGAAATATTATTTTAGGGATCTTGTTTGAAAACCATTAAAAATCTCAGAGGTCAGAAAAATGTAATGAACACATTTCTTTGGGTAATGGTGTAACAAATCCCCAAGACGACCCACTGACTTTACGTTCCCAAATTCTTTGTTATAATTCTTATTTGATTAATGCCTTTTTTACGTTTTTATTTCATCCAATGAGTCCTCCCACCCAGAGCAGGACGGAAGGGACTGTCAGACTTGTACTGACTAAAATCTATAGTTATGTGTTAAAACAGTTGCGTGACCCCAGCAACTTAATGCCTGCATTTCATTTTGTAAAAGCTGGCAAGATGCAAGCAAAATAAAAACTTGTCAAATACATAAAATAACATCATAGGTGAAATTCCCACATACGCTCAACTACATTTCGTTAGTTGTAAAGTCCCAGACTTAGTTTTTAAAATGTCATGGAATGTGGACTTTTCATGTTTAAATCATGAATTCTTCAGATTAACTAGTCATGATTTGAACATGGAATGTGGACATTTTAAAAATTAAGTCAGGGACTTTACAACTAACAAAATGTATGTGTGCGTGTGTGGGAATTTCACTGTTGATGTTATTTTTTGTATTTGACAAGTTTTTATTTTGGCTGCATCTTTTCAGCTTTCACCGTTTATTTTCTGGTCTATAATCTAACATCCCAGAGATTTTTCAGACTAAAAAATCTCAGTAAAAATAAATCCTACAACCTTGGAAATAAAAACCATATTCCTTTGTCACCAGTTGAATGTGTCGGAGCAAGGAGACGATGGTGGAATATGCGAGGTCTGCATCACGCAGCTGCGGAACGCTATCAACTTCAAGAAGCAGGTCCTGCACACCGAGGAGCAGTTCCAGAAGCATTTGCAGAATAAGACTCTGTTTAGACGTAAGTTTTTAATTTAAAGAGACTATTTTACTCAAAGATAAAGAATAATTCCTAAAGATAGATTATAATCTATAGATCTATAGATAGATTATAATCTATCTTTCAGACTAACTTTACAGGTAAAAAAATATGGGTCAATTGTTTTTTGATAATTATCTAAAACTATTTGACCTGTAATTTTTCTTTTGTAACGTAAATCAAAATTGACTTGCTTCTTAAAAATCACTAAAGTCACTCGTTTGGTATAATTTTACAAGGGTTATGACTTCACAGTCACTCCCGAATTTCGAAGTGTTTTATCTTTGTCAATATTCATTGAGTACAAAAAATATATGTCCATTACTTTTCAATACTTTATCTGAATGTTTTGATCCAATATCTATTAAGCCGCGCTTGTTGAGACTGGTCTGTAGATGGGTGACCATCTGTCATAGCGAGCTTACTCCGTGCCTTGAAAAGCACGTAATTCCGTTGGTCCCGGCTGTCATTTCTAGATCTTTTACAGTCGTTTATCACAGTCAGAAGCTCGGAAAAAGTCTGACAACCAGTCTTACCATGAGGTATCATATTACCCAGTTACAGTCGCTCCATGTAAAATACCGATATTCAGCTGCATCTGGTTCGACTGAAAGCCGACTACCCAATATAGTTGGGCAAAGGCTAGGCAAATGATGACTCTTACTGACAGAATCTCTTGGTGCTAGGAACTATCCTGCATGTTTATTAAGCTGGGTATCCATTACGTTCGCGAACCTCTTGCGCTCCGCGCTCCCGTAATCGCTCTGATGGAGACGGTACGCGCATCTCCATCGCATCTCCCTCTCGCGCGTCCACGAACAGACTGAGCTCCTCTTTGTGTTCGCCCAATTCACCGCCACCGCGTGGAGCGCGGAGCGCGCACCGTTCGCGCTCCAAGTTCGCAAACGTATCCACTACGCGGAGCTGTTGCAAGAGCGCGGAGCCCAAGAGGTTCGCGAACATAGTGGATACTTTACACTCCCTAAATAAAAAAATAAATAAAAAAAACAAATTGTAATAACATATATTTTTACTTGTACAGCTAATATAGTGAAGGTGGAGTTGCAAGGAGATGAAGACTCGGATGATAACATGGGATCCGGTGATGAGGGATTTTCGGGAGCCGGTGAGTCCACACATCACATATTTTTAAACCACCCCTAGATTTTGCTTAGAACAGCAACCAATACGCGCCACATGTCTACGGATAGTCTATCTAGGAAGGCTATAAGCTATTAACATCACGCTATCATCAATAGGAGCTGAGCAGCTGAACCTGACGGCAGTACCGTATTATCCATAAGGCACTTAAGGCCAGTGCCTAGGGGGGCCCACTCTGACCAGGGGCCCAGCACTCCCCACTTTTGAAACCACGGTAAAAGTGAAACTTTTTTCACAGCTGGTAAAAACACCATTATTGACACTATAAGAGTAACGGTGAATGTCTGAATTTTTTAATTGTATTCAAGTGTGGGTATTATTGACAGGGCAAAACAGTATCAGGGTCTATTATTGACAAATCGCGTTGTTGTGGTATGAAAAAAGGAGGGCCCGTAACGAGCTGTGCGTTGGGCCCCTGAGATAGTCAATCCGGCCCTGCCTGACGGCATCAACAGCTAGTTTGAAACACGGGATCCCACGTGTTTGGTTGTGAAATAAATTATCTTATACCTAGTTATTATACTTATTATTAAGGAAATGATGGTAGAGTTACATAACAATATTATTTGTCCTCAAACACATCGAATGTTATCGTAATTTACGTTCTAGTTATGCCCAAATTATATAGGAAATTTTTCCTTGTTTTTGTTACGTGTTTTCGGGAGGTCACATATGACCATTCCAGAGTTTTACGAAGCAACTTTAAATATAAAAACATCTTTCTGAACCAATTTGATGCTACATTTTCTATTACGTTTTATCAATCTGTACATTTTAGGTTTAAAGAATTTATTCTCATAAGACCAAGAAGAAAATTTTCATTTTGGGGTGGTAAAATCATCAATTTCCTCACCTGGGTAGTGCGGAAGCGACTTCAGACTCTGACTGACTAAAAATCCACTCTGTATTTTTACTTGCCCTTTGCAACTTGCACCCCAACTTGGTGGGACCCCTCGACTAAGGCATGGGGCCTTCTGGGACAGTCCCGTGACACTGACAGGCTAAGGCTGCGTTTCCACTGAAGCGGAGCGGAGAGCGATTCACTAATGACACGGTTTGATTGGAGAAGAGATGTGGATTTCAAGCCATGTGATTGGTGAATCGCTCTCCGTTCCGCATCAGTGGAAACGCACGGAGTAAGGCCTAGTTCAGACACGGCGGGAACCGCGCGATTTCAGAATCGCATGGAAATCGCGTGAGTCTTATTTGTATGAGTTATTAAGTAATCGTTCAGACATAACCGCTGTTCCCGCCGTGTCTGAACTAGGCCTAAGACTCAATGATTTTCCCCCTAAAAGAAATACAATACATACTAATAAAAAAACACTTTCTTTTCTAGAATACGAAGTCCCTATTAAGACAGAAGTGGATGATCCCAAGCCGAAGAAGCGAGCAGCTAAGGCCTCGGCTACAACCACTCGAGCAAGCGCCAAAAAAGCGAAAATGGACGCCGGCGAGACTTCAACAAAACGTAAGTTTCTAATATAAGTTTTTACGTGACTTTGACCGAGTGTGCACGCTGCTTTAGGGTTCTTTTTTCAAATGAAAATGTGTTTTTTCTTTTTTCTTTGAGTGATTTAGGCCGGTACCATGAAGTTTTCTATTTTTAAATCTAGGATTTGTCTATGATTACGCAAGACATGTTTCTAACTTGAAAACTGACCGTTGTGTGTCCGATAATTCTTTATTCAACATCAGAAAGTATATAAACCAAGATTGGTTAAAAATACAGTCACTTCTGACCAGTGCCGAAAATAGGGATGTGCCCAAACACGGCGATAGATACTGGAAGGTCGCAGAAATGGCCAGATCCACCACAATTGTCCATCATATCAAGGCGAAGTTATAGAATCTCGCAATGGCCACATAGATGCTAGTTACGGCACTGCTTCTGACCTAGAGAAAAGAAAAAACCCATATCAAGTGAAAAACACCATTTTTTTTTTGTGATAGCTGAAATAATCCATATCAAATATGAGAGAGAGAAAAAGAAGGAAGATTCATCGAAAACTAATTTAGAAAAATAAGGCAGAAGAGTAGAAGAAAGAGCCTCAAAAGACAAGAAGTCGCAGAAGAAATACTATCACATTTCTGAAATGAAATAAAAAGGGTTTACCAAAAATCTATCTACCAATTCATTTACATTTGCGTCTTTTATCACTGCCTCCAGTGTTATAACAGATATATTTTCAAAGAAGCGAAAAATTTATTGTTGCGAGCAGGGTTCGATCCTGCGTCTTCTGGATAGGTACTCCAGACGCCTTAACCACTAGGCCATCGCAACCACTACTCCCAACGCTGAATTTCTCGTTCCCTTGTTTTTCTAACGCTGTTTACACGTTTACGAGAAGACGCAGGATCGAACCCTGCTCGCAACAATAAATTTTTCGTTTCTTTGAAAATATCTTTGCGAAGACGCGACGCAGGCGTTATTGCGTTTAAAAATATATCTTTAGTTATAACAGATGTTTTCTAAAGCTCTTAAATACAAGTACACCTGTATTTTAAAAGAATACATGTGTTTTACAAGAATACCCGCATTTTTACACGAATACACGTGTTTTTACACGAATACCTGGAATTTTACAGAAATACCCGTTTTTTACAAGAATAGACGCATTTTTACACGAATACACGTATTTTTACAAAAATGCCTGATCTATTACAAGAATACTCGAATACACAAAATACCTGTATTTTACAAATCAAATTTTTCAAGAGATTATTTTCAAGTTGGCGTCGGACTTCCTACAATAGCCCAATGGTTAATATATTAAATATATTCACCATTGTTCTACAAACTAACTCCTAAATGGGGTAAAATACTAGTATATTCTTTCATATTCATGTACACCTTGCGACATAAGTTTTACTCTAAAATTGATGATTTTTACCTCAATATTTGTAGAAACTATTATCACAGGTGTACAGTTTAAAGTTTGCTTGCACACTCGGCCAAATGTTTCACTCAAGAAATATGTTGAAAGAGCTGTTTATTGGATGTTTTATAGGATTTAAGGTTACGGTCCTATTAGGAATTAGGAAACAATTTATAAAAAAAAATTATATCAAAAGGCACGCATTAGACCTCTTGTACACAGTACGTTTTTCGACGTGAAAATCTGTGGTAATGTAAGCTAAGATCTTTGAAACTAGGCAAAGAATTTTGATCCGGGATTTTAATTGATATGGTGATTCAAAAGGAAGATTTATATGTATAAAATATACATAATATCATACAGATCTACTATATAAAAATAAGTCGGGTTTTCCTTCCTTCCTGACGTTATAACTCCAGAACGCACGAACCGATTTCCACGGTTTTGCATTCGTTGGAAAAGTCTCGGGCTCCGTGAGGTTTATAGCAAGGAAAACGAAGCCATCTGGTGGCGAAACGGAGTTCGCCGGGTTTGCTAGTTAATCTATAAAAACGACAAGAAAAAGTCATGTCAACATGAGAGCCCCCTTTAATATTTATTTTATTCAATTTTTTTTGTATATTTTGTTATCAATGCATCATCTGTGTAATTTTCAAATGTCTATCTATCATGGTTTATGAGATGCAGTCTAGTGTCAGACGGACAGTGTAGTCACAGGTTTTGTATAGGGGCCTTAAGAAGATCGTCTACCGAGCGCTCGTCCATACTAATAGAGAAAACGTTATCCTACCCCAAAATGTTATTCTACCTCAATGATTTCTTAGAATGCTTCCTACACAGTACAAAACTAGGTTTATAGGTTTTCTTTTTTTTTTCAAAATTTATAATATTTTGAAAGTAAGTTAGAAATCTAGTTTTTTACTGTTTCAGAAGCATTCTAAAAAATCATTGGGATAGGATAACATTAAGGGGTAGGAAAACGTTTTCTCTTTTAGTATGGACGAGCGCTCGGTAGACGATCCTCTTAAGAAAGTGTCTACTGGGACTCGCGTATTACAATAATCTGTTTATTAGTAAATGAACCGTAAATAGATATAAGTAAGGCCCATTGTCCACGTAACTGGGCCTTAGACCTACTGTCCACACAGTCGTCTTTCGTAGGATGCATATAACCTACAAATGAAGATAGGCGTATTTTGCATATTTGTTATATCCACACTGCTTCATGCAATAGTCAGTCACGCTACAAAAGGTCTCAGTTTTCTTTCAACTAGCATCGAGAAAGGACGTCTTTTGTTGTAAAATGCATGACGAACGCAACACGAGCGGCTGTCGCGACGTTGCCGCTTCGTGTACACAGATTTCATTGTTTCTACGCAAGATGCAAGCATTCGTCTTGCAATCGTCAATAAATTGACGAAAGCGTGCGTATGACGTGCGGTTACGTGGACAATGGGCCTTAATATTTAAAGTAAAGAGAATATAAAAAGTCTTCTTTTAAAAGAAAATTGAATTATGGTCATATTTTGAGCAAAAGAAAAAATCTTTTAAAAGAAAAATAATAGTCATATTTTGACCACTAGAAAAGTTAAAAATAATAATTAAACGTGAAAATAACAGCTGTTTCAACATAGTTCTATAGTAATACGTATTTATGTCTAGATATAAATTTTAAAGGTATTGCAAAGTTAAAAAGTGTTTTATCATAGCCAAGCTTGCAAAGAGGTTCCCATATTTTTTACAATTTTCAGCTTGGAAGATCTTCAACTCAAGATTGGGAAAATCTCGTTTCTGAACTTACTAAAATTTTGAAGTTGTGCGGATGAATAAATGGTTGGATGTATGTTACGCTATCACACAAAAATTACTGAACGGATATAGATATATTTTAGTACACAGTTAGGTTATAATATGGATTAACACATGTTTTAAAACGTGTTGAAATCATCAAATGAGTCCTCCCACTCCAGGCAGGATGGGAGGGATTGTCAGACTTGTACTGACTAAAATCCACGGTGTCCTTCAATAGTCCTTGACATTCTAGGATCATGGTTATTTGATAAGCCTCGCGACCCCGGCAGACTTTGACCCTCCAGAGGGTCCCGTCATTGTGCTGACACTCTTTGAGGCGCGCGTGGAACACAACGCGCTTTCGACCTGGGCATGGTCCGACAGCGAGTCGCCTTTTACTCGCCGCCCGCATGCCCACATAAAAAAGTATTATAAGAATAAAATCAAAACGGTGAAGGAAAACATCGTGAGGAAACCGGTATGTCCTAGAACCAAAAATTCGAAGACATGGGACATCCACCAATCCGCACGGGCCCGCATGGTGGATTATGGCCCACCCAGTCTCACAGAGAGGAGGCCTGTGTCGAGGAGGCCTGTGTCCCAGCAGTGGGAACATTAATATGCTGATGATGATGATGAATAGCCGAGAATAGCTTACTTATCTTGGTATAATCATTAAATAAGTCCTCCCGTCCCGCCCTGCATGGGAGGGACTGTCAGACTCGCACTGACTAAAATCCACGGTGATCCTTCAATAGCCCTTTACGTTCTAGGGTCACGGTTATCTGATAATACAGTGCCGTGACCTCGATAGGCTTTGGCTCAAGAGAGGTCCGTCATATTGAGGACAGCTCTTTCAGGCTCACTTACACGAAAAGCCGTCGACCCGGACGTGGTCCATAATCGGACGGCGAGTCCCATTACTCGCCGTTCTAAACCCGCGTGAGCTGTGTAACTGCTGTAGCAAGTAAGGAAAGATCAATGATAAATGATATTTATTTTGCAAATAGGTTTTCGCAAACACTTTAACAAGTCAAAACACTTTTTTTATAGCTAGATGAGGCCGGTGTTTCGTACCCCACTACTCTGAGAAGAAACATCCGAAACAAACTCAGAGGTCATCGTCTCTTTTAAAGTCCAGACATTAAATTGGTTATGTCATGCTAGGACCCTGTAGGTATGTGATGTATGAATGAATAGATTTTGTGTGCTTTAATTGATATGGAGTGATGATTGAGATAAAAGATGTGTGGAAGGAAAAAAAGGGGCGAATGGAAAGCGTATCACAGACCAAAACTATTGATGTAATCTCTTTGGAAAAAATAAAAGAATACAAAGGCTCCCTGTTTGATAAATTTTTTAATTCAGACATACAGCTTGGCCAGAACGTCTTGAAACGGAACTAATATTTTTGTTTGCTGACAACTTTTTAAAGTCTTTGATATTTGATGTAAACAAAGAACGTAGGTTTGTTAGATTTATTATTGTGTCATAAAACTAACGTAATAAGTGAAAAAAAAAACATTCTAAAGTGCTGGTAGCGAGAGCACAGTGGCGACTTCTGGTTTTCTGCTCTAATTTGCCAAGCTGTAAAATGTCTGCCTGAACCATTGGATTTTCTAAAAGCATGAAATTTTGCTCAGCAGTACCTTATAAATAGAAGAGTTAAGAGCAATAGAAACTAAATAATTTACAAAAACTTTGAGGGGAGAAAGTATGACAACCATGATCTATAAATCTGCCCCCTAAAGGGAGATTTTTGTGATCAAACACACTTATTGTGTAGCTTACACAACGAATTTATTTATTAGTTGCATACTGCATTCATATTTATTAAATCCAGTGAGACGATACTACAATTAAAATTACTTTATTATAGACTTAGTTCTGCTAAAAATAAATGTTTACAATCCTTAATCGATTCAGTAAAGTATGTCAAATTCGTCGTCAATAAAATCTATTCTATAAATATAAAAGCAAAAGGTCACTCACTCATAGGACACGAAATCTCGGAAACTACCAGTGCTAAGGGTTCAAAATTTGGCATACTACTATAACTCGTAACATACTTATCAGAGTTTGGTCTGTGATACGGCAGTTTTCAAAGGTTTTTCAGCTAACCACGGAATCTCTAACAAGAGAAAACTACAAGAAATAAGGTAAGTAAAACACACGTAACCCTTCAACAGAAAATTTTAATCGCTTGGTTATAGATATTTGTGGCATTTTGATTTAAAAAAAAAGCATTTTTAACTTTGCAATACTTTCTGTGTATGCATGTCTATTTTTAAGTTATTTGACTCAACTTTGAATATAACTTGAACTTATTGCCATTTAACATAATTTAAACTATAGCTTTCAACCATCTTAGAAACAATTGAACTCTAAATAAGATTAAACTACCTAGGTTAAACTTTCACCTTAAACATGTGTACTTTTGAAAGTCGCCCTTACTTAACAAGAAATAAAACGGTAATAGTTCAACGGATAGATATATACTTAACTGCTTCAGTTGTTCGTAATATCATCAGGTGATTCCTCCCGACCAACCAGCACTGGGCCTGCATTGTACATTATGGCCCACTCCCACTCACAGAGAAGAGGCCGGTGTACCAGCAGTTGGAACATCATAGGCTGATATTGATGATAAGTTCTAGATGGAGCAAAAGCGACAGACTTTCACTGGCTTAAAAGCCACCCTTTAGGCCGAGACTCCACCAAAGCTGTGCGAGTCGAGACGTGTTTTGAGCGGCCAATAGAATTGCGTTATTGACACAGCTCCACTCCGGCAACGCAATTCTATTGGTTGTTCGAGGCACATCTCGATTCGCACAGCTTTGGTGGAGTCTCGGCCTTACTTTCGGCTGCCCTTTGCTTTTCAAGGTCATAATGTCCTTTCAAAACAGTCTCGTGAGTAGAAGTGGTTTTCAGTCATCATTATCACCAGCCTATAATATTCTCACTGCTGGGATCCAGGCCTCCTCTTTGGGAGAGGGAGTTGGCCATAATCCACCGAGCGGGCTCATTGCGGGATTGTTATATGACACATATCTTGGATGTTTTGGTTCTAGGACATCCCAGTTTCCTCACGACGTTTTCCTTCACCGTTCTGAGAGTTTCAGGTTTTTGGTAGTATTCATTAAAACCAAGATTGGATATATTTTTTTGAAATCTTACTAGGTTCCCGTGGTTTCAGTCATGGGAATGTTATAGGCTGATTATCCTTATGCTCTTTTTACCTCTGTAACGTGAATTTTCGGTTTTTATGGTAAGGTTGCTAGTGTAGATACAGGCATTTGAAAAAAAACAAGTTTATCAAAAATCATACGAATTTATTTCATGTAGGTCTCAATGGGCACTTTATAAAACGTAAAAATATTGGCGCGGTTCGGGTTGGTTTTTCCATGGAGAAGAACTAGCGCGACACTGGTTATTCTTTTAAAAATATTCGTTTTTATGATGGTAACGCTTCTAAGATGACCCTGGACTTGCAGAGAGTTTCTTATGGGCAGAAGTGGCACAGTCATCACAACTCAATCCACCAACCCTAACTTAGTCCATGCCTGTGGTGGATTCCACCATAGAGAACAGGCCTTTGTCCCAGCGCGCAGCGGTGAGAAAGTGAAGTATAAATTATGTGGGATGTTAAACTCTAACAATTATCATCCGTTGGACTATTGTCGTGAATCCAAATTTGAAGGGATTAAAAGGAATACTAGTAATTGGTCATCCATATTGCTAGTACTCTAAAAACATTGAACTACTTGAATCTTATAACATTAACATTATAAACCTGATTACTTTTAACTATTCGTTTGGAGGACTTCGAAGTTTTCAAAGGCCTTAAACTACGTCAAATTGCGCATAAATACAGTTATACCCTGCTTGTCATATACTTTTTTTGCGATGAAAACGGATTATCCAATTTTATTAGTTGTAGTTCAACATAACGAGACCTAAAATCCAACCTTGCGGTACTCCAACGGTCTTATCTGAATATTCAGATGTATAGGCGAAATATTAGTTTTATAATCATATGAAACTTAGTACGCATTGCTTTACTTTTATGTCTTATTTATTCTGCGATCAAATAGCTTTCATGGACTAAATAATATCTGTGCCCTGTGTACCTATTTTGCTAATGCCTTCCTGTGAAAAAATAAAAGTGCTTGCCTTCCTGTGTATCCGTGAAAAATCAACGAACAATAAACAACCCTTGAATCCTATCAAACACGGAGACAAAAACCCAAAAAGAAATCTAAAAAAAATATTTGAGTGACCAAAACATGCACGCCCGTCCTCAAGAAGATAACCCTAATATAAGAAGACAGAAAAGACGGAGATAATGAGATGTGCTCGTTTGTTGTAGGAACACACGAGGGCGGGCCCAAACGCAGGAAAAAGAAAAAGAGATGCGACGAAAGCGCGACCCCAGAGCGCGTAGAGCACAGAGTGAACCTTACCGCCATACTGCAATACTCCAACGCGAGCCCCTTTAGGGACAAGACCATCCGCGGATTCTCCTGCCTCTACTGCGCGAAATCATTCCCCGATATCTACGCATTGCGTGCACACACAGCCCAGCAATCGGAAAAAGACAAAATTAACACCATTATAGATTATAAACTTAGTTATAACCCAATTAAGGTAGATATTACTAACTTGCACTGCACTGTTTGCAATCTAGGAATGAGAGATCTCAACGACCTCAAAGAACATCTCATCGCTACACATAATAAGACTATTCACAAGCATATTAAAGACATAATTCTCCCGTTTCGTTTAGAAGATGGACATAATTTTACCTGTGTTATCTGCTCCGTAGTACACATATCCTTTAAGAACCTCTACCATCATATGAGTAGCCATTATAGGAACTACTGCTGTAAAAAATGCGGGGCCGGATACATTACAATCGCAGCTTTGAGAAAACATGGCAAGACTCACGCCCAAGGCATCTTTCCTTGCGATTTCTGCGATAAATCGTATACGTCTTTGACGAAGAAGAGAAATCATGAGAAGGGTGTCCACACGGGCGGCTGGCTGAGAAATAAATGCCCACACTGTCCAGAAATCTTCGTCAGTTACTACGATCGAAGTGAACATCTTGTGAAAGTGCACAATCAAGCTCCAGTGATATATCCTTGCAATGCGTGCAATAAGACTTATAAAAAGAAGTTTGAGCTGAACAGGCATATCAAGCATCATCATTTGCAGCAGAGAAGCTTCTTATGCGACAAATGTAATGCCAAGTTCTTTTCTAAACGAGGTCTTGCCGACCATCTCTCAAGACATACAGGAGGCGAAGTATGCTCCTGCGATGTTTGTGGCAAAGCTTTCTCCAGAGCAAGGACTCTGAAAGAACACATGAAAATTCATGAAGACGACAAGAGATTCCAATGCGAGATTTGCCACAAAACTTTCATGCAGAAATGCAGTTTGAAGAGCCACGTTCGTCTACATCAAGACGATCTGGATATTTTTAAAGAATTTGACGATGTAAAGCATCTTATAGATAATAGGGAACTTACTTTGAAACAGATAGCAGCTGAAAGTAAGATAAAAGCGCAGGCAGAGAAAGCAAAGCAAGAAAAAGAATTTGAGTAGTTTTAAAAAAATGTGTTTATGGGACATTCCGCAAACGTGACAACCTTATTTTTAGTACTAATGAATTTAGAAAGTAACGTTCTGTTCCCATTTTTAATAAGGAATCTTTTTGTTTCTGTCATCGTGCATTTTGCATCTTTGAATGCAAAATCACTTTATTTGATCACATAAAATGACCAATACGGTTTATACTTCCACGACAGCACATCGAAGTCACAATTTATTTACGACAGGCATATAAGGACACTTACCGTTGTACAACAAAATGTTAAACATCTGTTAAACACTCGTCTCAAAAAAGTGTAACTGCAAAACGACCCTTTTATCAACGGCAAATGCCATTTTGAAGTTCATAGTTTTTTGGACAAATATTCCAACCGATGTTCAAGTTTTTCTCAGTAAGACTTTTAATTCCTTAATATTTTTATTATTAAAATAGGCAAAGCACAAGTAAATTAATACCTGCATGGTCAAATGAAATTATCCAGCATAACTCCATGGACTTGATGCGTATCTATGTCGATACAAATATTGTGGAAAAATTCAAAAGAAACTATCCGTATTACCACAAAAAATAATTTAACATCTGTTGAATAGTTGTCTAAAAGAACTGTCAACTTCAAAACAGCATTTATCGTTGATACAAGAGTCGTTTTGCAGTAACACTTTTGTTAGACGAGTGTTCAACAAAATTTTGTTTAACTTTTTGTGGTACAGTCAGCATCAAAAGTTGCTGACCACATTCAGATTTTCAAAATCGCTGTACACTGCATTAATACGTATTAATATGGTGTACCGCTATTTTTAAAATCTTTTGATGCTGACTGTACGACCTCTTGTGTTTAATGATAAGTCATTGTTTTATCTTCATTGGTGATGAAGATAGTGGTCAAACGCGAGCCTTACGTCACTAAAAAAAAAACAACTTATTTAGAAATCAGTAATTACGTCATCTGCTGAGTCTAATTTGATTTGACATGATTTTATCTTATAACGACCTGCCAAAGTGCAGCTAGTAGGCCATTGTTTACTTGCCACTGTCGCACATTTTTTTTAACACATGACTTATAATATTATAATTTTTATTTGATTCGATGTAATATTTTCACAGACCTATAATCCGAATTAAAGATAATATTTTGGTACTGGACTGTATGTAGAGATATTCGTAATTCGTCTCAGGCGCATACGTCACAGGGTGCGAGTGGTGGGGGTAGCGTGTAAAGTACTCTGTTGCTCAGTCGTTGTCCGAACGTCAACCCGCAAGCACGTGTAGGTGTTACAGTGGTTACTACAGTTAACAATATTGATTTTGGTAAATCCCTCAGCCATCTAATCTTTGCTGGCCTAGAAAAAAGGATAAATATAATCAAAGTTGATTGTTGTTTTTTTTTTTTTTTTTAATTACATATTTCAATAGTTTCCTTTCAGATATCTTTATTTAAGTGTCATGATTATTTACTGCTTTTTTAATTATTTTTCAATTTCTCGATTATTTTATACAGATTATGTATATCGATATTTTAGTTTACTACAGCGAAGTACTAAATTAATTAATAATTTTAGTTATTCTTATACACCTCTGAAAATATGATTGACTGCTACATAACAATATAACGCTAATTTATTGACTATAAACATAATTTTAATGCTTTGAAAGATGGCGCCAAAACGTCACCATAAGACGTTAAAATTGGAATGCAAAAGAGAACCTGAGGCCTTACTACGAGCTCTTAACGCGATCCAATTTAGGCTGTGGGAAAGAGATGGCGCTAGACGAATTGTATAGCTCTGTCTCTTTCTCACACCCTAATCTGGATCGCGTTAGCTCGTGGTAAGGCCTCAGCACAACTGCTATATCTCGGTTGGAAATAGCGCCTGATATACAAAATTAGATGCTCGCAACTTCAAATCCTGCTTACAATCGATTTTTCTTTCCACCACATTAATCATTATTTTGACAATTGGTTAATACATACAAACAACAAAAACCTAAGTCAGATAAAATGTGTATGTTCTGCAAAAGTCCCCAATTTTATATTTTCTGACATTGTGCGAATAGAAAACCAAATCAATGTATTTTTATGAGCATTTCGCGTTTATCAAGGTATGGCTGGATCATCTATGCACTAACGCCGGATCCACACGTTAGCCGTGTTGGCCGAACAGAAGGAGACGGCGCTATACTAAGAAACGAGATATAATTATTTGCGTCTTGCTTTCTGGTATAGCGCCGTCTCCTTCTGTTCGGCAAATACGGCCAACGTGTGGATCCGGCGTAAAATGATACCCTAATAGTACAGTCACAAACGATGTATGTAATTATGTTCTATAATAAATGTACAGTACACTGTACACGGTTGTTTGATAAATTGCAAATAAACTATCATTATATTTCAATATTTGCGCTTTTTATTTATCTACCTCATTATACGTCTTCATCCTAATAGTTGGATGACACTGAAATAGAATAGTTTGCGGCATAAGGCCGAGACTCCACCAAAGCTGTGCGAGTCGAGACGTGTTTTGAGCGGCCAATAGAATTGCGTTATTGACACAGCTCCACTCCGGCAACGCAATTCTATTGGTTGTTCGAGGCACATCTCGACTCGCACAGCTTTGGTGGAGTCTCGGCCTAAGTCGTGCACTTTAGCAGTGCGAGTACTAAGCTGGTATCGCGCATTTGTGTCTACCGGCAAGCCTGTGCACGAACATTTTCAATGACGAGCGTACTTCACCATCATCTACATCATCACTAACCATCAGTCGAGATAGTGATCAACGGGAGCCTACACAAAAAAAAAAAACGAAAGATTATGGTCGTACGATGATGACTGCGTAAGGTACTAAGGTCTGAAAACGATTCCACTTTACTACGTAGATTGTTTGACACCTATTAACATAAATATCTGGTTGACCGAGCTTCGCTGGGTTTTTAAAATGTCTATATCTTGGGAACCGAGCTTTTCTCGAACCTGGGACCTTGATAAATCGATTCCTTGAGCCGAAAAACCCCTAATCTGTAACTTTCATGAAAATCCTTGGAGCCGTTTCCGAGATCCTGATTATATATAAATATACAGGAATTGCTCGTTTAAAGATATTAGAATAATAACTAGACAGAAGCAAGACAAATGCTGTCAATGTGTAAATTATGGCACGGGGACCATAGTTTGACTATAAATTAAGAGTAAACAGTAAATCGGGTTAGCATTTCTAAACTGACTCCACTCCTTCCATCCTTCATGACACTGTGCCTCCTCCTTCCAATTCGGGCAGAATCTGTCTAGTTCGTCCCGCCATCTCCTGCGTGGTCTGCCGCGGCCTCGCTTCTCTATCTCAGGACATGACGATTTACTTTAAGTATTTTTGGACTTTTATCGCCCACTAGCTGTGCCCGCGACTTCGTTCGCGTGGATGTCGGAACTTAACAATGTATTTTTTATCAAATTGACAAAGTCTTATACAAACTTTCATCCCCTATTTTATCCCCTGGGGAGTAGAATTGATCAAAATCCTTTCTTAGCGGATGCCTACGTCATAACATCTACCTGCATGCCAAATTTCAGCGTGATTTGTCCAGTGGTTTGGGCTGTGCGTTGATAGATCACTATGTCAGTCAGTCACCTTTGAGTTATATATGTTTAGATAATGGATCCATGCCTCGCAAATGCCACGACCGATTACAACTAGATTTAATAATAAGAAGACCTGAACCGCGTGTGAAAGAATTATTTTTCTTTTATAGGCGATACCGGAGCAACAAAAAAACACCGCAAACGCGCTGTTAAGGAGGAAAACGACGATGAGACATTAAGTCGTTTAATGTATCGCGAAAAACATCTGCCTGAAATGAAGAAACAGTGGCACAATCTCACCACATTGCTCAAGTACTCTAATGCTACCCCTTTTAAGGATAGAAACGATGCGGTTATGTCTGTGCCTACTGTTTCAAGACTTACCCAGACCCTCACGATCTAAGAGCTCACACGCACAGCGCCCACACTGAAGAGAAACCCTCATACAAAGTCGGTACAGGCATGTCTAGTTTTCTCGCCTTCCTTGATGTAGTTGATCTCAAATGCACGCTCTGTGAACAGCCTATGGAAACCCTCCAAATTCTTACTGAACATCTAGTCTCAGTACACGATAAGAAATACTACCTCGGTATTACGGATTACTTTCAACCGTTCAAATTGACTAATGAACAGCGTATGAACTGCTGCCTCTGCAATGAAGTCTTCCACACCATGAAACTGTTGATGCAGCATATGAATGTGCACTATAGGAACTTTATTTGCACTACGTGCGGTGCTGGTTTCGTTAACTCGTTTCGTCTCAACCGTCATGAAACTACACACAACAAGAAAAAGTCCAGCTATCCTTGCCGGCATTGTGGCCAAGTTTTTGCAGCAGAGTCAAAGAAAAAAGCTCATGTAAACACAGAGCACAAGGGAATCGTCGGTGACAGTGTCTGCCAGATTTGCAAAGCCCGCTTCAAGAATTATTATCAGAAGACGAGGCATATGATGCAAGTTCATAACGTTGAAGGCTTGAAATGTGATCTATGCGAGAAAAAGTTCAACTTAAAATCGAATTTGATGCTGCACATGCGCAGTGTCCATTTAAAAGAGAGACCTTACGAATGCTCCGTGTGCAGCATGGGCTTCTTCATCAAGAGGCATATGTTAGGACATTACATGGCAACCCATACGAATGAGAGGAAGTTCAAATGCGAGATTTGTGGGAAAGGGTATGCGACTCAGAATAGTCGAAGGAAGCATATGAGGAAGAACCATGGGATCTCTTTGACTAAGAATCCTCCTGGACTTATGGGGCCAGAAATGGCGACGTAGACCAGAAGTAAATTTTAATGCTACTGTATTAGCTGCAATTATTTGTGTATAGAATACTTTTAGAGAACCGAATCTCGCTATCTGAATTAGATCCTGAAACGATCTTTTACACCAGCTGAAATTCGAAAGAATACGAGGCCATCCGTAAGAGCAAGTGATACTCGATAACTAGATCCTGAAACATTCTGTTCCCCCCTCAAAAATTAAAAGGAAGTGAAATCGTCAAAAAGAGAAAGTGATGGGACTGCTCTGGATGAATAGTCATTCCATTGCTATGGTTTTTCTTTTTATGCGATTCTGAGGCAATCTTTTCTAGCAGTTGTTACGGTCAATCTATACTTATAAACTGATCTAAATTGAATAATTCTTCAAGTAGACACTTAGATAATCATGAGCTGGCAATGAGCAAAATTTTAGTTTAGAAAATAACGTTGATTTCGCAAAGTAATTCGATGGTTAAAATGTGATTATGTACAAGCATTTAATCGTGATATAACTATATGTACTGGTGATCTTTGTATGTTAGGCTTAAATTATTATATTATTTATGATGACTTGATTGACATTTTATTTTAATTCCCTATGGGATTGCTGGGTAAAAAGTTTGTTTCCAAAGAAAAGCTTTAAAATTCGCGACGCATGCGTCAAGGCAAGTCTTTAATTTTGATCCGAAAGCCCGTGGAACCTGTGGCATTGTCCATTGTTGTAGTAAATGAAAGAAGAAAAAGCGTCATCTTTGGGTCTAGCTAGTCAGGAGTGAATAGGTTACTTCTAGACAAGCTTGCTTTACCATCGATCAAGTCTTCGCTTACCATCAGGTGATATAGTGGTCAATCGCGAACCTATCGCTAAATATCGTCCTTGTTAACACTAGATTTTTATTAATGTATATTTGAAAGCCACAAAACGTTCTAGTTGTCAGTAATGTCTGATTCTTCTTCTTTTTTAAAAACGTTGCACCCCACACTAGGAATTTCTTCCTGTATCGTTGGTGCGTTTACAAACATAGTAGCTTACATACACAAACACCCGGACCCGGAACAACAACTTGAAGATCATACAAATATTTGTTCCGTGCGGGTAACGAACCCTCGACACGCTGCGCACCAGTTGATCGCTCAATCACTGTGCCAAGCGTGTCGTCGAATTGGCAGTGTATTCCACTTTTGGTCACAACCACTAAAAACGCTAAGCATTACTTACGTAAGCAAGTAGTTTTTTTTTTTAATCAAGATATCCTGGTGAAGAAAACACTGTAGCTGACCTATAGAAGATTTTAATTAAAGCTTTTGTTTATAGGTCTCGAGTGCAATACAAAATTAAAACAAGTAAGTGAATCTTTGGGAACTCTCATAAAATCTACATCTACAGTAGAACACAACAAAATAGATGATTGGACAGTTACTGTCACTAAACAAACTACCAAACGGAAGTCTAAAGATAGAAAAATAAAGATTAACGATAGAGAAACAGGCAAAAGAGAATTTCATAAACATTTGGAGAATATTCGAAACATACTCTTGCATTCTAATGCTACTCCAATTAAAAGTCACACAGGACATGGTTATATGTGCGGCTTTTGTCCAAAATCCTTCACCAAACCGACAGATCTAAAAGAACATACCTTACAAAATCATGACGATAAAGAAAAAAGCAAATACATGAAAGGCTACTCTTTAGCTTATTATTGCGGAAAAGTGGATATAACTGGACTTAAATGCGAAATATGCGGACAAGAAATCGACGGATTAGATACACTGATGAATCATTTACAATCTGAACACGATAAAACTATACATAGAGATATTAAAAATCGTATTTTACCGTTTAAATTTGAAGGGGACGTATTGAAATGCGTGTTTTGCCCTAATATTTATGATTATTTCAAACTGCTAGTCGCTCACATGAACGTACACTACAATAATTATAACTGTGAAATCTGTAACGCGCCATTCCTGAGTGAGAGAACGTTTAAAAGACATATCGCACGGCACAAACAAGGAGAGTTCTCATGTTCGTTCTGTTCAAAAGTATTTGACACTAGCAGCAAAAAACGATGCCACGAAAAATTCGTACACATCAATAGCCATAAGAGAAATAAATGTCCACATTGCGATCAGAAATTCGCTTCTTATATACAGAGAAACAAGCATATGGTTAGAGAACATGGCGTGGATCCCCTAATTTTCAAATGTATGGCATGTGACAGGACATTTACAACAAAATTCAAATTGACGCGTCATACCAAACGGGATCATTTACTTGAAAGAAAATATGAATGCGAACACTGTGATAAGAAATTTTACGAACAGAAGCAACTAAAATCTCATCGTTTAAAACACACGGGTGATAAGCAATACAAATGTGATGTTTGTTTCAAAGCTTTTGGAAGAAAGTTTACTTTAAGAGAGCATTTGAGAATACATGCGGATGACAGGAGGTTCAAGTGCGAACAGTGTACACAGGCTTTCGTGCAGAAATGTAGCTGGAAAACCATATGTGGTCGCGACATAACCAACGGGTTTAAGTTTTTAGGATACTTAAGTTGTGACGTGATTCCATTGTTATTTGTCACTAAAGAACAATAAAGAGCCGATGTACATCTATGTGGTTTTAGTAAAATTATATCATTACAAAATGCGTGTATCGTTTTTTCTGCTATTTATTATAACTCCGCTGTGCTTAAAGCATCCTTGCCTTACTTGACCAAGATTGAGACAGAAGTATTGAATTTTAGCAGTAATAATGATACGGTTAAAGTAACACACATCTAGGTATATGTGCTTTCTTAATAGATTCGTAACTCGGGAAACCCAAAACAAGATAAATCTAACATAGTACAAGGTATTTTAACAAAAAATATGTGCTTGTTATGTCCCGCACGGCGCTGCGTTCCAGAAGGTACTACGGTGCGCCATGGCAAAGTATTTTTAGAAATGCCGGACACGCTCTAGTATCATGCTGAAATCAGAGTAAACTCGTGATAAATAAAATAACTCATCTGATAGATAGAACCTTGGAATCAAAAAGCCAAGGTCGGATAGGTTACTTCTAGGCAAGTATGCTCTACTAATTCAAGAATCACGCGGACTGTTTACCAACCCCTTAGCTGTAAACCTTACTTCTACGTAACTACAAACGTGTTTCGGAACTTGACCATGCGAATTTCTTCACGAGCAGTTGATAAAGACTGGAGCAGTTAGCAATGGCAGCTTCAAGTAGTCGAATTTGCGCAAACAATCACTGGCTGGTATCGCAAAGTTTCATAAGAAACTCTGGGATAATAACTTACTCAAATCTAAAAAGTCCATTGCAGTCAATTAACCATTGTAGATTTTAATTTAAACTTTTGTTTGTAGGTCTGGGCTGTAAAATCAGAAAAGCAATCAAATCTCCACGATCTGCAAAAGTAATCCACAGTCAGGCGTTCAAAGAAGACTCTTTAGAGGTTCAATCTCCTAAAAAAATGGACACGACAGAGATTGACAAACATTTGCAGAATATTCGAACCATTCTCATTTATTCGAATTCTACTCCTATCAAAAAAAAAACAGCGCGTGGTTATTTGTGCGCTTTCTGCCCGGAGTACTTTGCTTTGCCGAAAGAACTCAAAGAACATACTCTAGAAAACCATGACAACGATACAAAAAGTAGTTTTATGAAAGGTAGTCGCCTCTTTGAATATGTCGTTAAACTTGATATCACTGGTCTAAAATGTGAGATATGCAACCAAGATATCGACAGTTTAGAAACACTGATGGATCATTTACAGTCTGTTCACGATCAAGTAATGCACAACGATATCAAAAATCATATATTGCCGTTCAAATTTGAAGGTAGCACGTTGCAGTGCGTCCTATGCCCAAATATCTACTACTACTTTAAAAATCTGCAGGAGCATATGACGGTGCACTACAGAAATTACATTTGTGAGATTTGTCAGGCACCTTTCCTCAATGAGAGTACCTACAGACGTCATATGGCCCGGCATAAAGAAGGAAAATTTGCTTGCAGGTTTTGTCGTAAAGTTTTTGCCACAAATGACAGAAAACTATGCCATGAGAAGAGCATACATACTCATGATAACAAACGGCATAAATGTCCTTATTGCAATAAGAAATTCGTTGGTTACAGTCAAAGGAATGCTCATATGGTCAAAGAGCATGGCGCGAAGCCTCTTGTCTTTCATTGTTTAGCCTGTGATAAGGAATTTAGTAGAAAAGAAGCTCTGAACCTTCATACGAAACTGGTTCATTTGCTTGAAAAGAAACACGAATGCCAGCACTGTGACAAGAAGTTTTCTAGAAAGAAAGATTTAGATGCTCACATGGTGAAACATACAGGACTCAAGCCATTTATTTGCAATATTTGTTTGAAGGGTTTCGGTAGGAAAGTTTATTTGAATCAGCATATGAGAGTACATATAGAGGACAGGAAGTATAGATGCGAGGAATGCGGTCTAGCGTTTGTACAGAAATCTAGTTTGATAGGGCATACGGGAGCAAAACACACCAAGCAAACTTGAGTGTTGTAACAGTGCTGAAACGGATACAGACGACAAAATTAATCATACAAAATGACTTGAGCGATATTAGTTTAAGCGTTATTTGTTTTAGCAACGTCCTTGTTTGTATGTCTCTTACGTAATTAATTATTGATTTGAAACTAATAAACCAGGTTTTCCTAGTATAAAAACGTTTTTCAACATTCTACTTACTTTTTCTGTAACTCCGTAAAAATACCTATCAGTGGATCTTGTATATATCGAAGTCTTAATTTTATACATTCGATAAAACCTTATAAATAAGTCAATCAACTATTAGATTATTCGCAGGTAATAATTCTATCAAACTTTTGTTTGTAGGTCTCGGCTGCCAAACAGAAATTAAATTAGAACCTCATGTAAGTAAAATATTAGACACACTCAGTGCACCGAGACCTGCAAATCGAGACAGCAAAGTTGATTGGACTGTGACGGTCGCTAAAAAAGGTAGCCTGCAACCCATCAAAAAAGAAATAATAAAAGTTGGACCTCTCACAATAGCAAAAAGAGAAATAGATAAACATTTGCACAATATTCGGAATATACTTCAATATTCAAATGCTACCCCAATCAAATGTTATACAGGTAATGGTTTCATGTGCGGCTTTTGTCCAGACAACTTTATAACACCACAAGACCTTAAGATACATACATTGCAGAAACATAACAACAAAAATAAAAGCACATTTATGAACGGACAATCTTTAAGTGCCTATGTCGTTAAAATAGACATAACTGGTCTGAAATGTGAAATATGCAAAGAAGATATTGATGGATTAGAGCAACTGATGAATCATTTGCAATCTGAACATAAAATAATGCTGTACACAGATATCAATAATCATATTCTACCTTTTAATCTAGAAGAAGACTCATTTAAATGCGTGTTATGTCCTAAAATCTACGAGTGTTTCAAGCTGCTGCAAGAACACATGAACTCACATTATAATAATTATAACTGTGAAACCTGCAACGCTCCTTTCGTAAATAAGAGAACCCTTAATAGTCATATGGCTCGACATAAAAAGGGCGAATTTTCTTGTTCGTTTTGTCCAAAAGTATTTGATACGAATGGCAAAAAGTTATGTCACGAGAAATGTGTACACATCGGAGATCATAAAAGAAATAAATGTCCACATTGCCACGAGAAATTCACGACTTACGCAAAGAAGAACGAGCATATGGTAAAGGAGCATGGTGCAAGCCCTCGTATCCTTAAATGTTTAGCATGTGACAAGACCTTCACAAGAAGAGACAGATTAACTAGACACACAAAACGGGATCACTTAATGGAACGTAAAAATGAATGCAAGCATTGTGACATGAAATTTTTTGGAAAGAAAGAACTGATTATGCACATGTTAAAACATACAGGTGAAAAACAATATAAGTGCGATGTCTGTTATAAAGCATTTGGACGAAAAAATACACTGAGAGAACATTTGAGGATACATGCAGATGATAGGAGATTCAAATGTGAACATTGTGGACAGGCCTTTGTGCAGAAATGTAGTTGGAAAAGTCATATGAAATCGAGACATGATGAGTTGGTATGAGTTTGTACGGGATACTCCGAAAGATGAAGACTTTAGTGCAAGGCCACTTTAAAACATTTATTCCAAAACCATAATATGTATTACGATGAATAATATACTAATCTATTATCTAAGTTGCTAGTTAAATTCCAGTACTCAAGTATGAAAAAGGAATAATTGAACTTTCTGAATGAAAATTAAATATTTACTAGAAATATGCCGTCGAAATACTTACTCCCACTTATAAGTATACAACATGTAACGTTAATAGCGCAAAACCTCTCGTGGGGTAACTTAACCCATATTACTGAACAATGTTTGTTCTAAGATTTTCACACTGATTTGCCCGATCAATTTCTCAACAATTTTTTTTTTTGCGAATTTCTAAAAGTCTTGGAATAAACATTGTTCAGTAACACGTGCTGAGTTACTCCACGAGAGGTTTTGCGCTATTAACGTTACACGTTGTATATTGCCAGCGTGTTGGATTGGTGACAACTTAGAGCTCCCTTACCGTAATAACTTCTTTTTGTTGGGTAGTTTTCTCTTAGAGAGGACTTGCAGAGTGTGGTACGATTCACACCAAGCGGCCGGACCCGGCGGCATTTTACAATGCGGTAAAGAACATGATATTTGCTTGCAAAATTATCTCCGTCGGCATTCCGCGACACGTAGCGACGTGTCCCGTAAGCTCCCACATCTATCGACGCGGAATCGGCTTTTTCCGTCGCCCTTTCTCATTCTGTCGCTTAGAACTGCCATTTGCTAGACCGAGACAATGCGATAGCACGCGGCCGCCTCGAGGATTCCGCCGCGTGCTATCGCATTATGCTTTCTGTCCAGAAAGAGAAAGGGCGACGGAAAAAGCCGATTCCGCGTCGATAGATGTGGGAGCACCCTAAGTTGCATGCAAATATGAACTGTATTTACTGTTGATAGATTTCAATGTTCTTTACCGCATTGTAAAATGCCGCCGAGTCCGGCCGGTTGGTGTGCATCTTACCTGTAAGTGCATGTATGTGTCGCAGAGAAATGATAAAAACCGGGATTTGTCGAATCACTAGACTTGTTTACGGAAATTATAAAATCGTGTTGGTCTTTTAATTTCATGAAATCCCGGTTTTTATCATTTCCTGCGACATTATGCACGGACTTTCAAAGCGATGAAGTTTTTCTACAGAAGTTTACTTTAAATTATTTTATTTTATAGCCAGGTGTATTGATTTTAAATAAATGCGCGATGTGTATTTAATAACCTATTCTGATTCCTTATTTTTAATTCTAGATTTCAAATGTTTTTTTTTCTCTTTCCCTCTTTATTATAACATGTTGATTGTGTCTGATTCTTTAGTTCGTATTTAAGTTAGATTTATGTGATGATTTCACTGACTGTTAATAGGTCCACTTGGTTACATTTCTTTTGACCAGTCTGTAACTTTTATGTTTGTACATATTCCAATAATTGTTAACCTGTAAAACGCTGAAAGTTTGAATAAAGTTTCTTTTTAAACCCTGTTTCGTATCTTATTCACAATTTCACACGTCGAGAAATTACCTTTATACAGCAATCGAAAAATTGCAAGGAATGATTCAATGATACTCATCCTCTTTGACCTATAAAAATTTGAAAATATGATAAATAAAAAATACTAATTTAATTTACGAAAAATGACGAAATAATGTTTTCTTTGTAGGTCGAAGTGAAGCGACAGAACTTGCCAAGAAATTGCAATCCGAGATCAAAGAACGTCAGATTGCACAAGCAGAAACAGCACATACAAAATCAAAGAAAGATACTAGCAGAGGCAACTCTCAATCGAACACTAAAGAAGAAGGCAGTCAAATTAGAAAAAGAGTAAAAAACAATATGACGAGGAATTGTTCAAACAACGTTATAATATTAGAGAGATTCTACTATGTAGCAATGCCACACCGATTCGTAAGTATGATCTCGGATACGTGTGCTGTTTTTGTGATGACCAATACCCTGATCCTGAAGATCTAAAGTTGCATACCATTACAGAACACGATGATAGTGACAAACTAGATTTCATGAAAGGACAGGTCGCCAAATCCTTCTTGGTCAAACTAGATATTACTGCACTGAAGTGTACTTTGTGCGACACAGATATAGATTCGGATGTGGACCTCATCCAACATCTTAGGGACGAACATGAAAAGCCAATGTTTACAGATATAAAGAATTATATCATACCATTCAAGTTCGAAGATTCTACACTGAAGTGCATTTTCTGTTCACGAATTTTCAATAGATTCAAAGTTTTACAAGAACACATGCATACTCACTACAGAAACTTTGTCTGTGACGTATGCGACGCTGGGTTTGTTAATGTAACAATGCTGATGGCGCACAGTGACAGTCATAAAGTAGGAATTTTCAAATGCAAACATTGCCCCGAAGAATTTGACACTCCAAATAAAAGGAAATACCATGAAAAGACTGTTCACTATTTATCTCTAAACAAATGTGGGTATTGTGATGAAAAGTTTATGTCGTATAGACATAAATGTGCTCATATGGCTGAACTTCATGGCGTTGTTTTAAATCAACCAAAAGAGTGTAAAGCGTGCGACAAAGTCTTCCCTTCTGAGCGTTCACTTCAACTTCACGTTAGGAGGTATCACTTATTGGAACGTAGTTACAAATGCACGGAATGTGAAAAGGAGTTCTTTGCCAAAGATACGTTAAGCAACCATATGATCACGCACACAGGGATCAAAAAGTTTTCCTGCGAAGTATGCTGCAAATCATACGGGCTGAAGAAAGGTTTGAGAGAGCACATGAGGATACATGAGAATGACAGGAGATTCAAGTGCGAGACATGTGATCAGGCGTTCGTTCAAAAGGCCAGTTGGAAGGGACATATGCGTTCTAAGCATGGAATTACAGTATGATAGATATCGTTGAAATATCTTCTATAAGTATTTTTAACGGGTTCCGCCACCCCAATTTGAATGGGAGGAAGACAGGAATATGACGATGATTTATTATTTTTAAGATCACTTTTAATTCGTTTTCTTATTGTAATTAGAACCTAGAAATTCCAATTTAAGCTATTGTTTAGTTTATCTTTGGTAGTTATTTCTACAAACTGCATTTCCATTTCGACAAAATACTTATCTCCAATTATTGTACTTTAATGATTTGTTTAATAAATACTTGCTTGCTAAATTCTCTTTCTATTCATCATGTACCATTCATTCCTCTCGTTTCCTCATTCCTTACCAAGAGTGAACCAAGACATGACCAGAATAAAACTTAGTTTTATACTAAAATTTTGAATAAAAACATAATGATTCATTATATTAAAATAGGACAAATTAACGATTCCGTAAAATATACCCTTTAGATGCAATAGTTATGAGTAACACTAAGGAGAAAATGAACAAAAATAAAGAATAAATGATTCAATCCACTAATGATTACTATTCTTATAATTTATAATAAGTTTAATTCTGAAATCAAAATTACGGAACCAAATAAGCAAAGTAATTGTGTCTAACCAGCTAATTGAAATGACGAAAATACCCCGAGCAATGAAGATATGTAGAAAACCACAACCTGGAAGAAAGCACCCTCCGAAATATTCAATAACAGTTTCCTTTTCTTTGTAGGTGTTCAACGTATCGTGAACGCCAAGATCGAAACGGACTGTCACAAAAAACTGACGCGCAAAAGTACCCGAGGAAATCTCAAACAGGCTGAGGAGTTCAAAGCTAATGAGTTACTTAAACAAAGAAGCAATATACGGCTTATATTGCAATGTACCAACGCGACTCCTATACGATGCAGAGGGGGCATCGGATATGCCTGCTGTTTTTGCCCCGAAGAGTTTCCAGATCCTTCAGATTTAAAAAAACACACTCTAGATGGTCATGACGATAAAACTAAACTCAAATTCATGGTCGGAAAAATGATGTTCTCATTCCTTGTCAAATTAGATATCACAGATCTTAAATGCAATATATGCGAAAACAAAATTGATTCTTTAGAACAACTCATAGAGCATTTGATCAAAATACACGATAAAAAGATTTATACAGACATTAAGAGCCACATAATGCCTTTTAAATTCGACGATGATACCCTAAAATGCATGTTTTGCCAAAACGTCTTCAATAAATTCAAGAATTTACAACAACATATGAACGTACATTACAGAAATTTTATATGTGAATTTTGTGATGCTGGATTCATAAACAAACATATTCTAGCTTGTCACACAGAAGGACATAAAACTGGTACATTCAAATGTGATTTATGCTCGAAAGTATTCGATACACATAGGAAAAAGAAGAGCCACGAAAAATCCGTGCATATCCACGCGAACTTGCTTAATAAATGCGGGTATTGTAATGAGAAATTTACAAATTACAAAAGAAGAGATAATCATTTGGCACAGGCCCATGGAGTTCAGATTAAAGCCGTCAAATGCAACGCGTGTGACAAGACTTTTGATCACAAAGGTGCGTTAACGATCCACACGAAACGAGATCACCTGATGGAGAGACGGTACAACTGCGCTCAGTGCGACATGAAATTCTTCGGATCTAATGAATTAAAACTCCACATGGTTAAACATACAGGGGTGAGGGAGTTTAAATGTACCGTGTGCTTTAAGTCATATGGCCGGAAAAAACATTGAAAGAGCATATGAGGATTCATAATGACGATAGAAGGTTCAAGTGTGAGCACTGTGGTCAAGCATTCGTTCAAAAGTGTAGCTGGAAAGGACACATGAGAAATAGACATGGCACAGTTGTCTAATTTCAGATTCTTTGCAATAAAATCACAATTAAGAATAGATTTATTTATTTCTGTAAGCGCAAATGTAAATTAATTATAATTTTGTTTTTGTATAAAATGGTTTGATTTCAAATGACCCATTTAACTTTTTACATATTATGATAAAAGACGATCTGTCTACTCTAGAACTAGGACGTCTGTCGCTGCTTACCCCACACTTTAACTACAAGTTAACTTGTTTTTTCCACACTTTTATACATTGCACTCATTTATAATTTCTCTATGTCGTTGGCGTGTTAAATCGAAACGCAGCGCAGCAATCAATCCTTCAGCAACAACGTCAACCATGCCGTCTGACCTAACGTACTGTAATTCTGAATCTGTCTTTCAAGTCAAAGTAAAAACGGAAAAGAACGCTGGTGATAAATCATTAAAATACGTTTTCTTTATAGGTACTGGTGACAAAACTGTCGAAGATAATAAACCAAATAAAAGGGCATCACACAATCACATCGAGATCCGTACAGAAATCATGAAACAGCGCACAAACCTAAAAGAAATACTGACTTGCTCCAATGCCACGCCCTTTGTCGGAGAAAATAAACATGGTTATATATGTAGCTACTGCGATTCTCATTACCCCGATCCTGCTGACCTTAAGAAACACACTCGTAGCAATCATAAAGGCTTATACAACGTGGTAGATCTAAAGTTTTCTAAAGACACTTTTTGTGTGCGGCTGGACATCACTGATTTGCGATGCACACTCTGCGATACTGATATAGACACATTAGAAAACTTAATGAAACATCTAGAAACTGAGCACAAAAGGGGTATGCACATGGACATTAAACACCAACTCCTGCCATTCAAGTTTGTCGATGATACCCTGAAATGTTGTATATGCCAAAATGTTTATAACAATTTCAGGAGTTTACTGGCGCATATGCCCATTCATTATAGAAATTATATTTGTGATGTGTGTGACCAGGGCTTCGTCATGAAGTCAGCTCTCAGATCGCACATGATGACTTCACATAATAATATGATCGGCGTTTTCAAATGCAATTTGTGCCCTAAAACTTTTGAAACTCATTTAAAGGTAAAACATCATGAATATGCAGTTCATGTAAATAAGAGTTTGCTTTTAAAATGTCAAGTCTGCAACGAAAGAATGGCAAGTAAGGGCAAAAGAGACAAGCATCTGTTTGAAGTACACGGTGTCAAATTGAAAATTGTTAAATGCCAAGCGTGCGACAGGACCTTTCCTAATGCAGCCGCACTAAAGCTCCACATTCGCCGAGATCATTTGATGGAGAGGCGTTTCAAATGCACAGTATGCGATAAGGCCTTTTTCCTAGAAGCTAATGTAAAATTTCACATGGTGACGCACACAAAAACTAGAGAGTTCCAATGTACAGTGTGTCTGAAGACATACAGTCGGAAGGAAACATTAAGACAGCATATGGAAATACACAGTGATGTGAGGAGGTTTAAATGCGACCACTGCGGTCAAGCGTTCGTGCAGAAAGCCAGCTGGAAAGGGCATATGAAAAGAAAACACCACGTACTTGTCTGAACTGTGCAGTATAACTGATTGAAATACCTGATTACTTTTGTATATTTTGCTCATTTACTCACACGCGTTATGCTTAGTTCTAACTATTCTTAGTAATATGTTCGTTGAGTGGCAGACATCTCTTATCTGCATTTAAAGAAGGTATACCCTTAAAATGGTTATAATATATTTCTGTTTCAGACAATGTTTCTAGAAATATAATTTAGTTTCCAACAAATTGTTTCAATATAAATTACCTCCTAAATCAAACTTCTTATAACAGTCGTATCGTCGTTAGGTCTCAAATCAACTGCCCAAAATAATTGTTCTTTTCGAAAAAACAAAAAGAACAATTAATGAGAGTATATTACATTTTACTATTCCTAACAAAAAAAATCTATCAATACCAACGCAGCTCTTTACCTAGATAGAAAAAAGAACTAGACACAGTTATTTTTTATACGCTTGTTTTATCCGTAAAGGTTAAATGGCTTAATTTTAAGATGATCAAAACATAAACTTTTCTTCCTGTCTTGAGAACGTTCTTTCAACAACCGATTTAGCTGATGACACTAATAGCAAGTGATGCAATTATTATAATGCCACTTTTCATTCCACTTCATTTCATTCCCGTAATAAGCAAACAGTTAACAGACTGCGTGATCAGAAAATCCTCAGTGTAGAGACGAAATCCCTACGCGATGAGTTTGCTACACTTAGCAAGTCGATTATAACATCGTTTTCGTTATAGGTGCTGGAGTTAAACCTATCAAGAATAGTAAAACAAATGATGAAGGTAAACGACCACAGGAAAAAGAAGTTAGCAGTAAGTTCGTCAAAGAAAGGATGACTGAAAGAATGAAACACCACGAAAATCTTAAAGAAATTCTGGTTTGCTCTACTGCTACACCTTTTGCCAGATCTGATTATCGTGGTTATTTCTGTAGCTACTGTGATTCCCACTATTCAACTTCTGCGGACTTGAAAAAACATACTCGGGACAGTCATAAAAGCTTGTACTTCTCTGTAATACCAAGTTCTATTAAACAGTCATTAGATCATTTTCTTGTGCGGCTGGACATCACTGATTTACAATGCACACTCTGCGATACCGACGTAGACACATTAGAAAACTTGTTGAAACATCTCGAAACTGAACACAAAAGAGTTATTCACACCGAAATAAAAAATCAACTCTTACCATTCAAGTTTGATAGCGAAACTATGAAATGTTTTTTGTGCTCCAGTCATTTTGATACGTTTAGACGTTTACAAGAGCACATGCATATTCATTATAGGTATTTTATTTGTGATGAGTGTGATATGGGATATGTGACCAAGGGAAGTCTTATAACACACATTTCCAAACATGCTACAGGCGTTTTCAAATGTAATTTCTGTCCCAAAATCTTTGAAACTAAGGCGAAAGCTGCATCGCATGAACAAGATGTTCACATTTACAAGGGTTACAGAATTAAATGTAAATTATGTCCTGAAAAATTCAAGAAGGTTACGAGAAGAGATCAGCACTTGACTGAAGTACATGGGCTGAAGTTGAAAGTGGTAAAATGCCAAGCTTGCGACAGGACATTTCCTACTGCATACGCACTAAGGGTCCACACTCGCCGAGATCATTTGATGGAGAGGCGTTTCAAATGCACACTATGCGATAAGGCATTTTTCCAAGCAGCCGATGTAAAATTTCACATGGTGACGCACACAAAAACTAGAGAGTTCCAATGTTCTGTGTGTTTGAAAAACTTTAGCAGGTATACAACACTAAGTATGCATATGGAAATACACAGTGATGTGAGGCGGTTTAAATGTGAGCGTTGCGGTCTGGCATTTGTGCAGAAAGCCAGCTGGAAAGGCCACATGAGGAGTAAACATAACGAACTGGTTTGAGTATTGCAGATTAAGAAGGATATTTATTTGTACGATTATCTGGTCACACGTATTGAAATATGTAAACCTCCAGTTTTTAATTAATCTCGAGTAAACGAGACTGG